>CM031580.1:5520706-5735418 GCA_018467065.1 Ephestia elutella | reverse complement strand
AAAAAAAAAAAAAAGATTAGTAAAAAACCCACTGCAGATGTTAATGAAATTGTCATACCTAATTGCCCAAGTTATATCATCACCCTTACATCAAGCAACATGCCGGCGCTATTAGAACATTCACAGATAGGTACAACACATAACTCCACAGCACATACGTAACATTCAGCTGTCTATGCCTAAGCTGTGAGGGTCTACTTTCCCTGATAATTACCACCTCGTGACTTATGGAGGTTCATTAGTGCACCGCATACAGCTATCGAAACCTTTCTGATCTCCGAATTTGCATTTCCTTAAAGCATTGTTGAGATTCAGGGATGTGTGTTTACTTTAAATAATATGTTTTATTCAGTAACTTGGTGCCATTTCGGAACAAGAGGATTTTTTAAAAGATATTTTGAAGGAAACATTAAAGATCTGCGAAGTTCTAGAAGCAATTGGTTGTATTTTGCCTTGGATAGGGAAATTTGGAAGGATATGAGAGCAGTAGTGGGAGGAGAAAGGTCAAAAAAAATATTGAAGCTTACAGCTAATGAGGGCCAGACAAGTCAAATCTTATCTCTTTAACATTTTAATAATCTGGCTTCATAACATACTTAATCACATAATGGAGTCAAAGGAGAGCATTTATTAGTTGTAGAGACTATGAATGTTAGTAGTAATTCAGCCTGTATCAAAACAGCACATCAACTTACCCAAATTCATTTCAAATTCATGGTTATTACTGTCGCAGAGGTCTGTGAAAGGTACCTTGACATGTAGTTGGCCACTATCCACTTGTGACACTAATGTTTTGTTTTTACTCCCCAGAGCAAGGATCGGAAATCGAAAGTATTCATCAAAGTCACAATAAATCGATACGAATCAATTAATTTGACATCTGAGCCTGAGACAATGGCCAGTGAAAGTCAGACTTGGGCTTCAAAGTGAGTTATCTAGTTGTAATCGCTGGTTCAAATTACAGACTAACTGGAAGCGTCAAAAGTGACATCAATTACTGTGAACGTATGATTATGTTTATTTGTACAGTCGACGATAAAATCCACTAATTCTAGAATTAGTGGATTTTATCGTTGGACACTTGATCTTTATAGAAGCGATGCAAAAAGATTTGCTTGTGGATATAGTGGTTTTCTAGAATCATATATTATTGTCTGTTCTGGATAATTACCTACTATGAAACTTGCAAAAAAAAAAATATGGCATAAATTTTTAAATATGGCCTAGAAATAAATCAATGCTAGGCCATGTTTATTGTGATCATTCGTTAATCTGTGCTGTAATTTAGTAGACTCTTGTATATTTTTGCTGTGGAAGATAATTATTTTCAAAGATGACATAAGAAACTAAATAAAATACTGACAAACCAAATCGATCATCAATATTACGACAGTCAATCATTGTGTAGTACGATATCTAGCAAAAAACCTCTTTAAGTCCCTCAAGTAGCCACATTTTTTTTCAGCGTGGCTACATAACAGTTGCAACAGGTAGCAGCAAAAAGTGTACAATCTGAGCAGTGATCGCAAAAACACTTTTATTAACGGCTGTACCGACATTGTCACTTTCGAGTCGTGAGTCACGACGCAGGCTTTCGTTCCTCAGACACCAGGGACTGTCATAAATTCCTGATCGTTATTCCTCGTCCTTCCTGCTTGGGTTTAGGGTCGGTTATTGAGGACTTTTGCTGCATTTTTCAAATGACTCATCGCATATTTAAAATAATCGAATCACTTATTTCATTAATTAATGCTTGAAATAGTTTTAAAAAATCACAAAAGTCAACCAAAAAGTAATATTTATTTACTCACATTTTTATTATCTATACATATAATAAAACAGTAAAAATATTTTGTCTGTACATTTAGTATTTTTGACTGAAATGGATAGAGGGACACTTAAAAAGAATAATAGAAAGCAAAAAAAATTTTTTGGAATTTCTTGTCTGTCTGTCTGTCTGTCTGTCTGTCTGTCTGTCTGTCTGTCTGTCTGTCTGTCTGTATGTATGTACGCGTTTCACGCAAAAACTACTGGACGGATTTGAATGAAACTTTTTTTGTTGTATAGCTATTAAGCCTGGGCAACATATAGGCTATAATTGATTTTGAAAACTGGAACACCTGATGAAGAACTATAACAGAACAGCTAAACTATAAGAAATATGGAAATGGTGCCTTAACAAAAGTCGTTCAACCTGATGAGCATTTTCTGATGACGTATAAAAATTGAAGATCTGGAACATCTGATGAAGAACTGCAAGAGACCAGCTACACTATAACATATATGGAAATGGTGCCTTATTAAAAGTCGTTCAACCTGATGAGCATTTTCTGCTGACGTATAAAAATTGAAGATCTGGAACATCTGATGAAAAGCTCCGAGAGAGATTTTTCATCTAAGCAAAACTCACGCGGGCGAAGCCGCGGGCGACAGCTAGTCCTCTATAATCCTCCTTCGGATTTTAGACTTAGAAGCCACACATTTTGTGTGTTTTGGGCTTGGAGCTAACTTTTAAATAAGTAAATACTGAACTACGGATTTAAATCCGAAAAATTTTAAGGATTTATGGATATACAATGTTTTATATAATGTTCTAATGCGTTTCAATTTCAATAGAAATTGGATATGGTGAAGATTTTCGATGTGCAGGATTGAAATGCGATAGCTCAGTTGGAAGAGCAAGGTCGTATAGTCGCGGGTTCAAGTCCTGCTCGCTTGGAATTTTTTCACCATATCTAATTTCTGTATGAGAGTACTTGTATACAATGTTTGTTATCCTCTCATGATAAAACTGGCATTGGAGTTAGACCACGGAAAGTCTAGATTGACATTTAAGACATTTTTTATCTCAAAACTTCAACTGGAGCATAGCTTGAAGGCCACAGTTAGTTGTTTGCAACTGAAAATAAAGTAACTTTTAATTGAGTCGTTTCAAAGATCTCCGAGACATGCGATGGTTCACTAAGCAGCTCGCTACCAGCTCAATAGGCAATAAATAAGATAATAGCTTAACAAGCGGCTGTTTAGACACGCTCCGCCAGATACAGGTAATTAGAGGAAAGTCTTTTGAACTAATATCATTTGCTGGATTTATCGGATTGCGATTTGTATTTCCGATATCTTTGATTTCTTCAGCTACGGAATTATATATTTCATTTACATTACCTATTGAGGAAACCTTAGATCTTTCATCATTAGATTCAGATACTTTATTTTTCGATATAGTATACAAAGTATTAACTTTTTGTTTTGTTTTAATAACTATACCACCACGTGTAGTCACTGCAAGTGTATTAGAATGGGACTCTAAACCCCACTGCAATATCTCTTGGCTGCCTTTGCAAAACCAATTTCAATATAAATGTTGTGTTTACCATCCAAATATTTATTAAATAGATCACAGAATAATTTGTTTTGACGAACGGTTACGAAACAACTTTAAATTTGAGTCACGTCCCGCGGCATGTTTGTCTCAAAACGACCTATCAAACTTTCCTAATCAGGGCCTCGTCGCGGGTAGAAATAAGAGTTTTCAAATAATTTCCATCCAAATTCCATCTTTGACTTCGTAATCACTTAATTGTTTATTGGAAATCGAACCGAAGTGTTTGGAAATAAGGTTCGTTATTGGGGTTGTGCTGGTGAAATCTGTGAAGTACTTAATGTTTTCAATTCTGTATAATCGGTTTAGAATTTTCGGATTGCCGCGTCAGTAATTGGATTGGTTTCCAATGGGGAATTTTTAGCGGACTGTACTCAAACTGTTTCACCAACGTCGACTCTCGGTTACAAACCAATCTCGATGTATTTAGACTCAACGAGAACTCAATCAGTTATCGATTGTATTGTTTGAATATTTAAATTGAAATGAATCAATCGTTGTGCATATGGAGATGGATGATGCGAGAATTTAGGTGGGGAATTTAAATAGATGAATTTATGAGTAGGTGTTGCTTCTTGGAATGTTTTACACAGTTAATAAATCAGACTTTATTAGGAAGAATCGGCGTTCGATCCCGTTTGTGGCCGTCCCTTGGAATAGTTTGACGGAATATAATATTTTTAAACATTTTCCGCCCAATGCTCGCTCTCAAAAATCTGTTGTTCAACTAGAAATATTTTTAAAGTGGGTGTTTTACGTTTAATTTTACCTTTTCTAATTAGGTATGCCCATAACAAAACGATTCTATGAATATTGTCGATAAGTTACCTATTCTCTCTTATCTACAGTTCTGTGAACCAATTACCCAAACCCGATGCCATGTTGTAATGAAACTTTTTACTTACTTCAAATGTTTTCTTGGAGTTAAGTGTTAAATGCCGAGGGCATTTTGTGCGATAACACTCATTTAAGCCAATGTCGTTGTAGATAAGGCTTATCATCGAAAACAAAAAGGGGCAATTGTTGTGGCATTTAAATGGAAAAAAGAATTACTTGATATCAAAAGTACCTATGTATATGCTAACCTGATATCTGAAAAAAGAAATAGTCCTGCAGTTAGGTATTTGAAGTATATCAACCTTGTTACTTTAATAGCAATAGCAACGAACTAATATGATAAACTAAATAGCTACTCAAAAGTTTAACTTGTTTGATTGGGTATTTTTGTGTTATTAACTATACTTAGTTATCTGTATACCTAAAGAGGAGCGGACGCTAAATAGTCGATTGACATATCAACGCAGAGTTAAAACTGGCAGAATATAGAAACTCTAGGGAGCGTGTAGTAACTTAGCTCCTTCAGGATAAAAAGATCGGTAGCTACGGACTGTAGCTATTTTTTTACCCTGAAGGAGCTAAGTTATTACCTACAGTGCGGATCCTGGCAATGGCTACTTGTAAATAGCTCCTCCAAAACTTGAAATCAACTTTTGTAATGTTGAGGTTCTTTACGAGTAGGCCATATAAATCCTCACTGAGCACTGGGGATGGAATTTTGGAAATATCACTCTTAACGGAGGTAGAATGAGTGAAAAACTAAATTCACATGGGCGAAACCAGTTTTATATTAATAATAATAAGTAATGTCTTGCTGTAAAAGCACTTGGTTGAAAACCCGTGCTTTTACAAAATATACCAGGGCAACCTGAGCACAAAAAGTGGATAAAAACATAATAATAATAATTCTTTATTTTCAGATAGGTAATCAGAATCCATCCATCCGTAGAAATGAGGAGATCCGTAGGAGAACTAAAGTAACCGACATAGCCCGCAGAATCGCGAAACTTAAGTGGCAGTGGGCGGGGCACATAGCTCGTAGAACAGAT
The DNA here is from genome assembly GCA_018467065.1 of Ephestia elutella. Classification (NCBI taxonomy): domain Eukaryota; kingdom Metazoa; phylum Arthropoda; class Insecta; order Lepidoptera; family Pyralidae; genus Ephestia; species Ephestia elutella. Next base: position 5,730,150 of record CM031580.1, on the reverse strand, counting down.
AGCCGTTGGGGCAGAAAAGTTCTCGAGTGGCGACCACGAACCGGAAAACGTAGTGTTGGCAGGCCTCCCACTCGGTGGACCGACGACCTGGTGAAGGTCGCGGGATGCGCATGGATGCGGGTAGCGCAGGACCGGTCGTTGTGGAAATCCTTGGGGGAGGCCTTTGTCCAGCAGTGGACGTCTTTCGGCTGAGAGAGAGAGAGAGAATCAGAATCCATACATGTGTTAGTAAAATTCTTCTTTTATTAAACTTTCAAACTACATGCAGCTCTATTCGCGGCCCTTATCCTATCCTTTTATGAAGACTCAACCACTCTAGACCTTTTAATATTGCACAGGGGAGCATATGCCGACGCGTACCTATTCTCGCGAAGGGTCGGCCTAATGTGTCGACAGACGCAAGACCACTCCAAAATACTTGGTAACAGCCGTTCCTTAGTGATTTATCGTACGATTACTGAGTATTTTTGAGCGTACACGCGTCACTTTACAGAGTATTTTGTCACTTAAAAGCGTACCTGTGATGCGGCACCTGTGTCGTGTAATGAGGTGAAATACTGCGCTATTAATAAACTTTATAAAACATCTAAGTGTCTACATGTAACATATGAACTAGAGCTATAAATTAGGTAGATTACTGCGAAGTTTATAACGGTTTTCTTTTATGTTCCTTTGGAAAGATGGATGGATGATGAGAAAGACATATTGCGTACTTAACAACTTTGAATGTTTATAAAATCAGTATGATAAATGTTTTATTTGACATACTGATTTTATAAACATTCAAAGATGTTAAGTAACATCACTAATAATAATAAGTACGCAATATTAATGATGTTAATTAATAAATTCAAAAAGGGAAAAAATATAACATCAAACAATAAAGCAAGTTCAGAAAATATACCGAAAATAAAGCAAACGACGTCGTTTTATGTTCTAATAACCTTATGTACAGATTCATTCGATACTTCATCTGTGTAAGTGAACCATATGTACCTACTTATTCAAAGTTATTTTGAGTTCATTTACAATTTAGGTAGAAACTACAAACTAAAACTCGCTTAATTTACCAGCTTCAAACCTGCTAGTATTTTCAATTTGCGCGAACATATTGTTAATCTACAACTTTATTAACTAGTGCCGCTCCATCATTGAGTGTCGATAAATCGATAAAATAGGAGTTGAAAGTTTATCGCAATGAAAATACCGGTGGAGAAGCCCGCGCCGTCGCGTATATGTAAACCACTTCCAGTATTCAGAACGTTGGAAAATCTGAGCTGCGGGAGGGTTTATAAGCAAGAATTCACAAGGAGTTGCCGTAAACCCTTTCAGTATTCAGAATTTCGGAAAATCTGAGCTGCGGGAGAGTTTACAAGCAAGAATTCACAAAAAGTTGCCAGAAACCATTCCGCTATTTAGAGCTACGAACGATCTGGATTCGGGTATGGTTCTCGGTATAATATTTGAAAATTCGTACTAAAAAATGCTTTCTCTACTCAGAACCCAAAAAAGTATAAAAGGTAGGTGCGATCTGACAAGCGGAGAGGGTTTTCTGCACTATACTCCCCAACCTCAGATCGCAAGTGGTAGGTGTGACCTGTCTCGCGCTAGGGTAGTAGTAGGGTTTTCTGTGTGATATGGTCCCCGATCTCAGATCGCAAGCGGCAAATACCAAGACAGAGAGATAAATAAAATGAGTTAACGCAGACGAAGTCATGAGCGAAAGCTGGTTTACTTATACTAATATTATACATCCGAAAGTTTGAATTTTTTGGAAATTTGCTACTCAATCATGGAAAAACGGCTGAACAGATTTGCATATAATTTGTAACATAGATAGTTCATTACCAGGATTAACATATTGGATACTTTTTATCTCTGAAAAATTTCAAGTTCTGGTGGGATAATAAAAATTGTGGTTAACGCAGACGAAGCCGCATGGACGAAAAAGCTAGTGTATTTATAATAATGTTATGAAGCTGTAGTTTGTTAGCATTGATCTCAAGAAATGTTTCAGTGTTAGCCACAGTGTTAGCCCATTTATCGACGAAGGTTATAGCTTTCGCCCGTGATTTCATCTGCGTTAACTCGTTTTTTGACTATCCCACAGGAACTCAACAGGTTTCCGGGATAAAAAGTATCCTATTGTCAATCCAATAAATAAAAAAAAAAATAGTATTATCTTTTTCGAAAAATTTTAGCCAAATCCGTTGAATAGTTTTTGCGTGATTGCGTAACAATCATCTAAGCAATAATAAAGTGATATAAAAATAAATAATAGTTTTTTATAAGTTTATATAGCGAATTCGATTTATTTTTGTTTCCTCATAATTTCTAATAGCTCATATCGAGCATTTTCTATTAAATTTTAATCCATATCTATAATTCTAGCTCAGAAGTACTGGGGCTCTGAATACTGGAAGGGTTTTCCTATAGCCATCCTTATTTTGCTTCTGTAATCCCTCCCTCATTACAGAACTGAAATCAGGGTAGCATTTAAGCCATCAAAACAGGCATTTCAACACTTGCCGTACTCCCGTAGCTCGAATGTATGTAGGTTCTGAATACTGGAAGGGTTTACGTAAACGCCGCGCCGTCGTCGCTTTTCTGTCACCCTTCGTGAAAATATTGTTATCGATTGTGCAGAAAACGGAAATATCGAGAAAATTTCAAAGAGCTCGCGATCTCGATTCAGTGGCGTTCACCTTATACGCACTGTGCAATTGTAATGCATTAGAGATGTATTTATAGATGTGTGGGGAAAATTGTCGCGTCGACCTATACAATTATATCATAATATGGCACTGTAGAGACGTGTTACTTTTCTCTTGAATATGAATAAATAATAAACATAGCTTGTCGTAAGGCGTGAGTATTTGACATACATTTGACTTTTACTCGAAATGTTTTCAGCCGAGAGAAGGAGGGATAATTTGGTGGGTAATAAAAATAAAAAGTCTAAATAATACCGGGCTTTGTGTCTCATTTTCATCAAACATTCTTACCTTGATTGAAGCTAACCCACTTATTTGATTTAGGTATATCATCCAGGATACAAGGCGGTAATAAAACCTATTTCTGTGAGTCCAAATATACCCAAGCATCCGGGTGATTATTTAAAGATGCGCATTTTGGCCTATTAAAAGAGATCGTGAAATAATTGCTCAAATAACGTTCTTTATATGTTAAAGGCGTTCTTTGATACTATCCATATAATATTCTTCAGAGGGACACTAAAAAACTCTTTTAGTTTTTCAGTTTTCAGCTATAATTTTTTTATGCGAACGGTAATAATATATTTAAACAAATGGTAATTATGTTCAAAAACGGTAAAGAGAAAAATATGAAATGGTAAAGTAGATTTCAGGAAAAAACAAAAGAAAACAATTGAAAAATCAGGTTAATTGGCTTTAGGTGTCACTCTTTCAAACTTACTTTCGAAATAACCACCGAACTGAAACTCACTCGAAATGTCGACCCTCAGAATTCCAATACTTGGCTTCGCATTTAGGGCAGTGCCTTCAAAATGGAGCTTTTTTACAAAAGGGGTTTCTTGGCAGGGAACACATAGACTTGTGTCTTGTTGGGGTTGTATTGGACTAGTTTTAGACCCATTCCGAGACTCGCGCAAGAGACACATAACGTCCGACGCAATTCTGTTTCGACACTCCTCCGTAGCCTCACAAGAGAGATTAGCACGTCCATTATATAAGTTATCTCCGGTACTGTCATCTGCAGAGCAATGCATGTTGCTGATTTGCAACATGTCTTTGATATGCAGAATGAACAGTGTGGGTGACAGGATGCAGCCTTGGGGGACGCCAGCATTCACAGGTTTAAATTCAGAGCATGAGATCCATTTATAGCGACCTTTATGCTACGTTCTCGGAGAAAGCTGTCTAGCCATGCGCACAATCTCTCGGGAAACCCGTACGAAAGTAATTTGGAGAGACGCGCTTTTGCCAAACCCAATCAAAGGCCTAGCAACGTTCAAACTAAAGGCCACAGCCTCACCCTTACACTCAGTTGCCTCAGCCCAACGATGTGTTAGATAAACAAGAATCACCAGCTGGAGCGGCCGCGACGGAATCCATATTGGCAATCACTTAGAAGCTGGTGATCCTCAAGATACCCTAGAATGCTGATTAATAAATGGTTGCAATGATTTCGCATAGTATGGAGGTAATGGCAATAGGCCTGTAGTTCGACGGATCCGAGCGATCTCCCCTTTTTAGGGATCGGGTGCACAAGGGCCGATCACCAAGATTTCGGGACAATATCTGAGGAGAAGGAGAGCCGAAACAACCGCGTCAAAACCGATGCCAGCTCAGGAGCACATGTTTTTAGCACGACAGCTGGGATGCCATCAGGCCCGCACGACTTATTGATGTCCAGGGAACGGAGTACTTTGCGCACAGTACTTTGCACGAAGCGGACGTCAGGCATAGAAGCACTACACTTTCTGGGGTGTTTCTATGGTCATCAAGGATGAAGTTCGCCGCGAAAACAGAGGACAGTAGGTCAACTTTGTCTCTCGGGGAGTAAGCAAAAGAGTCGTCAACCCTGCGTAGGTGGGAGCGATGGCCGACAGAAGTTACCCTGGACAGCTTTAGCGAGAGACCAAAACGCATAACTTCCAAAAGGATGGCGGGTTAGCCTCTCGCCAACTCTGCCGATGAACTAGGCCTTAGCAGCAGCCATTTGCTTTTTGTAGGACCTGGAGGCGGAGTTATACGCGCTGCAGCCCAGGCTTGAACGACAAACGACGCCCCAAGACGAAAAAACCCCCCAAACCAGGGCTTCGACCCTCCACCAATAGGCACTGCAGAATTTGGAATAGTAATTCCATCCCCTGCAATATCACATCGGGGCGACAGCGTCAGCACAGGCGCTAGGATCCATCCAGCGCAAAACAAACTATCCCAATCTGCCGATCTGTAGTGCCATACGCAGCGAGAACCAGTAACTGGTAAGAGTACGACACGAGTAATAGGCACGATACTCCTTACTAGGCAGTGATCAGAAGAGCCAAGAGGCGCAACAACGATCACCTAGTAGTGCTCAGGATGCGAGGTTAGCAGAAGGTCCAACAAGGACCAATCACATTCTACTCGCAGCTAGATTCATTAGGCGATGACAGCAAATCCTCACCAAAGTACACGCACCCTCCGGCTTGGTGCACAAAGTTGTGTTCCAGATTATAAACCGGATATAACAGATACGAAGTGTCAGCTGGGGAGGATATTTTCGTCTCAGTGAGAAAGAGCAGGTCAGGCCTTGCCGTCTCGAGGTGATGGTGGACGGTGTTAAGATTGGAATGGAATCCCCTAATATTAGTGAAGTCTATAGAGAGCGTAGAAGGGGATGCCTGTACTATATCGCTAGAGAAATGAGCGGCACTGTGCCCTCCCCAGAATACATGGGGCAGCCTGAGCTTATAGGCTCAGGGAGGGATTCTCCAGTACTGGTAGTAGTTGTTCTTATAGTTCCGCTGGCATATTTAGTCGTCATCATAACTGAAAACGTTTTAAAATAACATAAAGGTAGACAGCAAATAAAATTAAAATATAATTCCTCATCACCATTCATATTTAGCTAATTACCATTCATAAAAAGTGAATGGTATAAAATGGTAAATAGCAAAGTGGTAATTAGAAATTTAGATGTTTGTTCATTTTGATCACGTTTCGTACTACTTACTATTTTGAAATCTACAAATACTTAAACTAAACCCTTTAATGTCTATAATAAACCCTTAATAATGCAATGTTATACATCTACTTACCATTAAACGCAAAAACTGTAAAGAGAACTTGAAAAAAACAAAATCGAATTCGGAGACTTTGATCACAAAATATACGACACTAAAGCATTATTTGGCACGTTTGCTCCGCTTGATCGACGAGCGACGCTGCAGTCTACCCGACAAAGTATTAAGGGTAAGCGCAAGTTAATTAGAAGCAAAGAAATTAAGGTGACAAGGTTCTCGAACGGTAGTGAGTGTGTAATGCTGGGACATTTTTAAACCACATTTTAAACTATTATAAACTAATCTTTGAGTATTTTTATTTTAACGTAGACTTAACAACAACATTCTATTTAATGAATTTATTGTGTAAAGTACGTTCTTTATGATACAACTAGAGAAATTAAATATTTTGTGTCAAAATCCGGGGAAAGGGACATGAATGGTAATGTGAATTTCGACATGCAATTGAAAATATAACAAAATCTATTTAATTTAACATTAGTTGAGTAACTGCCCCTGATAAAATAGATAAGGGTCCACCACAAAACAAGCCAAAACTTAAAAAATATGAAATTTAAACACTTCTTTTGCCTGGAACAGCGATTTGCACGTTTTCAAATAATCACCATCCCTAGTTAATTAGGAAGCATACTTTTGTAGAACTTGTAGAAGGGAATTTATTAAGGCACGGTCGTCAAGCGAAAGTCACGGCCGATGTAACCCGGCTATGGAAAACGGACGTCGTATATATAGAAGGGCAAGGTAATAAGCACCCTCGTTTCTTGACCGGGTTGGATCACCGGCGCCATGCCGTCTAGTGTTGGCCGCACCCGCGGTTATCGATTTTTGGGGGTTCCCGGCTGGATTAAATTAAAATAATAGAGCTGAATTGTCGTTGCACACGCAATTCTGTTTTCATTTAAGAATTTTTGATAATTATATCACGCAGGAGAGTTCATTCATGAAAATTAATTAGTAACTGGCCCATGTAAGTGGAGTGCTTTGATCAGGAATAGAAATTATTCAAATGAAACATCGATAAATCTATATAATATAAATGATATAATATAAATCTATATAATATCTAGAAACCATTTTATCGTGTATGGCAAAGTAAATACACTTACGAAACCATTTTAATAAAGCCTTTTATGCAAGATTTTATTTTTACTATTACGCACGAATCTAATGTATTTACGAAATCAAATTTTTGACTTATTTATTACCCAGAAAAAGTTTTTTAACGATAAAATAATAACGTAACTGATTGCGTGATCTAAGACCATCATTTGAAAAACTTTTTCCATGATTCTTTCAATATTTTTGCTTGATCATAAAGCAAACTCTATATTGGATGGGCCTGAATGTCGGATTAAAATTAAAAATACTTTTCCGCAATTCCAATATCTTCATACTTAAATTTTAAGTGAAAGACTGCGTAATATACTGCGTCGAAGAACATAAGAAGGATTTTGTTTTTCCTCCTTGAAAGGATATTTTAATAATGTTATAAGTAAAAAATGCTACATGATACACGAATTACGTTTTTACCTACTTGAACTATATTGCAGTTTGAAGTATCGATATCGATCAATTGAACTAGTCTCGTATCTTTTTATCTCCACTAGAAGCGTCTGTTCTTTGCAGAGGTCTACGACCGTGAGTGATGGGAGCCGTCCTAGGCTATTTCCTCATCCTGGCTGACATTATTACAATTTTTTGTGATGTTTTTCACATAATAATGACCTTTATTGTTATACCAGTAAATATGTATGTGGCAGATTTTTGAACGTATCTGATGAAAAAAAGTTTCCTGGGAAATTGGATAATTCTGGCTGGTAAACGATTTGATTGATTGGGGACGCGTACACAAATAAATCTATTATCATGCCAGGAACCATATTTTCAACGCAAATTGAGGTCGGGTCCCTGTTACCTGTATGGATTTTCTTATTTATGCCGTAATTTATGAATAAATTTCAGCCATATTGTCATATTTTTTATTCCAAATAGATGTTATTTATACATTTTATCGTTACACGCTTACGTCACTATTTTATTTTGTGTAACTAATTATTTAGTTTTACCATTACTCTTTTTAATTTTAATTGGTATTTTAAACATAGGTACTGTGGCTAAATTGACTCGATAAATAGCACTTGTACACTGTCAATCACCACATTGGATCGAATGCTGGGAGCATTCGCCGTTAATATGCGTTACAGACGATTTAGACAATAGAAACAATGCACAAACCACTTACCACGTAGGCAGGCTTCTAGCACGATTCCTCACGAATAGTTCTTCCTTTAGACACCTGGCCGGCCAGCCACACACGATTATAAAGTTCCAAAAACACTGTTGAGCACTTGAAGTTTGATTAGGATAATTGAGTAAAAAAGATGTAATGTTTGGTGCGCGCGCGCCTTCGATTCAACGTCCAGACTCAGAATAGTTTACTGGTTCTGCCACCAGCCTATGGCGCTGTATTCCAAGACGCCGGTAGGATAGTACATGCGCCGGCGGTAATCCGGGCGCTCCATTGGCTAAATCGCCTGCAGCACGACGAATCATGATGATTGACAAGTGCGTCGATAACGCGCGCGAAATTCGAATTGAAAAGTAAACGAAGTTTACGTTGAAAACGGAACATTCCGCCCACCAAAATACCAATGGGATTTTCCCAGAGTAAGAATAAGAAACGGTAATTAACGATAAATATGTTTAAGTTACTATCCTAAACTTAAAAGCTAAGAAATGCTAAGTTATAACGATTATACGGATGGTAGAGGACATAGTTTGACCAAAGGTCTCTTAAGCGAGTGATCTCTGGCTGTTCTAATGGTTGCGACTCTAACTACCCCATCAGGGCCAGGATGCAAAGAAACAACTCGTCCTAATGCCCATTGAAGAGGAGGCCGATTGTCCTCTTTTATAAGTACGATTGAGTTTACAGTTAACGGTGTTGAGTCCGTGGTCCATTTTGCTCGCTGAGTTAACCCATGTAAATATTCATTTTTCCAGCGTTTCCAAAATTGTTGTTGAAAAGATTGGATAAGTTGCCATCGATTCAGTCGATTGATTTTTACGTCCTTGTAGTCGAAATCAGGAACTGCTGTAAGAGGTTCTAGCGTTAAAAAATGACCGGGCGTAAGAACGTTCAAATCGTTAGGATCCGAGCTCAATGGACACAAAGGCCGCGAATTTAAAATTGATTCGATCTGAGCGAAGAGTGTGGTAAGCTCTTCAAACGTTAAGACCTGATCGCCAACAATACGGTACAAATGACTCTTTGCGGCTTTGATTTGGATTTCCCACACCCCTCCGAAGTGGGGAGCAGAAGGTACGTTACGTTTAAAATCTATTTTTTCCGCATGAGAGGCTTGTTCGATACATGATGCTAGTTGTGAACTTGCACCAACGAAATTCGTACCGCAGTCAGAGTGAATAACATTGCAGCGGCCACGACGAGAAACGAAGCGACGCAATGCCGCGATGAAGCCGTCCGTCGATAAAGTAGAAACCACCTCAAGGTGCACTGCTTTTGTACTCAAGCATACGAATAAACACAAGTACGCTTTATCGATTTTAGCAGCACGATGAAGCCCGAGCTTAATTCGAAAAGGCCCTCCTAGATCGACACCTACGACAGAGAAGGGTTTTGCCTGATTGACACGAAAGGCCGGAAGGTCGCTCATAAAGGGTTGCAAAGGTTTCGGTTTAAGACGGTAGCATCTTATGCATCTTGAAAGATGATGACGTACAGCATGCTTTGCCGCAAGTATCCAAAACTGTTGTAAAATCAGATAGTTGGTTGTGTTCAGACCGGGATGAAAATTGTTTCGATGAATAGATTCGATTACAGCTGATGTAAGAACACTCTTTTTGGGCAATAATGCGGGATACTTATGTTCGAAGTCAAGATCGGAGCGCGATAGGCGCCCGCCTACTCTTAGTATACCCTGCTCGTCCAAAAACGGGTTTAGTTTACGAAAACTGCGAGGTAACTGTATCTTTGATTGTAATTTGGATATGACATCCAAAAAACAACGATGTTGGAAATGTTTGACGATAATTAGTAACGCACGATGACGCTCAGCGTCCGTTACGAAAAGATTATCTGATCGCGGAACAGTGTTACGCATGTTATTACAAAACCTGCGAACGTAAGCGATAATGCGACAGATTTTATCTAAAGAAGAATATTTTTCGAATAGCCGATCAATTATAGACGTGTGATTAACGCTTTCGATTTGATCCGAAACGAGAACCGTGGTGCGACGCTGCTCAGAGAGCACCGCATTGTCATCGTTTGAACGATTTTTCGATGTATCGATTGGCCACTCAGACTGTGGTTGAGACAACCATTCTGGGCCCGCCCACCATAGGGCATTGTTTAGCAAATCGTGAGGCAATTGCCCACGCGAACAAACATCTGCAGGATTTGTGACAGATGGTACGTGCCTCCAGCACTCGGTCGGTACGATATCTTGAATGTGACTTACGCGGTTTGCAACGAATGTCACCCAGCGAGAAGAAGGAGCTCGCAACCAGGATAAGGTAACGGTGGAATCACACCACAGATAAGTGTCATGGACAGGAATCCGCAGCGTGTCCTTGACAAATTTGATAAGGTCTGTAAGCAAAACTGCACCACACAGCTCTAAGCGAGGTAACGATTGACGTTTTAAAGGAGCTACACGAGCCTTTGCACATACGAGAAAGACGCGAACGGAGCCGTCAGACTCGATAACGCGCAGGTATATAACGGCGCCATATGCTGCTTCGGAGCTGTCACAAAATCCATGCAGTTGATATGATTGAGCGCTATCGGTAGCGTATTTACGTGGAATCTTAAGATTCCTAACTTGAGGAAGCTGTTCGGAGAACTTTTCCCATAGAGAGATAATTTCCGGTGGGGGCTTATCGTCCCATGAAAGACCTAGAATCCAAAGCTTTTGAATAAAGCATTTAGCTTGAATTGTTAAAGGAGATAGAAAACCCAGAGGATCGAAAATTCTGGCAACCTCACTCAAAATCGTTCGCTTGGTGCACGGTTGATTAGATGGATTAACGGTAAAGACGAACGAATCCGAAGCAGGCTCCCACTTAAGGCCCAGAACCTTGATAGTTGTGTCTTCAGTTTCGGTAAAAGTGATTGCTTCTGAAAGACACGCCTCCGCGGGAAGATCGCTAAGTAGCTCGGGTCGGTTACTCACCCACTTTCGGAGCTCAAACGAGCCAAGACCGAAAAGAGCGATGAGTTGAGTTTTGATTTCTCTGGCGTCCTTCAGCGATGAGCTTCCGGATATGACGTCATCAACGTATATGTCGGAAGTTAAAACGGTTTTGGCCTTTGGGTACTTGTGACCCTCATCGTTGGCCAGTTGCTGAATAGAGCGGCACGCCAGGAATGGAGCGGAAGACACTCCGTACGTTACGGTATTTAATACGTACTCTTGAAGAGGCTCATCTGGGTGAGCTCGCCAGAGAATACGTTGATAATCACGATGTTGAGGAGCTAGGTTGATTTGACGGTACATTTGGAGCACGTCTGCCATGAAGACAATTGCGTGCTCACGGAAATGAAGAAGGATCTCTACGATATTTGATTGTAGCTTCGGTCCCGTCAGCAGCGAGTCGTTTAGCGATTTGGAAGTTGCATCTTTAGCCGAGGCGTCGAATACAACGCGAAGCTTCGTTGTAGCGCTGTCGGGACGTAGCACACAATGGTGCGGTATATAATACTTGCCTTGACCCATTTGCTTGGCAGGTACTAGAGTCATGTGACCACTGTCGATATAGTCAGTCATGAACTCCACGTATTGTTGGTTTAAATTGTGATCGCGATACAGACGCCTTTCAATGGCATGAAAGCGTCGTAAGGCTATCTCTCGAGAACCTTCAAAGACTGGCTCCTCGTCGTTTTTGAAGGGGAGACAAACTACATATCTACCTGTCTCGTCACGGTAGTGATTACTGAGAAAACTATTTTCACAGCGTTGCTCTTCTGGGGTCAATCGGGAAGATTGTGGAACGTTATCGATTTCCCAGAAACGTTGAACAATTTTGTTTAAACTATCGTCTACGGTAGAAGGGGCTACTCCTAGTAGACTGGACGATGCGAGTCTGGACTTCCCAAGAAGAAGCCAGCCGAAGACTGAGTTGAAAGCTCGCGGTTGAGAGGCGTTACCCTTCAGACGTTGTTCGAGAAGTGACTCAGCAAAGACGTCGGCACCTAACAAGACGTCGATTGGACCAGGGATGTCAAAACCAGGATCAGCTAGCGGTAGTGTTTTGACCTCCTCCCCATCCTTTCGTATTTAGCCTTGCTATCGGTTGATCTCCGCAAATGCTCGGTATGACGAGCATTCCCAGACGAAACTTTACGTTATAGTTGGTGCCAATGTCGCATGTAACAAAGCCACTGACTGAGGCAGGGCTGCCCCCTAACCCATAAACGTTGATATTACCAGTTATAGGTTTTAGATTTAATCGTTGAGCGGCGTGAGCCGTGAGAAAATTGTTTTGACTGCCGGTGTCAAATAACGCGCGAAATGTATGAAATTCACCAGAAGCATCACGAATCTGGACGAGAGCTGTTGCCAGTAACACGGTTGTGGTTACGGTTGGATCAGACTGAGTTAACGAATCCTTAGCCACTAAGGTCGCCGAGCTTGCCGCCGGCTCCTTATGTAGCAAAGTGTGGTGTTTACGTCTACATTGTCGACATGAAAACATTGATGTGCACTCTCGCACTGAATGGGATGCGTTAAGACAATTGTAGCACCATTTCTTTTCAGTGGCCACAGCCATGCGCTCATCTATTGATTTTGCCAAAAAAATCACTACAGGCCGAGATGTGATGTTCATTACGACAGTAGGCACATTTACGAATCGGAGTGCTCGAATTGTGAGCAGGTTTCGCTTGTTGTTTATCACCAACATTTTTATGAGTAGTGACGGTGGGAGCGACAAGCGAATGCGTGACGTTATGTCGCTTGAACTTCTGTGAAGTTCCCGGTGTGTCCTTTGAAACGCTAGCGGTTTTATTGGTGATAGTCGAAAAGTGCGTGTCGCGAATTAATGCTTCACCTTTAGAGTGTAAGAATGCCCTTAAATGGTTATACTGTGGAAGCTCAATATCGGTATGTTTTTCCTCAAACTCGCGTCTTAATTTGGTATCGAGTTTGGCCAGAACATTATAACAAAGAACAAAACCCCATTTATCGGTGGGTAATTTTAAAGTTTTTAAAATTGTTAAGTTCTCATCGATCGTGTCTAAGGCGCGTCGAAAATCTTGAGCGTTCGAAGTCTTTAAACTAACGTCCAAGATATCACGCCAGCACGTAAACGCTAATTCGCGTTTATCTTCATAACGGGACTTGAGAGCCTCGTACGCACTTAAATAATGTTCACTTGCAACAGGAAAAGTTCTAATGAACGATAAAGCATCACCACTTAAAACTGACACGAGATAGTGAAATTTCTCAATATTACATAAGGAGGTAGAATCATGTATCAACGCGTTATAAGTTGCAATGAACTCAGGCCATTCCTTGATAGCACCGGAAAAAGTTGGCAACGAAATTTTTGGTAACCGCATATTTCCACTGTGCGAACCGGTCAACGAATTATGTTTCGAAGTGTCAGCTTGTTGAGATGAACGTTGTTCAAATTTTCGTTGAATTGCCAACACTTGAAAATACAATTCGTCAAATCGATCCTGAAGTTCATCGTCCTCCTCATCGGCATCATCCTTAAGAAGGTCCAAAATAATAAAATGGGAGTCATGAAAACTATCAGCAATCGTTTTTATTTCATGACAATATGAAAGAAATAACCCTACTTGTGATTCACTCGGTATTGGCTAAGGTACCTACTTCCAAAGCCTTCGTTAAGCGATTATATGCTATAGTTCGTTTACGTCGCAAACTGGGCAAATTATTAATAGTGTACGTATTTTCGATACCCTTTTTAATAGTAGGTTTAGATTTACGCCTTGATAGTAAAGACATAATTAATATCAAAACAATAAAAACTGATAGCAACAAATATTCGGATTCGATAAAAAGTTTAGTTGCGAACGTCTTCAGCGAGACCGCGTTCACAAGAATCGACGAGAATCACTGGGGCGGTATTACACGACAACAGGTAATATTGTCACCTCGGTCACCTGAGTTTTAAATTGAAATAAATTAAATTGATAAGGATGAATTAAATGAGCGTTAGGAACACTAAAAACGGTTTGCGATATTCGTTAATGTACGGTAAATAAAAAAATAAAAATCAGTTTTTTTTTTGTAAAAACAAAAAACTATGATTTTTAACCTAAAACGGTAATAATGAAAATGTGAACGCACCAAAATTCGTTGAAAATATGATACGATAAACGATACAACGTCACGATAAAAAATATTTCGTAATTTGAAACGAAATAAATTTTCGATAAATAAATATCAAGAGGAAACGTTGAACGGTTGGAAAAAGTAGTCGAGTTATAACGAACTATCAACATAAAATTATGAGAAGGTGGATTTGCAATATTGTATTATTGCGAACGGTAAAACGGTAGATAATTTTATGCTAATAAGTATAAAACGACAAAAGAATTTATTTTCAACAAATATTCTAGAAACTGATGGAAGCCATCTTAAATCGATAAACGGTAGGTAAGGTACTCAACAAAACAAAATGGAACAAAGACTTGTTTTCCGATTAGTAATTGAAACAAAATGTTATGTTTATTCGTTTTAGCTGTACTAGTAAGTATAATAAGCGTGGAATACGGTAAATGAAGTAGCAATTACTAAATCGAATTGGTATTTGGCGGCAGACTGAAGGTAGGTATCCAAAGGTCCCGGGTTTCGGCACCAAAAAATGTGGCTAAATTGACTCGATAAATAGCACTTGTACACTGTCAATCACCACATTGGATCGAATGCTGGGAGCATTCGCCGTTAATATGCGTTACAGACGATTTAGACAATAGAAACAATGCACAAACCACTTACCACGTAGGCAGGCTTCTAGCACGATTCCTCACGAATAGTTCTTCCTTTAGACACCTGGCCGGCCAGCCACACACGATTATAAAGTTCCAAAAACACTGTTGAGCACTTGAAGTTTGATTAGGATAATTGAGTAAAAAAGATGTAATGTTTGGTGCGCGCGCGCCTTCGATTCAACGTCCAGACTCAGAATAGTTTACTGGTTCTGCCACCAGCCTATGGCGCTGTATTCCAAGACGCCGGTAGGATAGTACATGCGCCGGCGGTAATCCGGGCGCTCCATTGGCTAAATCGCCTGCAGCACGACGAATCATGATGATTGACAAGTGCGTCGATAACGCGCGCGAAATTCGAATTGAAAAGTAAACGAAGTTTACGTTGAAAACGGAACAGGTACTCTTAATTTATGTTACACGTTAATAAAAAAACGAACTTGCAATGGTAACTACTAACAAGGAACGACAATAAAACCTCTGCAAATATCCTTTGTGTTGGTTGGTCAGGCACTTCACGTCAAGTTCCGAGAAAGGTAAAAAATAAAATACTTATTGCTGAAGCAGGTGAATATAAAGAAAATACTCTGATTATACATAAATTAGAGAATCTAAGCGAAAGAAAATTACTACCACTGAGGGTCTTTTCTGGTGTAGAAGCACAGAAATGCCATCGAATCCGTATAAAGGAATCGATAAGTAAGGGGCGGATTGTAAATGTTAATTTTTGTTGACGTTATAATATAAGTAAAATAAAATTATAAAAAGTATATACATATAATATCAAACTGTGACAATAAAGGTTACCAGGCATTTATTAAATACTTACATAATAACTTAATAAAAATAGTATAGGTAGTTAAATTTAATGAAAGAGACTTTTGATTTGTAATTGATAAGTTTTACAGTAAGTATAATTTGTTTATTTTTACGTGTGCATATTTTATTTTTGGACATGCGTTAAAAAAAAAAGAAAAAAAAAACAATCTGCACGCGTTCGCTTTTTAAACAATGCCACATTCAATGTTTGCCATAGGATTAGCGTGTTTGTGTTTCTCATGTTATTGAGGTATCGGCGTGTTGTGTTACTGGCCAGTTCGCTTCGTATGGCAAAATGACAAGCGGCCATTGCGGGAGTTAAATTGGCATTTGTTATTTTCCACGCTTCGTGGAAATCTTTAGAAACTGCCTTAAAAATGGCGGCCATATTTTATTTTATAGTATTTGTCGACTACAAACCAAATATAAAATTGCATTTCTTAAGTACGATTAACTAAAATATTACATTTTTATTGAAATCAATTTTGTTTCAATCTGGTCCTAGAAACAGATAAATCGATGTTTAACTACGAAGAATTATTTAACAATACGGATGTTAGCTTGTTAAGAACCGATTTGTTTCTATGCATTTGAAATGATGGGTTTAACAAGCAATATGTGGGTTTTATAATTGATCGGTAATAAAATGGCTTGCGGTCAAATGCTCAAAAAGAATTTAAACTAAGTAATTCCTTGATTTTTTAAAGTAAAAATAATAAGAAAATGTTTCAACAGATTATATTCCGAGAGACAAAAATAACAATATCAAAACCATAGTAACTTGTACATAGATACAAAGCGTACAAGAATATTAAATAGACTGGAAGTGTTCGATCTAGAAGTGGTTCCTAAAATTACCTCCTCTTTTAATCCGAACTCTTCACAAAGTTTTAACAATCTTGGTTTGAATACTGGCTTAGTAAAAATGTCAGCAAGTTGATTTCTAGTCGGTACTTGTTCAATTGTTAAGTCTTTTTCTGTGACACACTGTCTGACATAGAAGTTCTTCAATTTGATGTGTTTCTTTTTTCGATCCACTTAACTTTTTCAGAGCTCCTCATGACGTCTTGAAATGAAGTAGGTTCAGGAATTGATATAGCCTCATTAACAAACTCCTCAAAACTAAACCGTTTTGGTGGTCTAATCTGACTTCGATCACGCAATTGTCGTGTTGTATCTTGTATATCAGCTATCTCTTCTTCCTCTAATGACTGATAATTATCTTCGACGCTTTTATTTGCCTCTGAAGGTGGACGAGAGTGAATAGTTTCAGAATCTGTAAGAGGCAATGGAAGCTCGTAGGTATTAATATCAGATTCAGGTAATTGTAGTGATATATCAATCTTGTTTTTTTTTAGTAGAGTCGTTTCATCAAACATAACATCTCGAGATCTGATTAGTTTTAGTTTCTTTACATCAAAAATTCGATATCCTTCGTCACCATCATACCCGATAAGTATACCTTCCTCAGCTTTCCTCGCTATCTTACTGGTCTTCTTCTGTTTAGGGACATGCACATAGCAATTGCATCCAATGACTTTCAGATGATTAATCCTGGGCTTTCTGCCATACCAGAGCTCATGTGGAGATTTTCCTTCTGTAGAAGTAGGTCCTGTTCTGTTTAGTATATAAACAGAAGCATTGGATATCTCAGCCCATAAACCTTCTGGTATTTTATCATGAGCATGCATTAATGTTCTTGTCATTTAGATTTTCTCTTTCAGAAGAACAATTCTGTTGAGGAGTGTATGGCATTGTAAACCTTTGTCTTATGCCATTTTGTCTCAAAGTATTGCGTACTTGTTCATTGTCAAACTCTCCTCCATTATCGCTTAATAATTCCTGCACGACGTGTCCGGAAGTTTTTGCTTCGGCTAGAAAATCTTTCAAGCGTGCGTGAACTTCAGACTTTTGTCTCAGAAAGTAAATCCAACGATATTTTGAGTAGGTGTCTTTAAATAAAACATAGTATCTGGACTTTGAGATCGAGTAAGGAAAAGGCCCGCATACGTCTGTGCTGATTAGCTCTCCAGGCTTATTTACTCTTGGTCTCTCTCCGAACTTTTGCCTATGGGTCTTCCCGAAGACGCAGCCTTTACAGATATCATCGGAACCTGAGCTTACCTTTACTCCAAGTTCTCTTTGTATCAGTTTTGCGACATGTCTCTTATTCTGGTGTCCAAGGCGTTCATGGTAGAGTTGAAGATTCTGTGACATTGTTAGTTGGTTTATCTCAAGTTTAGGCATCAATACTTTAACGTTGAGTTTGTAGAGACCACCATACTTGTCGCGATTCCCGACTAAAATGACTTTGCCATCATTCTTCAAATTGCATGTCTGAGTAGTTGACTGAAATATGCTACTTTTTAGCGTATCTTGGGCGGCTAGCACAGAAAATAGATCTTTCAATGTTTGGAACGTACCATACGTTTGTTAAGACCAGAAACTCTTTGTGGCCGTTTATGTCAGCTTCAAGTTGAATGGAACCTTTTCCTATGGCTTCAATTATCTCACCATTTGCTGTCATAACTTTATGGTTTTCACCAAAATTTTCGAAGATTTGAAATATATCTATTCTATTGGTGACATGGCTTGTCGCGCCATTGTCCACATACCACGAGTCTTTGTCTTTGTCTCGCTTTTATGGTAGCGAAAGAATTTCATACAGAGATCATAGCTCCTGTCTTCCTTTGCCCCATCATAAAGTCTATGAAGCTCTTTCCAAGTAGCACATGACGTTTCACATCGCATTACTTTTCGTAAAGTCTCTTCGGTCATATTTGTAGTAAGAATAAGAAGTGCCTGACTATCACATTTTTGAAACATTTCCATTTCACGGTCATACTTTAACTTATCTTCAGTACTTGCCGTTCCGCCTAAATCTTTGGGCTTTATTAACTTGCCTTCGATTGCTTCCAGCGTACCTGGTGTACTTTTAAGTAAAAGCTTTACCTTGTACATCGAGATATAATGTACTACGCACTAGAGGAGCTACCCCAAGGAAAATTTTTTGTTCCAAATTTCGTAAATTCAAATATGTTCGATGCAGAGCTGTCACAATCAGCGACGAAGATTATACAGTACAGAATGGACATAGGTTAAGTAAAAAATAAAAGAAAGTGAATGGTTTCGATTCTACTTATCTCTTTACTAGCTTTTGCCCGCGGCTTCGCCCGCGTGTGTTTCCCACGAAATCAGTGTTTTTTCCGGGATGAAAGGTACTCTATGTCCTTCTCAGTACTTCTATGTGTATGCGAAATTCAGGAAGATTGGTTCAGTAGATAAAGCGTAAAGAGGTAGATAACAAACAAACTCACTTTCGCATTTATGATATTAGTTAAGATTTTCTCATAGCATTAACGAATAAATGAATAAAACAAGTAATAAATAAAAAAACTAAAAAACCCGACTGCATAAAAATACTAATATAAGGACATTGTTAAGATATGTGAAGTCCTGTGAGGTAATGCTCCTCCAACACATACTTAGCTAATCTATACCATACATACATACAAATACAATACAGTACATATAAATAAAATTGGAGTGTCTATCTGTAATTTCAAATAACTGGAAATTTTTAATTTCATAGTGTTATTTTGTCGTTACTAGTACCCAAACATTTTTTTGTCTGTTTGTTCAGGGTAATCATTGAAACGGCTAATCCGATTTTGATGGAGTTTTCGCTGGGGAGTTATAGATTAACATAGTTTTTATCTCGGAAATATTTAGGGATCAGTAGTGAAAATTAAAAAATCTAAAAAATAAAACATGCGGGGAAGCCGCGGGAAAAAGCTAGTTTATAATATGAACTTTAGGTATATCTATACAAAATTACAATTTTCTAGTACCTACCAATGGTTTCTATGCTAAGCCGCGTACAGACAGACATACGGACGGATGGACATGACGAAACTATAAAGGGTTATATGTTTTCTTCGAAACCCTAAACGAAAAAAATCAGTTGTAAAGTACACAGAGACAAATAGTTCACCAAGGCTTTTGTACCTACGTGTCCAATCTGTACTATTTACTTTTCTTATTCTATAATTTTCATACAAAATGGAAAAAACAATTGATTTTTTTGAATATTGGAAAATAATTTATAATATTTATATAATTATTATAAAAATTAATTTTAGTCATAGTTTTAGTTGATATTTTGGTTACTTATAGATGACTCCACTATCTTTGTCTGCTTACTCGATTTATTTTTAGATTATTTTAATATGTAAGACGGCATTATGATTGACACAAAATCGGATGCAATCGCGATGTACGTTGGCGAGTGACTGAAGGAGTTTCTGACTCGAGACATTAACTGATGTCACATACATTTTGTTCACGTTTTCGCTTCTATACTTACGTAGTAGTTGTATTTCGATGACCTTGTACCTCCATGTTTGCCAGTTAGTAGAGCCATCGAGTTTACCGATCTCGATTTTTACGCCTGCTGTCTGCATTATTATACAAGTTTTCCGGCAAGCTTTACCCACTATTTAAATATGACGCTCTGCTACCATTTTAAAGTAAAATAATAAGAAAATGTTTCAACAGATGTCTTATATTCCGAGCATGGAAGTAGTAAGTACTTTGTACAGGTACTTATTACTTCCATGATTCCGAGAGAAAAAATAACAATATCAAAACCATAGTAACTTGTACATAGATACAAAGCGTACAAGAATATTAAATAGACTGGAAGTGTCCGATCTAGAAGTGGTTGCTAAAATGATTTTCGTGTTTTCTCTATCTACACATTATCGGACTAACTGAGGTTTGTTTGTTGGTTTGTTTTTTTGTTACCTCTTCACGCTTTATCTACTGAACCAATCTTTCTAGAATTTTGCATACACATAGCTGGAAGTACGGAGAAGGACATAGAGTACCTTTCATCCCGGGAAAAAGCGCTGTTCCCGTGGGAAATTCACGCGGGCGAAGCCGCGGGCGAAAGCTAGTTTATTTGACTATAATTAACAGTCCAGTCAGTACTTACCTACTACTTGTTTACACTCATACTTTATTCAAGCTTGAAGGTCTTAAAAAATTTCCGGTGGTCCCTTAATTTTGTTTGTTTTGCGTACATACCTATAATCAGTATAGTAATTAAAGAAAAAAGACTGTAATGATCTGTCACTGAGTATGATTACATGTAGTCATAACAAGGTGACGCAGTAAACTAGTAAACATAAATAAAATAAAAACTAAGAGAGCTGTTAACGATCGTGACATTTATTGGCAACACTGTCCTTTAACTAATTGCAGCCGTACCATGGTATATTACTTGCACGATATTTTATTAATTTTGTAATTCCAATTAATTTCCTACTATACTGCTAAGCAAAAAATTACGATAGAAAGCTATCCTATAGACTATATAAATTAGGAATCATACGTGCATTAAAATCTGATCTTCATCATTATAAAACTACGGTCTTCGCCCCGAAATTATCAAGATTTTTAAAATTGATTACCAGCTTCCTTTCTCGTGTTGAAAAAAACCCCGTCTCCAACCATAGGAATTTGGGTGCCCGGTCATGAACCCACCAAAAACGACATTGTCATATTGTAGTCGCTGAAATACTGTTCTCAATATTTTTCAGAATACGTGCCCATTTTGGCTTAAAAGAACAATATTAAACTCGAAGATCCTTTAGAAGCGTAGATGAAGATCAACAGTTTCGTGGTAAGGGTCCAGGGCTGTGAATTCTCATCTACAATTCTACAATGTCGTTCCTCACGCAAGTAGACAAGTTATTAATGGGTGACAACACTATCAGCAAGATCTCGTGTTGGTCTGACGCGATGCTATCTCCTTTGGAAAGATGGCCGCCATTGGTCAGGCTACTGGACGTGTCTTAAACAAACTGGACAGTCACCTTGTTAATGTTAACTGCTCACTAAATCTAAAGCTAGAAGCTGTTTTGTCAAGATTTGTGCCTTTATTATAACTAGTTCTGAGATCTGACGTGATTGTTATCTTAACAAAGTAGGCATCAAAATCTACTTACATTTTTGGCTTGCATATATATCTAAACACCAAATAAGATAGAACGGGTAAATAAAATATTCCTCATTTAAAGCCCTGAACAAATTTTGCCGTGAAGATTTCATAGAAGAATCATTAGTCATTTCTCGAGTTATCATTGTCTTCTGAAAAATATTTACTTAGCACGTCTAGAAATATAAGGCTGTGTTGGTCAGTGTCTGCGACGATGGTAGTGATGCGCCGGAAGGTTTTCAAGCACTGATATTGTAGACTGGGAATACCTAGTGATGTAGGTGTTTTGTTGATTTAGTAATGTCTTGGGGACTTGTCGTAATGTGAATCTAAATTACAAAGTTGGCTGCGTTACTAAATAATTTATTTTATTAATACACGTTCCGCGGTTGGTGAAAGCAAGTGGGGGAGACCTTTGACCAGAAGTGGGACTTCATAGGTTATTAAAAAAAAAATACACGTCCACACATACCTAAGGTTGCGTTTTCTGTGATAACTACTTTTTGGCTTATATCATAAAACGAACATTGAAGGAATTATAACCTGCATACTATTTAAGTTGAACCTCACGCGAAAAAGGCCCAAACTGGAAGTCGAATTGCGGGAAACTGTCCTCGAAGGAAGTAAGAAGTAGAACCAGGTATTTCGTAAAGAAAAAGAAACTGCTAAAAACGTTAAATAGCATTTAACAGCGTGGTCATATAAGCTGTCAGGATATGGCCGAATAGTACAGATTTCATATCAATGATTCATCAGGAAACTGCAATATAAAAAAACGTCATGGGTAAAAAACTAATTACTATAATGATAGATTGCTGTCACCGAAGAAATCGAATCTGCCTGCCCACATAGTTAAGTAATTAAACTGAACCAACATAATAGCTTGTTGTCAATGCTCTATTACAGCAGCTAGTTATAGCATAAATGATTGATGTCCGTAAATTATCCCACGATACAAAATAATGGGTATACAGAAATGTAACTTACTTAGTAGTTCAAAGAAAAAGTGCACCTGTACTAACTAATATTATAAATGCGAAAGTGAGTTTGTATGTTTCTTTAATTATTTGTTTGTGACCTCTTCACGCTTTGTCTTCTGAACCAATCTTCCTGAAATTTCGCATACACGTAGCTAGAAGAACTGAAAAGGACATAGGGACCCTTTCCTCCCGGGAAAAAGCTTTGTTTCTGTGTGAAATTCACGTGAGCGAATTATTATTATCTGGCCACAAACTAGTTGTGTTGTGCGTACTAGTTGGTCCGTGAGGAAAACGGAAGATTAAAAACAATTTTCAATAGTTATTTGATCATTATTACAAAGGTAAGTTATACCTAAACCGTTTGTTACCAACGGACCACTCAAATTCAACAAGCTCTGTAGTGTATGTAGTGTCGTGGTCAGTTACTGTTGCTGAGAATTTTTGTGTAGTACGAAGTACCTTTTCTGTACTCATTTAATTTATGTAATCGGTATACCTACACTTTGACAACTGTTCCGCTTATCAGACATGACAAAAGAAAATATACTCTATTCTGAACCAAGAAGAAACATTTTTGAAAAATGATATTTGGTTCTGAAGTTAATCATGCTTTGGTTGTCACCTATGTCATTAACTTTTTGATATGTTCGTTATTGAATGTAGGAATTAACGATCGTTGTTATTGATACCTGCAAAATCATAGTTGTTATTTTACACTAGCTGCGCCCCGGGGCTTCGCTCCCGTGGGAATTTTGGGATAAAAAGTACCCTATGTGCTATTCCCGGTGTTTTTCTACCCATGTACCAAAATTCATCGTAATCCGTCCAGTATATTTTGCGTGATTGAGTAACAAACATCCTCACAAATTCACAAACTCATATCCAAACTTTCGCATTTATAATATTAGTATGGATTAAAGTAGGATAGTAGGATTGGTACATGTGTAAAGGTTTTAATTTCTCTATTAGGTATATCATTAATCATAAAAATTATGTAGAGTTTTAAAATACAAATCTTATTTAATCCCTATTAATCTTCTAAACAATAGTGAAAATGATGATCTAAAGAAGCCTTTAGTTTGCAAAACATAGGAAATCAAATGGCCCGAGTTGACAGTACAATGAAATCTAATAGATACACTTTCAGTGTTGCGATGTTTGTTCATTGTTGTGTCAATCCATTAGAAATCCGCCAACTAATCATCTGTGAAATGGATTTAATTAATTGAATAATCTTTGTAATGATTACGTGATACTTTGAATTAGTGCATGAATAATGTCTATTAATGAGCGTAAATTTAGAGTTATATATTTTATTTTTTTATAAAGAACATTCAGCGACGCACATGGCGTGCATTGTATTGTTGCATACCCTAGACTTCAGAATTCAACAAAAAAATCTTTATAAAATCCGATATTTAAATATTTGCATACTTTACTTTAAATCCTGCTGGTTCATCGTATCTTACTAATACGTGGGGCGTACTATAAGTTTCGGAATGAATATGAAAAAATACTATCAAAGGTACAAAATTAATTTATTGTTTTTCAAAAATAATCTCCCTTGGCGTCTATGCACTTTTTCATTCGATGAAACCAGTTTTGAAAACTTTTGTGCCACTCCTCTGTGGTGACCTCTGAAACGTGTTTTTCATACTCCTCGACAGCCTCTTCTGGTGATGAAAATCGTTGACCGCGTAATTGGTTCTTAATTTTTGGGAACAGAAAAAAGTCACAAGGTGTCAGGTCGGGACTGTATGCAGGATGACTCATGAGTTCTACATTTTTCGCCTTCAAAAAGTCGTTTGTCTGTCTGGCCGTGTGAGAACTAGCATTGTCGTGGTGCAGGATGATACGGCGTTTACGGTTATTTTTACGGAGTTCGTCAATAACTTCCGGCAAACAAATGGTCGTGTACCAGTCACTATTCACTGTACGACGATTCTCTAAAGCAACAGTAGCCACGTGTCTAGTTTTATTTAAAAAAGAAGCAATCATCCGCTTAGATGCACTTTTCACGCGCGCCACTTTGGTTGGTTTCGGCTCATCTTGAAAGACCCATACGCTCGATTGCTGCTTTGTTTTGGGATCGTAGCAAGAAATCCATGTTTCGTCACCTGTTACTATGTCCCACACCAAATTTGACGCACCTTCGTTGAATCTGGTAAGCGTGGCACGGCACCAAGTGACGCGGTCCGTTTTTTGAGCCTCGGTCAAGTTGTGTGGGATCCACCGCGAGCACAGCTTTCTCACACCCAAATGTTTGTGTAGGATTAATTGTATTTGACTCATGCCTATTTCTAAGGATGCGCGAATTTCATGGTAGGTCACATGCCTGTCTGTTTCAATCATACGGCGCACAGCATTGATGTTTTTGTTGGTCACAGCGGTGGACGGCCGACCATCGCGAGATTTGTCACTGAGATTGATACGACCACGCTTGAATTCTGCAAACCAGCTATAAACAGTTGTCTTGCATGGTGCTTCATTGCCAAAAGCTGTTTCAAGCCGAGCGATGCTCTGTTGAGCTGTCAAATTACACTTAAAATCGTAGAAAATCATACTACGAAAATTTTCCCGAGTTAAATCCATGTTGATGCAGACACACAATTTTTTAGATGGCGCCACAAGGTAAAAACAAAAGACAGTCAGATGAAACAAACTGCATTCTACAGCCAAAGAGTTCTGTTTTCAAATGTTGCAATAAATTTTTAAATATTGTTTATGTAAGTGGCCAGTTCCGGAAACTTACAGTGCGCCCTATCCATACTAATATTATAAATGCGAAAGTTTGGATGTGAGTTTGTGAGTTTGTGAATTTGTGAGTTTGTGAGGATGTTTGTTACTCAATCACGCAAAATCTACTGGACGGATTTCGATGAAATTTGGTACAGAGGTAGATAATGACCTGGAATAGCACATAGGCTACTTTTTATCCCGGGAAAAAGCACTGTTCCCGTGGGAAATTCACGCGGGCGAAGCCGCGGGCAAAAGCTAGTGTATTATAAATGCGAAAGTGAGTTTGCTTGTTGGTTTGTTTGTTTGTTTGTTACCTCTTCACGCTTTATCTACTGAACCAATCTTCCCGAAATTTTGCATACACATAGTTAGAAGCACAGAGAAGGACATAGGGTAGGTGCTTTTCATCCCGGGAAAAGCATTGTTCCCGTGGGACATTATAGTTTTACAATAAAATGAACAATTTTTACCTGTCCAAAAAATGATTTAACAACAATTTCACAAGACCTCAGCCGTGGCTGTCATTTTGTGATGCAACGCATGCATTTCGCGCCAAAATATGAAGTGCGCGCCGATGTCGATGTTACGTTACGACGATATAAAAATTTACGATCATTCTTCATTTTTCTGTCTCACACATAATATATCCTGTTTTGCGCAGCTTTTTCAGGTTTTTTAAGAAATTTTGATATAAACGCGGTTATTATGCCATACATAAAATCATAAAAATAATTGTATATAAACTACATTTTGACAAAAATCGGAATTTAGCTAAAGCTTATATTGAACTATGCAAAACCTATTTTTTTTTACTGAACAAATATTTAAACCTCATTGTTCAACAACAACAACAACAACAATTCAAAATATTGTAAACCCAATAATCCAACTAAGCCTGGGTCGTTGAATGTTTAGAGATCCATATCGTAAACATATGTCAACCATAAAAGTATCGTATCAACAGTAACAATTTGGTAAATTAACGACCGTGTTAAATTGTTAATTTAATAAATGAGTACAGCCGTCATTGGTATTTTTTTCAGTAAATGGAAAAAACTTATTGAATACGGTAGAACACCATTTTATACTAGTACAGTTTTGTACTAGTAGTATCATTCACACTAAACCATCTTCAGTGATATCAGCGAACATACAGCTCATAGGCTATTAGCGCCTTGAGGATTAAGCCAACTTGAATAAGGTTATGATAGAGTGGAACACAAGACTTGTTACAGTAAGAACGACTGATTGGACCCTTGTATCGATTGAGCTGATTCTTGGAAGGACTCAATTTGTTGTATGCGACAAATACAACAAATTGAATTCGTATCTCTCAATATATCTTATTCAAAAGAACGTATTATTTACATATAATTAATAAGAAAGATAGATCAACACTTTAATGTACCATTTACAGAAAAGAACATACAAAGTAGTTACAACAAGTAAATACATAAATGAGCGCAAAGGAGGACTTATCGCAAATGACACAAATTACTAACTGCGATTTATTAACTTTTTTTTGTTATTAATTTGAATCTAAGACATCAAGTCTACACACATCACACAATCGTTATAAAACCCCATGGTCATCAGATCAGAATCAGATCTAATCGATTAAATCGATTCCAATTGGCAATATAAGTTGAAAAAAAAAACAAATTAAATTTAACACTACGTTGTCGACATCCGTGCCAGTGATATCCTTTTGGCATTCCTACGACCGCCACTAAAAACTTGGTACGTGACATTTAGAATGTCAGCAAAGTTTTATGCCACATTAACCTCTGTTTTCGCCCTGGCCCTAAATAAACCTATTTTGTTTACGTACTTTTTCCTTTTGCCCCAAACAATAAGTGTCATTCGGCCAGTACCTAACCTATGTATTTTTTGTAATATATTTTTTTTGTAAATTTTGCGTAAAAAAACATTAATAATAAAGGCCGGCTATTTGATTGAAGTGACATTTATTCTAACACGGGACAAATCAAATGCTCCAATATGGTATAAATTCAAGCAGCGTATAACAAAATACAGCCTGCTTGATTAAAAACCTGGCTGTCCAAATATTTTTCACAAAAAATCCGCACCGCAGATTGAATTTTGGACAAAAAAGCGCGACAAAGTGACAAAATAGTTTTGTGGAAATTTCACTAGTATCGGGGATCAGTTGGTGCTGGGCGGTGTCACCAGTCACACGTCACACCTGAATAAATACAGACAGTAACAAATTTCAGTTTGGAAACACAAATTGAACATTATAGCTGGCGCAATATTAGTGATGCTCGAATTTAGTTGTTTTTGTGTCTGAAATTGAAAATATACTTACTTAAAATCTACTGCACAAATTACCGTGAAATTTGATATACAGATAGACTAAAATTTGGAATAGCTTATAAAGTACTTTTTACCTCTACTCACCTAGAGATATAGAGTCCACAACAGTCTTGTCATGAAGCACAAGGTATTATTGATAGAGAAAATTTTATTAAAACCATTTTCATCTCGAAGGCAGAAGGAATGAAGTTTTCTTTACTATTTCTACTGACCTTAAGAAAATTGTCTAAACCTGGGCTGGGTGCAATCTAGACTGACGTTCTTACAAATACAGCGAACAAAGACACCTCCCTGAGGTTAATAAAGGCTGCAACGTACACCAAGACAGACAAAAGAAAATGTTATTACATTTATGTATACATTTTGTATGGTCCTTTCATTGTTGTTCGACATTTATGAAGTTTTAATGATATTCGTTGTTGCGACATGCGGAAAGGAATTCAATTAAAAGGAAGGAATGGTGCTTAGTTGATGGTTGGGAAAGGTAAAACTTTCCCTTTATCTAACTGTTTAGGTATATTAAGAGTTTTCGACAGTAGCTATGTCTTCGATGATGCAAGCATCCGTAGGTAGATACGTTACCAATTAACATTGGCTGGCCATTATATTTTTGTTTTTGTTAACTATACTTAGCTAAAATCTAAAAAAAATATTTCATTTTAAATTAAAGAGATGAAGGGTTGTTTATTAGTAATTGTTTGTATTTGACAATTAGGTAATATTGATTGGTGGGGGAGGTTGTCTTCTTATTAATCCATATTAAAACTGCTTGAATAACTTCATTATATTATTTTATTTTAATTCACTATAAATCTCTTACAAACACATTATCACTCGTATAAAATTCTGACCAGACTCCCGCCCGACTGACATAATACCAATCAAATACCTATGTATTTCTTTCTTTTCTTTAAATGACAAACCTATACCCACCAGTATTACAAAGAACCATAAATAAAATTCATCCTCCAACAGGTAGGATATCAACTGTGCTTTTTATTTAAATAATATTGCATCAATGAAAAAGATTTTTAAAAATCGTAGAACAAAGGTATGTAGAGTAGATATCTGTTCCGAATGACTGCAATTCTCTAGCAGAGATAGCGTGCGTATAAAAAACCAATAAGACACACAAATTAAGGATAAAGCGAAGGGCTGTTCATTGAACAATTTCCGCTGGATGGCGTTGATAGCAACATTTTCCGTTTTATTTTTTTTGTTGCGTTGTTGCAGTACTTATAGGCAAACATTTTGAATTGGCGAGCGGTAAACATACTATTTTATGTATTTTATGGCCTACGATTATATTTCAGTCAACATAATGAAAAAAAAGCTTTAGAATAGAATCTGCCATGAATCTTCGTATCTCTACACTCACTCACACACTACGACGAGAGCTTTCAAAATGACATTAAATATAGCGCAAAGCATTGTTATAAATTTAAAAATACGCTACTAGATGGCACTTATTTCAAAAGAGTGTCTAACTACAATAATGCCAATCGGACTGGCTGGCAGCATAAGAAAAAAGAAAAAGAAATTTAAAAAATACAAAGAGCTAAAAATAACCTATAATTTCTTCTTGTCATTGTCATATTTTGTAACAAACCAAAAAAATATATTTATGAGAATTAATATAGGTACCTATGTAGTTCAAGTTCGTATCAATTGGACTCAGCAACGAAAAAGTCCTCCAGCGCGTTGCAATGTCTAGACTTTTGTTGCAAACTGTCAAAAAGCGCAAAGTTGAATATTTGGGACACGTTTTGCGACACAACAGATATCAGCTGCTTCAACTTATGGGAAAAATAGAAGGCAAGAGATGTGTTGGAAGACGCAAAAAATCATGGCTGAGAAACATATGTGAGTGGACCAGAGTCACCACGGTTGAGGAGCTGTTTCGCTTAGCGACGAACAGAGAAGAGTTTGCGAATCTGACGGCCAACCTTCAGTAATGGAGAGGCACTAGTTCAGTAGTGCAAAATCATATTGACCGAGCGAGCGAAGCGAGCGAGGTCTCTAAATCGAGTTGGGGGCGAAACACATTGTTTGTATGTATGTATGTATGTATGTATGTATGTATGTATGTATGTATGTATGTATGTTTGTACCGCGATAACTGCCCAACCGATGGTCCGATTTTTATGAAATTTGGTAGGCATGTAGGAAATATCAATAGAATTTTTAAGTTCGTTGGGCATCAAAATCGGTTCAGTAGTTTTTTGAAATATTAATAAAAATGTCCGCGATTACGTAGCAAACGAAACCATAGCGTGTTCTAACTTTGGATAGCGCCATCTACATTTTACTTAGGGAACTGAATTAGTTAGAAAAGTCGAAATCAGATCTAAGCAGCGGTTGTAGACTTGTAGATGATTTGTAAGGTACACCCTCATATTTCAAATTATTATTTAATAAAAAACAATCATTTTATAAACAACGCTTATAAAACTATACATTTGAAAAACATATGCTTTGACAAACTCATCCATTTAAAAATGTAATCATTTTACAAACTAATTACTAGACAAATATTGTTTTTTTTTTCAAATTATCATTTTACAAACAAATTATTTAACTAAATTTTCAATTGGTAAAACAACGTTAGACAAAATATCTTATGGCAAATACATCGTTTGATATATATTATTTACCAAAACTAGAAGATATGAAGTTTCAAGTTTAAACTTACTGATCCCAAGATTTTTATCGTAGGGTTAGGTGGGTTAGGTACAGAAGTCATTACTCGTCTTTTATTTGTAAATTAACTCACAAATCGTATTGTGACATGATATCAACATGCTAATACCTTTTATTGTGTCACACCGGGTGGGGGACCTGGTAACCTGCAACATAGGATCTTTGATACCTAGCGCGGGCACCAGATCTTCACATCGATACTGTCCTTTATGGTATTAAATTTAATTAATGTTTATCACATACCTATGTAATGTAGTCCAAGGCCATTTGTTGTGGAGGTAAATAAACTATTTATATTTTTTATAAAAAAAGAAAGTTTGTCTCCAAACGATCTGAGCTGTAAGTTAGGTTCAGGTTATTTTTTTTATGACCACCCGGAAAGACTTTGAGGGTGAAGAAGAAGTTAGGTTTAGGTTATTTTTTATGACCACCCGAAAAGACTTTGACGGCGGAAAAAAGTTAGGTTCAGGTAATTTTTTTATGACCACCCGGAAAGACTTGCAGAGGGGAGAAGAAGTTAGGTTTAGGTTATTTTTTATGACCACCCAGACTTTGAGGGCGGAAAAGAGTTAGGTTCAGGTTATTTTTATGACCACCCAGAAAGCCCCTTTGAGGGCGTAAAAGAAGTTAGGTTCAGGTTATTTTTTTTATGACCACCCGGAAAGACTTTGAGGGTGAAGAAGAAGTAAGGTTTAGGTTATTTTTTATGACCACCCGAAAAGACTTTGACGGCGGAAAAAAGTTAGGTTCAGGTAATTTTTTTTATGACCACCCGGAAAGACTTGCAGAGGGGAGAAGAAGTTAGGTTTAGGTTATTTTTTTTATGACCACGCAGAAAGACTTTGAGGGCGGAAAAGAAGTTAGGTTCAGGTTATTTTTTTATGACCACCCAGAAAGCCCCTTTGAGGGCGTAAAAAAGTTAGGTTCAGGTTATTTTTTTTATGACCACCCAGAAAGACTGAGGGCGGAAAAGAAGTTAGGTACAGGTTTTTTTTTAACCACCCGGAAAGACTTTGAGGGCGGAGAAGAAGTTAGGTTTAGGTTATTTTTTTTTATGACCACCCAGAAAGACTGAGGGCGCAAAAGAAGTTAGGTTCAGGTTTTTTTATAACCACCCGGAAAGACTTTGAGGGCGGAGAAGAAGTTAGGTTTAGGTTATTTTTTTATGACCACCCGGAAAGACTTTGAGGGTTGAAAAAACGTTCTAATTCATATTGTTGTTTGTTTGTTTGTTTGTTTGTTTGTCATGTTTGGTAAAAATAATTTATGTGTATAATTTACATAAAAGAAAATACAAGTCGTGTTACAGTTAAATAATAATTTCAGCTTCGTATGCCCAGTCGTTTTCGGCTGTGCATTGTCTGTAAGTCAGTCAGTCACTCCCTAACGCAAGATTTTATATATTTTGATGATTGATTGATACTATTTTTAACGCCTGAGCTATTAAGAGGTCTTCCAATTTTTTTTATATTGTAAATTATACTATTTCTTTAACTGTGATTTTACCCTGTTCATCAGCACTCTTCAATCATACATACATACATACGTAAGAGTAAATCAATAAAAACGCGAGTAATAATCGCGAGGTCTAAGTTCGCGGCGAACTACTAGTAAGAAACTGTAATTTAAATACCTATCTACCAATAATTTCAGCAGTTTGGATTTCACCACCTCTTAGATTCCCAACACAAATCTAGCAATAGTTCGAACATCCATTTTCAAAAATCAATCAGCAAGCAGCACCGCAGACGTTATGGTCATAATGTTCTATTGAATTGTATGACGAATTATATTTTTTTAAATAAAACTTCTTCTTCTCTTCTCTCAGCCGAAAGACGTCCACTGCTGGACATTGTTGACTTTTATTTTTAGTAATGAAGTGGAAATTTATTTTCCGAACTTTTTTTATTAAAGGAAACAAAAAGATTAGGTATAGTTATTCTATTCCAACATAAATTGTTAAATATTGCAGTCATTATTCATGATGACTCCTTCATTGCTTGGAATGATGAATGGTAATGATAAATTCTTCATCACGACAAACCTGTGTTACAGTTTTTGTTTTTGTATTACAGAATTAGTGTATAAAGAAACACTCTTGTGCTGTGCATTTCCTGCCACAGTATTGACATTTGACACGTGTCAATACTATCGATAGTCCTGCAACGCTAGTAGATAGATATGTATATAGTGTAGACTTACATCGATACCACGACGAATATCGATATCTTTTATTGTTGATATAAATTAATATCGTTTTTAAATATGCAACAAGCTAATTATTAAAAATAAAAAAACACGACTGACAAGTTTTTACTCAAAAAGTATAACTATTTACAAACATATAAGTAATATACATTTTTTCAAATCGCCTTTTAAAGCCCTTCAATTTGATACCCCACTCGATAAGATTAATCAAATTTTATTGTTTTTTGGTCTGCTATTTATCGCATATATAATCCGCCATTTTGTTTTTATGATGACGTCATATAGCCTATGTCACTCGGAGGAATGCAAGGAATCTAAAAATACCTCACACATCAAAATCTGTTAAGCCATTCAGGACTTATGGTGGAATAAAGAAACTTACATACATACATACATACATGAACCCTGAAAACATAACACTCCTTTTTTGGTCAGTCGTGTAAAAATAAATCTGCAAAATAATAAATGCGTATTTTATGCATAAAGTGAAAAAGTAATACACAGGTACCTTATTTACATTTTAATTGATAATTTGTTAATACTTATCCGAATCTGATCGATTAGATTCAGCACTGTCAACGGTCAATACATAATCACACTTTCAATGAAATGTATTTAAATAAAATCGGAAAA
The DNA here is from genome assembly GCA_018467065.1 of Ephestia elutella. NCBI lineage: Eukaryota > Metazoa > Arthropoda > Insecta > Lepidoptera > Pyralidae > Ephestia > Ephestia elutella. The sequence goes on along the minus strand of CM031580.1, from coordinate 5,696,980 downwards.
AATTAATTAATATAAATCACGGAGGTCGAGCCCACCTCGACTTTATCGATAATTCAAAGTATCGATACTTCGTGCCCTAGAAGTTCTAGGATTAAATTAGACGTTCAGAAAACATGTTGTGAAATGCAAACTAAAAAATAATTAATCAGTAATATTTGTTTTCTTTGAAACTAAATATAAATGTATGCACATATTCCTATAGTTTATTTTTTGTAAATGAATACCTACGTGTATAATATCTACCTACTATAATGTCTTTTGATAAAAGTATTTTCAAAATTAAATTGTTTAAGTTTCAGAACGAAACTTATGATTGTAAAAAGAATAGTATCTTTTTGGGTAAAAAAAGCAACGTTGCCATCTTACACCTCGCACAGATCGGCAACAACGTATCGATGAATGCCTGAGATGAATTCGCACAAATATTCCAGTCCAGTCATATACGTAATGGCAAGCTTGTTGTAATATATTAAATCTAGGGTTCAGTACGTATTTTTATGAAAGATTTTTTTACGGTGAAATTTAAATTTGATAACTGGGACTTTTGAATATGAAGGCAGGGATATCTGAATATGACATCTTGACATCTGGATGTGAAGACCTGGGTGTCTGGTCATGTGCATATGAAATGCTGGACAGCTGAATATGAAGACCAAAGCTTCAGGAGATGATCACCTGAACATCTGGAAATGAAGATCTGAAAATGTGGAGCTGAAGACCTGGACATCTGGACATCACCTGCACATATAAATTTGAAGACGTGGGAGTCTGGTCATGTGGATACGAAAACCTGGACAGCAGGACATAAAGTCCAGGACATCACATCCAGATGTACAGGTGATGTCCAGATGTCATATTTAGATAGCCTGTCTTGATATCCAAAAGTCCCAGTTATCAAATTTAAATTTCACCATAAAAAATCTTTCATAAAAATAAGTATATTGAACCCTAAATTGTATTTAATATTGAAACTTGCTATTTTATAATTTTTTAGCATTTCATGATTTTCTTTTGTTTTTCACGTACAGCCAATGGCGCTGTCAAGGCAAGCAACATCGAGGTAGCATGCATTTAGGTCTCAAAGTGCTTTTATATAAATAGTAGTAGTCAGTAGTTTGTAATAAATCTGCTAGACGTCGCCCCTAAATGTCACAAAATATTACGCACACATCGACAAGAATCTCAATTTTTGTCGTATTTTAAATGCCGTTTTTATCGTAAATTATTATACATTATTATGTTAAATTCAACATGAGAGCACAATTACTTCATAAGAATTGGAAATTCGATTTTATTATGAGAATCATTAACGAAGTTTAGAGCATTGCTGTAGAACAAAATGTATGGACAGCCAAAGCTTGGCTTTCACCTTAATATTAGATTCTACAACTTACTAAAGCTCAATAAAGTTTAAAATAAATACAAGCTTATGCCAACACTAGTGCTTTTAGCTTATGCCAACACTAGTGCTTTTCAAAGGTGAGATTTCATCCCATAATTACAAGCACCTACGGCGTTTTATCTCATTTTGATAGACCATTTATAAACCAATTGAAAATGATACTACAACCATTTTATTGCCTTCTCGCCGTATATTTTATTTCTGTGTCGTTAGTTACTACTACAAAAACGTTAAATTAAATGTGAATAAATTTTTATAGTGTGAGAATTCAATTTCTTTTTAATTTATTGTCTGTTTTTCTATACTAATTGTAAATTAGATATTTTATGGCCGTTTTGTATTCTATGTGTTAAGTGTTAGATATTTTGTTGCCTTTTTATTACTAGACGTGTAGATGTGTTTATTTGATAAAAAGGCTTTTTACACTACTGCTCAAATAAGAGTGTTATTGAATGTATTAGATTCGTCACGTTTAAGTAACAATCAACTATAGAGTAGCACAATAGGTTATTTTGCCTATTACAAAATTTTAACTCAAATGAAAATGAAGTACCTAGGCAAATTTTTCATTTAAATCTATCTGTTGTCATGCTTTTAGTTTCGCTTAGCAAATAGGACTTTGCATTTTTTTTTAAATTCATTAATTAATATTTTTTGGATTTTTGTGCACTCAAATGTCGTAATACTAAATTACTCTTATTAATATTTATTTTTAGATTTACTTCCAATTTTACTTATTTTGGATTTTTGTGCATCTCAGATACTTCCAATTTATAAAAATTGAAAACAACAAATACGAAGCTTAGGAAAAAACATTTTGTTCGATATTGATTCGGCTGTTTTGAAGAACTGGAAAAAAAAACAGCAGTCATTTTTTTCCGTGACTTTACGGAAATCACGTCGTCGTCGGAAGATTGTTTTGTTCAGAACTCCTGCGCATTTATTAGCATCTCTGAATACATCAAACTGTATTGCTGCAATTATGGTCTGTCGCTGAATGACATTATGTAAATGTTTCCTATAACTGCTAATGTCCTCACATTTCGGAGTGTTTTGACAGTTTCTTTTATTGAATCGCTTCGCCCGCGTGAATTTCCCACGGGAACAGTGCTTTTTCCCGGGATGAAAGGTACCCTATGTCCTTCTCCGTACTTCCAGCTATGTGTATGCGAAATTTCAGGAAGATTGGTTAAGTAGATAAAGCGTGAAGAGGTAACAAACAAACAAACCAACAAACAAACTCACTTTCGCATTTATAATATTAGTTAGGATAAATAATTTATTATATAAACTTAACTTCTTTCACACATAATTAACTCATAACATTTACTTTTACATTTTGAAAATGGATTCTGTTTAGACCCGGACTTATCTCTGCGGAAAAATATGAGTTATTTTTATTTTATAACGTGGCTCTTAAAATTACTTAACTAATTTTTTTAACGAGCTAAAAACTAATTTAATTCTTTTATTATTTCAGGTAAGCCAAGAGTGTCTTTGTTTATGGTCATATTGTCCATAAGATCACAAACAAGAACAAAGGAAAAGTAAGTGATATCACTTTATAACATTACAATTATTTATTGTCAAGATTTTTGGTAACAAAAGAGGAGAGCAACAACAACAGCAAACAGAATTGGGTCCTATGGGCAACTAAAACATATGTAAACTCCGTTTATTCCTACTTGGCCTATTATGTAAACAATCTTACCATGTTTTTTTATGATTTTACAATAATATAAATTAAAATAGACTTTTTAGGAAATTACTTTCGTGGTTATTAAATGTTTTACTGTAGAATGTTTAGGTTTGAACTAATATTTGATTTATTTTCAACAAAATTAAACAAAAAGTCTGTGAAGATTGTTTACATAATAGGACTAGTAAGTAAAAACGGAGTTTATATTTTCGGCCACTCAATATTTTTCATCGGTTTGACAACGCTAGATTGCTCCCTGGAGATATTCCGGAAAGGAGCGTATTTTCATCATTGGATATTCTATCATCGAGGTGTCAATACTACGATGCGTCATAGGGTCGGCAGTAGTGACAAATGTTACGATTGCCCCCCCCGGAAGCGGGGGTCAGAGTTCGGACAAATCGCGTGTGACAACCCTGACGCGGGCTCGTTTGGGATCTGATGGGACTGCTGTTGATGTAGGGCTGAAACATTGAAATTTTTGGTGAAAGTCACCAGTATTCTTTTTACTTCTCTTGATACTAAACCTTTGTGGGTTTTGACTTCTTCCTTAGCCTTCCTCCATATGACACGATTACACGTTTCTGTTCTACTGTTGGCAAGCTTTTTAATTTTTTATTCTCTGGTTATCTTCTTTACAATTGAATAAATGCACTCTGGTCTCATGCACCAAATACATAAACGTTATATTCAATTCAGAACGACTTTGAATATTCAATGCAGAACGACTTCTTAAACATCAGCCAGCTTTTGGTAGCTGTATTGGTTCATGAAACCGATCAACTTTCCGATAACTAAATTCGGAAAAAAATAAAACAGTTTTATTTTGAAAACTAGTGCCAGCCCTGTGGTGCACTATCGCCAAGACTGTCAGTGGGTGATTTTATTAAGAGACGGATGTGTCAAATGACGGGGGGACGCTCACACGATTATGACCAAACGGACCCGCTCTTTTGCCGACTATTTCCTGTGGCCGAATGATCTGCTTTCTTTTTTTTTCTTTTTTTTTTCTATTGATTTTTCAAGAAGTTATTCTAAAATCAAGAAATTGTCTGTTAGGATCTAGTATACTGAGCTAGAAGTCAAAGTCAAAGTCAATTTTTTTTATTGAAACTTGGCCTTCAAAGAAGGCTCTTCTTCACGTCGAAAACTAATTATTTATCATAATATATTATGCAACAAAGCTACAAACTACTAGCATTTCGGAACGACTACTGCTGAGAAGAAATCTAGTAGATCTTGGTACTTAAAGTCTATTCAGTAATTTATTTTTCTTTGAGTTTGTGTTTTTAACGAACTGTTTCGTCTATTTCTTTGCAGAAGAACAGACAGAAGACAGAAGAGAGAAACGTTGATTGTGTTAAATAGAAAATTGATTTTATTACGATTATTTTTTTTTTTCATTTGAATGAATCAGAATTTAGAATATTTTTTATTGGGATATTCCACACAATCGTGCCTATTATTTATGGCTATGTCGATTGTAATTCATATTCAACTGTACATATTACTGATACAAAATATTGTTTATTTTTAAACAGTAAAACGGTTTCCTCAGTGAAGTCGTCAAGACTCCAGTTGAAACAGCTGCGTTTATTTTGTTTGCAAAAGCTGGTTTTTGCTCGGGCAGCACATGGAACAATAAACATAATATACTGTTTTAATTCTGAGAAAATAATAAGTCTTGTTTCCAACAATCCCTTTATTAGACCCACTTATTCTCTGCTTACCCCAAAGGTCGACTGTTAGATAATGCTTTTGCATTAAGTCCACCTATTGTGCCATACGTTGTATTTGTGCAATAAATCCATACTAATATTATAAATGCGAAAGTTTGGATGTGAGTTTGTGAGTTTGTGAGGATGTTTGTTACTCAATCACGCAAAATCTACTGGACGGATTTCGATGAAATTTGGTACAGAGCAGAGGTAGATAATGACCTGGAATAGCACATAGGCTACTTTTTATCCCGGGAAAAAGCACTGTTCCCGTGGGAAATTCACGCGGGCGAAGCCGCGGGCAAAAGCTAGTAAATAAATAAATACGACAATATTTTATTAAAGTAAAGTACTGATCACGTCTTTATGCCTTACGGGGTAGACAGAGCCATCGGTGAGACTCGCAGGCTACGCTTAGCTGAATAGCGGGCTTATTGGTAGAATGGAGATTATTGAATCGTGAATGCACTTTAATAATATTCTAACATACAAAATAGGTAATATTGTTAAAAACCTCAGATTACGGAAATTGCTCCTACTTCGAAACTCTATGTTAAAAATATACAAATACTTATAAGAATCATATTTCTATTAAATTTGGTATATAAAGACGACTTATTACAATTTCTTGTTACCAATCCAGTAACAAGGTCTTCTACAGTACTGTGAAACTATAGTATAAATTTCAACCGACAATTTCTAAGTTACCAGTAATCTTATCTGGTAGTTAACCTACACTTTTGATCCCATAGATCTTCGCCATCGCCCCACGGAATCAATTTCCATCAGGCATTATCTCCGTAATGCATTTCACTATAGTTGACATAAATACGAGGAAACCCGTATCACTCAACGACTATTATAAAATATGGAGAGCTCAGATGATTGATCTTATTTCCGGTGGTTAAATCAAAGCCTTCACACCGCAACCCCGATATTTTATTTATTTCTCCTTTTAATCAATGGTACTGAAAAAGAAAATGGAATTACAATTTCACAGTTTTTCTACAAACAATTTTGACAAAAAAGGTTGGTCAAATTTTTCGCTTTACCATTACCATCTATATGATTCGTTAGGTAGGCATTGATTTTTCGGGTTTACTATTAAAGGATCAAAAAGTATGTATATCGCCTTAATTCTTCTGGCAATCATTGCAGTCTCTACAATTTTTTCACACGTGCCTATTCACCTGTTTCTTTTATTTGACTAGTTCAGGAATGGGCAATGTTTTGATCATTGACGAAATCAGCGTCGCTAGATCGATTCCATTTCCGTACCCACCTTATTTTATGACAAGTACGAGATCGTAATTGATCCTTTTATGCGCTATACCTACTCACTTCTTCAATACATAATAGCCTTATATCCCAAAAAGCATTTAAGGGAAAATCAACTCTAACTAAATCTTTCGTAACAGAATTCAGACTATTCAGAGAGATGTTTTTTATAAAGTTTTGTTATCGAGTGGCTAAGGCGCCCTCGTAGTTTAATGTCGTAGTCAGTTAGAGAGAGAGTTCATTTCCTTGGAAAGTTTGGAAGCCGTTGAATACTTCTTCTAAGTGTCGATCGTATAAATAGATGGGTGTTTGCGTCTTTATTGTTAAGGATTCTTTGTGAAATGTTGGCTTAACCTCGTTGAGAGCTTAGAAATAATAAATAATTTCGGCACTGCTAGCAATAAAGTGTAAAATTTCGGGTCTTTCGTAAGAAATAAAAAAAAAATCGGTTACACTTAAAAAAAAAATCGGTAAACTTTCTCTTAAATCGCTCTTAATGGCCTATACTATAATAGCTTCGCCATAAGGCTTTGTATCGAACTACCAAACACCCTGTATATATTTTTTTGAAAAACAGTAATTAGGCGAAATGGCAAGACAGTGTGTATTCTTACTGAAAATTCACGGGGTTCTAAGTATGTATATTTAATACTTGATTCACCTACTTTATAAGCTGCATACGCAATACTTGTGTGGCGGTAACCGCATCACCTTATAACTGTGTAAAAATCGTAGTCGTAGCTAAATAGATTATTTATAAAAAAATAAAAATGATCTTTATTTGAATCAACAACACTTACTTAATTCTAGTGAATAAGTAGGTACCTATGAAAATGAAAAATGAAAATATTTATTAGCAAATAAATGTTGCATTACTTTATGTGCGCTGTCACCCACGATAGGTTACCCTGTGTAGGCTCTTTCGTGGTAGATTGTTACAAAAAATATTTACTATTTTAAGACTAATGTTAGTACCTATATCACATAAAATTATAATAAGATTAGTTACAATGATAGCTTATTCATTAAATATTCATTAATACACACTTAACTAGAAATTAAATGAAATACAAAAATAGAAAAAGTTTTAAATTCAATACAATACAACTTAATACTCTCACTTCGGTAAATGTGTTTGTGATTATCGCATTTACATTATTATGTCGTCACTAACAAGTATTCTCTCTCTCAGCCGAAAGACGTCCACTGCAGGACAAAGGCCTCCCCCAAGGATTTCCACAACGACCGGTCCTGCGCTGCCCGCATCCATGCGCAACCCGCGTCCTTCACCAGGTCGTCGGTCCACCGAGTGGGAGGCCTGCCAACACTACGTTTTGTCACCATTCGAGAACTTTTCTGCCCCAACGGCTATCTGTTCTACGAGCTATGTGCCCCGCCCACTGCCACTTAAGTTTGGCGATTCTGTGGGCTATGTCGGTTACTTTAGTTCTCCTACGGATCTCCTCATTTCTGATTCGATCACACAGGGAAACTCCGAGCATAGCGCGCTCCATCGCCCTTTGGGTGACCTTGAGCCTTGAACAAGTATTACGTGATGACATAAAATAGGTCTTCAGTCTCAGTATAGGTCATACTGTTATATAGTTAGTAATGTTGTGGAGAACTGGTGCCAACACAAGGTATCACCTGTATAGCAGCAGGTTACCAGGTCCACCCCGTATAGTCCTAACTAATATTATAAATGTGAAAGTGGGTTTGTTTGTTTGTTACCTCTTCACGCTTTACCTACTGAATCAATCTTCCTGAAATTTCACATACACATAGTTAGAAATACTGAGAATGACATAGGGTACTTTTCATCCCAGGAAAAAGCACTGTTCCTGTGGAAAATGTATGCGGGCAAAGCCGCGGGCAAAAGCTACTGAGGCATAAAAGGGTATTGAGATTTAATGGTGACTCCTGCATTTAGCCCTGCGACAAGGTCTCGGGATCAGTGGTAAAGTGAAGAAACACTACTGAATGCAGGAGTCATGTGGAGTGTAGGGAATCCAGGACATTTATACTTGTGTACACACATTCTTATCACAAGTATTGGATATTAAACTACGTGTAATAAACAATTGAAATGCATCGTGTGACTTTATTCCCATCGGCACCCCATATTACACATATTTGCGTGATGTGGAATGCCTTTCGCTTTCACGTATGTAGTATTTTATGTGCCAAGGCACATTATTGCGATATTTCCGAGCAATTTGACAATGAAATTGCTGAGTGTTCATGTCGGAAGATGTATTAGGGAAGTATCGATTTTAGTCTTTGAAGGCATTTGGCTACATTTGTATTAACAAGTGTTATAAAGGGGAAAAAATATAAATATATTTGTCAAATTACGTTGAACAGTTTTCGTAATTTAGCCGGTTGATGCTGAATGCGACCACGATGACTGTAACATCATTTGAAACGTCATCAGTGGCAAATTTATAAAACGGCTTACTATATAAATCACAAAGCTCCGCAGTTCTTTGAAGTAAATTATAAACGTTTATTAGTTAGTAAAAGAATTACCCATAAAATGTTAATATCAGTAGCCTCACAAAATGCTAAACTTTGCTACATTACCCTATTGCCTACCTGCTAAATGCATTTTATTACCGGTGGCTTTTAAATGTAACTGCAATTTTTATTTATTACGTTGTTTTCATTAAAAGAAACAATAGACACTTACCTGTAAAACAAAAAAGTGTAAAACCATGTTACTTTTTTAAGAAACCTATAAAATATACTCACAATAAATTTTTCTAATTTCTGCTCAATGCAAAATAACCATGTAAGGAAAACAGTAAATTTATTCTAAATCGAGTTTGAAATTCTAATAATATAATAATAATAATTCTTTATTCAATCACCAAGGATCATTACAGGTTTTACAAAAATTTTCCTTAAATAATTTTTTTTTTTTTTTTTTTTTTAAATTATTAAATTAAATTATTTCAAATCATATAAAAATTTAAATTCCAGTCAGTACATGAATCATCGCTGCATGGTTCATGTACTGACAGTCAAATCTTTCTGAAAACATCTTTAGGATGCTGTTACTGCTGTCCCGCACCCTGCGCACCAGAGATGTGCACCGCCTCCGCATGACTGTGTAGAAACAATCCACACGGGAAGTGGCAAACATCCCTGATGCACTGCAAAATCGAGGCAGCCCCAACAGCATCCTAAAGGCATTATTGTATTGGATGCGCAAGGCCTCATACTGTGTCTTGGTATATGACACCCACAGACTGCCCGTGTAGAAGGACGTACAAAATGCTCTGAAAAGAGTAATTTTGACATCCCTCGAACAACGGGAAACCTGCGGGCTATCATGTTAGCCCTGACAGTCAGAGCCCTGCGCTCCCTTTTCATGTCAGCATCATCCTTCAGGTCAGCGGTAACTATGTGTCCCAAATATTTAAAGCTCTCCACTCTTTTCAGTGGTATGTTATTTAGTTTAATAGGTGGTATATTATCCACACACCCACCGCTAGCCCGAAAGACCATGCATTCACTTTTTGATGCATTATACAACAGACCATGTTCAAGTGCATATCGTTCACATATACTTAGCAGCCTAGTTAACCCGCAAGCAGAGGCACTCAGCAGCACCATGTCATCAGCATAGCTTATATTGTTCACGCATATGCCATCAATATGACAACCTACATGTGTGCTGCTGAGCTCCTCTACCAGATCATTAATATACAAGTTAAAGAGCTTAGGCGAGGTCAGCCCCCCCTGCCTCACTCCGCACTCCATCCTATATGGGTCAGAATAGGTATCTGCCCATCGAACTACATTGACCTGGTTTTGATACCAATATTTAAACAAGTTTACAAGTTCACTTGGCATGGAAGTGCTATTTAATTTTTTGCCATAAGGTGTCATATGATACCAAGTCGAAGGCCTTGGAAAGGTCCAGGTAGCCGGCGAACACTGGTGTTTTCCGAACAGTGTAATACTTGACGGTTTGCTTTAGGCATAGAATTGCAGTTTCTGTAGAATGTCCGGACTTGAAGCCGAATTGATTGTCATGTATTCTTAAGTACTTATCCAACTCAGCATTCAGCAAACCGTCAAGCACCTTAGCCATGATGGTAGCCAAGGATATCGGTCTGTAATTATTTTTGTCACCAATGTCCCCAGTTTTGCACTTCACAATTGGCACCACCACAGTTTTCATCATCGCAGGCGGTAAGTATGAATGTCCAATACATAGTGTGTACAACATTGCTAGGACTCTAGGCAGATGGGGGCCAGCATACTTAAGGTGCTCGATGCTGAGGTCATCATGTCCAGGTGACTTTCCACGTGTCATTGAGGCTATAACATTTTTGACATCTTTAGCTGTAAACCTAGCACCCAGCCTCCCCGTACACCCGCCCCCACCCCCACCATGCGACTGAGATGGCCCCAAAGGCGAATTTACTGCAAAGTGTTCCTTAAATACATTTGCTATCTGTTTCGGATCATTAACATTACTGACACTCACAGGAATGCCCGGCTGAGCGTTTAACTTGTTGGTGGCCTTCCAAAACCTACGAAAATCATGCTTATCATGGTGTTTTGCAAGTATATCCATTTTGATTTGCTCACTATTATTCTGACACCATTTTAGGCGAGACTTAAAGATTTTACGTGTATCATTCATCTCATTCCAGATATTACCAGACTTAGGTTTACCATAAAGTTGCCATATTTCAAACTTCTCCTGGCATTCCTGTGGGCCTCACTTACATGTCTATTCCAACCAACAACCGGTTTTCTGTTTTTAAACCCCTTAGAGTAACACGCTGTAGCCGCACCTGATAATGCACTTACAATACTGTCATACAATTTGTCTATAGTGTATATGTGGTCAATCTGCCCACAGCTAAAATCACAACATGCACTTAATTCACTTGGAAATTCAATCAATCTTAATTTTTGATTACATAAAGAATTATACAATTTCAATTGGTCTGGATTCCTCTCTCCCCATTTTACTTTACTTCTAAATACTTCTTTAGATTTATTTAGCTTAGGTTTAATGGTATCAAGCCTACATTGCACAATTAGGGGAAAGTGATGAGACCACACAACATCACTCATAACATAAACACCAGTGATAGTCTGCCTGGCGGATTTAGTCACAACACAATGATCCAGCCATCGTCTAGCACCATTTATATTACTAATAAAAGTGATTGTGCCTGAATTTAATCCTAGCAGCTTGATGTCTGCACACTCAAAATCATACTCGCTACAAAAACTACACAGTTCCTTATAAAAGCGTTTACCTGGGTGCGCATTAAAGTCCCCAAGTAAATAAACTGCCTCACTATTGTCATTATCAATAATTCCACTCAACACCCCTAGACAGTCCGTGTATTCGGCAAGGTTCGCTAGTTTATTCGTGGGCATGTAAATTGAGCACACAATGAACGCACTATGCTGAATATTTACTTTTATTGCACACACTCGCGGGTTATCACATTGAACTATTGAGACATCCGGAAAAACACTTTTATTCCACAATAACGCCGTGCCTCCATATGGACGCCCTCTGAGCAAACGAGCTCCGGTATCCATTGCTGACGTCCCGACGTATCCAAACTCATTGTCAATAGAGCCCAGATAATGAATATCCTCCGGAAGCAGCCAGGTTTCTTGTAAAGCAATTATACTTGATGTTCGACATAGCTGCCGTATATGCTCCACCGCTCGCTTAACACTCTGACAGTTAAAGCTGACAAAATCATGTACGTTTGACATTGACATTTAGGTGGGTCTTTTGGCCGGAGGCGGTGGCATTATAACCGCTCGCTGTCATCCTCTTAAAATTTACAAAACGCCTAAATATTATTCCTTCTGGCCACAGCTTGTCATCTAGGAATATATGTTGTTTGCGTTCTGTAACAAAAAATTTGTAGGCATAATAACCTCTTTCTTGCTTAAAAATAATTTTCTCTAGACTAATTACTTCTTTAGTTTTACTGTAAATATAGTCAATGATATCTTTTTCCAACGTATCTTTATGCACTTTAGTAATAAAGATCGGTACCTTTTTCTCGACAGCTTTGAATTTCCCATCATTATCTCTATTTACACCGGCCATCCCTGTGTAGCGATATTTGACAGATCTTTGTTTTGTTCTGACTACTTTTTGCCATCCGCAGTCTTCGTCTACACATCCAATAGCAGTTTCCGAACCTCTACTCGATGCCGCCGGCCCCGCATCGCACTCGTCGCTATTTTCTGGAACTCGTTGTGATTCATATTCGACTAGCGGCTGCGGTGCCTTAATCTCCACACCACTAGGAGTCACAGGCATAGGCAATGTCTGGCTACGGGCAACGGGGCACGGGGTAGCGGGGGGAGTGCCGCTGGTGCCACGGCTCGTTGGTAATAACCGTTGGCACTCCACTGACTCACAGATTTGTTTTTCATCTACCCGCCTTATGTCCTCTGCATATGTCGATTGTTGTTGTAAAGCATTTTTATTAATGCAATGCACGGGCAGCTCCCCATTAACATGTTCAGACGAAGAGTCATGTATATGAGAAATTCCCATTGGTCCGCTGTCCATCATCCAGGCACCCCGACGCAAGTTCACATTGTGGGTAGACGGCAGCGGCAGTGAGTCATTTCTTAACTGCCGAAGCTCGGATCTCATTTCACTTAAATCCTCTTGGGTAACATAATTAGATTTGACATCTTTAATTTCGTTTTGCAGCACAAGCAAGTCCTTCAACAACTTAGTGCAATCTAAATGATCAAACAAGACAGGTGGTAACTTCTCAAGATCTCTTGCACAAAAAGTCGGAATCTCGTCGAGTTCTGTAGATTTGAACACATTAATAATATCATTCAGGTTCCGTTCCTCTTTTCCTCTGTTTTTGCGCTTAATTTTACTTCGTTTTGTAGGAAGTGACTCGAACAAAAGCACTTTTGCCTTTTCGATTTCTTCATTAGAGAACGAGGAAGTACATATCCGCACCAATGTTTCTTCATCAATAACGGAGATTTTATTTTGTATATATGCCAATAATTCGTTAATTACAATATTGCACACGTTACACTTTATAACGTTCGCCATTATGGATAGCGATAGATACACGCTCCGTATCGTATCACACACAACCGCACGGGGGGGATGCGCGTGCGCGACTGAATAACTAGTTCATCTATATTTCCACTTTCCGCCACGCTTTCGAATATAATGGAGTTTGCAAAGATCTGCGGCGAAACTTGCAAGGCACCAGTCGTGGACGTGCACGCCGTGACCGCGTCTAGTGGCAAGAGTTCTAAACTAATATTATAAAGAGAAATTATTCGATTTATTTGTCTTTGTTTGTTATAGATGAACTCAAAATAACTTAGCTTATTTGGCTGTTTGGTATCCGCATGTGTCACAGATAATATAATATTATACAAGTACCTAGTAATATATAGGTCGGAGAGATATTAACACTGATTGACCAGTCTTGAAATTGACATGATTCACAAATTTTTGCGCGGACTAAGCTATGGGAATAACCTAGATACATTACCTACATATTCAGTAAAATAGTTTCAGTCTTTGCCTTCCAAAAATGAAATTGAGTAAATTTCAGTTATATTTATTTCTCACCTCCAATTTAAAACAGAGGAAGTGACACTAACTGGTGCTAGTCTTAACTGTCTCTTTAGAAAATGTAGGTAGGTACGTGATCGGGAAGCTGCAAGATTTTTGAGGATTTCTGGAGTTGGAGATTTATTTCATTTTAAATTCTGTTTAAGAGTGTATCACGTCCGCGCGCCCGACCGAGTTTAGGTATTTGATAGACCTCAGCTGGCTGTGTGCAAGTCACACGCACACATCGACGTGAGATTGCCGCCAACCCGAAGTAATAAGTGACAGGGATCCGGCAAAGGATTTGTTGGTACCTAGGTATATAATTTTTTTTTCTTGCTTTACGGTAATGAATACCTACGGTAATAAATAAAATTACGACCATTTTCTTATGTAAAACATACTTGGCGCGACTTGGCAGTAAAATGGACACGAATGCCGCGACAGAAAATAGCATGACCGTCGTGCCAGGATGCTAAGATGTTAAACATCTGCCAAGCATCCCATGAAGGCCAATTTTTCGGGATGAGGTTTACAAAAATAGTATTTTTGGATCCAAGATGGCGGACAACTTTTTTTTAATTTTGCAATATGGGTATCATTTTATAAGTGTTTCAGTGCGCTGATTACGAAAATAACATTTATTTTGGAATCCAAGATGGCGGACAACTTTTTTTTCACGTTTACAATATGGGTATGGTTATATAGGTATTTCGGTGCGCTGATGACAAAAATAACATTTATTTTGAGATCCAAGATGGCGGACAACTTTTTTTTCAAGTTTACAATATGGGTATGGTTATATAGGTATTTCGGTGCGCTGATGACAAAAATAACATTTATTTTGAGATCCAAGATGGCGGACAACTTTTTTTTCAAGTTTACAATATGGGTATGGTTATATAGGTATTTCGGTGCGCTGATGACAAAAATAACATTTATTTTGAGATCCAAGATGGCGGACATTTTTTTTTTCAATCTTGCAATATGGTTAACATGTTGTAGGTTTTTTGGTGCGCTAATGACGAAAATAACATTTATTTTGAGATCCAAGATAGCGGGCAGTTTTTTTTTTTCAAGTTTACAATATGGGTATGGTTATATAGGTTTTTGGGGACGCTGATGACGAAAATAACATTTATTTTGAGATCCAAGATGGAGGACAGTTTTTTATTTTATTTTACAATATGGGTATCGTTTTATAGGTTTTTGGGGACGCTGATGACGAAAATAACATTTATTTTAAGATCCAAGATGGAGGACAGTTTTTTATTTTATTTTACAATATGGGTATCGTTTTATGGGTTTTTGGGGACGCTGATGACCAAAATAACATTTATTTTAAGATCATCCAATGGAGGACCAAACAGCGGCTCGTCCCACGAGACGCCCAAAGTCCAAAGTCTCTGAAGAAGACACTTCGCAGAGAATATCACTGGACTGATCCAACCGCTTGGATCAAACATACGGGCTATTACGGACAACACCGTTCTCTTAGTCCAGACCTTTGGTATTTCCAAGTCCACTTGGAATGTAAAAATATCGGTTAGCGGCTGGTACTGCATGCCCAGCACCGCTATCCTGTTGGGATCATCTACATCCTCAAACAGGTGAGGGTTCTGTTGGTGATCCTCCGGGATCCCTTCTAGAACTCTAGGCTCATTGGACAACCACTTACGTAGCTCGTAGCCACCCGTTTTCAATATTTCAATCAATTCATCCCGCAGTAGGAGGGCCTCCTCAATACTTTGGGCTCCGGTGCACACGTCATCGACATACAAGTCACGTGACAGCACGGAAGCCCCACGGGGAAAGCGGATCCGTTCCCGCTCTGCCAATTCAAGCAATGATCTGATGGCGATATAGGGACTAGATTTCAAACCATACGTGTTTGTATTGAGTTCATACACCGTCACAGGATCCTCAGGGCGCTCACGCCAGAGTATCAACTGGAATCGCCTGTCCTCAGGATGTATGACTGTCTGGCGGAACATCATCCGGATGTCCGCGCCAAAAACCACTTGATGTCTTCTAAAGTTCAAGATGATGTCAATTATGTCCCTATGCAATTTGGGACCTGAATGCAAACATAGATTCAACGAAACTCCGTTCGAAGTGGGTGCGGACCCATCAAAGACAGTCCGCAACTTGCCCGTTGAGGCCTTCACCACCGCGTGGTGGGGCAAAAAATAATGCTCAGTTGAGCTCCAATCAACTCGAGCCGGAGACATGTGACCCAAATCCTCGTACTCGCGCATAAATTCAATATATTTATCGCGAAGTACGTGGTCACGCTGCATACGTCGCTCCATGGACAGCAGTCGTTTCTCCGCAAGCGCCCTACTTTGCCCTAGGCTAGGACGAGAGGCAACAAAGGGTAACCTAGTTACAAACCGACCGGAGGGCAACCTCTCCGTGGTCGATCGAAAAAGGGCTTCGCACTCAGCGTGTTCCGGATCCATCCTGGAACTCATAGGTGGCTCCTCCACCTCCCAAAACCTTTGCATGGTCTTGGCCAAGGACGCAGATGCGACAACCGGTGGCTCCTCCGCGGTGCCATTATCAAACACAGGGCCCATCAGGGCAAAACCAAAAATCGTAGACACTGCCATCAGTGAAGACGAACCCAGAGCTTTCTGAGTACCCAACAAAATCCAACCCAATACGTCCGAGCCCAGGAGCAAGTCCACTGGGCCGGGATGAAAGACAAAGGGGTCGGCCAAATCCAGACCCGAAACCAAAGACAACACACCCGGCGGTATGTCTGTCGAGGGGTGCCAACCCGCAATGGTATCCATTACCATAGCCGAAGTCGTGATCCTCATTGTGGAGGACTTCAGCGAAGAAAAGGTGACAAGTGTCTGGCCCGTCAGACACTTCACTTGTATGCCACCAACTCCAAGAAGTGGCACAGGCGAGTCTTCCACGACTAAACCTAACTGGTGTGCCACTCGAGTGGTAACCAAACTGGTTTGAGCCCCTGAGTCCAACAGAGCTCTCAAATTCATGGCTTCCCCCACGACCCCATACGCGGACCACCGCGGTAGGGAGCAGAACCGTCCGCGGCTCTGTCCCAGCAAGGAGCAAGCTAGTTACGGGCTCCCCACTCTCTCCAAACCAGGGGCGCGCCACTGACCCGGATAATATGGCGGACGAGTGCACATCCCCATCTGTGGGGGGGCATAACCCGCGGCCCGGCCATACATATGGTACGGCGGGTGGTACTCCAGCCGTGGGTACTCGTGCAGCGGCGGAGAAAACCGCTGCGGCTGCATGTGTTGGGTATTGGTAACCCGCGTGGAGGTGTCCCCACTCTCACGTCCGATCTAGGGCCCCCGCCCATGGGGGCCCTATCCGAGGCCGGGCCAGCCACATACTGGCCATGACCTTGGGGCGCGTGGTCCCGGTCCGCCAAGACCCGCGCAGGTACGCGACCCCCCTCCCGAGGGGGGGTGCAACGAGCGAAGCCGCGTCCTCCTTCCGATGGTGGAGGGCTTCGCGCAGGAGCGCCCCCGCCCATAGGGGACCCCTGCCTCAACAACCGGGGGCCATCCCCGTTCCGGTTCATGCAGAGCATCGCGTGGTGCAGCCCACGGCATGCACTGCATGGTATGGCCCTGGGACAGTCACGTGCATAGTGACCGCCCAAACAATAAAAGCAAAGTTCATGCCGCTTTGCCATGCGGCGCCTATCTGGTACTGGCAGTCTCTGCCAGTCCCTGCATTGCAGCAGGCTGTGGCCCATCCGGCCACATTGCAGGCAGTCCGCGTCCCCCGCGACTGCTGCCGTGTGTGCAACCCGCACACCAGCTCCACGCGGTGGCGGTTGCCGTCCCTGTTGGGGCTTACCTCTCCATGAGGGTTCCAAGGGCCTACGTTCAGGCGCTCTGGATGGCGCTGAGTCCGTCATGGTATTCTCAGCGGCCCGTGCCTCAAACTCCAAAAACTTCACCAAGTCAGTGAATGTTGGTAGGGTGGTGCTATCCCGCTCCGCATTTTCGCGCTCAAACCGCGAGCGGATGTCATTGGGCAATTTGCCCAATACAATGTGCACCAACAAAAAAGACCATTGGTCCACCGGCAGCCCCAGTGTGCGGAGCGCGTTACAGGCCACTGTAACGGGCGTGAGCAACTGCAGGCGCAACTGTGCCCTGTTGGCCACCTTGGGCAGGGCCATCAACTGTGCGGCGTGCGCATCCGCTAACAAACGTAAATTTTGGTAGCGGGAGTTCAATAACTCCCAAGCCGTATCGTACTGGTCGTCCTCCACCCGGAGGTGCTGGATGAGCGACCGCGCTTCATCCTCAAGAGTGGAGAGGTGGTAGGCCATCTTCTGGGCCTTCGACAAATCCTGTCGTGCTACGACCAGGGACTCAAACATATTTTTATATGCTACCCACTCCTCCATCCTACCCCCAAAGTGGGACAGCTGAAGGGTGGGGAGCCGACCAGTAACCGCTGGTCCTTCCTGTCTAACAGGTGTGCGAGGGGCTGGTCCGCCAGCCTGTCTCGCCCTTATTGCGGTCGCCGCCTCCGCGATATCATCGTGCAGACTCAGGATCTGGTCCATGTCCGCCATGTGACCTGCGTAGACCTCCGGGGCAAGTTCGGCTTCGGTAAGCACCGCCATGGCCGCTTCCGCGCTACTCAATCGTGAGTGGAGGTGATCCGCTCTTAGCAGTGTGGCGCCCTCCCTGTCCTTCCGGGACAGGAGTCCTCCGGCCGTCACAAACCATCTCAGTTCGTTGGCGAGTGTCGCCTTAGCATTGGAGACCTTCGCCATCGCGTCAAGTCACAAACAAACAAACAAATAAGAAAAGATAAAAAAGGTAAATAAAGAACAAAATCAAGCAACAACACGAAAAACCGCGGTAGGTATGAGAATGGCACAAACCCGGAACGCACGGTACAAACCGCAAACAAATACAAAAAAGGTTACAAATATTCTTATACAAACAAACTAAGAAAAATCTAATAATTTTTACAAACAATTAATTATTTTTTACAAACGAACAAATAGAGGGTAGATAAACTACGCTCTGCTACCAGAGAATGTGCGCAGAGAATCCGGGCAAACGAAATGGCGGGAGGGTTCGGTACCGAAAAAAATTACCGGGTAAAAAAAAATACCGGTAAAAACCTCGACCCGGCACTACGTCTGTCCGACTAACCTAACCTAACCTTTACGCAGTCTGCTACCACTATAGCTTATAAAGGGAGCTATAGAGCCCTATGTACTAATAACTAAGTACCGTAAACTGCTGCAACTTATCCAACTACACACAAATTTGCCTATTTCATTTGAATTACGATATATCGCATTCGCTTGTTTTATTCTCGTTTTCTACCATTCTGTAGTAACTATTCATTATTTGGGCAACATATTTTTCATTTTTTATAATTGTAACTCCGTTAATACTCTGTCAGTTGTGCGACAAAGATCGGTGGGTGAGGCAGCATTTTTTTTGCGCTCCAAACTTTTGAATTTTAACTATTAATTAACTATTAAATAGCTGTGTTTTCGCACAGGATTAACTGCCTAAGGTAGGATAATATTGTCTTCTTCTAGTATTACTTGTTTTTTTACGCAAAAGACTGTTTTTTATCACAAAAACCTTAGAAGGCAATCATGTGTAGTGTTTTGAAAACTTGAGTGACATAACTATGCCTGGGTCTAGGGTTGTCAAATTTTGTTAACTAGCTTTTACTCGCAGCTTCCCTCGCGTGAATCTCGCTTACATTATGCTTACAAATATATTTTAGAATTTGTTTCCTCTAGTTATATAAAAAGTGCTCGTTGTAAATTTGTAAAACAATATTCAAATATTTTTTGTAGAAATAATTGTACAAGAGATTCAACACTTTGTATACTTTTCTTTTGTACTACAATCAAAAATTAAGATTATTAATAATTGTTGATTAAAATGATGAGACATTATTACTAAGAAGCATTAAAATTGTGATTTTTTAATGAAAGCAGCCATCTGGTTTTTTTCTTTTATAAAAAAGTATTAATAATTATCTGTATTCTTTTGGACAACCCTACAGTCAACGACATGTTTGTATGGAAAGTCTGTCGAACCTGCTACAACTTGGCCTAGTAGCTGTAATAAAAAAATGATACAGTATATTGCACTGATTAAATTGGCAGGGACAAGTAGGTTGTCTCATGCACATGAAAAAAAAATAACGGAAACGATAAGTACAATAAGTATCGAATTATCCTTCTAGGCAAACTTGTGTCTTTTACATACAACTTTGACTACGACTTTGAACCCTTGTAATTCAGAAAATTGGTGGAAATTAATAAGATTTGGTCTCAATAGCAAGCCATTATGTCTGTCTTCCATTTATAAACAATTGAGAGTCAAAATTATAAATAGGTTCTGAGAAAATCGCAAAAAACGTCAAATTCCGTGCAAAGTTGCAGCAGTTTACGGTAACTAAATTTATTATGAAACTCACCAAGTTGACTTCTTAATCCAAGTTGGGGTGTCTTCGGAGGAGGTGGTGTTCCCTAAATCACCCAACCTACCCCATGAGATCTCAATCCCCAGACAAAATACCTGATCCGTCTAGCAGTTCCACTCGGCAACAGGTTTCGGCGTCTCCAGGCAGCCACAGGTCACGTCAACAATCAACGTGGTTTTAGACAAAGGGACGCGGGACCTCTCGCGTATTTAAACAAACCGATATCACAGGACAAAAGGCGACCGTCCGCGACGCCATTTTTACGCGAGCAATGTGAGAACCCTGAACGCCTGGCGGCGACAATGGGAAGCGCCTGCGTTTCGTTTCAACCATTATATTACAAACAAACCATACCCATATTGTAAACTTGAAAAAAAGTTGTCCGCCATCTTGGATCTCAAAATAAATGTTATTTTTGTCATCAGCGCACCGAAATACCTATATAACCATACCCATATTGTAAACTTGAAAAAAAAGTTGTCCGCCATCTTGGATCTCAAAATAAATGTTATTTTTGTCATCAGCGCACCGAAATACCTATATAACCATACCCATATTGTAAACGTGAAAAAAAAGTTGTCCGCCATCTTGGATTCCAAAATAAATGTTATTTTCGTAATCAGCGCACTGAAAAACTTATAAAACGATATACATATCGCAAAATTAAAAAAAAAAGTTGTCCGCCATCTTGGATCTTGATTTAGATTTATTTTGATTTTTATGATTTCGATTTATTATGATTTCGATTTATTACGATTTCTATGATTGCGATTTATTATGATTTCTATTTCATCAAAAATTGTCGGCCATCATTCATGAGTATGAAAATGGTACCTATTTAAATTTTAAAAAGATTAAAAGTAATAAATATGTAACTCTGATCTACATTACTCTCTGCTGTCTGTGAATACATGAACACGCGAAAATTAAATGCCTCCCGAGCAGCAGAGCGACGTGGATTCCCCTTGACTCTTACCGGCAGACTGATTTTTCGTAGGCTTGGAACTCGTATATATTGAGCGATGGCATTGCCATACAAAAAATGTATGGGGAATTTCTTAGTGAATTGTTACGATATATAATATTTTTTTCGAGTTATTTTTCAAAAATCTAAAACGAGCAACTTGTAGCTAGTTTAATAAACTCGCGATTTAACATTATGTAGAAATTATAATTTGTGTTTTACATAATGATTTCGTTAAAGCCGTGAACCTTGTTTTTCGTATTTTTCGTGTTTTCTGGAAGGTATTTACGCAAAAATAAAAGGCAAAATATTTTTATCTGTCTCGTATAAGTAGTAGCAGTTATTTGAGAAGCCTATAGTACTATTTTTATTATCAATAATGATCTAGTTTTGGCACCAGGGTCAATTCAGTAACGCCTGTTTTGGCTAAAAACGTGTGATGCAGGCTTAAATCACTGATTTTCCGTTATTAGTATCATTGTTCTCAGAAATATTACCTATTTTCCTAATTTCATCTATAACCATTCGTTTACCATTAAAATTACTTTTTCTCTAATTAGTACGGTTAATATATTATCCGTACTTTTTTCCTAAAGTAATTTTTCTATAAACTATACCCATTTCAGCCACAATCTTAAATTTCTTTTTCGACGGATAAAAATCTGAGAACAGATAAAAAAATGCAAAGTATAACACCTACTTTATCCTAGGAGGAAGATGTCAATATTCAAATCCAGCTGATCAGTATGCAGACGGCAACACAGCCTTGAGGATATCTAAACGATTGTCTAAAACCATATTCTGAGGATATTATGGTCGATAGCACCGCCCGATTAGAAGTTATGACATGTCTGTTTTTGGTGCTTGCTTTGGACATATCCTTATACCTGTTTAAACGCAAAGGCACTCTCATAAAATAGAAGTTTTTGAATTCATTTTTGCAAATATGTAGGTTAGTAATTTAAACACATAAATGCGTGTCAATAAAAAAAGTTAGCCGTCACGCTCGACGCATTATGCCATTTTCCGTTACGGCATTCGACTAGATTTTCCTGACAAGCCCCGCCAATAGATGCTTTACATCAATAAAAAATATTTATGAAATCTGTATAGTCGTTCTCAAGCTTCGAGCAACACGGACTTTCTCGCGCGCTGTGTTGCTCTATATTCTCAAAGAGAAGCGTAACCAAAGGAAATAGATTCCCAGGTACAGCAGACGCCTATTGACCACCATTTTCCATCCAAAGAACATGACTCTAAACAGCTATAAGATAAAACTACGCGTATGAAATCATAAGGGGCTTATTTGCCTCAGGATGAATACGGCACAACCCATCTGTTGGCAATATAACGTCTCACTTGGATACGTGCTACGTCGCGATTTGACAATTATGAGACATCTCGCAAACTGTGGCAGACAGGAAACCAGCTTGACTTAACTGAGTTATTAACTTGGTTATTAACCTGTCTGCTCGTTGCCTGCTAAGTATATGTCTGGAGCTAATGAAAATTAGGGGCAATGAGAAATAGAAACATCCTAGATCGTTTGTGACCAATATGTTCTTAATTCTTATCTAATACTAACTGTGCCTAGTACTACCATAGGTCTTTATTAAGATGTGAAACAATAAACAATCCTATAGGATTATTACAATAATAACGTTTATTTATTTTTTCCACAACCATATTGATTACCATAAATAATACAACTAATACACATAAGTGTTCGTAAAAAGAACAAAATATAATAAGATTGTGGAGAACTGGAGTCCTCCACAATCTGCTAGGTATCCGAGGAACCTGTATTCTCGTCATACACACACAGATTAAAAATGATTGTTTAGGACTTGCCACGCTCACGTAGCTTTATGTATAAATAAGATAAATCACTATACTTTTCATACAATTTCACACAAACTTATCTTACAAAGTATGAGCAAGCACAAAGCGTCGCAAAGCACGTTATAAGCGTATCACGGACAAAAGCTGGTGGCGGAGCTTCCTGGTGAAAGTGGCGGAGGCTGAGGGTGGTGCAAATCGCAAATTATCCTTGCTGTTTCCCACCTCCGTTTTTCTTTGGTCTGAGGCATGAGAGATAGCGTACCTAGTTACTGCGTTGAAAAATTAGAAATATGGTCTACTAGCTTTTGCCCGCGGCTTCGCCCGTCAAACTCGAACCACAACAAACCGCCGAGCCGAACAAACAAACAAACTCACTTTCGCTTTTATAATATTAGTTAGAACTAGCTGTCGCCCGCGGCTTCGCCCGCGTGAGTTTCGCTAAGATGAAAAATCTCTCTTGGAGCTTTTCATCAGATGTTCCAGATCTTAAATTTTTATACGTCAGCAGAAAATGCTCATCAGGTTGAACGATTTTTGCTAAGGCGCCATTTCCATATATGTTATAGTGTAGCTGGTCTCTTGGAGCTTTTCATCAGATGTTCCAGATCTTCAATTTTTATACGTCGGCAGAAAATGCTCATAAGGTTGAACGATTTTTGTTAAGGCACCATTTCCATATTACTTATAGTTTAGCTGTTCCGTTATGGTTCTTCATCAGGTGTTCCAGATTTCAAAATGAATTATAGCCTATATGTTGCCCAGGCTTAATAGCTATACAACAAAAAAAGTTTCATTCAAATCCGTCCAGTAGTTTTTGCGTGAAACGCGTACATACATACAGACAGACAGACAGACAGACAGACAGACAGACAGACAGACAGACAGACAGACAGACAGACAGACAGACAAGAAATTCCAAAAAATTTTTTTTGCTTTCTATTGTTCTTTTTAGGTCTCCCTCTATCCATTTCAGTCAAAAATATTAAATGTACAGACAAAATATTTTTACTGTTTTATTATATGTATAGATTATATGTATAGATTAATTAGAACTAGCTTTCGCCCGCGGCTTCGCTCGCGTGAATTTCCCATGGGAACAGAACAGTGCTTTTTCCCGGGATGAAAGGTACCCTATGTTCTCCTTCTCCGTACTTCCAACTATGTGTATGCGAAATTTCAGGAAGATTGGTTCAGTAGATGAAGCGTGAAGAGGTAACAAACAAACAAACAAACTCACTTTCGCATTTATAATATTTGTTAGTAGTTAGGATAGGAGTACGTTGCTCTATGAGAAATTTAACTCCCTCCACTTCTATTTAATAAACAGTTTGTGTGCAAATAAAGTATTTTTGTGTTGTATTGAATTATATACATGTAGTTAATTCATATAGGTACAGGTTTGTTTGTTTGTTTGTTACCTCTTCACGCTTCATCTACTAAACCAATCTTCCAGAAAATTTGCATACACATAGTTAGAAGTACCTACGGAGAAGGACATAGGGTACCTTTCATCCCGAGAAAAAGCACTGTTCCCGTGGCAAATTCACGCGGGCGAAGCCGCGGGCAAAACCTAGTAATAAATAAAAGAATTAAAATCTTCATTTTTATTTCTGCACGAATGTACTTACATCGTTTATACACCCGCTATGCGGCCTACACTTGAACCAATCATGAAGAGCATAGAAACATAGCGTTATATGGCTGCGTAACATTGAACGCGTAAAAGACGGGTCGTGCGCGCATGTTACAACGATCATGCGCGTGTGACAACGGCGCATGTAACTGTCCGCTCATCTGATACGTCGTGGAACGAATTTAATTTCATACATCATATCTGAGTTCATTGGAAACTCTACAGTTTTCAGTTCAATATCTCGATTGTTATATAACAATAGAGATCCCAAACAAAATTGAGAAATGTATTTTTGATTCCGAAAGAAAAATGGCGATAGGTTATTGTTTGTACAATTTTAAATATAACTAATTAAAACTAAACTAACTAATATAAAATTAAAGCATATATTAAAGTCAATTCAATCAATTATAGCATAAAATATTATGTAGATAAGATTTTACCTGCCATGATTTTAAAATATATGCAAGTTTCTATATAAATTTCAATTGATACCGACTCTCCATTGGCCTAGTATTAAATATTGCTAGTTATAAGTAAAGCAACGAGTAACATGAGTATGCGAATCATAAAGAATAATAACATACTACTTGAGGATGTAACATACAACTTTTACCGCATAATTGTAGCAGTTGCGATGCTTAAGATTCATAATAAAATATTGTTTTCCAAGATATTTTTCTTTTTAACTTTTGTATTAAAATCAGGTTAGAAAATAAATAAGCCTACAAAACAAAGCCTTTTCGGCTTGTACTACTCGCAAAGTTTCTCAGAAGGCTATATTAAGGAATTCCCTGAAAAAAATATCAATTTAATACATTTCTATCACAATACTTGATATATATATTTTGTTGAATTTGGTAGTCAAATTAAACCAAATACTTGATATAAAATATTTAGTACTCGTATTTTTATAACGTGTACAATAGTGTACATAACAGGCTTGATATACTCGTAGGCAATAAGTATGTTAAAATAAAAATTCAATTTACAGCTGAGAAATAAAAATGCGTACAAGTATATTACTTGCACAATAATAACCTGCTGACTGCTGTTAAACGGCAAAGTAATGTTGTAGTTTTTCTGTGAATGATACTCCAAATTATACAGATGTTATTAAAACACCAAAGTATTGCAGAATCTCATTACAGATGATATTACTTGAAGAAATGTAAATGTTTTTTCGTTGATTAAAACGGCCATTTTGTTGTTGATGTAACCATACTTAAATATTTATTTTCTCTTGCCATTTATTTTTGCTAACGAAGGCTTGGCAAATAGCTTTTGTTTTGTTGTCGGTACATTTTACTTTTCTTTAGTATTCAGTTTGATTTAATAGAAAGGCCTTAACGTTTTTTCGTTTGTCATTCTCTTTTTCTACTTTAAAATTGTCTTTTTTGTTCTCATGTAAAATTGTTATTTTTTGTTGTGGCATAAAATATAAGGAAAGTAGTTATTTTCATACATATATTTTTCTTGATAGTGCAGTATCTTTATTTATTATTAAGAAAACAGTTAGAATAGGCTTAATTTCTTGCTGAAACTATTGTAAAAGTGAACTCGTATCATCTTTAGACATCATATCTACAGTTACTTTATCACAAGCAGGCTTTCTGTTATAAGACAATAATTTGAAGTCCTCAATCTTGGCGACCAATTGTCATTACTTAATTCTCTTTTTTGCGGTCGTCCCTGTTCAACTCCGTTTCAGTTCACGAACCAAGCCTAAAGACATTTATGCTTTAGTTATGAAGGTGTTTAACTTTATGCAGCACCTGGGCACCTAAACCCTGTGAAAGTGGCCTAATAGTTGTTAATCTGAATGAACAGCAGTTGCCGGCGCGGCTTTCGCACAAATCCGTGTCCGATAGGCTTGCTGACCGTAAACTATCTTTGCTGACTGTAAATTATATCTGCTGACCGTATACTGTAAATCTCAGTGCAATAAGAGTATAATAAGAAAAGTTATCAGTGGGGTTTACGCCGCGCCGCGTTGCTTCTTCACTTAGGCCACAGGGCGGGCGCTTCATAGAAACGGCGCGTCAAATATACCTACTACTACTACAAATGAAACTGTATATCCGTGAACACGTTAGTAACACGTCAATGTCTGCTTTTTCATAGTCGAACGTCCCACAACCACACAAGAACGGGGGAGAAGTGCGAGGGGGTGCCATATTGCGGGAGGGCAGGGAGTTTCCTTTCTGTACGTAGTACTTATATTAATTCTGTGCTTAGGCTTTGATCGCGATTAACTTGTCGTCAATCAGTGACACTGTATTATGTCATATTGTATCCTACTAATTGATATTAGAAATACCAAAGTTTGGATTAACCTATGTGTGGAAATCAATCATCAATCAGTGTTTGTTGCGCCGCCTCTTCTCCACTTGCGCTTTGGAGACGGTAGTAATCTTAGCTTTAAGTAATTTTATGACGTCAACTAACTAAAAAACAAGTATACGACGATTTAAAAGTGCCACTTGCCATTTAAATCAAATCATTTTCATTTAATTTCAATCACGCCTTAATACTTGGCAGATTTTGATAAATTTTTGTAAGCACTCGAAGACTAATGCCATAAAACAGAGCATAATTTTTATCTCAGAATTTCCACGCGAGCAAAGCCGATACAGCTAATAAATCCAGAAACTTTTCAATCTTATCGTCCGGTTTATGTCAAACGTCAAAACTGAGATACCTTATCAGCCTGTTATCAGAGTGATAGTGGAATAATGCGGACATAAGGGCGTGTTGAAAATTGATCTCAGCTTGCTTCTGATAGCGTATCGAAGCAATAGTGAATCGATACATGGTTACTTTTACGTAGCCGATAATTTTGCATTGAGTTTTGTCATATGCCGCAGAATTAATATAAGTACTACGAACAGAAAGGGTGCTTCCTGCCACTCCCGCAATATGGCGTACCCCTGCGTACCCCGCACTTCTCCCTCGTTCTTTTGCGGATTGGGACGCTATGACTTTAAAAAAGTACACATTGACGTGTTACTGACGTGTTCACGGATATACAGTTTCATTTGTGGTAGTAGTAGGTATATTTGATGTCCCGTTTCTATAAAGCGCCCGCCCTGTAGCAATAGTGAATCGATACATGGTTACTCTCACCACGTAGCCAATAATTTTGCATTGAGTTTTGCGATATGCTGCAGAAATTGATCAGATTTTTGTAATTGAAATATGTGCAACATTACTTACAATTTAGTGCATTTGCAGTTTTAATTAGTAGGTAAACCTGACTTCTACTTTTTTTATATAACATAGGGCGGCCAACGAGCAAGCGGGTCACCAGATGGTAAGCGATCACCGCTGCCCATGGACTACTGCAACACCAGGGGTGTCACAAGAGTGTTGCCGGCCTTTCAAGAAGATGTAGACTCGTTTTTTTCCGTCGCATTTTGCAGTGGCAAAATGACGACAACTGTCTACGTGAGAGTAACCATGTAGCAATTCATAATCGCCTTTACATTAAATACTAGATATGGTAGGGGGATTGTAGCTTTGAGATTTATAATTCTGTAATTAGTTTTTGACGTGAAAAAGTGCCTATGATGGCCAATTTTGAATAAAGTATTTTTTTTTCAGACAACTAGACTCAAAGCATGTCTCCCCTAGTAAGGCATGGATACCAACTACGCCTACAATACTCTTTTTTATAATAAATACTATTGATAAACATGAACGGCTGAGATAAATCTGAAAAAGATTATTTCCCATTATGCCCTGACCGCGGATAGAACTCGGGAGCTTTTGTAAGGCCTTGAAACATTGCGCCTTAGAGACATCCATAACTCTGGACGTGAGTCTCATAGTGAACTTTTAAAAAAGTAATCAATTTAACATGTACCATAATAGTTAATCGAACCCGGTACTTAGTATGAAATCGATCATTTACATCAGTTCCCCATGGGGCAATGCAGTGCCCCGCAGCGTTGGCAAACTTGGTAATTACTGAGTTCCCACAGCCAGGCTGGCTAGATACAGCACAGCTCTGCCGTAGTATTTGGATTTATCATAGAATGCTCCGGTGGTAATTTCAGCTATCCTAATCCTAATCCTAACTATCCTAACTAATATTATAAATGCGAAAGTGAGTTTGTTTGTTGGTTTGTTTGTTTGTTACCTTTTCACGCTTTATCTACTGAACCAATCTTCCTGAAATTTCGCATACACATAGCTGGAAGTACGGAGAAGGATATTGGGTACCTTTCATCCCGGGAAAAAGCACTGTTCCCGTGGAAAATTCACGCGAGCGAAGCCGCGGGCGAAAGCTAGTACTCTATATATCTATCTGCTATTTCAGTTCCACTCTCGTCTCGTCTATCTGCTATTTCAGGTACCACTGATTTCGATGAAATTTGGTACACAGATGATCATCATCATTGCAGCCTTTGTTTTATCCGTCTTCGGACATAGGCCTCCTCCATACTCTTCCATGACTCCCTGTCACTAGCCTTCCTCATCCAGTTGTGACCGATATGCTTTCTGATATCGTTCACCCATCTCTCTGCTGGACGACTACTACACAGTGTATCACATTTCATCGAAATCAGTCCAGCCGTTTTAGGGTAAAAAATAACGAAACTAACATCCATAATTTCATGCATTTATAGCATAGGAAATAGGATTTTTGATGGCAAAAAGATAAAGAGAGTCGACCCCAAAAGATGTCAAGAGAATTTATAGAATTCATTAACAAGTTTTACAGCTTCCAAATGCTAATTGATTGTTATAGTGATAGTTTGTTATTAATTCCAAATCGATCTTAATCATCCCTCATCAGACATTGTTTTGCACTTCGATTGGCATTTCAATTGTACATTCGACCTTATCAGAAGTGCTCACAAAATATTTGCTTATTATCTAATTTATTTACGCGAAAAGATGTTCGGCCATCTTGTACGACATGACTTGTACTTGATTTGATTAAACACCAGATAAAAAGAAAAATAGAAGCTAGAAGAGGAAAGCCAAAAAGGGCTTATATAGACCAAATAAAGGAGAGGACAAAAGTTGTGTCGTACAAGGAGGTCATATCGATGGCTCAGGATAGGGAAATATGGAAAAACTCCACCGACAAGAACAATGTTCTTTTTAAATGAATGAATCTACTTTAGATTTTGCTACTGAAGTAAATGCAAGTAATGTTCCAAGATTTTAAGGGCAGCTCCCAGTACGATGGTTCCTCGTCAATCACTTAATGGTGGTCGTGATAGATCAGCTTACGTCAGAACATCGATTGTAAACGATTATCGATTCATTTGCAACGTAATCGATGGCTATAATCGATAACAATTGTGATGGTTAATTGAACTCTTGACGAAACTTTTGACTTAAAACGTAATCGTCGAAATAGACCTTTGTTTAGGTAAAAAATTATGCAATTGTAAAAAAAAGGTGACAAATCTCTATTTATTACGATAGTTACGACAATAATCATAGCAAATTTATATTGTGACTCAACTCTTGAGTAATTTTTTAATTTTTTTTTTTCTTTTGGGATGTCTTCAATCACTAATAAAGATTAGTGGTGGAGTTGGATTCTTATAAAATTAGATTGAAGCTTAATATACAAATAGGTCTTAGCATAAGTTAGTTCCTATAACGAAATTCATAATTTTATTTCGCAACTTTACTGAAACACACAAGAAAAACTGATCTAAGTCAGAAAAGGGATAAAAAGCTTTATAATAGGCGACAAATAGGGCACGGTCTCAAGTCCAGAAAAGCTTTTCACGTCCCCAGAGACCAAAGGTTTACGTCTAATGATCGACATTTGATTCCAGACCCTTTTTCCAAAAGGGATAAGGTTCAATAACTGTCAAAAGTAAGCATATTTTGAGACGTGTAGCGTGTCTGATCAAAGGGACTTTACGGTGCCAATGTTACATAAAGCAAATGCCCGGAACTGGACTGATGAAAGGAATGTCAGTCTGTCTGTGAATTCCGTGAATTATTACTATTCAGTTTAATGATTAGTCTTTAGTGTTGGATTGGATGGAGTGGCGATTTATTAGTGTTGGTTTTATGGGATTTGTTGGACTACTTAAAGAATAAAACCTAGAATAAGGTAGCAAATTGAGTAGCTTATTTGTACAGTTAGCCGTATGTCAAGTTACCCTGCTATACCCTGTATATTTGCGGCAGTAATGCAATTTGCAATGAATATGGGAAGGCTGATGTGCTGCTGTCAGTACTTTATGTACGTGTGTGTGGGGTAACGGGGGAATATTTTAATATCTACGCTGTTTCTAGGCTCTAGTCCGTCTGGGACTAGTTTAAGAATACTGCTTAAAATCTACAAGTAATGATTGATTTTAGTACTTATATAAGCTTATCTAAATGAAAACTTAAAAGTAATTATCTGATTTGGATGACATTTAGCAGTTGTAGTTGCTGAGGATCTATAGAAAAATCGGCAAGTTTCACGCTATCGAATCCACTGACATCATCATCATCCACAGCCTTCCGTGACCCACTGCTGGGTATAGGCCTCCTTCTGTCTACGCCAACCTTCTCTGTCCTGGGCCATCCTACTCCAGTTGTTGCCAGCAATATTCTTAACATCGTCGGCCCATCTGGCTACCGGATGCCCTACACTCCGTTTTCCACCACCACTCGATAACAGCTTTACTCCACCTTCCATCGTTCCAGAAGGAAACTAGAAGGAAGGAACTGGGCTGGGCACCTGGCTAGAAAGCCAGGTGCCCAGCCCAGTTCCACTTTAAAACACAAGACACACAAATCCACTGACACAAGGTACTATTTTTTTATGCAAATATTGCATGTGTTACATCACTCATATAAATAACATTCACACTCACAGCAGTCCTTATTTGAACAAGAACAATTTATTCACAACAGTGAAAGCGTTTACTGACAGTTGCTTTCGCTTCACTTGATGAGTTGTCGATTATTAAACTTTGTAATGTAATAGTACATCCGATTTGTTAAAAAAACAACCGCAATGGCGCAATTACTTCGTTGAATCTGTTTAGTACATTAGAATTGCATGTCTCATAATGCAAAACGTTTGAGGTTTTGCACTACTCAATAGTACAATAAACCTTAACCTTTATTATTTATTTATTTATTAAGGAACAACAAACAGTTACAAAATAAAAAGTTTGAAAAAAAAAAGGACTTAAATCTAAAGTAATAGTAATTTTGTAACCAACCACGCTATTCACAGCTTGTTTAAATACATAGTGATAACAAGTTGCTGCTAGTGTACAACCTTATCTGTATAAGGTTAAATTTCAAATATTTAGAAAATGGATCATTATTTTTATTTTTTACAATGATCTTTATAGACCCTGATGCAATTCGACAATGCTAAATAATTCGAAAATGCTACTTTGATAAAATTCTAGCAACTTTCGGAGCTTAAATTGTCTCTATTTAAGGTATAATTATTCATATTGCACCTACAAGTTATATATGTGCTTCCATGCTGGTCTGGGAGCGAAGAAAAAACATAGAATGTGCCAGCTGCTTCTCTTCCCGCGCAGATTGTAAAAGTCAATCGAGGGAAAGGGCTTTAAACTAGGGATTCCTCCACTCATAGGCGATGGGCTAGCAACCTGTCACTATACCTGAATCTCCATTCCATCAGAGAGCCCACTATTCAGCTAAGCGTGGCCTTCGAGTCTCACGACCTTTGGCTCTGTCTACCCCGTAAGGGATACAGACGTGATTCTATGTATGTATGTAAGTTATATACAGGAAAAATTGTTTGAAAACATTATATAAACATTTCAAAAACATTTATAACTAGGTGTGGTGTGCTCAATGTTTTTCCCACAGATTAAGTTACCAACATTTTCTTGATAGTCGCCTCTGCCTCTGCCTCTGCCTCATATTAAGTGGCTATTTGAATGCGCTTTGCCTCACTTTCCTCTACACATCCTATAAGTTCACAACCCTCTAAAATCCGTAAATAATTCCCTCGTCCGACCACATTTGGTTCCATTAGACCCTCATACCTGACCAGAATGCCCACGGCCAATCCACAGCCTAAGTAATATAATAAGTACCCCAATAAGACCTTCCGAACTGCTGTAAATAGCTGCTATGGCCGTTACATTATTATTTATTGAGCTGTGATAATCCACAGTCCAGTGACGACAAATTATTATGGATTTTTTATATGGATTTCAATTAAATTTATTTTTAACACTCAATTAGACATCAATAAGGAAGGTTATCTTGAACGCGATGTAAGAAAAAGTCGATGATCATCAGAAAAAAAAATTAAAATAATTTGCTTCGTGTTGAAAAAATATCTGATCAGTACCTACAAATTTTTTGGTAACCTACATTGAACACTAACCTAGGTTGAAACATTCCTTTATTAAAAACGAACTTGGATAATTTATCCACTGTTACAAAAAAAAACTTGAAGACACGCAAGTTAATCGGAGCCATACCGAAGCTAAATTCAGGGCAGTCGGCCCACTGCCGCTTTATTGCTCGCTCAATCTCAATTTTTTACGCAACCCACACCCGATCCGAGCCTAGAATTAAATCGGCTCACTGAAGATTCCCTGAAATAAATTCAGAATACCTTTTAACAACCATTCGTCCTCTTAAAAAGATTTCCTATTTCAATTTCCCAGAAACATTTGCCGGTATGGTTAATCATCCACTTTTTCAAGCCAGTAATAAACTGTTCTGTTACTGATAGGTTCTAGTAAGTAAAGAAAGAAAGCAAACTCTAATTCCTTATTAAATTTTATATTCTATACTAAAAGTAATCATGAATAAGTTGAAACAAGCCTTGCGTCTAAGAATTATTTGATTTAAAAAAAGAACAAATGTTTCGATAGGAAAATAATAAATCAGAAAAGATCAAGCATCCAAAACCGTTTAGCACGTAATATTATGCAGAATATAGAAGACCTCTGAGGGACCTGATCGCTGACGCATCGAAAAAGGTGTTTGTGGAACAATCAATAACTCAACCAATTCACCTGGCCTCTGCTGCTCCCCTCGACACTGAACTTCTAAGGAACAATTCACAGGTAGTCGCGGGAAAATAAGGGATCATAGTTTTCTGGTGTTCACTGAGCTCCCAGTTCTCATACGTCAGGCACTATAATCCGGTCAATAACATAAATTTCTTCGAGGCATGGTTCTTTATTGGATTTGTCGGCACCGAGCCATTCAACCCAACTCGTAACCTATCCAAGAATCACCCGAATAGAGTGGAAAATCTGTAGCCATGAAGCGCGATGCGATAAAAAGCTAGGTATTTACCCATTTTTGAACGCTAACTGAAAGGATTTTTTGTGTGGATGAGATGCGATTGTTCGCAATGTTGAAAGAATAAATAAAATGCTCGATGCCGACTGTCGTGTTTACCCTTTTTACATAAGTGCTCTTCTGTTACAATCAGGATTCATTTCATTGTTGTTGTGACTTGCTGGTTTTTCCATTTCGAGACAATTTGTCTTTTCTTTTATAAGGAATTTCGTCGTTGGCGTCGTTGGTGCCAGGGATCTTGTCTTTAGACTCTAGCAAAACTAAGTATTCTAGAAGGCGTGAAATGTGACTCAACAAGTTTGAGAGATACAAGAGTTTAGAGCTCGCCGTTTTGTCTAGACAGGTGTTGGGAA
Source organism: Ephestia elutella (assembly GCA_018467065.1). Taxonomy (NCBI): domain Eukaryota; kingdom Metazoa; phylum Arthropoda; class Insecta; order Lepidoptera; family Pyralidae; genus Ephestia; species Ephestia elutella. The sequence continues at coordinate 5,662,738 of CM031580.1, read as the reverse complement.
ATGTTGAACACTTCCTGAAGTTTTGGCCTTGTAAAAAATCCGTCTGAGAATGCAAACTTTGTAGACTGTTATCAATTTTGCATACAGTTAATTTAAATCTACTGCCTTATTTCGTTTCTGCATGCTTTATGTTTATTATTATACTACAGTTAATTCATTTTTGTCGTCATTCCATGTCAGGAGTTCGTTATGCCATCACATCCCATTTTAGTCTGGTTTTGCTGCTGCATCTCTACCAAAATTTTAAGAAACCTAGATGTTAAAAAACTTAAAGCTTTTATAGCTTAGCGTCAGCGGTTGAAGTTATCAAATATCTCCCATCCAAGGAAGGTTATATTAATGACGATACGTCCAAGTATGACATAATTACTTTCCAGCATTACTGTACTTATTCCGAGGCTGCAAGATTCGTCGCGCCGTATATGGTGCAAGCAACATTTTTCTTCGCGGAGAAAGTGTGACCGTCCGATGAGACCTTTAATAAATATTTGCATTTAGGAAAAAAATATGTAGAAACCTTTTAGTAAGTAAGTAAGTTTTACGCCCATTGGATTGTATGTCTACACAAGATGGTATAGCAATATTATAAAAGGTATAATGAGTAATTAATTTGTTAACTTTATCATTGCACAAAACATATACAAAGATTTACAAGTACTTACTGAAATGAAATGATTTAGGTACAATAACTTGTCAATACAATATAGTATCAAAAGTTTATTAAAATTTGAAGAACATGTTGCTAACTTATGAGAGTACTTTAACATGTTGCTAAGTTTAAAGTACAATTGAATAAAAACTTATACTAAACCGGAACAAGTACTTTTACCTGCACATTGGCACCACAAGAGTGTCACCCTTAAATTTTCAATTAACATGCCACCTTAAAATCCAATCAGCACCTTTGGTTATATTAAAGGGGGTTTAATTAGAAGGGACAATAGTGCAGGAAGGTTATGACGTCACAAATAAGCCAGACAAAGCACTGGTCGCGACAGGGGTACATTTTAATTGTTCCCTAAGCAGGGAAGGTGACATAAACGTAGAGATAAATGTATGGAGGTTACAGGGGGATGTACTTATCGCTGTTGATGCACTCTATTGCCCCTCTTCTGTATAATGTTTGATACAAAACAATGTCCTTAACATTGATACAGCTTAGCTAGTCACTTGAATTTGTAGCAATATTATACTTACCTACTTGATGATGAATTTGAAAAAATGTAATATGATGGTGACGGACAGCGTGTTAATCAATTCTTCAGTTGATTCAGATGATATTTTGAAGACTCAGGAGAAGATAAAATAAGTATAAGCTGTGAATACATACTTGAAAACTCGTAACAACACCAATTCTTTTCTGTATCGTACCTATTGCTTGCTTTACGAGTGTTTCATCTATCTCTTTTGCTTTAAACTATAGCTCTGCTTCGGGTAAAATCCCTGGTTTAAATCACACTTTTATATTATTTGAGTTGGCTCAATTTTACGACCAAGTAGTTTTTTTATTGATGAAATTTGAAGATTGAGATAGAGAGGTATAACTTTAAAATAACAATAACCTGTGTGTCATCTCCGTAATATCTTTAACTCAATGTTCCAAACAACGCCATGACATGGGTACATCTCACCTGTACCCATATCATGGAAGTGTGGGTGATACGGATATGCAAGTGACAGCATTGTTTTAATTAAATTTCATTATAAAGAATATGAAATGAAGGTTTTATGAATATGCCTACAGGTGAAAAAGTTGACAGATACTTAGTATTCTGAGTTTTCAGAGTCAATTGCGTAAAAGGTTTGAAAAAAGAAAGATTTGAAATCCTAACAGTTTTTACATTCAGGGACTGCCAAACCACCGCGCAGAACAGAAGACTATGGCACTCTCTCGTTTCGGAGGATAAGATCCTCTTTGGAGTCACAGAGCCAGCGGAGTAGTAGTAGTACATAGTAGTTTTATATTCAGTCGATCTAATTACAGAGATAATTTTAACATAACTTGGCTTTATGTAAGTACAAGATAGGCACATTCAAACAAGAATACCCAACATGTGGGTTATGTTTCCGTTGGACATATTTTACAACAATAAAAATCACGAAAACAACAGAGATAAACGAAACATCTCTAAATCCATTAGTCTAGTTGCTCTTGGCAAAAGCTCAGAAAACTAAATCAAAAAGGGTTTTATTATTAAGACTATTGCTAACGAGATTTAGTATTGACAAGGGGGAATCCATGGGAATCAATCTACAGATTACCCATTCTATACTACGGACAAACAAATTTCAATTTTGAAGAAACTTTGCACGCAAAAAAATAAATTAATTGATTATTATCTCAACTCCTTAATGAATGTATATTTAATCTGGCATGGGCTTCGTTCCCGTGGGAATTTCAGGAAATCCTTTCTTAATGCTCCCCTACACTACCTTCTTCTTCTTGGCGTGTCGATGCCATTCCAACGATCTATTCAAATTATACCCGAAAAGTGATCCGCCACTTTTATGGCCTCATCGGTAGCGGCCATCAGGTCATCCCGAGTGCAGGTCAGGTGTTAGGACTACATACACTATTACACTACCTAAGAAACCTACATGCCAAATTTCAGCTTCCGTCGCCCAGTAGTTTTTTGGCTGTGCGTTGCCGGTCAGTCACTAACGAAAATTTTTTATAAATATTGATTTAGAAGATCTTTTGATTAACTTTACATCAAGGGTGGCCAGGCTATGGCACATCTAAAACCATGAGTATATAATAATATAACAGTAAATGCAGTCTGTTAGATAACATCACATTATCGGACTAGCCTGGCAGATGTTATCTAACGAGGGACCCAGTCGTGCAACTGACATTGACAGGGTAATGCTCGCGTAGTTACATTGTAGTTAGGTCCTAAGGTTATTTCAGTTTAAGGCCAAATATATTCTGTGGCTAAGGTTATGTTACGTAAATGTATGTAAAACTTGTTGTGTGAAACTTCAATAGTTTGCTTGTTGATCGAGCGAGCGAAGCGAACTCGCTCTCCCTCTCTCTCTTGAGGAAACATGTCTGATGCATTTCTATTTCTAATAGTTACATAGGTAGGTTTATATTAATCCTACGCTCAGATGTTTGTTACATATCAAATACGGCTCGCTTATATTTTTTTATAAGGGCGATCATGGGTGTCTCTTGAAGAATATTTTCCATCGATAAGTCACTTCGGCCACGTCTTGCTAACGCATTGATTTTCTCTTTCTGGCTCCAGTCCAATCTTGCTTTTGCGTAATTCATTTCAAAGATCTTCACAAAACCAGAGCTTTATTTGTGTAGAATTGCGTGCATAAAACAGACAAAATTCGAAAAACTTCTCCGTTTCTCATTCCAAAAATTGTTGTCGACACGCTATAAAAAAGATGATTCCAAAAATCTAACTTTTATTATATTTGTGTGATCAGCTTATAAAAAAAATATTTTCATGTCTTGGATGATTTTTTAAACCATAGTTTAAAATAAACATTCAAATTCATCATGAATCTATTAGTTAGACAGTAAATGTACCACTCTGACTGACTACTTATCAGTCAAATTCGTACTTTTACTGTCAGTGACTAGCTCATTAATTAAACAAATAAAAATCTCTTTAGTTATAGTAGTTTCCCCTATTTGTAAAAAGTAGTATATTATCAATTACCAGAAAGGGAAATCTTGATAAACACTTTCATTTACCAAAGAGGGATCCGTAACCGAAGACGGTAATTTGTTGATGTATGCCGTGGAATATCAAGGTGGAAACGAAACAAGAAGGAAAGTTTCCGGAAGTGCGGTCAAATCATAGCTCTCTCGGGAATATAGTTCGGGAAACTTCCTTGCGTATCGTGGACTCTTGGGGTGGGGTCTTTGTGACAGACGACCGTGCGACGTAGATGTAAAGATAGCTATCGAGTTTTTTTTTTAATATCCATCGTAAATTATTGACTTAATTCTGAAATCAAATACACTTTAGTTTAATTACAATCTTATAATGTTTGTGGTTTTGATTTCCATTGCTTCATCATTGCAGTATAAATTTTTGATAGGTACTTGCCTATTTCGTTTATACCTTTGTTCCGTAGAATTATAATGACTATTTCTAAGTATATTAATAAAAATGAATAATTCAATCCATATCAATGACATTGTTGTACCTAAAGGTTTCCAACTTATGTAAAAACTTAAACACTAATATTTTGAAGTTAAACAAGGAATATTACTTATGGTCAAAATGTCAAACTTATTTAAAATAAAAGTAAATCTGTTAACTTATACAAATTATGTACCTCCATCGAAGCCACCGCGTCTAATTCAGTCATTTATTAACACTACAGCAGCGTAGGTGTCATCGATTAAGTTAAATAAGGGAATTGCCGTAATAATTTGAATAAAATCATTCCATTCCTCACTGATGACTAACGGAACTGATAAAGTGGGATGCATTTAATGAGATTAGTATAGTAAGCAGTGATGAAACTTGTGGGTTTAAGTGGCCTTCGAAAATTAGATGTGGGTCAGCATTGGAATGATATAAAAAATGATGATATTTTTCGAAGAATACATTTTAATGAGTATCAGAGTAGTCTCAAAAAGCTTTATAATGAGTAGATAAGAAGGTTAACTCATAAACCACCTGTAGTTCTTTAAAAACACTAATTTCTTCTGACTTTTTACTTGCTTTACTTTTGGTAATAATATAATTTGATAACCTAAACAATTAAAAACTATTCTATAATTCATTCGAAATACACACATTCAGTGCAATCAACTGTGTATTTGAATTAGGCAGATTTTAGCTGTAGTCTTCTTATCGCCCGCAGTCGAGCTCCACCCTTCGTTTTACTATTCGATAGGATCCCTATGTAGCGCAATAAAAGTCTCTGATAAGTTAGCGGAGTTACACGCATACTGTTTGCCCACCTCAACGCAACAACCATTACCAACTTTTGCTTACAGTGAGATCTTACTTTTATAATAGTTGGAAAATCTAATAGTACTACTATACTATACAGGAATTTTATTATATTTAAAAACACTGAAATCTTTAATACAAATAAAATGGGGTAACTTCTACTTAGAAATGTATTTTATAACAATCTGGATTCAGAAGCGATAGAGAAGATTCAGAAGAGTCAATAATACCATTGTTGCAAGACTTTCCCCTTTTCCATTTCGAAGCTCTAAATTGTTATAATTTTTCAAGAACTGTTTTTTTAAATTGGAAAATTAGAATTTGGAATTGTATTTCTGTGAATCATCCTTACATTCTGTAGACGCTCCTGGGACGAAGGAATACAGACAGAAAGACTTTTTAACTCTGTCTAATTAAGTATCCCATGGGAGCGTCTGGCGCGAGCACCAATATAACCTATTGTATGCCTATTGTATATCTTGTAGGCTTAAATTAAAACCATTTAGTATATTATCAAGGAAGGTAGGCATATGTTGTAAAGTGACATCTTTGGAGAAAATGCAGCAGTGAAGTTGGTTGCTCCGCTATCCACTTGCGCTTTAGAGGCGGTGGTAACCTTAGCTTTAAATAATTTTATGACGTCAACTAACTAAAAAACAAGAATATGACGATTTAAAAGTGCTATTTTTAAGCCAAAGCCAATTTAAATAGAATCAATTGACTTTGAAACTTTGAAAAAGGCTTAGGAATGAACAATTTTTTCGTGGCAATAACGATGCATATCTAGGAATAAAATGGAATTATGTGTTATTTCTCTAGTTAGAACCACTGAACGTTGAACATGATATTTTGCAAAGGGGATCTTTAATCGTTATACGAATGAAGTTTTGGAAATTAAACCCAAACGAAGTTGCTAAAAACGAACTTGTTATTTTAGTCAAATCAAGGTAACATAAATGTCAATCACGAAAACTGTGAACCGAAAAACTGCTAAAAAAGTTTGCTTCTAATACATGTATATTTTTTGTTTCAGGTAAATACAATCAGAGCAGCTGAACAGAACAAAAGAGAACAAATGTAACTATATGTAATAAATAAAAACCTAAATGAACTGGTGTCTATTCTGCAGGACTTGTAAATTACAATATATAATTTCCTTAGTTCATCCCGTTTTGATTCAAGAAAACAATATCACATGAAGCTTAAACAGACATTTTCATTTCCGAGATGAGCTTAAATAATATAATTATACCTAATACCTATCTAAATCTCAAATGGTTGCGGTGATGTGTGACTGGACAATTTTCAACCGACTTCCCAAAAAAGGAGGAGGTTATATGTTTCGATATATGTATATTTTTTTTATGTATGTTCGCCGATTTCTCCGCCAATTGTGGACTGATTTCCAAAATTGTTTTTTTATTCGTAAGAGTAAATTCCCAAGTCTGAATCTGTTCGGTAATTTAAAAGATACCTAACAAAATATAGAAATATCAACATTGCATTATAGAGCAAAAGGCCGCGACTGCATACCCTTTCTTATTTCATTAAAACTCAAGGTTTTCTGTATATGTCCCCAAAATAGAAATAGCGATTAGTGACTATAAAAGTTGGTTCATGATTACTTAGGCAGATTACTTGTAGCAATAACATTTAAAGTGGTAACTCAATTTCCTCAAAGTAAAGTTTTTTAAAGATTTTATTCCTATATAATAATATTAGAAATCACGCCATCCATTACCAGGCAATTGGTGCAGATATAAACCCCTGCCAGTCATTGTTACTTTACTAAACTAGTAGTTCGCCGCGAACTTAGACCTCGCGATTATTACTCGCGTTTTTATTGATTTACTCTTACGTATGTATGTATGTATGATTGAAGAGTGCTGATGAGCAGGGTAAAATCACAGTTAAAGAAATAGTATAATTTACAATAAAAAAAAAAATTGGAAGACCTCTTAATAGCCCAGGCGCTAAAATAGTATCAATCAATCATCAAAATAGATACATATCTTGCGTTAGGGAGTGACTGACTGAGCTGACTGACTTACAGACAATGCACAGCCGAAAACGACTGGGCATACGAAGCTGAAATTTTTATTTAACTGTAACACGACTTGTATTTTTCTTTAATGTAAATTATACATATAAATTATTTTTACCAAACGACTAACGAGACGAACGACCAATCCAAACAAACAAACAGCAATATGAATTAGAACGTTTTTCAACCCTCAAAGCCTCTCCGGGTGGTGACCTTGGAGTGAGGTTGGTGAAAAATAACCTAAACCTAACTTCTTCTCCGCCCTCAAAGTCTTTCCGGGTGGTCATAAAAAAAAATAACCTAAACCTAACTTCTTCTCCGCCCTCAAAGTCTTTCCGGGTGGTCATAAAAAAAAAGCCTGAACCTAACTTCTTTACCGCCCTCAGTCTTTCTGGGTGGTCATAAAAAAAAATAACCTAAACCTAACTTCTTCTCCGCCCTCAAAGTCTTTCCGGGTGATTATAAAAAAAAACCTGTACCTAACTTCTTTTCAACCCTCAAAGTCTTTCCGGGTGGTCATAAAAAAAATAACCTAAACCTAACTTCTTCTCCGCCCTCAAAGTCTTTCCGGGTGGTTATAAAAAAACCTGATCCTAACTTCTTTTCCGCCCTCAGTCTTTCTGGGTGGTCATAAAAAAAATAACCTAAACCTAACTTCTTCTCCGCCCTCAAAGTATTTCCGGGTGGTTATAAAAAAAAAGTCTGAACCTAACTTCTTTACCGCCCTCAGTCTTTCTGGGTGGTCATAAAAAAAATAACCTAAACCTAACTTCTTCTCCGCCCTCAAAGTCTTTCCGGGTGATTTACCTAACTTCTTTTCAACCCTCAAAGTCTTTCCGGGTGGTCATAAAAAATAACCTAAACCTAACTTCTTCTCCGCCCTCAAAGTCTTTCCGGGTGGTTATAAAAAAAAACCTGAACCTAACTTCTTTTCCGCCCTCAGTCTTTCTGGGTGGTCATAAAAAAAAATAACCGAAACCTAACTTCTTCTCCGCTCTCAAAGTCTTTCCGGGTGGTTATAAAAAAAAACCTGTACCTAATTTCTTTTCCGCCCTTAGTCTTTCAGGGTGGTCACAAAAAAAATTACCTGAACCTAACTTCTTTTACGCCCTCAAAGTCTTTCCGGGTGGTCATAAAAAAAAATAACCTGAACCTAACTTCTTTTCCGCCCTCAAAGTCTTTCTGGGTGTTATAAGCGTTTTTAAGCGTTTATAAGCGTAGTTTTATAAGCGTTGTTTACAAAATCATTGTTTTTTAAATAATAATTTGTAATATGAGGGTGTACCTTACAAATCATCTACAAGTCTATAACCGCTGTTTAGATCTGATTTCGACTTTTCTAACTAATTCAGTTCCCTAAGTAAAATGTAGATGGCGCTATCCAAAGTTAGAACACGCTATGGTTTCGTTTGCTACGTAATCGCGGACATTTTTATTAATATTTCAAAAACTACTGAACCGATTTTGATGCCCAACGAACTTAAAAATTCTATTGATATTTCCTACATGCCTACCAAATTTCATCAAAATCGGACCATCGGTTCGGCAGTTATCGCGGTACAAACATACATACATACATACATACATACATACATACATACATACATACATACATACATACAAACAATGTGTTTCGCCCCCAACTCGATTTAGAGACCTTCGCTCGCTTCGCTCGCTCGGTCAATTATACTAGTCTTTCGCTGCGAACGTAGACCTCGCGACTATTAAAATACAATATTTATTTTCACAAAAAATTAAATATCTCAAAAACGGCTGGACCGATTTTGATGCCCAACGAACTTGAAAATTCTATTAACCATCCCTACATATATTCCAACTTTCATCAAAATCGGAACAACGGTTCGAGAGTTATCGCGGAACAAACATACATACATACATACATACATACAAACAATGTGTTTTTCGCTCCAACTTGAATTATAGCCCTCGCTCGCTTCGCTCGCTCGGTCAAAATAAAAGCTTAATTTAATATTACTTTGGGAGGCCCCAAGGTTGCTTTTTTTACCTTTAAAAATCATCCTTACTATCCATATTACCTGCATAAGCAACTAAGATCCAAACTTCATACCTAGTCGCTAATATTTTTTACGCGTATATACCACGCAGATAAACATTCAGCATTTTTAAAATAAGGAAGGTTTGGTCGTCACGGGCTCTCGGTCTATTTATCTGCCAAAATAATAGACAATTTGACATGTTGTGACATTTCAAATCAAACTTACTTACTTAGACATAAAAAGTTTCGAATTCTTAATTCTTTATTTTCGGCCAGTGAAAGAAAAGTTTTTATTAAACTAAAAATGATAAAATAAAACTTTTTTCCAAAAAAAATGAACCGACTTCCATCATAAAACTTAAAATCATGAAATAACAATAAAGAAAAATGTATTAGCATTCTACCTACTGAATGAGGTGAAGTCGGTGCCAAATTGAATATTAAATAATCTAAGTTAATACTAGTAGTTCGCCGCGAACTTAGACCTCGCGGTTATCACTCGCGTTTTTATTGATATACTCTGATTTCGACTTTTCTAACATAATTCAGTTCCCTAAATAAAATCTAGATGGCGTTATCCAAAGTTAGAACACGCTATGGTTTCGTTTGCTACATAATCGCGGACATTTTTATTAATATTTCAAAAACTACTGAACCGATTTTGATGCCCAACGAACTTGAAAATTCTATTGATATTTCCTACATGCCTACCAAATTTCATCAAAATTGGACCATCGGTTCGGCAGTTATCGCGGTACAAACATACATACATACATACATACAAACAATGTGTTTCGCCCCCAACTCGATTTAGAGACCTTCGCTCGCTTCGCTCGCTCGGTCAATTAGAGACCTTCGCTCGCTTCGCTCGCTCGGTCAATTAGAATTATGTATACATATAATACCTAGCTAAACAATTACATAACACCCTTACTCCTGCACTTGGCATCGACTTCACCTCATTCAGTAGGTAGAATGCTAATACATTTTTCTTTACTGTTATTTCATGATTTTAAGTTTTATGATGGAAGTCGGTTCATTTTTTTGGAAAAAAGTTTTTTCTTTAATTATTTTTGGTTTGTTTGTTCTAGGGCACATTCACAACATTAGTTTTAATCAGTTTTTACTATTGTTTATACTATTATTAATTTACTAATGATTATATCTCTGGTTCTAATGACGTATCAAGATGAAACCCACGTGAGATTTTAAGTTAGACCTTCTTTAATACAACAGTGAAAATCGCATTAAATTTGGTCCAGTAGTTTTTGCGTGATGGGCGTCCAAACATACAGACAGAAAGACAGAAAGACAGACAGAAAGAATGACAGACAAAAAATCTAAAAAACATAGTTTTAGCTTCTATTGGCTCTATGAAGACTCCTTATAGTTTTTTCTTAAATATCTGGTATGTACAGACACAGATCAGTTACAGTTTTATTATATATATTGATTAGTTATATGGCATGAAGAAAACAATTTTCAATCCTGTAGTAAAACTTCTACTTAAACTTGTTGTAAATATAATAACTTTTCCGGCTGTTAATAAATTTGCACGGCTAGCTAATTAATTAAGCATTAAAACTTTATTGTATGCAAAAGAGTTTTCTAACAAGACGACTTAATTGCGACCTGCTTTCCAACCATTTGAAGATAATAAGGTTGAAAGATGCTGAGCTAAGAAAATCGACTTTATAGCAAACTTACACAAACCCATGAAAGTTATAGGATTTAAGATTTATTGATTCCATGCACAACAAACAAACATACATAGAATCACGTCTGATTCTAAAACATGCACAACATTCAACGCCAAACATACATAGAATCACGTCTTTATCCCTTACAGGGTAGACAAAGCCAAGAGTCGTGAGACTCGAAGGCCATGCTTAGCTGAATAGTGGGAAACCCAAACATTTTCTCGTCTCATATTCTATGACAAGCCACATAAGGTGTAGAGTTTGTGAAGTTGGGCTAGTAGAGAAGCTTGGCTCTACATGAGATCGATATTTTTTTGACAGAGTTGGCAACATTTTACATGAAATAGTTTTTGCTGGGATTAATTAGTTTGAAAATAATGTTTCTAAAACATGAAAAGGTATGTTACATTCAACGCCAGGTGTATCATTTTTAATGCACTTTTTGGCTGGTGTTGGGAGATGCCGTAATAACCGAGGCAGGTGGGGGGTACTATGTGATTGTGAAGCCGTCCAATCTATGGCTCATCTTTTAACATGCCCCAACTGCCCTTCCTCTTGTACCTTGGAAGACCTGAAACAGTGCTGTGGAAGTGTGACCAAATACTGATCAACGTTTTTTACGTCAAAATCTATCTGTGCCATTTCGACTCTAGATGATAATTATGAACTTTTTATATTGCGTTCCGTTTGGGAACATGGCGGATTGAAAATTAAAATATTTGAGGATTTTAACGATTAATACCGATTCGGTTTTCAAAAATGCTGTAAATTATTTCTCGCAACTGAAATAAGTTGGCAACATTGCTAGACGGTATCACTATAAAAAAAATACTTTTTTTAAATAAATTAAATTGAAAAGCCTTCAGTCAGGCGAGTAAAGTACGCGACGCAATGCGGAAGGCAAGGGCTTTACCTTTTAAGGGGCGATGGTCCGTTCTTCTGGTAAGTGTGCCATAAAGAAATCGCACGTGTCACAGCTAATCTTAACCGTATCAATTCTATACGATTTATCAGAAGTGATGTGCCAAAGTGGCCAGTGTCTTTCAACAAACCATTTATGTTTGTCCTTTACTCAAGTAATTAATTAAAGGTTACAAATATAATCAAATGTCATTGTCAGCGATTGGATATATCGTTTTTGGATTTTAGCCTACTGTTTAACGTTCCTTTGCATAATTTACTTTGAAGTAAATGTTTTTAAAAAATCTTGAGGTAGTTTAGAACAATAAAAACTTTTTTCCTCATCTCTTGATATCTCTCTAAAAGGACGTCTACATTGTTGGAAGAGACTTTTATTACAGAATTAAAATGTAATCTTTTGTCAAGGAGTTCCATTTGGTCTCTTACCTTTTATGAGTACTTCTTGCCTTTTATGAGTTTCTGTCAATGTTGTTTAGTGTCGGTTGACATCGACACAGTTACCTAACGCTATTGTTTGTAAGTATTGAATAGAAAGTACGCTTTAATCACAAATTGACAGGTTTAAAAAATACTAAATTCCTTTATTTTTTGTAATAAAAATATATTTATTATAAATCGTATGCACAATATTTGCATATTGTTTTCATGCCGATTGTTTAAGAAAAAATACTCGCAACGATACACTTTATATACGACTGCTTGTTTATTCTATTCAAAGCCGTCAGTTTACTATCGTAAATATTCATATTTATCTACTTTCTTGAATAGCATCATAACATACTAGGACATTGGCCCATTCTTGCGTTTTATTGCAGTATGAATCTCTGAGAAATATTGGACTTTGACGGCCTATTGACTTGTGTGGAGGATGAAAAGATTTTTTCGAACACATTATTTATAGAAAGCATCGAAGCCGAAATATCCTTCGTTGAACTTATCGGTTTAACAATTATTTTATCAATTGGGTTGCGATTGTACAATCATGAACGCCTAGCCGCCGCTTACTTTTTATTTGAGTGCCCGAATCGCAAATATAACTTACTTGTTAAAAAAATAATCGTCGATGCACGAAACGCGCCAAGCCAAGACCGTTTTGTGCACGTAAAGTTAGTCGTTATTTCGCTTCTCGGTGGTCTATGATCTCTTTTAGGAATAAAAAAAAGTGTATTAATTCCTAAATAGTACGAAATACATTTTACATGAACAATATTTGCAATTAATAATGTGATAGCCGCAATTTAGTTACTTAGATATAGCAGGTATATTAATTAGTTTATATACTAATATACTTATTATATTTATCCGATAATAAAGCTTATAGCTACGTAATATAGTTTTGGATCGTAAAAGCTAATAGGGATGCCTGTTAACATTTCTCATCAGGAATTTTTTGTTTCCGTTTTCAACTCCTTTCCCTCATTATAACATTTTCTTATGCACACAAAGCGACTCTTTCTCTGCTTATTAGTCTGTGGAAACACAAACCAGCTATAAGCTGTAACTGCTGGATATAAATCTAAAATTTACAATACACCGTGTACAATAGATTTCAAAGGTCGTAAAAATATAGAGGGCGCGAATAATGAGGTTCGAGTTGTGGCCGCATTAATAATAAATCTTTATGGTCTTTCTAAACTTTACCCGTTCTATCTATAGTCGTATTCCTCATGGTTGAGGGTCGTGGTCATTACGAAGAATGAAACAACGGCTTTCTCGACTATGTTAATGGAGTGGTCTACCATTTCACACACTGAGTGTCCACGCGATGTTTCCTTCACCGAAGGAAAGCTTGGTAGTTACCTTACTTCACATGAGTCAGATTGGTCTACAATCATGAGGAATGATTTGTACCTATTTGACCCTCGGACCTTTCGATCTCCATTCGAAACTACCGCTCCAAACGTGTTGACATCGTAGATGATATAGCTGATGATAGCTATGATAATATAAAATTCTTGAACTGGCATTTAAAGTTTATTAATTTAGTATTGTGACACAATTTAAGTAACTACTACTAAAATACTGTTGTAAGTTGTTCTTAGTTATTCGGAACAGAGACGTGGTCGCTTACTATGAGCCTCATAAAAAGGCTCAAGGTCACCCAAAGCGCATGGAGCGCGCTATGCTCGGAGTTTCCCTGCGTGATCAAATCAGAAATGAGGAGATCCGTAGGAGAACTAAAGTAACCGACATAGCCCGCAGAATCGCCAAACTTAAGTGGCAGTGGGCGGGGCACATAGCTCGTAGAACAGATAGCTGTTGGGGCAGAAAAGTTCTCGAGTGGCGACCACGAACCGGAAAAAGTAGTGTTGGCAGGCCTCCCACTCGGTGGACCGACGACCTGGTGAAGGTCGCGGGATGCGCATGGATGCGGGCAGCGCAGGACCGGTCGTTGTGGAAATCTTTTCGGGGAGGCCTTTGTCCAGCAGTGGACGTCTTTCGGCTGAGAGAGAAGTTGTTCTTAATATTCTACGTGACCAGAGATAATGCAAAGATTCTACTTATCCCCATCTCACAGTTGAGGCATTTAAAAGTTCTCATATACAAATGTGAACCTTGAAAACATTACACTCGCTTTCTAGGGCAGACGTGCAACATAATTTGTAGGGGAAATCGCTGCTAGGTCCTTCTTTTTCTTCTTAATGATGCTATTATATTTACTACCGGATTTTAACTGCTAATTAGCGAATTAAACTGTTCCCGGTACTGTTTGTACAATCGTCTGCATGCGAAGTTGCATCTACTAACTTATATGTGGCCGTAATAGAGGCCAATTTGAAATGAATATGGGTGGATTTGCTGTGAACTGTACATACGTCCAATAAATCTAGCGGGTCTAGTTAGCTCGAAAGCCGTCGGAATTAGGAAGCTGTGTGTAACCGCTTACACACAGCTTCCTAATACCGACGGAGATTGCTCTTCAAATAGATTCCAATACAAGTCTCTCATGTATCAATTACATCGTACGCTTGCTATTCTCTTTAATTGGTTTGTCCTCGAACAAATAAATAATTCTAGGTTCAAATAAGTACATATATAGAGACACGTACTTATCCAAATAATTAAAAATTGGGCAGTATACAATTTTCAAAAAATGCCATTGAATAATTTAGTAATATTGAGATCTAAATTTATTCTTAGCATTTTTTCCCGGTGTATTTTATTGCATTAGAAATTGGGTTAATTGTTGAAATGACTTTTATTTCCCGAAGAATATCGTAGACCTGTCTTCAAGACTTGATCAATTAATTGAATTACAAGCATTTGCTGCTCTCACCAAAGCTGTAACAAGAGCCTTATCGAGCCTTAGCTGCGTTCCCATAATTAATTCAAATTGTCTATTTACCGTTTCCCCTGGTCCATGCGAGATTGATTACTCCATCCGATTGGGAGCTGGACTTATGCTGGACCCGTTTGTTTGTAGAAAGCAGTAGCTAATTCAGAAAATATAAATAATACAGAAACGTAACAATATGTTTGGTCTTAGAATTAACTTAAACTTAAATTAAAAAGCATCTGTGACCTTTTCAGGGTCGTTGGTGTCTATGGACTGCGGTAATTGCTTATCATCAGGCAACCTCCATGCTCGTTTGCCTACACACTATTATATATATAAAAATATACCGGAGCCCTTGTATGATCATTTTATTGACTGTCTTTCTTGACAGACAGAATAATCTTTATTAGCAACGCGTAGAAGCATCAAGTTAAAATTTAAACAGCTATTCAAAATCAGATAAGATTCCTGTAATAGATAGTAAAGCTACTAAATTACGTCAATCCTAACTAATATTATAAATGCGAAAGTGAGTTTGTTTGTTTGTTTGTTTACCTCTTCACGCTTTATCTACCAATCTTCCTGAAATTTCGCATACACATAGCTGGAAATACGGAGAAGGATATAGGGTACCTTTCGTCCCGGGAAAAAGCACTGTTTCCGTGGAAAATTCACGCGGGCGAAAGCTAGTTATGTATAAGAGTTATTTTCAAAGTACTTCCCATTTGTACTATATTCAATTTGCAGCAATGTAGATCGATAATGCAAGTGCAAGAATCCAGCGTAGCATCCGTCCACAAATCACCGAGTTAATTGAGAGTGGACCGGTCACTCTTAGGCACGCGAGTCGCCTGCGATTGTCACTTTATAGTGATACAAGTGAGTGACTGGCCATTAGAAGCCATAATGAAGGACAAGGAAGTGTACTTAAAGTGTACTTGCATAACAAGGTCGTGTAAAGGCTGACAGTTGTCAGTTTGCTGATGCTTATTGGAGACAGGGAGATCAGTTATAGAACTCTTTTAAAACATTTTTGTATCTTATTAAACCTATATGAAGTGGTGGTGGCCAAGTGGTAAGGCGCCCGCTTGTGACCGCAAAGGTCCCAGGTTCATATCCTGCCCGTGCTACATGAGTTGTACATGTATGATAGTTTTCATCGACCACCACTTGCTTCCGGTGAAGGAAAACATCGTGAGGACACCTGCACTCTAGTTGATGATTATCAGCTAGTGTGTGAAATGGAGAAGGCAATGGCAAACCACTCCATAAACATTGCCAACATAGTTCTTGTTTGTGTTTAATTCGATATAATGACCTCGACCCTCAGTCATGAGGAATACGACTAAAGGAAGAAGGATTAATCCTATGCTAATAGGAAGTTTTATTTCACCGTGACTCCTAAATGCCACTACGTGTATGGTAGAAATATCATTAGTAAATGATATTTATGTAAATGATATTTATGTAAATGATATTTATTTTAACACTACGTGTATGGTAGAAATATTATTAGTAAATGATATTTCTATCATACACGTAGTGGCATTTAGGAGCCACGGTGAAATAAGGTAAAGCAAGGATACTTTCTTGCTTTACGTTAAAGTTTCCTTAGCATGATTTAGATCTAGACCCCTAGGTTGCTTTGCTTGTATATAATGATCCTCTTCTTCTCCCTATGCAAAGTACGTCAATAAAATGCAAACCTAGTACCTAGCACATGTTATATAATACTATGCTCTTAGATAGAGCTTCAAACATGAATATTGCTGTTATAACATTACAGTATTTTAATGGCAAATTATATAAACTCAATTTTATGGGTCTTACTTTATAATTCAATGGTCTTACATAGTTAATATTCATTATTTTGACCTAAAAGCAATTGGCGGCTTCTGTTAAATACTTTAATGATCTGGCTTTTAAAGAGTCAGCCATTGTATCTTTAGGCTTTGGAGAGTCTTGCCTTATGGATATGAATATGAAAAGTTAATTAACGCGAAAACTTGATTCTGAATGCAATAGGCACGCAGATATATTAGATTGCTTTCACTAGGAAAAGTGATAAATATATCGGAGGAAATGAGTTGGGTGCCGCGGGGGAAACCCTGATTAGAAAGTTGCGTTAATATAATTTCATTGAGATTAATATGCTGTACATTATGATTAGTATATTGTTTCGACTTGTTTCAAATTACGAATTACGTGATTGTAATATTTATGTGCTAGAATATATTTAGTCAGTACTTTACAACGGTCGCTCCATCATTTCCACCTGCATTAATTGCCAGCAATAAAATTAAGACTGCAAGTCTTATTATCATACTTAGAACTCATTTTAAATACAACCATAACCTCTCTTTCATATTTATATTTGACACCATTTATAAGTATATGATGACAGTAGTAGGGATTCGTGAATTCTGGCGCACCTCCCCCTCCTCTCATCCCCACCCCCATCCCTGCGCCAGGATTCCTGCCGCATCAAGTAATCGTGGCGAACAAAAACTAAAAAAAAAAAAAAAAAAAAAAAAAAAAAAAAAAAAAAAATGAAAACCCCCATTTAAAAGCGATTGCGCTAGGTTTCAGAACGATATCTTCAACCCTTTTCAATCTAAGTTTTTGATGCTGTGGCATCCTAGATGATTTACTAATTGCTACCCTCATCGTTAATGGTCTATAACCCTCGTTAAGTACTTACTGGCGTCTTTTAATATTGCCTCATTACTAATCACCCAAACCCGTCACTAATCAACATTCCAGTCTACATCATTAAAAAAATATTAATTATTTCTTAATCCTATTGATGGAACTTTACAAACTTAGAAATTTAGGTAGGAACTTGATAAACTTGATCAATTTAATGTTGTATTGAGCAACACTTTAGGTATAAGTACGTTATTGTTTCCAAGTTTCTCATATACTTAATCAACCAGCCCATACATCACAACGAGTCAGCTTCGGTATTTTTAAAAACCTCAGTGTTCTTCAACTTAAACCACCAATTATGCTGACGAACATGGATGTAAGTACCCAAAATTACTTTTTCACTTATCCTAAAAATTACTGTTTTTATTTTATATAACTGACTTTATAAATATTAACTTCTCGATTTTTCATTGTTATAGCTCTCATGTTGTGCGGGTAACAACATTGACTACGCAGAGAACACCTATAAAGAATATTATTTGCAAACACTATCCGAAGACGAGGAAAATGGCGGTAGCTCGTCCAGTGTCAATGATCGGAGACCAAGTACATCCCTTGATGAATTCTTCGAGGAGAATTCAAAGAAGACACTCAAAAAGATTTCTTCCACTGTGGGTCGAGCAACAAAGGATGGAATGGCCTACGTATCAACCAACGACGAAGATGGTTGCAATGCAACCCATTTAATAAAAATTGAAATTGTGGATTTAAATAAGTTAAAATCAATCCCCGAAAAAGATCATTGGAAACATCCAGAAGTTCGGGTGAAATATTATGTGAATAATAAAATAATTAACAAAAACAATCATCACCAGAAAACTCGAAAACTAATTTACAGCATAACAAAAGAGATATCGAGTACTAAGAACTCTAAAAAGTTTTCATTCAAATATTAATGTAGAATTGAAATATTGTTCTTAATAAATAATTAATCTTCAATTACAACATGTTATTATTTAAGTATTCAAAGAAATATTATAAATTTTGTTTAAAATAAAATTTTATTTTGTTTATCTGCTGTTATTTTTTTTATTTAATTTTTATAACCCACAAGTTGTTAATAAAAGTCGGTAATCATCTTCAAAACATTTATTTATTAAAATATATTAAGTACAATTTTACAATGTAAATCTAAGTTATTCATAATATGTCTGAAACATGACATTTAATAGCAAATCATTATAATACGTATTTACAGTAAACATTTTAACAAAATCTTCTAGAGACATACCTCTATACTTGAAATACAAATACAACAAACAGTATTGACCACAAACAGCTGAAAAAACATTTTGAATTATCTTATTGTTATAATTCCATCTAGTTGCATTCCTCATTAAGAATGATAGATGATAACTTTCTGGCTTCCGACCAAAACTGTCGAAGTATTCTCCGACACCATTTTCGTTTATAAATATTGCAACCCAATGTGAGCCCGACTTGGTGTCAGGATCTAAATTACATATCAAATAAACAGGACGTGACATGTAAAATGGCAATCGATTGGCAGCAAATACATTAAAACATAAAGAATGGTGTATTGTTTTTAAGTATTTACTTATTTCAAAGGAATTCATCTTTTATGTCTGCTTTATTTGGAAATATAAAGCAATATAACACCAATATGAAAGAAATACAACATAAATAGGGAATAATCTTACTTAACTACTAAAGTCCACACTAACGTTCCTGTTTTTGTCAATTTCAATTATATTGTCAAACTCCGCATAAACAATACAATTAATCGTTTCAGTAAGTGCATTTTCAAACCTTACTTCTAATCTAACACTACCATGCTTAATTAAATTCCAATGTGAAGATGAATTTGCTGACAAATCTGGTGTTAAGTCGAAAGCCATCAAACAATATCCCTTAGGGTATTCCTCGCGACCAATACCATTACCTTCATTTAAAAAATGAATTCCTGTACCTGAGAATAAAGTATGATACATAACTGTATAAATATTCTTACTAAATATGGGCTGTAATGCTTTCGAGGGAATTTGCATTCCATCAATATATAAACTAAATGTATTAATAGTATAATTATCAAAATTATAAGGATTTTTAGTAAACGATCCATTGAAAGCACTGTTGCTCACAAACCCAATAATACATCGCTTTGGTATTTGTCCGAGGAATACATTATCAAGTGTTTTGCCTTGAATGCCTGATGGTATAGTTAATACTTTTACTTCAGCTCTTGTGATGGGATACTTTGCAGTTGTAGATGATAAAACTTTTTGATGAGCAAGAAGTACACTTGGATTTATTCGAGCCTTCCGAATCATAAGAGTAGCATCGGTGATACATACTTTTACTTTAATGTCAGTTGAAGAACTCATTAGATTAAAAGATTCTCTAGATCGTACTAATTTTACACACATTGCAATGCCATTTAATAAAAATTTCTCTTGATTAAAAATATCACCATGTAAGTGACCAATCATTTCAACCTCTTTACTACCTTTGATAAATTTTTGTCTTTGAGAAAAACCTAAATTTGATTCATCAGTATTATCCATATTCCCTGCCGTATCTTCATACCACATACCACATGTAAGATGCGACTGTTTTGCATGTGGAGCATAGTTTAGTAGTGTTTCAATATATGCTCGATATCCATAAGTATTATTAGGTGGTGATATTAGCTTCTGGTTGAGATAAACGTCTAATTGAGAGAAAAGCGAGTGTAACCAGTAATTAACTGGTGCTATAGTTGTTGTATCCGAAAGAGGTGTTAAATCTTGATTCAAAATTTTCACTTTAAGATGAAGCATTGTATGTGAAAGATCAATATAATCGTCACCGGATCCGGGGACTTGAAATTCCAATGGTCCATCGTCACTAAGAGATGAAATAGGTTTATAATAAATCCACTGTCCATTTTCTATACTTGTTTGAGTAGAAGGTAATGCGAATAAATCTAATTCAGATTTAGCACATTCACAAGAATGATTATGTAAGAATGACATATTTAATTTTTAGAAAATATATCACTATAATGTATATTATTAGTTTTTTTTGCTGCTTTGGATGTTCTCTTCACGGAGTTATGTGATTGATTGAGGCGGGATGGTTGTCGTTTTATGTTTTTATGCCCCGATCCCATCATTACTCTATCTATCTTGTCATCAGCTTTTCGTTTTAAATTTGTAGTAGCTTCTTTAAAACGACTTTTTACCGATTCATCAAGAGGTTTTGATTTAATCATATCAGATAAAAGTCCTACTCCAGCAGTCAATGCTTCCTTTCCAAATTCTTTGGCCCCACTTGAAAAAAGAGGTAAGACACTTCCGAAACAAACCGCCCAAAAAACTTCCAATACCATGTCCTCGTTGATGAGCTACACCTTTATAAATTACTCCTATTCCAGATCCTGCCTGATGATTATAATATTGTTGATATGGACAAATATTCGATCTATGATATTTTGAATGCATATTCATTTTTATATATTTTGTTTGCGTATGAAATGTAGTTTCACACAACTCGTACCAAACTGAAATGGTATACTCTCACCTGTGTTTGTCCTTATATCTATTTCGATTGTATCAAATTCTCTGCGCATTATGGGGATGTAGTGTGGTTGAGGAAATATATGCATTTTGTTTGATCCATACACATATTTTACTGGATCTAATGATACGATTCTCAATAATGGACACATTATATCTCCTACCATCTGTGGTTCTATAATATCACAATATATAAATAACTGAGATGGTAATCCCAAATATAGATTAGCTGGGAATTTACCAGTGGTCCTTGTTGCTACGTCTGTATTAGGATCGAAACCGAGTTGAAGACTTAATTTTGGAGAAAATTTCAATGATATAAGTTCGTTAGTATTTCCAGTGAGAGTAATAAACTTCGAAATCTTATCGTGGCGTAGTTTGAATGATTCTCTTGAATTTATTGCTGTTAAGACATCATTTACATCTTCATAGCTAGAAGCTGGTATATGACTTTTATATGTAACTAAAGATGCGTCTATTTCATTGGGGACATTCATTTTCTTAGTTATGTACATAATATTCTGATAGTCTTGTACAGTAAACATAGTGCATGGATACTGAAACTCTACAAGTCCCACCGACCATTCTCCTTCCAATTTAATAGATTTTGGTAATTTAGTTGAAAAATTTGTTGTACAGTTTTTAGGAAAGTATGACATTGAGCTATTACTTGGTAATGTCAAATAAAAATCTTCGTTAATCATGACTCTTCCAAATTTGAAGCTAATATCCAACTATTGAATTTATTTGGATAACCTTTCCACTTCACTAACAATTCCTTTCTGGAATCAGAATACCGAGTGCGTATAATTTTATCAATTTTATACTTTGTGGTGGGGTCAAAAACAATTCTTTGAAGCTCTTTTTCATAAAAAGTACCTGTGATGGGTTCATTTTTTAAATCTTTTATAGTATATGTAATCCAAGGTTTTCTTTCTATGATTGATGTAATTATAAATATTTCATCACTCCAATTAGTTTCATATCCCTTTTGAAATATATGTTTATATTTAGTTATTCTCACATGATCACCTACTTTATATTTTGGTTTTACTAAAGAACTAGACTTACAATTAGGTTTCTCGTATAAGTTACGCCATACGGTCATAATATTATTAGAATTAACATCGCAAGGACACATTTTTATACTTCTGTGAAAACTATTATTATAAGAATAAAGTAGATCTTGCAATATATCAATATATTTATAAGTATTATTTTTCGTGAAATAACGCCACATCTTCATTTTTAGTGTTCTTTGAAATCTCTCAACAATACTTGCTTTGATATCGGGGTTATTAGTTGTGTAATAATTAATATTTCGATTTTTTAAAAATTGTTGTACATCTTTAGAAATAAACTCGGTTCCCTTGTCTGATTGTAAATGTCTTGGGGTGGCTTTTGCTTCATCAAATATACTAGAAAAACATTTTTTTATACTATGGGAATTTTTTCTTAACATTACCCGAGCAAACGCATATTTACTGAAAACATCAATAACACACAAAATATATTTATTTCCTTCATTAAATTCACTGTAACTCCGCATATCACTTAAATCAGCTTGCCAAAGATCATTCATATTAGAGAGTACATATTTGTTTCTTGGAAATCTTCGTTGTACAGGTTTATGTAATGTGTATGTATCTTGTGCTGCCAACCATTCTCTTGTCTCATGCTTAGTCATTTTACCTTTCATAGCATTTGACAATTTATTTAAGCTACTATATCCAGCAGGGTTCGAGACGTCATAGTAAATATTATGAATTTCTAATAAGGGGTCCATTTTTCCCAATCAATTTTTCTTTTCGATTTTTCTTTGTGTGACCCTTGAGTTAATGGAGGTGTGGAATACTCAGGTGTTGATAAAGATTTTTCTCTATTTTCAACGCTTTCTTTTGTTTTATCAGTGTCTAATGTTTTCGAAATTAGCTTTATATAAGTTGCTCTTTTTGGATTTCCTATATAACTGATTGGTACTTTCAAATCTTTAAGAGCAGTTGAAAATTCTACCCAACCATTTGGGGAACTATTTTTAAGTGGTCTGATGACATCATTAACCAAATCCACTATGTTACTTTCAGAAACTTCCTTTTTGTCTATGTATACGGTACCTTTATCATTCCAAGAGACTTTCTCTTTATTTTTAAGCAGAATATCCACAAGTAGTTCACCTTTTATTTTATATGACTTAGGTAGAAGTTGGAGTAATTGTGATTTAATATAAAAATCTTCGTTTATTGATTGGTTGTCAACGTGTGTTTTAATAAAGTTCTTCTTACTTTCTGTGATGGGTTCTTCTTCAACATTTCCTTTTATGATACGTTCAGGTTCATTAACTTTACATTCTGATTTATCTTGATGTAGTATGGGTATTTCAATTGACTTACGATCTTTACTAATAAAATATAAATACCTTTGGAGTGTTTGTAAATATAACATCCATTTTTCTCTATCTTCTAGTTTAGTATTTAAAACTTTGTTCATTTCTTTATCTAAATGTGAAAGGTTATTAACGCTGGTGTTATTATTATCTCTTTTAATCTTATCTATAACTTCGGGGTCAATTAATATCATTTTCTTTGCATTATCCATAGCTTTATCACTTAGTAAATGAACTTAGTAATGTGCTTAAAACAGAACCAATGATGATTGGTAAAAATGCACCACCTTTTTGTATTATGATATTTTTCCTATTTTTATCCTTTCCTTTCGAAGTTATTTTTCGGAGTGTTTTTTTATATTTATCTAATTTTCTTATTATATCTTCTTGAATTGGTATTTTCCCTTTTAAAACGTTATATACACACTCACAAATACAATTGATTTCTGTTTCATCACAAGATTTTAATAATGCTTTTTCGAAATTTTGGTTTTAAGAAATATATTGCTTTTAATAACTCTTCGTGTGTCTTAACTCTGTCTACCATTGTTCATAAATAAATGGTTAAGATTGTGATGTATTGTATTTATAACCCTTCTTGGGAATGTAACATGCAGTGAATTCGTTCGGGAAAATATTTGTTTTAAATCGATACATGTCATTCGTGTTCTGTTTTAAATCTATCAATAAATAACCATGTGGTTTGTCAGTGGCATCTTTATATGCGTCACTAACAAATTTTGAGTTTTCTGGTACTAATTGTCTACCAAGAAAACGTATTTGTGTTTTATCTCTAGGATTCTTAAAATAAATAATATAACTTGAATTTAGTGATATATCGCGTTGTCCTTTTCCTTGATGAAATAAATTTTGTGTGATATAAAACACACTTAAATTTCTATGATGACTTCCTTTCGTAAAAATGTCTACAATCCGACCATCAGACTCTCGCATAAGATCATCAATGATAATAAGTTGAGGTTCTTTTCCATCAAACATAGTTAGATCAGGCATACCTTGATGGTAAGTGACTTCATTTAGGTTATACAATGGTTGCATTTCATCATAGCACCATAGAATATTATGAAAGGTTATATTACAAATTTGATTCATGTGCTTCAAAAAATTACACACAAAGATAGATTTACCACAACCAC
Source organism: Ephestia elutella (assembly GCA_018467065.1). Lineage (NCBI taxonomy): Eukaryota > Metazoa > Arthropoda > Insecta > Lepidoptera > Pyralidae > Ephestia > Ephestia elutella. The sequence goes on along the minus strand of CM031580.1, from coordinate 5,638,084 downwards.
TGGGACCTGCCACTATAGCAGTGAAAGGATGATCAAAATGAAACATACTGGAGTTATGAAAGACACGTCTAATTTGCTTCAAAATAAATATTTAAATGATTACAATTTTATGTACAAATAACTTAAACCGAAAGCTTAAACAATAAAAAAAAAATATTTATTATAACATAAGTGTGTACATTACAAAATATGTCTAAATTATAAAACTATTAAACAAAATATACAAAAAAACTATATACAAAAATTTTTAAACTTAAAACTATTTTGCATTGTAATGACCCCAAGCCAAGGTATCAGTAGAATTTGGAATGATAAACCTCTTGGAGTCATTATATGACAAACAGATTTTATTAATTTTTTGAGTAAATAAAATATGTTTTATGCTTCGAAATCGATACATTTCCGCGTACTGTATATTTTTATTTAACAAACAAGATTTATAATTTTCTATATTAAGTTGTTTTGTGACATTTTTATTCACCCCTTTAGCTTTTGTAATAGTACTATCTTCAACTTTCATCGCATACATTTTTGATCGCAGACCAACAAATTCTGTAAATATTTTTCCATTATTCTCATCTTTGAAATAACCTAATTTTTTATTTAATTGTGGTAGGTCAAAAATATTGTCAGGGGATAATCCGATGTATCAAAGTGTGAATTTAAATCTTCTTTTATGTCTTTGTAAAAATCATCACAAAAAATTTGATATACTAAACTGTCTGTATCAGTATACAACAGTTTTATGTTTTCAAATTTATTTTTCATATATTTATAATGAAAATCATACATCAATGTTTTCGATATATCTAATATAGAAAATCCTAAGTATATCGGTTTATTATAAAATAATTTCATTTTGTGAAGTTGGACTGCAACTAAATTTTCTGAAAATATGGATAGGTTGTGAAAACCTGGATGAGCAATCATACTTTGAACTCCTTTGATTTTACCATGATCTTCCCAATGTGTTAATAATTTAACATTCACGCGTTTCTCTATATTTTCCATAGTTTTACCGAATATGGAATTGTTCATTAACTTATAGAAATCTTTTTCAAAATCAGATTTAGCTAGAGTTCGCAAATTAGTATTTAAATCAATATATTTTTTTAACCAAGGACTTTGCTTAAATTTTAAAACTCTATGCACTTTTGAAACACGCATACCTAATTTTTCACACTGTAAGAGATTTCTATAATGTATTATATATTTAGTTTTATTATATAAATTTGGTACTAACTTAAATTCTTTACTTTGACCAACACTAATATTTTCTGGACACAATGGAAAATCAGAATGTGAATCATGCAAGTTATTGGGATACTCTAAGTCTACTTCTAAAATATATCCAACATCAGAAGTGATTGGTACATTGTAATTTACATTAGGATCTACCCATTCAAAATTTGATATAGGAAGATATTGCGACATTGCCCACCCATATAAATTGTTTGCATCTAAATATATTAAATATGAAGAAGGTTGTGCTTTATCAAAGTCAACCATATATTGATTATTTGCTTTTGCATAGCGATTACTACATTGAGAAATACCACCTCTAATGCCTGATTTTATAAAAGCAATTTTATCAATATCTGTTAAAAGTTCTAATTTAACCTTCGTACATTTTAACATAGCATCCCAGCTTAACCCTGGTGCAGTATAGTAATGTGCAGGATCTAAATCATATGTACTCATACAAACATTTCTAAAATTTTCGAATATATCTGCTAATAAAAGTACATCAGTTTTTAAATAAAGGTCAGAATAATTTGCCATCGTTTTACATTTGAAATGTGACCATACTTTAAGAGCATGGTTATAATCCTCTATAGATATACCACATCCGCTTATGATACTATTAAATTTTTCAATCTCCGGTAAATGTGACAAGTTAAGTTTCTCAAAGCATGTCATATAATCGTAGGGATAAACACCCTTTCTTTTTAATAATCTAAAATCTTCATCAATTGGATATTCTTTCCTTAATTCACGAAATTGATCATCATTAAGATTTTTAGATAATGAATCTAAACTATTGGGTAAAAATTTAAGAGAATCTATAAATCTTAAATTCAAATATTTTCCTTTTATTTTAATTATTTTTGAAAAAGATATGTATTTTTCTTTATTTTGTGGAATTATTTGTACTTCACCATCCATGAAATTTAATGCATGCACAATAAAATGGGCATCATAGTTACTAAGATTATGTAGTATTACGGGTACAAAAGGGGTCTTATGATATTTATCACTACAAATTTTATGACTCACCCCCATGAAAGCACCTGTGTGCCAGTCATGATCAATGTGATGATCGGAAATTAGTTCATTTTCACATATATAGCAGATGGAGGATTCACGAATTGTCAATTTATTTTCTTCAGTAAGAGGAAGGGGGCATTTTTGAAAACTATTGGCTTTACATATTATCTCTAAATCTTCATAAATTTTTTTCAAGAATACCTCTGCACAGTTTTCACCGGTATACGTCACATATTTCGAAAGCTTATCGTTATAAGAACATTTGACATAGTAACCGAAACTATATACATCATGCCTTTGTATATTGGAAGTGGAAGATTTATTAGGATCATCAATACACGATGCAATAGGATTAAGAAATGATTCAAAGTCTGCATAAATTACGAATGGAACACGCAATTTTTTATCAAAATTCTCAAAATTCAGTTGGTTTGTGGGAACGTTTTCACCTAACCAATTTTTCTTATATTCAGATTCTTTGGGAATATCTGTTTTAATATGAGTACAGTCGTGTTCTCTATGGTTATCTAGGGCCTCTTTTTTATGAAAATGTAAAAGACAACCATCACATAAAAATATGGGGTCATTACGTGATGAAACCTGACGAAGAACTAAACGTGACAAGTTTTTAATGAAACAGTAATGTGAAGTCGTTTTGTTTGTTAAATACAACAAATTTATGTGAGTGGACTTGTGAGATTTACTGAAATACAATGGACCAATCACTGAATTTTTTTTTGTAGAGGAATTGTATTCTAAACCGTACACATTTATACTTATGTTGTTCAACTTTTCAATTTTAGGGATATCTGTTAATTTTACAGGAAATGATATACCTTTAAAATTGAGCTTGTTTTCATGTTTTATATATGATTGAACACGATCAGAACTTTTGTTAGCTGGATATAAGGCGGCTAGTAATGCCCATTTGAAACATTGAAAATCTGTATTTTTTATGTTTATAACTGCTTTCTTATTTTTAATATCTTGTGGTAAATCTATATAAGAGGAACCATTCAATGGATTAAATTTGTTTACATTAACATCAATACTAATAATATTTTTGAGAGTCCAACCACTATCTTTTTTTTCAAATTCAGAAATTTTATGTGTTAAAGTTTCTTGTAGGGAAGTTAAAAAACTATTGATGTCATCACTTTGATTAAAAATATGATTAACTGTTTGAAAATCAAAAGTATTAGTTAATTCTTTACATTGTTGAACAAAGTTAGCATTCAAAATGAAATTGATTTTACAATTCGTTAGTAGTTTAACGCTGTCATTGATCATAGTGTGTAACACATCCTGTATGGATGCAAAAAATGGTTCGAATAGTAAACAGTTGTTTTCAATTGGTTTGATTCTGTAAGTGAATATTCTCTTTCCAAATGCTGACTCAATTAACTCTACATTAGGGAATTGATGATGGATACGCAAGGCATTATTTTTATGTAAGTTACTGCGATAATGGTTCAACAAATACCTTCTTTTAACTTTGATGCTGCAAATATCACATTCTACTAATTCCACTAGTTCTTCAGTTGAACAGCTGGCTTGAATTACTTGATCATCTTCAGTATCAACAATTTCTTGATTTTGAGTGCTTACTTTTGGTACTCCCCCAAATTTGAACAGCTTGGTTGATTTTGCACATTTCCGGTGTCCACGCGTTTCGCAGTTTCTTGAATTTGAGTACATGCTTTTCGTTTTAGTCCTCTTCCAATTTGTGATATTATACTATTATTTGACCCATTTATAACAGAGTTTTCGTAGTCCTCACATGCTTGATAAAGAGCTTGGTCATATGTTGGATCGTACAACTCAGTCAACAACTCGTCCATATTATCTTGATTCACAATTTCTTCGACATTTTCACTTCCACGTTTAATAGACTGTTCGTAGTCCTCACAAGCTTGATATAGAGCTTGGTCGTACGTTGGATCGTTTAGCTCAGCCAACAACTCGTCCATGTTATCTTGGTTTGATTTCTCTGCAGAACTTGGAGTAACACGCTCGAAATTAGACATAATTTAGTGGGAATTTGCGAATGGCAACTGATACATGTCAATGTTTAAATTGCAGTTTATATAGTTTCGTGCTTTAGTGTAATTACTTAATGGGATCATTAGGTGAAGTATTTCTTTGAATACTTAAATAATAACATGTTGTAATTGAAGATTAATTATTTATTAAGAACTATATTTCAATTCTACATTAATATTTGAATGAAAACTTTTTAGAGTTCTTAGTACTCGATATCTCTTTTGTTATGCTGTAAATTAGTTTTCGAGTTTTCTGGTGATGATTGTTTTTGTTAATTATTTTATTATTCACATAATATTTCACCCGAACTTCTGGATGTTTCCAATGATCTTTTTCGGGGATTGATTTTAACTTATTTAAATCCACAATTTCAATTTTTATTAAATGGGTTGCATTGCAACCATCTTCGTCGTTGGTTGATACGTAGGCCATTCCATCCTTTGTTGCTCGACCCACAGTGGAAGAAATCTTTTTGAGTGTCTTCTTTGAATTCTCCTCGAAGAATTCATCAAGGGATGTACTTGGTCTCCGATCATTGACACTGGACGAGCTACCGCCATTTTCCTCGTCTTCGGATAGTGTTTGCAAATAATATTCTTTATAGGTGTTCTCTGCGTAGTCAATGTTGTTACCCGCACAACATGAGAGCTATAACAATGAAAAATCGAGAAGTTAATATTTATAAAGTCAGTTATATAAAATAAAAACAGTAATTTTTAGGATAAGTGAAAAAGTAATTTTGGGTACTTACATCCATGTTCGTCAGCATAATTGGTGGTTTAAGTTGAAGAACACTGAGGTTTTTAAAAATACCGAAGCTGACTCGTTGTGATGTATGGGCTGGTTGATTAAGTATATGAGAAACTTGGAAACAATAACGTACTTATACCTAAAGTGTTGCTCAATACAACATTAAATTGATCAAGTTTATCAAGTTCCTACCTAAATTTCTAAGTTTGTAAAGTTCCATCAATAGGATTAAGAAATAATTAATATTTTTTTAATGATGTAGACTGGAATGTTGATTAGTGACGGGTTTGGGTGATTAGTAATGAGGCAATATTAAAAGACGCCAGTAAGTACTTAACGAGGGTTATAGACCATTAACGATGAGGGTAGCAATTAGTAAATCATCTAGGATGCCACAGCATCAAAAACTTAGATTGAAAAGGGTTGAAGATATCGTTCTGAAACCTAGCGCAATCGCTTTAAATGGGGGGGTTTTCATTTTTAGTTTTTGTTCGCCACGATTACTTGATGCGGCAGGAACCCTGGCGCAGGGATGGGGGTGGGGATGAGAGGAGGGGGAGGTGCGCCAGAATTCACGAATCCCTACTACTGATGACGTCAATAATTTCCCCACCTCGTCACTAATATTAGCAGAATTTGTCTTTAAATTTTCATAATGGGTAGGGCTATGTTTGACGACAAAAAGCCCATTTTGTCAACAGTATGTTCCCTCAAACCAAGCACTTGGAAGGACTAGTTCTGTAGCTTTTAGCGATCTACCACAGTAAAAAACAATTTCAACATGCCGCACAAACAAGCTCAAAGAAGATAAGTTGATAATATCCCTTTATACATTAAATACATCTTTAGCTAGATCTAGCACAACCATTCACATCTGTTTACATCTGATAGCACAGCCTATATTTCGTCCTAATAGTTCCACAGTACAAGCCTAGTCTTTTGTATTTCAAGTCGTGACCATTCTGTAAACAGTCCTGTGTAGGCAGATCATTACTTTGATGACTGACAGATCTGCGAATAGACGATCTTAAGAGTTGTCACTTCACCGGATTCAAGTCCCTCTAAAATTGCCATTACAATCGATCACAGAGGCAATGCTTGTCGCTTCGGTCATTGATAGCTGTGTGAACATAGTTGAATTTATTTTACGATGGGTCGACCTCAAAACTGTTACAACTATAGAAGTGCAATTGAAAATTTCTTTATCGTTATCGTAAGTGTCAATTATATTGGCAATGTAAATTATTCTATTGAGGAAAAACTGTTAACTCGCTTTAGAATAGATTACTGAAAAATGTTTATTTTCAGCATTTTAAAAGAGTGTTTATGTGTCAGGGTAACACGGATGTCAATAAATCTTTCAATAGCTCATCTTATTTAGCAAGAATTTCATTCGCTTTAATGGAAACCAATGACTGAAACTGTCTTCCGTGATAGTGGAACACATGATATCGCTCTACTTCTTCATTGTCAGTATTCTCATGTTCGAAGGTTGTGACCTTCTTAATTATATAAGCAACCAGAGCTCCATGCTACGCAGTTCTCTTCTTTGCCTCACCAGTATCGTTGGATCCAGGATCACGTCTTGCCCAGTTTGCTAAACTTAAGCTAACGACAGTCCACATCAGTTCATTTTTTTTCAATCTTTATTAATTTAAAGGGGTTTTGTCACACATTGTCTATGTCACCCATGTAAGGTTAACTACCAATGGAATTACAAAATATAATTGCACAGTTTGATTAGGTGTTTGGTATCGTCAGACAATGGAGTAGTCATAAAACTTTTTTTCCAAAAAAAATGAACCGACTTCCATCATAAAACTTAAAATCATGAAATAACAATAAAGAAAAATGTATTAGCATGCTACCTACTGAATGAGGTGAAGTCGGTGCCAAGTGCAGGAGTAAGGGATGATTCTCATTAGAGCGAGCTGTGCCCGGGGCGGGCCGTGGACGTGGCCCGGACGGGGCACGGATTTAATCTGTTACATACATTTTGTATGAATCAATTTATATTACACAGTGCATTAACAGTGTCCCGTCCGGGCCCGCTCGACGCTCGTTTGCACCACGGTTGTTGCACGCTCGCGTCCCGCCCCATACATTCGGTGTAATATGAACAGTGCAGCACGGACAGGCCCCGGCCTGTCCCCGCCCCGCTCCGGGCACGGCCCGCTCTAATGAGAATCATCCCATTGTTCAGCTAGGCATTTTATATAAATACTCGTATATACATGATTCTAATGTTAATTTAGATTATTTAATTTTTAATTTGGCACCGACTTCACCTCATTCAGTAGGTAGCATGCTAATACATTTTTCTTTATTGTTATTTCATGATTTTTAAGTTTTATGATGGAAGTCGGTTCATTTTTTGGAAAAAAAGTTTTATTTTATAATTTTTAGTGCTTCTACACCTATTTTCTAACTTAAACTTTTCTTTCACTGCCCGAAAATAAAGAATTAAGAATTCGAAACTTTTTATGTCAGTTTGATTTGAAATGTCAGAACATATCAAATTGTCTATTATTTTTGGCACATAACTAGACCGAGAGCCCGCGATGACCAAACCTTCCTCATTTCAAAAATGCTGAATGTTTCTCTGCGTGGTATATACGGGTAAAAAATATTAGCGATTAGGTATAAAGTTTGGATCTCAGTTGCTTATGCAGGTAATATTGGATAGCAAGGATGATTTTTATAGGTATAAAAAGCACCCTTGGGCCTCCCAAAGTAACATTAAATTCAGCTTTTATAATAAAACAAATATAACTATAATTTGGTAAAGTTACAATGTCTAGCAGGAGTTTATATCTGCACCAATTGCCTGGTAATGGATGGCGTGATTTCTAATATTATTAGGAATAAAATCTTTAAAAAACTTTACTTTGAGGAAATTGAGCTACCACTTTAAATGTTATTGCTACAAATAATTTGCCTAAGTAATCAAGATCCAACTTTTATAGTCGCTAATCGCTATTTCTATGTTGGGGACATACACAGAAAATCTTGAGTTTTAATAAAATAAGGAAGGGTATGCTGTCGCGGGCTTTTGCTCTATAATGCAATGTTGATATTTTTATATTTTGTTAGGTATCTTTAAAATTACCGAACAGATTCTGACGTGGTTAAAATGGGACCAACTTGGGAATACACCATTACGAATAAAAAAACAATTTTGGAAATCAGTCCACAATTGGCGGAGAAATCGGCGAACATACATAAAAAAACATACATACATCGAAACATATAACCTCCTCCTTTTTTGGGAAGTCGGTTGAAAATACTATTGTATGTACCGGTAGAGAGATAGTCAAGCTCAGCGTCAGATCAATTTATCTAACTAAATTGTAAATTGGTCGCTATTGACATCTCATAGAGGTCCATTCAGGTTAAGTTGACATGAAGTTGACTGTACGTCTAGGTTCCCCATTTGCTTCCAATCGGTTAGTGATGGTATTGTATCATCAAGTCGTGCTCACTGTTCAGTCAGTGGTAAATGCTGGTATCCATTTGTAGAATGCCGTGAATAATCGTAAACCATGTTAATATCCGAAGCTTCGAAATAGACACGTCCCGAGTCTACTACACAAACGGTGGAGTTTATTCACACCGATATGGTTGTTTGTTACCAATGGAGCTGGGTGCATAATGTTATGGGATATTATTATTTATCACACAACCTTATGCAAAACTAAACAGTGCCTGGCTTTTTATTAATTAGATATAAGTAATGAGCTTAAAAAGGTCTAGAATTAATACAAAAAGCAGTTGAAGGCAAGGTATTTTCTTATTTAAACCCTTAAATCTTTGACCATCGGTGAACTATGTTAATAATCTTCTATTCGTTCCAAAAATAAGTGGATTGATTCCATTTTGAAATTCGGTGTGACTTAACCCTGCAGCTGCATAACGGTCCCTGGCTAATGCATCCAGCGGTCGTAACGTCCACCCACGCGGTCAGACGTACCTGTATACGGAACTGGAGTCGCCGCGTCTGTCACGCTCACGCTTGACAGCTTCAGTGCACTCACACACAGATTTCGGTTTGCCAGTTGTGGTACACTTTGCAAATAATGAGCTTCGTCTAAAATGTTTTGGTACATTTGGCAAAAATTGAGTTCATCATCTATACTTCCACCCCATTGTGTGTGTGACCCCATTACGGATCATAGGCGTTATGTTATGTATAAATCTAGAGATCACGTATATAAAATAATCTAGGAGCTATCTATAAAATGCTTAGTGTACGATGTCTACACAAGAGAGGCCGAAGGTATGCCTGTCTACCTATTTAGCAAATAGTTCGGTTTAAAATATTTGAAGATGAGTAGTAAATCCCAGATTAGATGCAGATCAACCCAAATAAATATTTGACACGTCGATAGCGCCACCTTACGCATACGCCATCTACGTTTGACAGCTGTCACCTGTCAAATTTATGATACCCTATCGATCATCGCTGATACGGTTGTGTTTACGATGTCACTGAACATGGTAGTTTAGGCGGGTAACACATCTGTGGCGGGTAATCATTGCATCATTACGTAGATACAAGTTATACGAGTATATTTAAGTAAATTAGGTAGTTAGTTGACAAGTTTTAAGTTAATAAGTCATATACAGATAATAGTAGTTTCAGTGATTTTTAATGCTTACACTATACTTATTAAGTAGAGTACGTTATCTTATAAGTTACACTTACAGCTCACCTCTGAAACATCACATCCGAACCAATCATAATAGTTAAAAATTTCCACGGGAGGAAATTTAATGCCATTGACTTAAAATAAATATATTAGACAAGTTAATGTTATCATAACTTTCTATGCTAAGTTGTATTACATTGAAATATAGACCATAGCCCACTTTAAACGAGTCAATATTCAATATTGATTAACTGACAGAGATAAAGTCAAGTATTTAGATGTAATATTTGTCTGCGGTAAAGTCGATAAAAGTTCATTGAACTCCATCCATGTTAAATAAATAAAAATAAAATAAAAAAAGCCCTTTATTTAACAGTCCTTTATTAAAAACATGTATTTATTTTATTTTTATTTTATTTGAAAAAAACTACAGGCACAGTTTAGTACATATAGTCGAATAAATACAAAGTAGTACATAGCCCAAAACAGTTTTTACCACTAACTTACACTTGTACGTTGAGAAAATTATAAATCTGTTACAAATAGATATTACATATTTAAACAAAAGACACTGAAAAAGAAAGCAAGTTAATATAGCAACAAAAAGCTTATAAAGGTGAAGGTGATGCAAGTAAGGACAATAGAAAATTTAGTTAAAAAGTTTAAAGGTTTGTATCCAAGAATCCTGAATGTAAAATCTACCATGTATTCAAACTAAGACGCCACTTAACAATTTTCGAAATTATTATTATTCTATTCTTTAATGCCTGATTCAATATTTTTGTTTTCTACAACATTTATATATATTCATTTACTTATATTACACTAGCTGTTGCCCGCGGCTTCGCTTGCGTGAGTTTCGCTTAGACGAAAAGTCTTTTTGTGTTCCAAACTGTTTCAGATGTTTCGGATTTTCGATTTTTATACGTCTACAGAAAATGCTCATCAGATTAATCAAGTTTTGCTAAGGCGCCATTTCCATATATGTTATAGTGTAGCTGGTCTCTTGGAGTTATTCATCAGATGTTCCTGATCTTCAATTTTTATACGTCAGCAGAAAATGCTCATCAGGTTAAACGATTTTTGCTAAGGCGCCATTTCCATATATGTTATAGTGTAGCTGGTCTATTGCAGTTTTCATCACACATGTTTCAGATCTTCAATTTTTATACGTCAACTGAAAGTGCTCATCAGGTTTAACGACTTTTGTTAAGGCACCATATCCATATTTCTTATAGTTTAGCTGTTCTGCTATGGTTCTTCATCAGGTGTTCCAGTTTTCAAAATCAATTATAGCCTACTAGCTGTTGCCCGCGGCTTCGCCCGCGTGACTTTTGGCTTAGATGAAAAGTCTTTTTGTGTTCCAATCTTCGATTTTTATACGTCTACAGAAAATGCTCATCAGATTAACCAAGTTTTGCTAAGGCGCCATTTCCGTATATGTTATAGTGTAGCTGGTCTCTTGGAGCTTTTCATCAGATGTTCCAGATCTTCAATTTTTATACGTCAGCAGAAAATGCTCATCAGGTTGAACGATTTTTGCTAAGGCGCCATTTCCATACATGTTATAGTGTAGCTGGTCTCTTGGAGCTTTGCATCAGATGTTCCAGATCTTCAATTTTTATACGTCAGCAGAAAATGCTCATCAGGTTGAACGATTTTTGTTAAGGCACCATTTCCATATTACTTATAGTTTAGCTGTTCTGTTATGGTTCTTCATCAGGTGTTCCACTTTTCAATTTGAATTATAGCCTATATGTTGCCCAGGCTTAATAGCTATACAACAAAAAAAGTTTCATTCAAATCCGTCCAGTAGTTTTTGCGTGAAACGCGTACATACATACAGACAGACAGACAGACAGACAGACAGACAGACAGACAGACAAGAAATTCCAAAAAATTTTTTTTGCTTTCTATTGTTCTTTTTAGGTCTCCCTCTATCCATTTCAATCAAAAATATTAAATGTACAGACAAAATATTTTTACTGTTTTATTATATGTATAGATTACATAACCATGTTAAATATAAAAAGAAAGAAAAAGAAAGAAAAACAAAAGACGTAAAATATTGTTTATGAATAAAGATAAAGGAATCAAATAATTCAAAATCCCGCCTAAAAATTAACGATGTAGTAACGAGTTGATTTTTAATGTGCAATGCAAACATACAAAATATTCTATTGGAATTTTACATACTCTATAATGATATTGACTGCTTATAGTTGCGTGTGCACAGATTTGATAATGATGATGGCTGACAACTTGATGTCTTTATAATAAGACCACCGTCGATGTCGGAAATGTCTCATTCATAATTACATGCGTTTAAGCTCTTCATGTTTTTTTTTTTCAATATTTTATAAGACATGTCAAAGGTTAAGTGATTTTTAATAATGTTTTCTAGATTTTGGAAACGAAAATGACACTTTTACATTATTCCATAACACGAGAATACTTATTAGTGTGTATTGATATTAATTAGTAAATCCCCTTTTCATTTACTTACTACTACTACTATCTTGACTTGATTGGAATTCGAAAAGCGTTGTCCTAAAAACTTTATCACTGCGTCACAGGCTTTAATATTTGGCATAACGACATCCTAACTAATATTATAAATGCGAAAGTGAGTTTGTTGGTTTGTTTGTTTGTTACCTCTTCACGCTTTATCTACTGAACCAATCTTCCTGAAATTTTGCATACACATAGCTGGAAGTACGGAGAAGGACATAGGGTACCTTTCATCCCGGGAAAAAGCACTGTTCCCGTGGGAAATTCACGCGGGCGAAGCCGCGGGCGAAAGCTAGTGTTATATAATTTAGATTTACTTAGTTAATAAATCAATCTATTTGGAAAATAATGATTATTATAATTATTATATAATAGCCGTGTTTATTGAATTCTATTTGAAACTAGCTTTTGCCCACGGCTTCGCCCGCGTGAATTTCCTACGGGAACAGTGCTTTGTCCTTTTCAGTACTTCTAACTATGTGTATGCAAAATTTCAGGAAGATTGGTTCAGTAGATAAAGCGTATTAAGGCAATAAACAAACAAACAAACTCACTTTCGAGTAGGCAATCGTAATAAAGTTATAATTATTCTAGGAATATAACATAATAATACTAGCAGACTGTTAGGGCGATATCGTTATTGATCAATTGAAGTGGAATTAATTTGATGCGTACCTTTTCATTGCCTCGGGCGCTTGTTGCCCTATATCTATCCTGCTCCCACACACTGTTACGTGGGCCATTAGAGTGGGACGGACGATGTTTGTGAAACAATTGACACAGGTACTTATGAAAGTTCAATGCTGGATGGTGCTAATGATATGAATAGAAATAGGTAGATAATATATTTTCGGTTACATAATATCTCGATGATTTTCGGCGGTATTTCCAATCTAGCCTACTAAATATACTCGTATATTCATTAGTGTTGCCTTTAGATGTAGATTCTAAAATGCAAAATCTTAAGTCTTTCATATAAATATTTATGAATAAAAATATAAGCCATTGATTAATGAATAAAATTACTGTCTCGTAAGCACGATTTCTGAAAAACTACCAAACTAGATAAATTCTAGCGCCCTTACTGACATGAGTTTCATCGATGAGCACCAAAAATAGCTTTTATTTTATGTCTGAAAGTATTTAATACAGTCCACCCCGTATTTATTTTTTATGTTTTTCTCCCTGGCTGGTAACAGCTCAAAGATACGCGACCAGTCCTATCTACCCCGCACAATAACACCCGCTACCTGAGATGGGTAACAGTCCGCCAACATAACAAATCGTCCATTTTCACCCATGGGCTGAAACTAGACCGTATTGAAAAAGTCCAGTTTTGGTCGAGCCCATCTCTGCACGCCACAAATCATACTTCGATATCAGTGCGGTAAAGTGCAGCCATAAGTGTGCACTTTTATATCCGGTGCACAACTATAAATCCAAACTTTATAGTTTTTATTACTTCTGATAAAATTGGAAAAGAGGATTTTCATTTTTCTATTCAAAATTTGGGAGATAGGTAGGTATCTTAAATCATTTATGGAAATTATAATAATTAGTCTCTGCATGGTCTTGCCTACCCCCACGGGTATGTATGTATTTATGAAATTTTTCAGGAAACAAAACACTGCTTGGCCTAACACAATAGAAATATGTTTTGTTTATATTATAATCATTGGCGTTAGTCAACAACTTATAACTTATTAGCATAGAAAACATAATCATTATATTGACAATGATTATGTTTTCTATGCTATTTATTTAACAGTTTATGTTCACAGAGTAACAAGACAAAATTAAAATGAAAGGAAAGTTAGTAAGAGCAAGCGCGCTGCTTATTTCAAATGATATTTCTGTGCTATGCTATTGATAAATATGAATAATGAATGACACATCACAGAAAACATAAACAGCGAATTAACATTATTTGTTTATGAATAAAACAATCAAATCTAAGTACACCTTTCAAGGTATTGTAAAATGTATTTTCACCTGTAACACTTTAGCTTGGAATGGAAATTTGCAGGAACCAGAAACACGGTTTCCAGACAAACATTAGTCTAGAAGTTCGGTCTAGATCTAGGTATTTATTATGCTAATGAACGTCTGAATGGAAGCTCTGTTGCATATTAAATTTAACTACAATTTATCTTTTAAAATTTATTGGATGTAACTTCATGTAGCTTGCCATGAACTTGTTCCTTAATTTATCTTTTCGTTTTTGTTTGGGTAAGTCGTATTGGTCGTATGAAACGATATAGATGACGTGGGCGGATGGTACAATCAAACTCAGGCTGTACCTGTACAGTCAGCTGCAGACCGTGACCCCCAGTCTCACAGAATCCTATCTCAGAGGGTCAGGTTTCTTTGGTTGACTGTACATTCATGACTGCACATGGTAAGTAGAAGATAAAAGCGGATGTGATGATGATGCCGTCACATATTTGAATAGATCCCGATTCAAATGTTCTCACTTTGATTTTACTATATTGAAATACTTTAGTATCATATAAATAAATACGTATGTATAGTCTGTTGTCGTTGTCACACGCAAAAAGTATAATATGCAGGTTCTAAACAATAAAAGCTACGAGAAAAGTTGGTAAAGTTTAGCGATCTATTGGAGCTGAAACTTGCTCCAGACAGATTTATGGAAGAAACTTTCAAGTTATGAGTTTTTATATCTGAATGTGAATATTCTGTTGGAATGGATTTTGAAAATATCGGTAAAATAATATATATATCAATGTGATTTCTTTATTCTTTTCAGAACGAAGGTAGTTCTTTGTATAACAGATGATTTTCATTATTAAACGAGCCTTCATACTTCAAACGTTTACACATGAAAAAGAAAGTTCCCCTATTTCCAGCAAGGACATCTGTATAGAGCCACTCCATAGGAATTTGTCGGGAAGAAAAATAGTCAGCACCTGCAACTAAATGCATCGGGGAAAGTGGTGGACGGGGAGAGAAGTCAGGGCCGGATTAGGCTAAAATTTAAGACCAGGTCCTAGCTCAACTTCAAAACGATTAACGAGCACACAACCAAAGACACCTTAGACACACATAGACATAGTGGGCGGATCCCGCGGAACTCATTAACCAATTAGAATAGTCCACGCGTACACCTGCACCGGCACACCGGCATAGTGTATGCATAACGCAGAGATGAGATCGTTGATGGCTCCAGTATACCAGTAGTATAGTAGTAGTCCAGATGGCATTTGGGGTGCAATGGGTGAAAATAATATCTATTTTGCCATACACAACTAATAAATTTTTAAAATCCCATCCGAACTGATTTTTTAAAATATTTTACCAATAGGACATAAGCTACAATTTATGTTATGTACCTCTCGAGCGAAGACAGGGCGGAGCGCTAGTAAGAAAAAAAAAAATGGAAATTGAAAAAAAATAACACAAACATGTCAGCTGAACCACGATTTTAGCGCCACCTAGTGTGCGCTGACGTCAACGCTTGCCACACTCGGTAGCGGTGGCGAGGCGTGGTGAGCAGCGGAACGCGACGGTCGCAAGGAATGTGTTTGCTTATGCGCAGCCCCAGATAGCTAATATCAAATTAATTGGGTAATTAAATTCAGATAAATATTTAAATGATAATATTATTTATTTATTTCACCTGTAGTTTACAAACATGTCACGACTATAATTCAAGACATAATAATCTAAATAAAAATAAACATTTTCAGAGTTTTTGGTTTTATTTCCCTGCATTTTATGCTATGAATTTTCATAAAGTACATATTGTATTGGATTTCATAAAGTGCCTATTGGGCTAAGTCGCAAACGGTCTCCAAGGTCTCTTACACAAAATGTCCCCCGTAAAAATCATATTTTGTGGAATGTCACCTTATGTAAAATATATATATGAAGTAAATTTAAGTACCAACCAACATTATCACATTTAGGGTTTTTGTTTACTGTATGTAAATAAGTTACTTAAAAAAATTATGTTGTTCTTTAAAAATCCAAAGTCCCTAATGCGACATTTTGCGAAAGAGACCATTTGCGTTTTTTAGCCGCTATTCGGCGATATCGTAAGGGTTAAAAAACAATTCGTTTAAGATGGTTCATTTATTTTTATTTTTTATAAAATATACACAACAATGTTTATGGCTAGACTGTGCTAGGCTAGACTAGACAGTGCCTATACATATAAGCCATTGCTACACTATAGCTGGGGGGCGTTTAAGCGCATAATGTTAAAAGCGCAAAATGATTACCGGTCGCAAAATGGTAAAAGAGCAAATTTTACTATTTTGCTCTTTTAAGCGTACAATGTTTGAAGAGCAAATCAGAACAGAATGGTAAATATTTCAGTGCTTTAGCTTTCAGCTGCCAGGACTATATAAATATCATATTGGTGAATTGTGACTCCCTAACAAGTAAAAGTAAGTAAATAGAAAAAAACGTAATCAATTTTTGAAAAAAAAAATATTTTCAAAATTTAATTAACAACATTTATGATAACATCATTCATAAAAATAACATAAAAATACTTATAAGTAAAAAAAAATATTATATACTGTCAAATCATACAGATTCTAGTCCCAAAGTAAGTTCTAAATACTTATTTTAAGGGATACTGAACCAACGCAAAGATGCTATATTTCATAAAAAATACACACACACTAATATATAAACTAGCTTTTTTAAAAATAAAAAAATTGCAAAACTGTTTACGGTTTACTTATATTTTCCTTGTTAGGGAGTCACAATTCACCAATATAATGTTAATATAGACCTGATATATATACTATAGCACTGAAATCTTTACCATTCTGTGCTCTTACCATTTTGCTCTTTTAACATTATGAGCTATTATCGTTTTGCGACTGGTTATCATTCTGCGCTTTTAACATTATGCGCCTAAACGCCTGGAGGCATGGTACAGGAATGGCCTCCGCAATAAATTGTAAATTAAAATTAATTAATTTACAATTTTGAAAAAAATCTTTCAGAAAATATGGGAACATTGATAGAGGACGTTATTTCTTGAAATTGCGTTTATGCTATACCAGATGAAACTATACCCTATACTATTATAGCGTCAACGTTTGCGTCAACATTTTCTACATGATCTGGATCTTCAGAGTCAATATAAAAAAAACCGGCCAAGTGAGAGTCAAACTCGCGCACCAAGGGTTCCGTACCACGCAAAGCATCTCAAATTATAGCCCTAACTAAAAGACCAACTAGTTTCAAAAACAAACGTAACTTTGCAGTTCGATCCCTGAGATTCATACTGAATCCAGCGCAAAAATAAGTTTTTAACACTTTTTTTTGACTTCCAACACCATATTTACAATTTTCAGATTTATTCCTGTAATAAGTACTGTTAGACCTTGCTTTTTACCAAATTTCATAATTTAAGGACAACGGGACCCTATAGGTTTTGATTGCTGCCTGAAATCGCAAAATATGCGAAAATTCGTAACATTTTAGGTAATATCTCTTGATCGCATTGACGTATAATTTTGATTATTTTTTTTGCTGAAAGAGACGATGGATCCGAGTATTCGATATTAATTTCAACTTGATACCTTTAAGCGTTCCTGAGAAAAAAAAGTTTGACAGACAGACGGACAGACAGACAGGCGGACAACAAAGTGATCTTATAAGGGTTCCGTTTTTACCTTTGGAGGTACGGAACCCTAAAAAAGAACCTCACATGTCGCATTTCATCTTATACTAAGACCTCAATCCTACCCTCCTTACTCCCACAAAAGACCAACATTGAGGACCGCAGTTGAACAGTGCATTATGGTTAGAAATCTCTTTTAGTCTACTAAATAAGTACGTCATATCTACTATCCTTCGTCCTTGATAAATTTCAAATGATTGATCCTCTTCGACTTCCACAATATAAGTATAATCATCCTGGTCCCTAAAAAAGGAAATTAAAAAATAAGTAATTTTATTTCATTTTCGTGAAAAGCTTTCATTTTATTTTTATTTATTTATTTATTAAGCAAACACAACAGTTAACAATCACATACAATTCCGTAACAATTTCAATTTCATTACGAGCAATTCAACCTAATCCTAACTTGTATTATAAAATATAAATGCGAAAGTGAGTTTGTTTGTTTGTTACCTCTTTACGATTTCTCTACTAAACCAATCTTCCTGAAATTTTGCATACACATAGAAGTACTAAGAAGAACATAGGGTATCCTTCATCCCGGGAAAAACACTGTTCCCGTAAGAAAATTCACGCAGGCGAAGCCGCGGGCAAAAGCTACACTAGCTTTTAAATAAAAGAAAAACCATTGTTTTTATTTTTTCTGGCCATATGTTTGTGGGCGCACACATAAACGCATCCTGTAAAAACTACTGGAGGAAATTTGATTCGGTTTTCACAATTTTATTGTTAAATCATGATAAAATTATAGTGGTGTCGAAACATAGTTCATTTGTTTGTTTGTTACAAACAAATAAATAAACGCTTTATCTACTGAACCAATCTTCTTGAAATTTTGCATACACATAGTTGGAAGTACTGTGAAAGACATAGGGTAGGGTAGGTTAGGTAGGTAGTTCACGCGGGTGAAGCTGCGGGAAAAAGCTAGTCTACAATAATATCAATAATATTATTATATGTAGGTACTTACTTAGAACAAGAGGTGTCGAGCCTCTGATGTTATTATAACTGCTGGTTCCAATGTCTGTAACTCGGTCAGTTTAGGATTAACGGTGCAATGCCTGAAATAAATATACTATCTTAAAATCGTGTACATGGAGATTCTGATTTTAAATTTTTTTGTAATATAATAATTTTGCAATCTAAAACATCATACTTTTTAACTAGTCACCACTTTTAAAAGTATGAGAAAGCAATTCTATAATAATAATAAAAAGGTACTTACTCAACAGATTCACGAGCCTTTGTTTTGTCGCTTGACGAATCATAATGATTCAATTTGTCACCACCAAAATCTTGGCATCTCTTCTTTGAGCTGAAAAGTAAAATATACAACACATTGATTTACATAAACAATATGAAAATGCATGTAAGTTGCACTTTATTCAGGCTATATGCATGCAGGCTCTGTGTACTTTCCATTACTCTACGCTTACGTAGCTGCTACAAGCAAGCTGGGTGAGACAAATTCTATAGCCTTTCCAGATAAACGCCAGTTTTGAAATTGGAATGGAATATGATACTCAAACTCACCCAAACATTCCGTCGTGGTGATTTATTTTTCTTTTTTTTGTCATTACTTTCGCTATTTTCATAGATTTCTTATTTCCCATTTTCACAGCACTGCACAAAAATGCTGATCCCTCAATTTTTCTTTCACAAAAGTACGAAAAAAATTTGTTTAATTCAGGAAGAAAGAGCGTCCGGAGACGACGTCACATGTACGCGGGCGGCGGCCGACTGACACGCAAGAACGAAGCGAGAGCCAAGCGTGGACGCATAGTAATAAGATTGTTTTTTGCATAGCACAATTTTGCTGTTATTTTCAGGAGATTGAAGAGGTTCTAATTTTTATGGTATTTCTTAAATATCTTTTGAAATATTAGACAAGAAAAAAAAAAGTGTTCGATTCAGACTTTATTACAATAGATATATTTGCTATAAATTAAAAAAAATATATATGTTGTCGCTGAAAATTTTTAAGAATTCTGACTTGAAAGATTTTTCATAGAGGGGACTTTATGATTTTTAACCAAATATATATATATGTAACGATGTATGGGGACTACATATGAACGCATCCTGGCCAATAAAAGCGTGATCGTAAACGGCCCAACGTACGCTCGACCCCAAGATGACCTGCGGTAGGAGCATCGTGAAAGTCTGCAAGTACTTGAGTCCGCTCATGTTTCGGCACCACTAAACACGCCTCGTCATCACCGTGATCTTCTAAACCATATCTATATAAGAGACCGTCTGATATTACTTAACCCCTGTCTGACCAGGGTCTCCCCTAAAGGAATCGTCGGACTCTATATCCTGTATAATCTTACTGATCTCCGAATCTCTCAACTGGTTTTCACGAATATCAGCAGGGCTTCTGGCTGATATGTCGACAACTGCCAAACCAATATCGAGCTCTGCGTCGTTGGCATTGGCAAAGGTAGTTCATCAAATATCACGCAGCAGCCAAACTTCAACTCGGTTACGTTTAGTGAGTTTAGTAGCGCCAACATTGGTAGTGTTGCGCTGACTGCACAGCCGACGGTCAATGTAGGTATCTTAGGCTGTCGTGGGACCGTGGTTGTGGACACCGGGGCTACACATTGTGTCGCTAGCCCTGCGCTTTACAAAAGTTATGTTAAGTAAAGGCCTCGCTTTTAAAATAGGTTATTCTCCTATACGTTTAGCTGATACACTGTCAAGGTTGACCTACGCTGACGACGCAGAGCTCGATATTGGTTTGGCAGTTGTCGACATATCAGCCAGAAGCCCTGCTGATATTCGTGGAAAACCAGTTGAGAGATTCGGAGATCAGTAAGATTATACAGGATATAGAGTCCGACGATTCCTTTAGGGGGAGACCCTGGTCAGACAGGGGTTACGTAATATCAGACGGTCTCTGGCATATAGATATGGTTTAGAAGATCACGGTGATGACGAGGCGTGTTTAGTGGTGCCGAAACATGAGCGGACTCAAGTACTTGCAGACTTTCACGATGCTCCTACCGCAGGTCATCTTGGGGTCGAGCGTACGTTGGGCCGTTTACGATCACGCTTTTATTGGCCAGGGATGCGTTCATATGTAGTTGAATACATTAAAGGTTGTATACCGTGTCAAAGGTATAAAATCGATAACAGGAAACCTGCTGGTTTATTGCAAACGCCAGCGATGTCAAGGCGATTTGAGGTTCTATCTGTTGATTTATTCGGACCCCTCATAGAAACTCCGCGTCGAAATAAGTGGATTCTTATTGTGGAAGATGTAGCGTCGAGATGGGTCGAGTTGTTTCCACTCGAGATCGCAACAGGTTTTGAGTGCGCTAAAACTCTTGTAAATGAATTGTTTTTTAGATATGGAGTACCTCGGCGCCTTATCAGTGACAATGGTGTCCAATTTGTTAGTGAGGTGATGCAGCAAGCTTGTCATGTGATGGGAGTTAGTCAGGTGTTAACTCCATTTTATCATCCCGAAGCTAATCCCATTGAGCGTAAGAATAGGGATCTGAAACCTCAATTAGCCATTCTTGTAGGGGACGATCATACAGAGTGGGACACTAATCTTGCTGCGATTAGGTTCGCTATGAATTCAGCTGTTACAGCCAGCATTGGTTGTTCTCCGGCGTATCTTACTTTTGGTCGAGAGATGCGTGCACCGAGTGATGCCACCACTGACATGAGAGCAGTTATTGAGTCGGATAATTTCGTTCCGATTATAACGCCTTATCTTAGACGTTTAGCTGATAAATTAGTCGATGCACGCGATGTTCATGAGAAGGCTCAAGCTATACAGAAACAGTATACAGATACAGGCCGCAGACTACCTCCCGATTATAAGGTCGGTGATCTTGTGTTATTGAAAACGCAAGGCTTGAATGATACAAGTCATGGTCAGTCTTCAAAGTTTATACCACGTCGTGATGGCCCTTATAGGATAAGGAGTATTGTTAGTGACACTACTTATGATATTGAAAGTCTACGGGGGCAGCTACGTAGGCAAGTATCACGTTTCGAATCTGACACCTTTCGTGGGCGAGGTTCAAACCCCTGTTCGCGAGAAACGTAGGCGCGGTAGGCCTCGAAAGCTTAGACTTACTAGTCAGTAGTTGGGGTCGCATCTTACTGACTAAGGGGGAGGATGTAACGCCCGCCTTATCCGGGCTTATGCATGTGGTCGGCCTTATATCGGCAGAGCACCTCTTCGCAATTCTCTTTGATTGAATTATTGCTTAGCAACTACGATTTTGTTTGAAATGTAAAGAAGTGGAGATGTAAAAACTATTATTTAATAAATATTTGAGAAGTTGTGGTGTCTTCCCTCCTTTTATATATATATTTTAAAAAGTATACGTTTCAGACTCTTTCACATATTGTGTATTATATGCTGTATTAATTTCAAGTTCGTAATTAAACTCTAAGTAGGTAAATTTCGTCATGAAAAATGACAATCATAAACACATTTGGACTACCATCTCGCCTTAAGGCCGCCTTTTGCGCATCTTCTTCTCATTTTAGTTTTAAGTCTATGTATACCTACTATGCAAATTACTAGTGTGCAATAAAGTACCTGTATGTATTGTATTGTATTCAGGGAAAACCTTAGAATATGGACTTTCTCACGCTATTTGTAATATTCTAAAAGTTCTATTCTTATCGGCCTTACAGTAGGAACCAAAATAAAAATAGCAACTACGAAATAGCAAAATCTGGTCAATGAATTGATTATAAGCTGATTTTTCAATGTCGTAAGATTCGAAACATTAAAGAAAGCAGTAACTGCCGATCTATATCGGGCCCCTTGGCTGTAGCCACAGATTTGTGCATACTTAATCTGGCCCTGGCGGGGTGCTGTTTGAAGTGCGCTCATTTGGTGCGTCTCGAGGGTAGGTATCATTACGCACATGTGCGAAGGGAGGGTGCGTCTCTATGGGTTTTGACGTACATTCAAGTTTGTCGCGAAGCGGGAAAACATTTCGGAGATTCCTTTGATAGATATACTCTATCAGGTTAATGATGTTGCAAGGCTTTTTGAAAATGAAAATATTTTTTGGAATCTTTCTTCGAAGATGGCTGCATACAGCAAGTAAAAAAAAGGTTTTAAGATAATATATATAAAGGACTAGACATGTATGTATAGGTATCTATGTTAGTTATTAAATAAAAATCAATTTATTTTAGGTAAAGTAACCCATATAGTGCGGAAAAACAAAGTAAATTAAGTCGCCCGAAAAATAATCATTATTAAATTACAATATTAAATTAAAATAATTATATCACTAATAATATCTAATAATATGTAAAAAAATTTAATCAGACGTTTTGATAAACTAATATGAGGGCCCTATTTTATTACCTACACTATATTCCTTATTCTGTATGTTAGAAATAAAAACAATAGAATAAACATTGACTTTTATCTCAGGGGATACCGTATAAATATATTCTTAATCCTTTGCCCAGACTGGGCTGTCCTGAATATTTTTACATGTTATAAAATAAACCGCTGTAGAGTTTCTTTCTTTTATGGACATAAATAAATAACATCACCATGTATAAGAAACTACAGTCAATGTATGCAGTGTGCTATCTCGAATATCAATACTAGTTACATCCCGCGGCTTCATATCCCTAGATATTTCGGGTTTAATTATCTTATTGGTTGATTCAGGTTTCACTTAGCCGTACACTAAAATTCATAGAAATAATTCTTGTAGAGTTTGGTTTGGTTAATCACACATCCTAACTCGCACAATCTTTAGTTTAAAATATCAATTCTGCATACACTAACAGCCCAAATCATTTTTTCTATAAAAACCTGGGAGATATTCTTAGCAGTCCTAAGTATCCTTCTGGATATGTGTCTCCGTACATAGGTAAAGGGCGTAGAAGTCACAACACGGTTTAAATACTTTTGCAGGCTTTCAATATCTCTTATGTTATTTTGTTCCAATGTAGAAATAAGAAATTTTTGAGTAGTTGACCGAACATTTTTTGAAGCGTGCTCTCCAACGGAATCCTAAAACCCAGACGGGGCCATCAACAGCCGGCAAAAGATATTCCTTTGTGGTCTTTCTATTTTCACTCCATTAAAGTTTCCGTTCTTATGATAGTGATCGTGTCCTTGCATTTATAAGCAGAATGAATGGATAATGAACGATGCTCTATCAGATTTTAATATGTAAAGAAGGACCAATACAGCTTATAGCTATATCCATTCGTTATTATTGTCTTCTTCCGATTTTAAGGGCTTTGCTCTTCTCGGTATCATCACGAGGAATGTAATACATGTAACGACTTTCTTGGAAACGTTAATGGAATGGTTTTGCCATCTCTATTTGACACACATAGGCGGGGCATTTAAATTTTTTTTACCGACAAATTCCTACAACCATGATTCTTATACTTAACATTATTTTGATGTTTTTAGACATCCTTATATAAAAAAAAAAGAATTTTGATGATCCGATATGAAATGGGAGGGGTAAATAAACTATACTGAATTGCTCGTAAACAAAAAGTTTACAATAGAGATTACTGTTCACAATTAATTAATAAGACTACATTTACCTGTAAATAAAAGTTGGCCGGTTTATAATAAGGCTTTCTAGTCATAAAATGTATTTTTAACGTTATAAATGTCAATATGGTTTTTATTTAATTACAGGAAATCGGGTTCATAAACATGAGTCGTTTTTTAAAATTAAGATTGAATAATTCACATTACGTACGAATATACAATTTTCTCGACTGTAGAATTAAAAAAAAAAATAAAAGTTAATAAAAAAAAAATTGTTGTAGTCACCCTTATAAAAATTGAGGATATGGTTCATTACAATCGTATACGAATAATATATAAAAGTCACCATTGCTGGATTTTTTGTTTTTGTACAGGATGTTTTTAAAGTATAAAAATTACAACTCATGAAAAAATCCATTTCGGATTGTTATTTATTGGTGATTTTTTAAATCAAGCTTTTATTATTCGTAAGGAAACATGTAACAAAAAATCACCCTGGTAGGATTTTTTGTTTGAGAGTTATAACAATATGAGTCTTATAATAGCGTTTAAAAAAAACGGCGGTGGTGATTTTTTTTTACACTTAAATTTGCAGTTGTAATATCATAATCTATGTAGTTTATAAAAATCACCATCGTAGGATTTAATGTGACCACCTCCATACAACTGAAAATTCACAGCCCCGACTAACAGTTGATGAATCATTAACTATTGTGACAGGTCTTCTCAAGATGTTTTCCTTTTCCGAAAGTGACGGTGTACGAAAACTTACATACATGAGTAAGATTGTTATACAAACACAAAACCTAGGATCTTTCAAACAAAAGCACTATCACAGCCGAACCACCACCGCTTCAAGTTAAATGTGAATGATAATGCCAGCTGGTTTCTTCTTCGTAGTGTACTAGCTCAGCAAAGCTTCAAGCGTACAAAGCTCTGCGTAGTTCAGATACAAGTTTCACAATCTTAATCAAATTAGTGTACCTATACATGTATATTTAGATTGTGAATAAATAAAAAACTATTGGATTTCATAGTAAAAAAAAAAAAACAGAAACTTATCTCCTGTGCACCACTGGAGATAATCGTTCGTTTACAAATTGCAACTGTCAAAGATAAATCGTTCTTTTCATTATCGGAAACCCATTGAAGATGTTAAATTTCAAAATATGCATCTCGCGGTCACACAAGTGGAAGGAGGCGTGTCCCAGGGTTGTCACTGCACATGATGTGATGAATTGCAGGGGGACAACCCTGCTGAGTTGTGTTTATTTTCCATGGCTGCCGAACGTCGATTGTTTATAAGTTGGCACTCGAAGCAATCTACATCAGTCATAGTACGGGCAGTTATGTAATGCTCCCATACATAACCTTTAAATTTTTCATTAAGCTATGAGCTTCATGTCATATGTTCCTTGAGTGATTCTAAGCATTTTGAGCCCGGGGGGCAAAAAGAATCATGCGGCTACTAGCGGCTGGGGGCCCACAAAGGTGACCGCCACCCGTCAACTTTTGAAAAAATCTGTTCTTGTCCACGTGGCTACTAGGGCAACTTTGGTATCATTTTCGTATAAACCGAAGACGTAGAATTCATTTTTAATATTAATTATTTACAATTTTATAGTAATTTTATGAGAAAAACGTAAAAATGTGAAAATTTTGGTTGAAGATTTTTGCTTTGAGAGCTTATAATTTTTGTATAGTGACAATAAACATCAAACAAAAAATACTGTAATAAAGCGCATTTCATGCAGATTTTAAAAATATAAACGTTTTAATATCCATCTATACAAAAATATAGAGAAAAAAAATTGACAACCGCAGCGCGTGCTCAGCTAGACTCGCTCTATACGACGCGTCAGCCGCAGCGAATTATCTTACAAAATGGTCTTTGTAGCAGACATGTACTCTGGACTTTGGAGTATGTTTTGAAACTTCTCAGAGGTGTTCCCTGGATCAAATCAAGCATTTTAAGCCCGATAATTCTGTGGTACGACCCATTTGGGCCAATGGGATCCGAGCAGGAAGTATGCACCGTACGCTTCAATAAAAATAAAAAATCCAAACCGATCCAGTTTTAGTATTATATCGTGTTTCGTATCATTTTTGCATATATCAAGGACCATTATTGCAACATTTTAATAGAAAAATCCATATTTTTGTTAAAAAATAAAAAAACATAAATATCAATTTTCGGTTTAAAGTGCTACAACTTTTTATAATATGGGTAAATCACAATAAAAAAATATAAGTAATAAGAATATTTATTCTAGATTACGAAAATATTAAGTTTGGATAACATTAAGGTAGAATTTCCATTCAAAAAAAAATATTAATGCCCACGCGGCGTCGATGAGTCAATGAGTTCTTCCCAGTAAGTCCTCGTAAACCGCTCCTTTTATTTATTCTAATTATTGCAATCATAATATTTATATTTTTAAGAGCTATTTTATTATAATAGAAATAACAAATGTTGAATAAATTATGAAAATATATTCATGGTGACGATATGAAGATAATCAAATAGATTGTTATTCTTTCACGCAAAATTTTCATGAAATTTAGTATACTTATTACACTAATACATATTATAAGAGGAAAGATTTCGTATTATGACTAGTAGACTCAAAAAGAGTTAGTTAGTAGACTCAAAAACTACTGAGCCAATTAAAAAAATTTCATCGTTGGAAACGTACCTACGTTGTCGCTGAGTAACATAATGTATCACGGATGAAGCCGGGGTGGACCGCTAGTAGATTACATCTTGAATTAACTGAATACAATACTTTTATCCCTAAATTCTTAAGAAAGTGATACCATAAGGCACAGCTCGTATGAAATGCTAAAGTTTGAAATGATATGTGTTAGTCCTTCACACAAAATAAAAAAGACTCCTCTTTATTTTTCTAACTAGTTCTATCGCTTACCAATTGTTGTCAACACTTGTAAATACCATCATCAGAAAAAGTAGATTATATGCATTTTTAGGTTTAATTCTACTCGTGAACTAATTTTCGACGAAATATGATCGGTAGATTTTGTGTAATTGAGTTACAAACATACATCCGAGGCATCTATACGTAAAAATATGTATGTTTGTTACTCAATTACACAAAATCTACCGAGCATATTTTGACGAAAATTAGTACATAAGTGATTTAAAACCTAAAATGCATATAATCTACTTTTTTTCTGAAATTCTAACAGGAGCGAAGCCTCGGGGCGCATCTAGTATATTATAAATGATAAAGTTCCCACACAAACTTGACATTTTTGTCACTCGATCACACAAAGTCTACTGGACGGATCTCGATGAACTTTAGTACACAAATAGAGAAAGTCTTGAAAATCACAAAAGATAATTTTATCCCGAAATTCCCAACTGAGCGGAACCCCGGGGCGTAGCAACTTTTCCATACCTATGAAAAATGCTATATTAGCTGCGCCTCGGGGCCCTACTCCCGTAGGAATTTCGGGATAAAAAGTAACCCTATATGCTATTCCCGGTATTTTTCTACCCGTATACCAAATTTCATCAAAATCCGTCCAGTAGATTTTGCGTAGTTGAGTATCAAACATACATCTAAACTTTCACATTTACAATATCTGTGGGATTTGTGCAATTTCGATGAGCACTAGTATTGGACCGAGTGGTCCTACATATATGTATTTAGTCTCATTAAACGGAAAATTTAATGCTCTAAAACTTTTAATAGTACTATGTTTTCGAAATACTGGGTCTTTTTCGAGATATAATAGTAAAACTGCAACAATACCCCTCTTTTTAGGTACCTTTGACACCTTTTTCGTATCTATAATAGTTTTCGAGAAAAAGTGAAAAAAGAGGTAAAAGATTTCAGAGTAAAGCGGGGGTAGCGTCAGGGGAGGGCAGGGGAGGGTAGTGAGCGTTGAACAGCACAACCGAAGGTATATGTCACACAAGTTTCAAAACTTTATAAATTAGTTTTTCTGAAAACATAAAATTACCGGACTATACGTAATACAATAAATCGCCGCCGCCTACTGCGAATCCAGCAAGACGTGTAGCTACCCGCGCTGCGGTTGTCAGATTTTTTTTCTCCATATTTTTGTATAGTAGGATATTAAACAGATTATATTTTTTAAATTTGTTTGATATTATTTGACAATATACAAAAATTATAAGCTCTCGTGCAAAAATCATCAATGAAATTTTTCACATTTTTATGTTTTTCTCGTAAAATTGTAACGTCAGCTGTAAATAATAAATATCAGAAATGAATTCTACGTCTTTGGTTTATACGAAAATGATACCAAATTTGCCCTAGTAGCTACCTGGACGAAAACAGATTTTTTCAAAAGTTGACGGGTGGTGGTCACCTTTGTGGGCCCCCAGCCCCTGGTAGCCGCATGATTCTTTTTGCCCCCCGGGCTCAAAATACTTAGAATCACTCAAGGAACATATGACATGAAGCTCATAGCTTAATGAAAAATTTAAAGGTCAATTACATAACTGCCCGTACTGTCATAGTTGTATGATTTATGGTTACTTGTGATTGGACGTCTCGACAGTAGACAGGTAAACAACTGCTTATTCTATAAACTTGAAGCAGTGGTGGTCGGGTGGTAATGACCATATATAGAATTATTATGGTAATAAAATGACACTCGCCCGACGTCGAAAAGTACCCGGGTTCAAATCTTAACTCCTGTGCCATACGTGTTTGTAGACCAATCTGACTCATGTACGGCACTATTCATAGACTACCACTTGCTTCAGGTGGTGAAGGAAAACATTGTGAGGAATACTGCACACCGGCTGACTGTTTAGTTTTCAAGCACGCATACGGCTATTGCCATAAGATGGTAATCGTAAATCTCATGCCAGATGCCTTATGGCGAATAAGATCTGAGACCAGTGTAGAGTGCACACTCGTAAAAAAAAAATACATACCTAAGTACTTACTTACTCAACGTCTAAAATTACGGGGTCCGGCCGTTACGCCTCAATCCGCCACGCACTCGGCCGGGACGCTCACGAATTTTAAAATTTGTTTGTCTTCGACGCTCTCGGCCGCGACGCCCACGATCGTAAATCAACTTTTTTTTTTTACTTGTAACTTGAGGAAGTACTGTTGAGGACAAAAATGTTGCGTTTCATTTATTTATTTTCATATAAACCATGTGCATGTATATTTTTTACACTACCATTCATAATAATTTTGGACATACACCAAGTATATAAAAACAGAACCAAATATGAAATTATTGGGAAAAAATATAGAAAGGTTACTACCGACATACATAGATGCCAAAAAGAACATCTTGCTCCGCCTTTTATTTATTAAAATGATTTTATTGATATTTTAAAGTTCCGAAAATTGGAATAATATAAAGAAAAGCACTGTACCGTACTACGGTACGGTACAGTGCTTTTCTTTATATTAGCGCAATTAACACGAAAAATAAATTAATGTCTACACTAACAGAAATTACTGATGATTTATATGTGTATACTTAAGGACAGTTTATAATGATATATGTATCTTGATTCATGAATACCATTTTTTTTATAACTAAACTCGGGCAAACATACCTACATACATCACTTTGGTAATACTTATTTTTAATATAACAATTCTGTTCTCAACAGTACTCATTCAAGACAGTTGCAAAAAAAAATTTAAATCGTGAGCGTCGCGGCCGATAGCGTCGAGGACAAACAAATTTTAAAATTCGTGAGCGCCGCGGCCGAGAGCGTGGCGGAATGAGGGCTTAACGGTCGGACCCAAATTAAGCAAGGTGCATTGACAACGAAACTAAGAAGACCTGCATATTTATTTTATTTGTTAGCACTTGCGGTAATATACAAACAGGTATATTTGTTACATATACTTGTCTCTGCAATGGACCTAATTAGTTGTTGTCAATCAAAACAATTTCGCAACACAGTTGGACCACTTCACTTTTTCCACGAATGTACAAATTTAACCAGTCTTGTTTGTTTTAATTAAATGGAACTGTAAAGTCATGATCTTACTGTGATTATATCAAATTAAATTAACAATTCAACGCTTTTAATTTTACTTTTCTTATTTGCTCCGGAGTTACATAGCTTTTTCGTGTATTCACTCATTCATTGAACTGTTAGAATTTACGTTATTTCTTTATGTTGACCTGGCCCAATTCTCTGTGTACCGAATTGAAGATCTGCTAAATTTTGTAGGGTAAGATGTTTCTCATTACCCAGTCAATGACGCCAAGGTGTCCCAATTTTCTTGACTTTGTAGTCTGCATTCAAAAGAGGTAGTCCAGGGTCGAAGCGTAACATTTATTTGGGTCAATGCGTTGTCTAAGACAAAACTCATTATCACTTTGTGAACTTTCTCTATGGGGTCTTTCAACCAAATATGCAAATGCATTTTAAGTAAATATGCGTTCAGTAAGTATCTGTCGAGACGATTTAGCCAAAAAATGACTCGAAGATGTGTTTGTAAAATGTTCTTAATTTATTCAGCCGTCTGTCGTGTCAAGATACAGATATAAGAAAATGCTATTATTATTGCATGTTAACTAAAAATAGAAACGATATTTCGAGCAGCAAAATCCTTTATTATATCTCTTAATGAGTGCAGACGGAACCTTACAGTTAATTAAGTTAGCGCAATTAAATAAACGGTGACATTGATGGAGTGCTCAATAGGGCTGCAACTCTCGTAAATAAGTTGTTTCAACATTTGTTACATTTATATTTAGTCGCTTTATCTGTGGCGCGAGTGGTTTTACGGTAAGTGTTTAATTAATTCATATAACAAGTGATTAACTAGTTCGACAGTAACTGTCTTACTACAAAACGATGTCTAAAGTTAAAACATATTACCCTTACAATTAAAATACACGTGCTTTAATGACATTTTCTAGTTGTCAGTATCTTTTTCTTACGGGTAATGTGTTTAGCAAGTATTTAACTTTAGACATCGTTTTGTAGTAAGACAATAAAGGTTTAGGCAATACAATTTACAAATAGGTAAATAAATTATTAAAATTCATTCTCTTATTTATAGTTTTCGAATAATAATAAGTTATAGATGACAGTTTAACTTATCGTTTTCAATAAATATGTCAAGGTTCCCAAGTGTCTTATTGAAAGGATTTATCACAAGTATTACAGTTACAGGTGTCGCGTGCTTAGCACTTAATTGGTGGAAAGCCATGGGAACAGATGACTAGCTGGCTGGACTGCCGCCGCGAGCAGAAAGCGCGTATCGGACCTTGACGCAAAATAACTAGTATACAGAATTTATAGCTTAAACTTAATTTTCATCATTATAATCATCTTCAGCTTTCTACCACCCACTGCTGGGTATTAGCCTCCATTTTAACCTTGTAAACTATGAGTGGATTTCTAAGAATTCTTAAGTTGTTGCTGATAAATTGTTCGCTTATTATAAATGATTTTTGATGATGCTTTAGCATTAAGCCCTCCTATTGTACGTTTACTCTGTATTTTTGTACAATAAAGGTTAAATTAATAAATGATACTGACGTAATTCGTCTAATCTTATCTAAGTACTCGTATTCATCATATAATTTAAATTGTCCTGACTATTACCCTCAAAAGAAGGTAAGACACAGGATTGAAGCAATTTCTGATGTGTAAAATTGTTTCAATGACCAAATCTAAATGATAATATTAGAAAATATTATAAAAAAGTGAAGATACGATAAAAATCTTCTATATACTTTATAATTTGTAAATCAGTGGACCTTGTCGCTAATTCTAAACGTTTAAAGTAATGAGTTCCGTTGCCGTTTATGTCAACATTAAATTCTCGCCTGCGTATGTAGATTTACTAAGGTTTTATAAGGTTTTATCTTCCATGCTGGTCTGGGAGCCAAGAAAAAACATAGAATGTACCAGCTGCTTCTCTTCCCGCGCAGATTGTAAAAGTCAATCGAAAAGGGCTTTAAACTGGGGATTCCTCCACTCATAGGCGATGGGCTCGTAACCTGTCACTATGCCTGAATCTCTATTCCATCAATAAGCCCACTATTCAGCTAAGTGTGGCCTTCGAGTGTCACGACTCTTGGCTCTGTCTACCCCGTAAGGGATAAACACGTGATTCTGTTATTATAATTATCTCTAAATGCAGTATTTCTATTGCATTATACAAACTGTACAATGTAAACAGTATTGCTAAAATCTCTACTCATTTCTACCAATACTGATTACATTGGTATAGTTAGTAAAAAAGTTAGTACTCGTACTCTACCATAATAGATGCCACATAGTATAGTTATATAGATACTTTTCTAAAGCTGAAAAAATGTATTGTTATAGAAAATATTCCACCTACTCTCATATTAAAGATTTTATAGTACTTACATTTTTTTTTCTAGCCTATTGATGTGTCACACTGCTGGGCATAGGCATCCCCTTTCTTCTTCACCAATTCTCTGTTGAGTAAAGTCCGCCTGCATAGTACATAATGTACAAGATAAATTCAGAAAATATATTCCAAATTCCCGAGTATCCTAATATTTTGCAGAAAGAACTCCTATTGTTCATACACATAGCAACAAAATGGGGCAACTTTTTATTTTTGTTCCCGTGACCTCAATTAGGTACCGAACTCACTATTTTGAACCAACTCACTATTCTGACGAGAACAAAAGAGCTTTGTTTATTTTCCCGCTGTTTTATTGCCAGTTTTTCGATACAAGCCATTTGGGAAGGCGCTCTATCTTCGCAAGTTTATTTATTTGTTCTGATTTTTATTTTCTGTTAGCACGCAGACACAGTTATTTGCAAAAATTACCCTTAAATAATTATAATGAATAGGTAGGTATGTTGATGATTTTACTTCAGGCTGAGTTGGGCCGTCTTACTTTGACAGTAAAAGTAACCTTAACCGTACCTACCGGTTAGGCAAAAAAGACTTGCACCAGTTGTCAAATGATATGATAAAGGCATGGAAGTAATAAGTACGTTGTACAAAGGTACTTATTACTTCCATGGGTAAATGTAAACGTAATGTTATCTTTGACACTAACTATAGCAAAAAACTTAATTTTCGGTGCAAGATACAATAATTCTGGAATCTGTTACATACCTATGTCGAATAATTTTTAATAAGTTCCTGTATTTTGAATAAAATAATATAAACGAGGATTATACTTACGTCAAAATAATGTACGTTTTAATAAAATATACGCTTCTCTTATATTTACCAATTCCTCTAAGAGTAAGTACATAAAACAGGGCTTTCAACTCGAATACGCTACATAAAATATACTCCGCGGAGCTGAATGGAAAAATGTGATTCGCTTATAACTCTTTTAGGCTGGGTCGCTTGGATTTATGTGGCTGAAATCGGCTTCTTTCCCTCTTCGACTACGTAAATCATTTTCACGTCGCAGGCCGGCGCGGCTCTCGTTATGGTATTTCTTATGCCTTCCTTAGAAATGCGGACGTATATTGATTAATTTAGCATTATTATGTATTTTAGGGTTCATTGAAATTGTTTAAGCTAAATTTTTATCATTTTATAGAAAAAGACACTTCGTTGTCATATTATTATGTTTAACTGAACT
Organism: Ephestia elutella; assembly: GCA_018467065.1. Classification (NCBI taxonomy): domain Eukaryota; kingdom Metazoa; phylum Arthropoda; class Insecta; order Lepidoptera; family Pyralidae; genus Ephestia; species Ephestia elutella. Next base: position 5,604,108 of record CM031580.1, on the reverse strand, counting down.
TTGAACACCAAAATAATCATCAAACTATACAATTAGACAGACAAGAAAAAAAGCGATCATAGTGATATAATAATATAGATTTTTTCTAATTTCCATTGTGTTTTATACAAGTTATGTAATGTACGCATAGTAATTTCTATGTTAGGTTATCTTAACTTTTGTAATGTTTTAACTTTTTATCATGTATTTACTTATTGTATAATGCACTTATAATACATATATAAATAAATAAATATATCTACTATTTTATCATATTTTCAAATCTAGTTTTCACACATTTCTAACGCCATACGTGGGAACACACGAATCCTATTTGCCAATTGAGCGTCTATTTTGCCAGAAAATTCTAGACGATTTGCTTTATAGCCGTCGGAAGGAACGCCAAACGTAATTTTGCTTTCCACCCGGTGGAATACTGTACGAATCGTTAGGTGCCGAGGTTGCGGATCACAAGTAGAGAAACATTCGGTAAACGTTGCTTGTAATTTATTGGACTTCAATACACTGTCTTCGAGGACCCACCGGTGGGTCTCCCTGTACTGTGTCTCCAAAAAAAAATCAATCAAAATCAAAAATTTTTATTCATTAAGTACAATACATTGGATAAATACATTTTTGGGGTCTACTTTTAAGTATAGGAATGCTTGTGCCAGTAGACCCCGCTCTTCAATATCGCTATATAAAGACAAAGTAGAATCGTACGTTGTTACAATAGTATAATTCTTAGTATTTAGTCTAAGGATTACCAAAAAATAATTAATTACAAAATAAATTATTAATTGTTTTTTTTAATAGTTATTTATATTTATGTATGTATTATTTTATTATATAAGTATCGTATTATATATATGTCTCCAAAGACCTACTAGTGGGTCCCTCAAGATTCTATAAGACCATGGTGGATGTCACTATGACCAAAATTGGCATAACATTTACCTAGTTCTAAATATGTCATACGGAATAGAAATTCCAGATTCTGTGATTAATTGGATTAATTATACATTATATTATGAGCCAGAAATAGAAAAATATAAACGAAATAAATACAAACGGAAATTCTTGAAATGCTCCAATAAATTACGAATAATTAACAAAAGCTCACATCTGCGCCTCACTCCAATTGATAATTTTCACTCGATACCATCCGGATCCAGCCTCGAAGGAGATGAAATTTTAATTAAACACTTGGGCGGTGATAGCTGGATGTATCCAGTGTACCAGGTTCCCCTTTCAACCCCGTTACAGATTTATTAATTACAATTCAGCTATGTTACTCGGTTTTTTCAAATATTCTTAATTTGATTTTTATTTCTCAAGTTATTAGATACTAGCCTGTGCCCGCGACTTCGTCTACGCATATCTCAGGTTCTAAGCGTCGTATCAAGATTAAACTTACACCAGATTTTAAGTTAGACCTTCTACAATATAACAGTGAAAACCGCATTAAAGCTTTAGTAGATTTTGCGATACAGAGAGACAGACAGACAGAAATAACAGACAGATTCTAAAAAAAAATACTTTGGCTTCTATTGGCCCTATGAAGATCCCTTATTGTTTTTTTTCTTAAATAACTTCTGTGTATAGACACATACCAGTTAAAGTTTTATTATATGTTGTATTGACAATGGTGTCTATAATATCTTACACATTCCTTGGTTTGAGTTTCTTTCTTACTCTACCAGATAAAATTAAGATACAATTCAACTTGGTTAAACTAAATTACCTAATTACATTAGTTTTAACTTTAATTAACGAAACAAACACTAACAATGAAAATACAAAAAGGAGGTTTGTTATAAGAAAGCAACTCTTTTGTTACGCTGCCTTATTTGCAATACTAATTGAAGTTTTCTGAGCTGGAATACTTGAGAAAAAGCGGGCGGACTCGCTTCTCACTAAGTGGCCGAGCATTAATTAAGATAAAGCGATTGAAGTAATGATGGAAACTGGATTATTTGTTTTCACATCTGATCTCTACTTGATTTTTGCAACAAAGTAACAAAAAATATCATTAAAAACTTCCCATGCATATGTATGAGCGATCGGTTGGTCGGTTTTAGTTTAGTTCTTTGGATGAGTATTTTTTGGATATATGGATAAATGGTCAACACCTTGGATTTTTTTTTATAAAGATGGTTATGCTCTTTACCACAATTTCGCCCGAGGACAGAGATGAAGTCTACGATGTAGCGAGCTTACTCAGAAGCAGCATATTCACTCTGGTTTTGAAGAGAGTCAGGTTGAATGTGCTCGGGAACACAGACACAGGCAGGGAGTTCCATTCCTTCGCTGTTCGCATTAAGACCAGATCCGACCTGAGCTGCAAAAAACAAAATTCATATGCGCTTAACCGCGCCATGTGCGCGTTGCAATAAGAAAGTTTTTTGCACAACACAATGTTCTACTTTCGTTGGCAGGATCGAACAGGTTTTGTACCGATTTAGCAACTATTTCTCAAATATCTTTAAAAATATTAGCCTAAAAAACAAAAGTGCTCCGTTAAAACTTTAATATAGTATGTATATATTAACTAATTATATAAATATATATATATATATATATATATACTAGCTGTGGCCCGCGGCTTCGCCCGCGTGAGTTTCGCTTAGATGAAAAATCTCTCTTGGAGCTTTTCATCAGATGTTCCAGATCTTCAATTTTTATACGTCAGCAGAAAATGCTCATCAGGTTGAACGATTTTTGCTAAGGCGCCATTTCCATATATGTTATAGTGTAGCTGGTCTCTTGGAGCTTTTCATCAGATGTTCCAGATCTTTAATTTTTATACGTCGGCAGAAAATGCTCATCAGGTTGAACGATTTTTGTTAAGGCACCATTTCCATATTACTTATAGTTTAGCTGTTCCGTTATGGTTCTTCATCAGGTGTTCCAGTTTTCAAAATGAATTATAACCTATATGTTGCCCAGACTTAATAGCTATACAACAAAAAAAGTTTCATTCAAATCCGTCCAGTAGTTTTTGCGTGAAACGCGTACATACATACAGACAGACAGACAGACAGACAGACAAGAAATTCAAAAAAAAATTTTTTGCTTTCTATTGTTCTTTTTAGGTCTCCCTCTATCCATTTCAGTCAAAAATATTAAATGTACAGACAAAATATTTTTACTGTTTTATTATATGTATAGATATGTTATCGCTGAAAATTGTAAGTTCCATGACTTGAAAGCTGAAATTTTGGTGCCTTTATGAATTAATTAAACTGAAAAGATGTATTTTTATTAAAAAGTACACGGTTGAAACCTTAATAAACATCATAATCTATATCCTGTATTTTTTCCACTTCGTAATTAAATTCTAATTAAGTAAATTTCTTCATGAAAAATTTCAATTTTTTCGATTGTGGGCTACGACATGGCCTTAAGGAGGTTGACGAATTAATAATTTTGACATTGAATCATAAACTATGTATCAAATGGTCTGAAATACAGATATTCTTATAACATTGTAATAGAAACCTTGAACCTACTTACATGAAAAGTCTTAGGCGTCTTTTCTTTCACAAATTCATTGTTTAGATAAATGAGAAAACTAATTGCTACAATTTTTCTTCAACGCTCCCCCACATAGCCTTTATCTCGTACAAACATCCACAGTCGCGTCAGGAACGTTACTTTCCACATCATTAATCGCATTATGACGGATCATATATTTTCATCAACAAATAATACTAGGTATATCAAATGATTTGCGGTATTTAGTTTGATGTTTGATTTCTCATGATTTAGTTCAACCTATTTCTTATTTTGACAAACCTTTTATTTTATTTGATCAGAGAAATCAGCATTTACGTTTATCAATCAAATTACAACTAAAGAATAATGTTATTTATAAAAATATCTTCTAGGTTCAGAATATAAATTCTGAGTGAAATTTTACATAGAAAAATAGGCTACGTTGTTAAAAACTTAATAAATTATTTGTCTAATGCCATATTTATGGCACTTTGAAAGCGATAGAGGTAGTTGGAGAGATAAGGGGGAGGCTTTTGCCCAGCAGTGGGACCTTTTAGATAAATTAAAAAAAAAAAATAACGCAAAATAATTTAGTAGTACAAGCATAAGGCCATATTAAATAGTTTTAGAATATCAAATGTTCTTAGCTGTACTGTAAGTCGTCCTAAATTATAAAAAAACAAGAACATATTTATTAATACAAAATACTACTATTACAAAATTTTGTAAAACATGTAAAAATTAATGAAACTGAACAGCAGAGGCAAGCTATAGAAGACACGCGTAGAAGACTTTTTTAGCATAATTTTGTTCCCAGACTTGTTGTAGCTAATCATGGTACCCGCTTCCAGGCTATTAAACTGTTTAATAAGTTACCTAAATATTTGAAGGATGTTTATAGAGAGAAATCTTTTAAATCAAAACTTAAAGCGTTTCTGTTGGAAAAGTGCTTCTATTCTGTGGAGGAGTATTTAAACTGCTAATCTAATATTTTTCTGCATGTAGTTGAGATGTATTTAAGAAGAAAGTTGTATGTAATAAGAAATAACTTCCAATATATTTTAAAATTAATGTTTTTATAGTTATACGTACTTGAACAACTTGAAATTAATGTTTTTATAGTTATAAGGTTTGAACCACGGTATAAGGCAACCGTGGTCTATTGAAAGTTCAACAATCTGACTTGCATTTTACTTAGATTTAATGTTTATTGTACTTTATAAACGTTTTCACATTTCATTTTGTGAGATTTATTACTCTATTCATGGAGGTGATAGCTGTAAAGGTCAGTTGTGCCACTTAATACTTTGAAGACAGTAGTGCAGTAGCGTAGGTCGTATGCACATGAACTTTCTGTTTTTTGATTACATTGTTATGGTAAATTTGAACAATGGGCAGTTTCTACTTACCTAAATAATAGTCCTATTTCTATGACAATGTAACAAAACATAATAATGTACAAATACACTATTATTGTTTCAGTTCTTAGTCTCAAACCAATGAACCAAGTCTTTACCAATTTTGCAGAAATAAAACATAAAATGTAGCGTGATTTTAAGTAAGATTCATAGTCGTAGGTTAAACTTTTTTATTCATGTGGTTAAACTGCAGTTTTGCTGTTTTAAAATATATTCAACAAGAATTTTAGGATCATATGAAATTACTCGTATGTTGCTTACAGAATTTAGCAATTTCTTCCAAGTGCACTTGCAATTTATTGTCTATTCCCGGTCATAGACTATGCTTAATATACTGGTTTTTAATTAAATGCTTGTCGAATAAATAGCAATAAATTCAGCTTAAACCACATTTTAAGAGTTAAAGTATTTTTATATTAAAGTAATATTTATTATTTTGTATATAGATTTTGTTTGGATGTAATCTTTGTCACAATATAAACGTGCCATGTCTGTTAGCGAAAGTTGACTGTTGCGTTCAAGTATCGCTAAATTTGTATCGAGTTGAGTGAGACGCGTCGTATACATTGTACCTTGGTAATATTAAGAACTCAGATCATAGAAAAGAGATAATACATTGTCACCTCGGTCAACTCAAGAGTTATGTTAAAGGCTGATCAAAACAAATAAAACATCTGGTACCTAAAATTTGCTAAAACTACATGTTTTTGTTTTGTCTATCATTATAAACTTCTTATTAACTGTAAAAAATATTTAATCTAAAAATAACATTTGTATTGCTTACAATATAAAAACTGGCAAAAGAGAAATGTAGACTTAGGTCAGCTAACTAAAAATTATAATTTCCATTATTTTTACTACCTGACTACATAAAAAAATATCAGGCTCTGAATATTTTCTCTGGGTTTATCTCTTTATTTCTGCGATCAAGGGCCCGAGTAAAACACGCTTCGATAATGCGGCCGCGACAAAGAAATTATGTTACGTGGTGTAATTTCATGGTTATTACTAATTTGGCACTGATAGCCTAGGCCAGTGGTTCCCAACATTTGGAACGGCGACTGCCTGTAAAGGTTGTAATAATATTGATTCTCTGTACAAGTCTGATAACATTTTAGCAAGCATTCAGTTTATAGTATTTAACTCAATGCTTATCAATACCAGTGCAATGATTGTATGTACAACAAAGAACAATCAATTAAAAGGATGAGCTTGTTTTTACACGACTGACCAAAAAAGGAGTGTTATGTTTTCAGGGTTCATGTATGTATGTATGTATGTAATTTCTTTATTCCACCATAAGTCCTGAACGGCTTAACAGATTTTGATGTGAGAGGTATTGTTAGATTCCTTGCATTAGCCCGAATGACATAGGCTATGTAAGATGTCAGTCGTGTTTTCATTTTTAAATAATTTGCTTGTTGTGTGTATAATTTCTCAAATCGGCTTTTGTATTGCGATTGCTACTCTCTCACAGTTTGTGAACCTCTGGCCTAGGCAGAGTAATTCCCGACTGATTTGGTCTTATTGCCCTGTGCTAAGTTTTCACTTAACATTGCATTAAGTAAATATTTATGATTGGTGACCTTCTTTCGTTTAAGGAGTGATAGTTGGGGCTACTTTCAGTTAAAAAAGCGCTTTGAACTAATTGCGAAGTCAACCATTGCTATACCTACCTACTCGGAAACATTCCACGTAAAAATATTCGGTTTATTTTTTCATTCGAAATATCTTAAATACCTGCCAACATTGCTTTATAATTAACTTGTAGTGAATTATAAAAATGCTAATTATTTTTTTAATAATTTCATTTTAATTGGGCAGAATGTTATGATCATACTTACATACGTTGAAATATTTTTGAAAGTCTCTTTTGGTTAATTTATATTTTGATTTTGGTCGTCTATGAAGGCAAAGTCATATTTAGATTTTACGCCTTTAATTTCTACGCGTTAGACAGAGCTTGCTAGTGGATATTTGTAAGTATTGAGTATATATGTGTAACTTTCACATTCTTTGTTATTCATTCGCTCCCTGATAACTCTGATAGTTTTATCTAAATTTAAAAAAAATAATCAAAGATTCCATCCAACCATGGAATTTATTAGCATATTTCTTCATCGATTATCATAATAATTCGAAGTATCGCTATAATAAACTCTAGAGGAATTACAGCTTTCCATTATTTGCAATGGAAAAGCCGGATGCCATTTTCCCTGGTAACTTTCCCGCAGCTTCCTTGCTGCTCTGAGCTTTTGACGCAGCTTTTCCTGCGAATTTATTTGAATAAATTCCAGTAAGGTCCATTTGCATTCACATGACCACAATAATAAGGAAGAATGATCCGGAAAAAAAGCCAAGAGTGAGCGACTCTATTTTTTATTTATTTAAAGTAGTATATTGAAACTTTATCTGTTTTTCCTTTTTTATCTTTCAACATAATTTTTGATTGATCGGATAGAGTTTCTTTCGCTTCAGGTTTTGAAGTCATATCTAAGAAAAGAGCTTTTCTCGGTTTTGGAGATATGAATATGACTACTCACCCCAAAACATATTTGAAATATCGGACGATCATCTCCGTTCCGCTCCACTTCAGCAGAAAAGCTTCTTTACTATTTTAGATATTTGGTTTTTCGTCAAGGATTAGGTAGTTGTTATACTTGACTGTTATTTCTCTACTATTAACCACAGAGCAGAAAATAGTGCCGTTCCTTTTCTGCTCTGCGTCTTTTACCAACAAGTCGCGTCGACACGTGCAGGTTCTTTAATATCAGCAGGCCGCTCGCACGCTGTGGGTTTTTTATCGAGTGCCGGACTAAATAAATAAGGCTGGGAGCATCGCCCGATGAGGGCCCCTTTTTGATTTATTTATACCCATGCTCCGGAGAGGGAACAGTTTCCTGATTCAATTATTGTAATTGTACCGACCGTGTCCGAGTCGATACGAGCATGCTATACGATTATCGATGTCTCGATTCATGCTTCCGTTGGGTGACGAGTGAGGCACTTCGGTCGAATGGTCAGTTTTATTTTTACTTCCAAGGCGTCGGTAACATGGTTTTAATTTTAAACCTCTCGCTTTGTTTTGGTCATTTTGTTTTCTTAGCAAGGTGCTAGCTTTATCTCTCTTTAATCAGTAGTCTGGCTACCTACTTATTACTCTACGCCTCACCTTCTCATAGGTATAAATTATTGTCTAATGAGGCCAAGACAATGTATATAGCTTTTGAACAACATAATAACTTTTTTCATTACCGGAGGTTTGATACAATAATTTATTAGAGATAATATTAAGTAGTAGGCAGTCAATTCACTTGTTATATGTTTAGATGAGGAACTAACTACTATACCTACAATCCAAAATCCTTTTATTACTTAAATAAAACAAAATAAAACAATTAGGTACAATGAAATTCAAAATGCGTCGTGCAAAAGGTCGCCTTATCGCAACAAGCAATTTATGCCAGGCAACCTTTTTAATTAATTAAAGAAGAAGAAACTACCTGCATAATTAATTAAAGAAGTAACACGTAACCAGCTTACTTTATTCATGTAATTAACCGTTCTTAAATTGGTTCATTCATAATAAAGAAACCGTCATAACATCCCATTTAACTTGACAGGAGAAAAAAAGCACATAAAGTAACCATTTCATTGAATGAGTATTGTGATGACATGGTTACCATCATTCAGAGATGCGTAAGCATCTGACCGAGACCGGACTATTTCAAAAGGTCCCGTTTAAGCCCGCCAAATTCTTAAATTCTTCTCATTTTCTCTGCCATATTCCATTATTTAGGTCGGCTTTCGTTGCTTTCATGTGCCAGGCGAAGCTGGGCTACCTATCTGAATTGAATGGGTTCGGTCTAGGTTGCTTTGACCACCAAGTAGTGGCGGACGAAATACCTGTTACTACCCTTTCTTTGACATTCGGGTTATATTTTCCTCGTCAAATAGCCAAACGCTTTTGGCCACGCTGTGGCCAAAACCAAGTCCGGGAGTTTTTCTACGATCTACTTTGATTTGATTTTGTCTATAAGTGTTATGCCAATTCTTCTGCCTTTCGCCAATTCTTGAACCCACCTTCCACCATTGTAATTTTCTATCACTTAGGTAAAAATTTGTCTATACCATCCCACCATCTCCTTTTGAAAATGTACCTCTCTAAAAATGGACTGATATCGGACGTTTTAATATGTCCACTATTGGTCAGGCCCATCTGCGTCAGTTACATCATAGGTCAACTGCACGCTGAATGCATCCATTCATGCACCGCGCACACCCATCATGCAAAAAGGCAACACAACGGGTTATTCCCAAAGTACTTCAAAAAATGTTCCCAAACTAATCCATGAAAAAAAAAATATTTTAAATTAAGTTTCATTCTACTCCGCGGTAATATTAAAATGTTCTCAAAGTACTCCGCGCGATTTTAATATCAAAACGCATTAATTAGAATAAAAAGTGTAGCTGACGTATAGTACAGTCAGGCTCAAAAGCTTTTCAACAATTTTTTTATGTATAAAGAAAATTTTAAATAAAAGACTTTACAATTCAATAATCAACATTTGTTATCAACATTTATATTCAAAAATAAACAATCAAAAACATTTTCATAAATGAACTTTTTTTACATATTTTCCACCAAAGATATTCATGATTATTATATACTAGCTTTTGCCCGCGGCCTCGCTCGCGTGAATTTCCCACGGGAACTGTGCTTTTTCCCGGGATAAAAGGTACCCTATGTCCTTCTCCGTACTTCCAGCTATGTGTATGCGAAATTTCAGGAAGATTGGTTCAGTAGATAAAGCGTGAAGAGGTAACAAACAAACAAACCAACAAACAAACTCACTTTCGCATTTATAATATTAGTTAGGATATGTAGGAATTCGGCTTGAGAGAAACTCAAGAAGTAACTTAAAATATTTACATAAAAATTAACATCAAATTTTCATCTTAGCAGCTAGGTTGCGACGACTCACATTCGTTCGTATATCTATTATAATAAGCTAACATGCACACATTTTCAATTCAAACTTGCTTTCAACTTTTTTCTCTTTAATTTTGAACTTATTCATAACTTTAATCAGAACTATATTGTTTGAACGATTTTGTGACTGACTGTACATAGTGAAATATTTTATAATTATTTAGATGGAGTAGTTTGAGAATTGATATCAAATAATCTGCGGAGTACATTGAGAATAAATCGAAATACCTATGGAGTAGATTGGGAACAAAATAATAAGTATTTTTTAATAATAATAATTTCGTGGAGTAACTTGGGAACTCATGTATGAGATTCTCTTTAGAACAAAAGAATGGAGTACTTTGGGAACAACCCAACACAACGGGCTAATTCCATACTGAATGGCTATTGGTTGGCACAATAAATGTCTAATTCGTATGCGAGAGAAAATAGCAGAGAGTTAAATACGTCTAGAGCTGGCAACTATTTACCATTATTTCATCGAATAAGTGAAAGTTGATAAATTGTAATTTTTATGATTTTTGCACTTATTCGTAGAAAAAAAAATCATTGCTTCATTTTGGCGTGAAAGAAAGACAAAAATATACTTTCACATATTTAATATTAGTATGGAAGAGAGATTAATTTGCTAATTCATTATTGTAAGTAAATGCGGCAATAAAAACTCATTAAAAATAGAATCACAATGTTAGATCAACACTTTATTGCACCATTTACAAAAAGAACATACAAAAATATATATGTTGTGTATATTTATATTTATTTATGTAGGTATTTTATCGAGGCATTGTGTAGATATTATAATTTTATTCGTAATGTTACTTGGTTGTATTGTAATTTTCGGAGGAAGAAGCACTGTTACCTGAAAAACAGGTGTTATACCTAGTCCAGGCACAAATGTAAATATTCATTTGTGAAAATGTAACTTTTTTGGTCAATAAAGAATTTATTATTGTCTCTTCTAGCTGCTAGAGCCCAGTGGTGCGCCAGACAGCTGAATGCCATCAAATGAAAATGGCTTCTGTTCGAAACGGGAAATAAGCTCTGTGATGTACTGCGATGAGTCTTAGCTACGCTATGTGCTGGCTAGTGATATAATCTTTATTGTTTGCTAGCAAAATTATTTAGGGAATCCTTTTCTACCTGAAACATAATTTTCTTTGTTTTACGTAGTAAGTATGAGTTATTTTCACAGTTATTACTGGTTACGGTTAGTCCATTACTATGATATTTTTTCTCTCTGCATCACCTCTTGGTTGACTAGTAGTAATAAGCCTCCAAAGTCAAAGTCAATTGTTTTTATTTATATAGGCTTAAAAATAGCACTTATAAATCGTCACCTCCGGCTTTAAGTCCGCCATTTACTTGTTTTTGTAAAGAAGTAAAATAAATAAATACTTTTAAAAATAATCAAGTGACACAAACTATCGTGCTACTATTAATAAAATTTTTCGTAATTACGCCTTCTGAAGACAACCAGTATCCGCTGTGGTTTAGCGTGACTTTTAAGCAAGATAAAGAAGAGATTAAGATATCAGGCCACACCTAACGTTGACCACCTTGAAAACAATGTGGCCTGGAACCGCACACGACCAAAATAACATAAAAATATATATTTGTCCCTACACTTGACAAACACAACCGATCGCTACTTGATCGCTACCAATGACATTCTACATTGATCGCTACCGTAAACAGCTACCTACCTATGTAATTATGAAGCACTGTGGACGAACTCTGCCCCACCTGTGGGCCTTAGGACCTTAAGTCAAATAAGTCACTTATGTTATTAAGCAATGCAGATTACTCGTTATACTATAGCTTAATTGAGCGTTAAGTAAGTTAATCAATTATATTCATTGTAATTATCAGCGGTTTGAAATATAGATTAATTTATCAAAAAATATTAAGTTTGATACTTTGTCCACTGACATGCGTGATCCGCAACATTGTGTGCAAGCGAGACGGAAATTGAGAGGACAGAAACACGATGTATGTGTCTGCAACATGTGTTCTTAATTTATAATTCATGGCGGCGACAGGCCCGCGCTCTAATTGGACCGAATACGTGCGAAGTTGACAGCAGGGCGCGAAAACCAATCGGATTATTGCATTTTCCCTCGTCTCACGCGATTTTCGGGGTTTTAGTTTTGTCATTAGACACTGCAGAATTGACATAAGAATCGTTTTGCTTATGTCCATAGAAAAACGTGCCAATTTTCACTACAGGAATTTTGTAATGGTGGATTGTACAATGCAGATAATTACTTATTATAATATTATGTGGCTGTTTTTAAAATGAAGATTATTTCAAAACATCACAATATAGAGGATTTCTAAAAATAAATTCCCAAACGACGCTCATTGACAGCTCATCTACCATCGAAAGGACTAGAGAGCTGTATTGGCGAATCGGTCGCAAAGTAGCTACGATTTAGTACGAGTAGGTATTTCCGCTCCATAGATATAGGTATCTCGATGGTTTTCATCATCGTCAGCCTTCTATGACCTACTGCGGGGTATATTCCTCCTTTTGTCTACGCCAACCTTCTCTATCCTGGCCATCGCAATCCAGTTCTTGCCAGCAACATTCTTTACATTGTCGACGTCGATGATTTTAGTTTTGTCCAGTATATAGGTATAAGTATATAGTTTTGTCGAATTGACACAAGAATCGTTTTGCTTATGCTATAAAATGTCTTTTTGTAGGCAAAAAAATGTAGGCACCTATTACCTTACCGAGGAATTTCTGTTCTGCTATGTAGGTTGTGAGCAAAACGAAATGTGCAAAAAATAAAAGCGACAGGAAATATACCTGACTTTTAAATTAAATCTTGGATCAATAGATCTCGATTTCCTAATTTATAGCATTTTTAATTTCGAAATATATAACATACTTCGTTCGTTTTAATAATAATCATTTACAAAAGATCAGGATGGAAAGTGGAGAGTTAGAAAGAACCTTGAAATTGAAGATCTAGTGTCCGAACCAAACATCATCGGAGAGGTCAAAGCAGCCACCGCTGGCTCGGACATATGGAGAGAATGGAAGAGGATCGTGCCGTCAAAAGAGCATACGAGGGTCGACCGCGGGGCCGTCGACCAGTCGGGCGCCCTAGGTACCGCTGGAGCGATGAGGTTCTGAAAGACCTACAGAGCCTCAGAGCGGAAAACTGGCGAGAATTGGTGCAAGACCGCAAAAAATGGCGTCATCTCGTGTCGGAGGCCAAGATCCACTTCGGGTCGCTGCGCCGCAGTAGTAATAATCATGAAAGTTCTGAAACATATTACTATATTTGCCATATTTGAATGTTGCATCAAAATAAAATCAAAAATATTTTCGAAACACATTTACTAAACCCCATTAAGTCTTGTCAAGTACTTCAGCTCTAAACCCTAGTCCAAACAAAGCAGGGTGCAGATGCGAGGCGAGAACTCCGGAAGGACGGAAGCGGGACGGACGCGGGGCGGCGCCGGTCTGAACACAGCTGTACAATGCGCTGTGTTGCATGAGTATGCTAGGTATGTTCAGCTAAATTGAAATCCAACATTCGAAATGTGTAAGATTTTATAGGTTGATGGATATGTCACCGTAAAATTGGAAATCCCGTCAAATTATAATGACACTCGCCTCGACAGATTGTCAAGTGTCGACAAACTGTAATCCATGGAAGTAATAAAAAGTACTTACAAAGTACTTTCTACTTCCATGCTGTCGACGTGAAATCAAAGAGCTAGAATTTTTTTCTATGTCTATGTGTGAAACCATGAAATAATAAAAATAGTCACTTTTGTTAAATCAATAAATTAACTTCATTACTATTTTGTCAAAATTTGGTTGTTCCTCAAATAGCCAAAGTAAAGTAAATAAATAATAAATAAATACGGACAAATCACACATTGAGTCGTCCCAAAGTAAGTTAGAGACTTATGTTATGGGATACTAACTCAACGAAACTATATTTTATAACAAATACGTATATAGATAAACATCCAAGACCCAGGCCAATCTGAAAAAGATAATTTTCCATCTTGACCCGACCGGGGATCGAACCCGGGACATCCGGTGGTGTGGAGTGAAAGTCCGGCGTGATGACCGTTGAGTAAAACATTTTTTATGTGCGCGTTTCGCGCATGGATTTGTAAACATGCAAATCAGTCGCGTTTCGCGCTCTTTCCAAAATTAACTACAATAACTGTTCTAGGAAAATAGCTAATAGGAATAGAATCGGTGGTGGCCAAGTGGTAATGACACCCGCCTGAGGACGGATAGAACCCGGGTTCAAATCCTACCTGTATCACATGAGTTTGTAGACCAATCTGACTCATGTATGGTAACATCGTGAGGAAACCTGCACATTGGCTGACTGTTTAGTTTACTAGTGCGGCTACTTGGCGGTAGTGTTAGGTGTCTTTAGGCGACTTGAATAAAATCTGACATTAGTATTAGTAATAACACACTCGATAAGAAAGAAAGAGGAAAATAGCTAACGTACTAATAGTTTATTAAAATACTTTCTCGCGGCCATCTTATATATTTTTTACCTTAAATTAGGGCCCTGTTCTGATTCATGACAAGAGATAATATACGTCCGTTCGTCCTGCTGTGCTGCTGACTTAATGTTGATGAGAAATATGAGATGCCCGCTATCTGGCTTTAAATTTTCAGTATTGCTATTAATTATCAACGTTAAATCTCGATAATAAGACGCAAATATTGATGATGATTGTCGGTGATTGCTTCTTGAAAGGCTTAATGATTGTATTTATGTTCATCTTGTCATCATGTCCTCAAATTATATGGGTAAGTATTCAGGTGGTATGGTATATACTACATAAACTGATAATGATGATGTTAAACTGCTATCATGTATATACATGACAGCAGTTTAGCTTACCATAGACTAGACAACCATAGACCACTGAACGCATCGCACTTGTAAAACCCTTTGCACAATCTTGCATATAAAGTAAGGCGGTGCCTTTCAGGAATCCAATTTACAAGCGTTGTATGCGGCTCTGAATTTATGTTTTTAAGGTAAACAGCTCAAATGAGGCTAATACATATTCGTCACATTAAAATTCCAATATGTTCGCACCTCGCTAAGGCGGGCACACATTTGCATCACAAAGATGTCGCTGAAAATTAACTACACGCACTTGTGTCGGGTACTGTCGTCGACAAATGTCATACTTGTTTTATCGTAGATTAGCTTTTGCCCGTGGCTTCGCCCGCGTGAATTTCCCACGGGAACAGTGCTTTTTCCGGGATGAAAGGTGATGGGATGGGATGGGATGAAAGGATTCTAACTATGTGTATGCAAAATTTCAGGAAGATTGGTTCAGTAGATGAAGCGTGAAGAGGTAACAAACAAACAAATAAACAAACTCACTTTCGCATTTATAATATTAGTAAGGATAAGGATTAAGGGCCAAAGGTTTGAGGGATGTTCGCAACTTAGCACCACGCTGCAATCGTTTAATCAGGTTAGTTAAATTAATTTTCAGTTCTTACAGGCCAAGTATGTATTTTTACGACTAGAAAATGCTAAACTTTTGAGTCGTAGAAACCATTATACTGTATGAATAAAAATACTCCGTAAAAATATGAGATTTTTTTTAAAATTCTGAATGGTTTTTAAACAGAAAATAATCATTACCTTGAAGGAGATTCTTATTGTTTTAAACATACTTACTTTTCTTCAGCAATGCCTACGGCAGATGGCCAATGGCCATTGCCCATAACATTCATCGAACAAAGAAATTACAACGATTAATCACAGGAATCTAGAGAGCGTCAAATTCTGTAAACCTAAACACAAATTTTCCAGCCTAGCCACATCGCTAACTGACCTCATAAACCGTCAATCTATTATTAAGACCGAGTTAAGAACTTTCCACTCCCCTGTACTAGGGGTGTCACTTAGTTCTCTCCTGGTTACATTATAGGGATGAAAGCAGTTTTTACAGGCATGAATTTTAAATTGCATTTACGTCACCGAGTTTTTCGTTTACGAGCAAACAAATTTACTTACAATGTTTCACGGAATATTCTGTTCGGGTAAATGTTTTCTCGACGATTATACCATTACGCTTTTACAATGTTAATCTGATATATCTGCAGTTTATAGGCTCTTTCGAATGGAGAGAGATTTCGCTATAGTGATTTTGTCATAAGTATATAATGTATATTTATATGTCGCCTCAGAAAATATTTACCTATAGTTATTACCTCAGGTTATTACAATGTACCTAAATTAAAGATACGCTCAACATGCATTGGTAGAGCAATGTAACATCTTCTAAATTTCGAATCGGAGATCCATAAATTTGCAATATAATACATAAGTCAACTATGTACATAATCTAACACCCAATTCAAGCTCATCTGTAAGTAGAATTGTTTTTATGATAACTCAATCTATTCAAGTCTATTTTAACGTTCATAAATTTAAAAAAAATTACGATACACATATTTTATTTATGAAAAAGTCGCTTGGTACAAGCGCAGAAGGCATATAGCTACTTAAGGATTTAGCAACCTGAGATTATAGGTACTACGCTCCTAAGTAAACCTCCAGGGGATCTGTTGCTGGGAGCGATAAGACGCCACGGTATGATGCTCGTTTAATTCAAATGGCATCTAATTCGCCCTTCCCAATCTGGCTCCAAGCCAAGGTCAATAAACCTTTTGTTTAAACACTGTACATCCACATACCTTAAAACCACACGACCTCAGCTACCGCGGGACACCACCAACCGAAATTGCAACCAACTGAAATAAAATTAGGGTCTAATTTTCAGCAGCAATCAATGTCGTATGTAAATAAGGAGGGGTATAACCTAAACAAATATACAGGGTGTCGGTGTAGCTACTGCGATTGTGCTTGCTACGAAATGAATCCTGCTTTGTATAGAATATTAGTGATTTTTTGTATATTTCAAGCAGGTCTCCGGATTTAAAAGCAAGGTACATTTTCGATTCCTAATGATATTTAGAGCGCTCCGGGGCTTCGCTCCCGTGGGAATTTCGGGATAAAAAGTACCCTATGTGCTATTCCCGGTATTTTTCTACCCGTGTACCAAATTTAATTGAAATCCGTCTAATAGATTTCGCGTCCTCACAAACTCACACCCAAACTTTCGCATTTGTAATATTAGTAGAATTGAAAGCAAAAATGGTATGTATGCTCGAAGAGACTTAAAATTCTTAATACGGTCATATGCGTTGTTTGTATGCCACGATTTATAGCCTTTATAGGCTATGTTTAGGCGGTTTAGGCATTTTGGAAAGAACGCATAGTTGACAACCCTATGTCAACAGGCCATTCTATTTTCAACCTTGCATCAGCGAAATAAGGTTGAATTTTACTTAGGAAAATTCTTTTGGCATTTCTCTATGGCGGTAGGGCATAAAGGCTCCTATTCATGTACCGTGAAAGCATAAACATAAGCCGTAAATATGATTTATATCCGCTAGATGGCTTATCGAGTGATTTCAAACTTGAAAAAGGCGCATTTTTGTTGATAAAGCCGTGTTTTCTTTTTATTGATTTGTGATCAACACATTCGAACGTAACGTTCAACATTATTTATTTATTTGGTGATAATATAATCTGCATTGTAAAAACAGCCACATCATAAGAACATATATATATATATAAAAACATAAATACATTGAAACATATAACCTCCTCCTTTTTTTGAGAAGTTGGTTGATAAAATAAGTAATAATCTGTCCACTATTACAAAATCCCTCGAGTGAAAATTGGCACGTTTTATATCTATAGGTATATAAAATTAAAGCTGCTTTTAAACTCCAGACTGTACCAGAATCTAAAAAGTAAGGCCAAAGAGCACAATAATCAATTATATTATAGTTTAATTTATTTGTATTCATTATGCAGGAAGGTCACGACCCGTAAGCAACATTTGGCAAGTTTGCCTACCTGTCAAACTACTGAGGAATTTATGATTTATCACTTTATAGTTAGTACAAGTACATTTGCTGTACATAATTGACTTTCTCTTAATAAGTGTCATAATAAGTCTTATTTTACCAGTCTTAGGTACATGTTATTCTTAATAGATCATGGCAATAATTGAAGCTCGCTAGAGTTTATAATTATAGTACCGTAAACTGCTGCAAATTATCCAACTACACACAAATTTGCCTATTTCATTTGAATTACGATATATCGCATTCGCTTGCTTTATTCTCGTTTTCTACCATTCTGTAGGAACTATTTATTATTTGGGCAACATATTTTTAATGTTTTATCATTGTAACTCCATTAATACTCTGTCAGTTTTGCGACAAAGATCGGTGGGTGAAGCAGCATTTTTTTGCGCTCCAAAACTTTTGAATTTTAACTATTAACAAGCTAATTATTAAAAAATAAAAAACACGACTGACAACTTAACATATCCTATGTCACTCGGAGGAATGCAAGGAATCTAAAAATACCTCTCACATCAAAATCTGTTAAGCCGTTCAGGACTTATGGTGGAATAAAGAAACTTACATACATACACATACATACTTACATACATACATGTACCCTGAAAACATAACACTCCTTTTTTGGTCAGTCGTGTAAAAAGCTGTGTTTTTGCACAAGATTAACTGCCTAAGGTATGATAATATTGTCTTCTTCTAGTATTACTTGTTTTTTTACGCAAAATATTGTTTTTTATCAAAAAAAGCTTAGAAGGCAATCATGTGTAGTGTTTTGAAAACTTGAGTGACATAACTATGTCTGGGTCTAGGGTTGTCAAATTTTGTTAACTAGCTTTTACTCGCAGCTTCACTCACATGAATCTCGCTTACATTATGCTTACAAATTTATTTTAGAATTTGTTTCCTCTTGTTATATTAGAAGTGGAGCACTTCTAATATAATCGTTGTAAATTTGTAAAAAAATATTTGTAGAAATAATTGTAAAAGAGATTCAACACTTTGTATACTTTTCTTTTATATTACAATCAAAAATTAAGTTTATTAATAATTGCTGATTAAAATGATGAGACATTATTACAAAAAAGCATTAAAATTGTGATTGTTTAATGAAAGTAGCCATCTGTAGCCATCTGTATTCTTTTGGACAACCCATTTTTGTATGGAATGTCTGTAGAACCTTCAAATTCAAAAACTTCAAATTCCGTGCAAAGTTGCAGCAGTTTACGGTATTTGATTGAAGCGAGATAGAATTTTCTCATAATTTAGACACAGAACCGGAAAAAAAATGCTATATGCATATTTAAAAACATTTATTACTAATGTTAGTCTTAGTCCGTAAGCAACACAACTTAAATTATAGCAGACATATTTGGAACACTTAAATAACATTTTAAATAAGTACAAAAACCCAAGGTTTAAAGTGAAAGAAGGACCTCATCTTAATCAAAAACAAGATTATGATCAAGACTAGAATCAAAAGTATATTGATTATTTGATAATGTAACCTTAAAATATTGAAATAAATACATTAGATAATAGAAAGAAAAACATATAAAAATCACGCCGGCGATAGATCGTACATTCCTTTCATCTCCATCGAATGTTATGAAGCCAAACTCTTTTGGGCCCTTCGCTCCTCCCGCTGCTTCGATTATCAATATCATTCCAACTATGACTCCAGCAATCAAAGATGCTACAATAATGCTCTCGCTAAAGAACTGTTTATCTGACCCTTTAAAAAATAATGCTGGACCTTGACTCGTGCTTTGATAGAACTGTGATCCTTTCATTGTATTCCATAATTGTCCAGATACAACGAAACAGCAGAATAAAGCTGCGTGACTGGCCCATATTTCTGGATTACAGAGAAATCTAAGGATCCTTGTGAGCTTGCATACTATCGTGAAGAATACAAGGAAAAGCACGCAGAAAAGTCGAAGCAGTTTGATGTCTTGTTGATGGGAAATTTCTATCATCACTGTCACTTCACGATGATGTTTTGAGATGAATTTGGCTATATCTGCCGCAAGATCTGTATACTTTGCGAAATTCATTTCAATAGACTTATCATTACCTGCGGGGAAGAATTTAATTACAGGCGCAACATTAAGTCCAATCATCTCGAAAATATCAAGTCCATCATTGTCATAATCAACTACTCCAAAGAATACTTTCGATGTCGTACGTTTGTAGGTGTCTGCCACGAACTGATATTGTTGTAACAATGTTTTGCAATCGTCACAGTGTTTTAGGGCAATAAATAATACAACAAAAACGTAATCCTTCGATGGAGTCTGTACATATGTTTGAAATGTGCTAATATTTAACGGAATTATGGAATTCTCAATTGTCATTTGAACCAACTCACGAGTCTTGACATACGAATCCATTTCTACGTACGAATCCAATCCGCTTGTAACACTATAGGATAGTAATATAGAAAAACTTATTAATACTAAATATTTCATGTTAAAGTACCACTTATGTTCTTTTAAAATTAACGGATTTCAGTTAATTTATAATGATCATCGAGATAGTAATGATAAATAAATCTTGTTCTCTTCTATTTAGATTTGACCAGAGAGAAAAAAATGATTTGACAACCTACTGTCTTTAAAACAGGTACCTAGTGATTTTTTTCTCCCTGCTATTGTCACTATTTATTAAAAAGTGACTAATGTCTGTGCATGGAAGCATGGAAGTAATAAGTACTTACGTACACAGAAGTAAAATTTTTTTTTAAATATAAGCAGAAGGAACACAAATTTCACACACACACTGATGATATTTGACAATATTTGCATCCTGTTCATGATAAGGACTGTCACATAACTCTGTCCCTTTCCTTCCTTAGCATTGCAATGTATTGCAACACGAACCACTACACTGAAAGATTTATCATCCAAGCCGGATTTTTCATGCGAAATGATCCTTAACTGTCATATTGGTTGTGTTGTCACAGTTGTCATAAATATTTAAATTATTTTTTACTGTTTTGTAATGATAAAATGCAACGTGTACAATATGTGGAAGTGTTTCATAAAAAAATATTCGTGGAATATCGTTCCTTCGGTAAGCAATACATGTTTTTTTGACGTGCCCAATGATGATATACAATTTCGTGTTATTTTTGAAACAATAACCATTATTAGACTTTTGAATGCTATTTATCAGCAATATCATTATTTATTTTATAAAGTAGTGTATTAATTATAACCATTTTATAAGAAATACTACAAGTAATTTAATAATTTCGTAAATAGCATAGATCATTTGACAGATCCAGTTTTGTTTACTATGGCTGGGCCGAATCAAGGCAAATATACGAATTTAGTACCTATATTCTATAAAAATCTCAGGAATTCTTTCTTGAAGATTAAAATGCACATATTATAAAAATACTGACAGTGAATTTTATTTCAGGACAAGGAAAATATGCCAGAAAATAATACCTCAAGAAAGAGAACTGTTATGGGGAGTATTTCTCTTACGTACTACGAGTACCAGGACAGTGAATGGACGCCAGCAACCATTAACATCATTGCAATGTTTCATTGCACGTGATTTTTAATAATTTAAAATAAATTTTATTGATTTAATGACTAGTATTTTTTCCCAAAAGGGATAGAATTTCCCATCGTAAAAAGCTGATGCAGATCTGTCCGCATACCGCGCACGGCTTAAGATTCAGCGTCTCAAAATTTTTGGTTTTGCTACACTGTACCGAATATAATTAATTATCTTAGATTCGACCCTGTATTCTGTCGTTGTGTGAATAATAATCTTAGTGTGTGTTTTTGCCATGCAATTTCAAATGACATGTTCAGTCTGCTTACTATTATTATATGTCTGTGGCAACACAGTATTTTTTTTATGTGAGTACAGATTTTTTTAGGGTATTGTGGCATATCAATGTCTATTAGTATCTTTCAAGGTCGGTCTCACTTTGTTGTCCGTCTGTCTGTCACATTTTTTTTCTAAGGAACGCATAAAGGTATCAATTTGAAATAAATATCGAATACTCCGATCTACGGTCTCTTTTAGCAAAAAAATAATTAAAATTATACGTCAACGCGATCAAGAGATATTACCGTAAATGTGCCGAATTTTCACATATTTTGCGATGCTAGGCAGCAATCAAAACCTATGGGGTACTTCCCGTTGACCTAAAATTATGAAATTTGGCAAAAATAAAGGTCTAACAGTACTTATACAGGAACAAATCTAAAAATTGGAAATATGTTATTCGAAGTCTAAAAAAAAGTGTTACCAACTTATTTTTGCGCTGGATTCAGTATGAGTCTTAGGGATCGAACTGCAAAGTTAAGTTCAAACTAGTTGGACCTTTAGTTTGTACAGAACCCTCAGTGCGCGAGTTTGACTCGCACTTGGCCGGTTTTTTTTGTGAGCATACAATAGATAAGAGGATGTCAAAACCACGGATTTTTTTTTAAATTGTCTGTGGTCAAAACTAGCTGGAAACCATTGAAGTAGTACCTACTTATTACTTCCATGCTGGAGACCCCCCCATTTCAATTTTGTCGTTTTCACATTTGTATTGTTACTGTCATTGTTACTATGTTTTATGCTTTTTTTCAAAGTGTGAATGGTTGAGATGAAATTTATCTATTCTATCTATTTCAGCTCCTTGGGGGTCGAAAAAAATAAAATCCTATCTTTGACCCTGGGCACAGATTACTTAAAACTATACTGGGTCTTCAACTATATCCATACCAAACATCAAAATCGGTTTAGCCGTACTATAATTTTTATTAAAGAAATAAAGTTTCTTCACACGATAGACAACTTACCAGCAGGCGATAACCACCTTAAACCTATATAATATGTAACAGATTTGCTAAAGTAATCACCCGGTACGTCGATAGCAGATACGTCACACACTGCTGACAAATACGGTTAACATGTTGTTGTACTTGTACCACGCGGGAAAATTCTAGTAGCGTTGTCCCGTGGTTGTCCCTCTGGGTTGTCCGTCTGGAGTCTCTGGACTATGATCTACTTACTACGTTGTTGGTAAGTTTTATTCGGGGCTCTAACACCAGAAAGGAGCCAGAAACGAACGAGGTGTCTAAATGAAACTTTGTATTATTTTTTTTTGTTTAAATTTTCTTATTAATATTATAAATACGAAAGTTTGAATGGATGTATGGTACGTATGGATGTTTAGATGTATGCAACTGTTTCTGCCGTTATATTGGAAACAGAAAAAGCTTCAGTCGCCATCGCTATGGTACTCCGTATGCCTTAACCACTGGGCGGTTTTTTTTATAAAATTTGGTTATGGGTCGTGTAAAAGGTTTATTTCAATGTGTTCACCTGGGTGATATCAAGTGGGTGAACGAAGTGGATTTTCTGGTGTCTTCATTACACTTCTAACTCGTCTGGGAATAGAGCATAAGCTGTCTTTGTCCAACAATTCCAATAGGAGTAAACTTTGTCCAATATAATATTGGTTTTTTAGGGTTCCGTGCCTTAAAAGGCAGAAAAGGAACCCTTATAAGATCATTTATAGTAGTTTAGCTTGCCATTTTTTTCCGCCGTGTGTATCAGTGAGGGCGGTCAAACTAACCGATAGTGATTAATGAGCGTAACCCGCGTATCGGCCGTCCGCCATCCGTCTTGATTGCCCCATATTGTTTTTGCTGGCAGTCGGTCACTACCGTGTGTAGGAAGGATCTCGTCCTTACAGAATGTCTATATGCCATCATGCTTTGTATTGTATCATAGAACGAATGGCTACTCAAACCACTGAAGTAAAAAAAAATCCATACTGTACCATCCATAGACTTGTTACTCTTGTTACTGGCGTAATAAGTCTATGGTACCATCTGTCTCTAAAAAAAATATTTCTGTGGTCTCTGTCACATACATCCTTAAAATATTAGTTTTATGCTGTTTCATATTTTTTTTAGGTACCTAATGAGTTAACAGAATCGACAATATTTATCGACTACTTCCAAAATTGCACTATAATCAAGCGATAGTTCGGATATTTTTTTTGTGAGTAAGAAGCATTTCTTACTCAATCATATGGATTTCGATAAAATGCGGGTAGAATATTTAACTTGAAATAGCAACGGAGGTAGAATCAAATACAACATAACTCTGTAGAACATAAATAAATAAATACGGACAAATCACACAGGTTGAGTTAGCCCCAAAGTAAGTTCGAACTTGTGTTATGGGATACTAACTCAACGATACCAACGAATAACGATACTTTATTTTATAACAAATACATATATAGATAAACATCCAAGACCCAGGTCAATCTGTAAAAGATCATTTTCCATCTTGACCCGACCGGGGATCGAAGCCGGGACCTCCGGTGTGGCAGTCCGGCGTGATGACCTTATAGGCCACGGAGGTCGTCAAAAAAGCACGCCAAGCAGTAAATTTTTGTTTGATAACGCGGAAAATTAACGGCAAAATAGTTTACTAATATAATTCATGTCCTTTCTAGCCTTCCAGCCGCAATACGAGCATCATATTAGGCATTGCTCAGCGGGAAATGTTCAGTGTTCACGTTCCGAGGGTCACAGGTTCAGATCCTGACCGCCACAATCGGTTTCGGAAGCGTATAGTTCTAAATGGTGCGCCATGGAGGAGCGTGGTTCTTTGGTCACCTTTAACTCTCCATAAAGAGACAGCATTTCATGCTATGACGGGAAATATATCGCAGAGGTACTATACTTATTATTGTTACTGAGATTTAAGGACTTGTTTTAGCCGGCTGCACACGTCAGTTTAGTCCCGTACGGAAATGTCAGATCCGGAGACATACAAAATGTTCAACTGGCCGCACAAGTGTCATTTTCCGTTCGGAAAAAGATACGGACGTGTGCGCCCACTCAAACATTTTGTATGAAAAGCGTGCATTCGGGTTTTCGAATCTGAAATTTCCGTACGGAAATAAACTGACGTGTGCCATCCGACGACTCCCATCGTAGGAATTTATCCTACTAATGTTATAGTTCGGATGTGAGTAAGTTTGATTATCGAAGAATTTGCAGTCAATTAGGCACACGGTACTAATACCGATGGTGTCAGCTGGGCCGAAAAGCAACAAATTAACAGTAAGTCAAGTTTCATCATCAATATTAGACTAATAACAAACCAAAGCTTTTCAAAATTGTAACATCAAAGACTTGCGGTAGCTGGCCTAGCCCCAGTTCTGTTGGGCCGCCCCGGCCCCATTAGGGGCCGCGCCCAAATCTGTACTTATTTTAATCACACTTGTACCCCGCTGGCTTTTATCATGCGTGCTACTGATGGCCCAACCCCTAACAAAGCAAAAGCCGCCCTAAAACCATAATCTAAAGTCATTTTTGCAATAAATGCTTGCAAATAGGCGAGAGGAAAAACGCGAAAATGTGGTACCTATGTGTAGTTTTGTAGAGCCTTTGTCTCCGGAGTAATTACTGGAGGGAATGACGTCACATCCTGAGACGGAAAGACATGTCTATTAACGCGTAGTTGTAGGACAGTAATTGTTGGTTGTTAGCACACTTGTTAAAATTTTTGTACAGACTAATTTTGATATAATGATAAAATCGGGTGCCCTTTGTTTCGCTTAAAATTTTTGTCTCTAATTTCACTTCGCCGAACCTTATTGGCCTAAACATGTTATGCACAATTATTGTCTCGCCTAATTGATGTTTTTGCACAATAATAATTTAGCCTAATAATTATTACATGCAATTTTTGAGTCTCTATTATTAGATGTTCTAAAATCGTTTGGCTTTTAATTTTTTACACCTAACGATATCCTTGCATAAATTTTATGTGAGACAATTATTACTTACTATAATAATCACTTCTTATAATTATAACTAATTGAATATTAGTAAATTTAATTATTACTATTAGTACTTTCTTACCGGCATGGGTACTGTGACATGTCTATCACAGCAGTGCCGGAGATAAGGACAGGCCAGTCTGTCGTCAATCATTTTCAGAATGATGTAATGCACTACTAATAATAATTCCTAAAAATCTTCATAAGTCACAGATCCGACTTAGAGCACCCCGACTTCACGTGGCTCAAGTTTGCCCTATACTAGAGTGTTATTCCTTCGCGCGAAACCAGAAGCTCGCGAAGGAGGTCCTGAGAGAAATGAGGGCACGAGGCCGAACCGCAGCGAGGGGGGGAGGTGGCGAGCGAAGCGAGCCGGCGACCTCTCGAGCGTAGCGAGGTCGAGTGCACGAATGAATCGAAGGGCCGACGGAGCGAGTCTTCTGGTGGAGCCACCCAGAAATACTTGCATGCTGCATGCTTGCTTGCTGCATGCCTGCTTGCATGCTGCATGCTTGCTTGCATGCTGCATGCTTGCTCGCATGCTGCATGCTTGCTCGCATGCTGCATGCTTGCTTGCATGCTGCATGCTTGCTTGCATGCTGCATGCAACTCCATGCTTGCTTGCATGTGGCATGCTTGCTTGCATGCTGCAGGCTTTCTTGCATGCTGTATGCTTGCTTGCATGCTGCACGCTTTAGTTCACATGCCTAATATAACTTTCTTTTACTTCTCGACATTTATCAAACACAAATCCATCAATGTTTAATTTTAGTCTCCCCGCTATTAGATTTAAATACTTTGTAATAATTATCAGAAATTATTATAACAGAAATAATTAGGTGTTACAATTTTGTGCTTAATTGCTTTGTACGAAATATTAATTAGTATTTGTGAATATTAGAAATAATCAATTATTAGGCCTAATGACTTATTTGGAAAGTAAATATACGGCGATAAAAACTTAGGCGAATCAAAAATAGGCTAAACTAAATTATAATTCATAAAAATGTACGAATGAATGTTGTACTAAAAGTTTGTGCACCAAACTACATTAGGAGTACAAAAAATTAGGGAAACAATAGAGACCCGATAAAATCAACTAATTATGATAATATGATCAATGATATGATAAATTGGAACGATGATTGGAACTTATTATTTTTACAAATTATGCTTATGCCTGCAAAATCCGCATTGTCGAAATCTGTTTAGTAGTTAAACCATAAAGCTAGAATTTTATTTTTTTATATGTTTATTTTTTTAACTAGCCTATATATGTTGTGTCCCAGTGCTAGGTAAAGGCCTCCCCCTTTTACTTCCACTATATGTATATTAAAGAATTTTTTTTTCTATGTCTATGAGTTAAACTAACCGCTTTTCGACAAAATTTGTGCAGTAAGGTATATAATATTAAAACTGGCTTATATTATTCAGAATTAACCCAAATTTGAAAAAAGCCTATTGTCCTAATCCCAAGCGCATCGCGGGGTCAACGGCCGCAAGCGGGAAAGGGGCAAAAGGGTGCGGACTTGCGGATATCCGCGCGATAATCCGGTACTAACCGCGGACTTAAACTGAACTCCACGAGAACAAATTGACACTATCCGCATTGGTTTCGGTGCCAAAAGGATTGCGCATTGCAAACATTCAAAACTGCATAATAAAATGAAGACTTCCCAAAACGTGGAAAAATTGCAATGTTTTCAGAGATGAGAGAGAGCACAATACCTATTATTTGTATAATTAAACTAGCCTGCGCCCGCGAATTTCGTCCGCGCTTTATTTACTATTGTTAATATCTCAGGTTCTAAGTGACGTGACGTGAAACCTACACCAGATTTTAAGTTAGACCTTCAACAATACAACTGTGATAACCGCATAAATTGTCCAGTGGTTTTTGCGTGCAAACATACAGGACAGACAGAGAAAAAAAAATCGTTTTATTTTCTTAAATATCTCCTATATACAGACATATACCAGTTACAATTTTATTATATGTATTGATGATGTTGGTTATGAGACGACGCGACCTTGATTTGTATAAACTTAATACTTTTTTAATCTTTTAAAGTTAAAAATAGATAGCTGCAACAAACCAGGTATTTTATTACTTTTTTTTAACATTGCAATCATGATAATTGCTATAACTGCACGTAATTCCGACCCGCGGGCTCAATTAGCTACAGTGCGACAAGGATCTTTTTGCACGTGGTAGAAAACGGAACTAATGTCTAAACTATTAAAATTTCTTATTTAAAACGTAGGTGGCGCCCTCACTCACGTGCAAAAAGTTCCTTGTCGCACAACTTTACAATTTAAGGATGACGCTAAGACGTATATTTGGTAACTAATGGCCGACGTGTATACCCATATGCGAACACCTGGGTGGAGTCAATAACCGTTATTTGGAAGTTGAGGCTAAGTTGCTGATTCAGCATACGAGCATGCCGCACCTAGCCGCCTCTGTTTCTGATCTTTATCTGATATTTTTTTGTGTTACAAATCATATTACATCGAAATGGACCATCTCTCACCCAAAAATTATATGAAAACCAATATAGTATATCATTGATGAAAACAGAAAATCATTATAAGTAAAATTTGCGCTTTTCAAACTCAATATAAACTACTAAAGAAAGGGCTAGCTATGTTTATTGCACATAGTTTGGTCTGCTATCTCTTCCTTACCTACTAAAAAAAACCGGCCAAGTGCAAGTCAAACTCGCGCGCACCGTACACACAAAGCTTCTCACATTATAGCTCTAACTAAAAGACCAATTAGTTTCAAAAACTAACCTTTTCAGTTTGATCCCTTCCTTTCCTTCCGTTTGATAGACAAAATAAGTTTATAACACTTTTTAGACTTCCAACAACATATATTTACAATTTTCAGACTTATTCCTGTAAAAGTACTGTTAGACCTTACTTTTTGCCAAATTTCATAATTTTACGTCAACGGGAAGTACCCCATAGGTTTTGATTCCCGTCTGAAAACGCAAAATATGGTAAACTATAGCTTTCGCCCGCGGCTTCGCCCGCGTGAGTTTCCCACGGGAACAGTGCTTTTTCCTGGGATGAAAGGTACCCTATGTCCGTCTCCGTACTTCCAGCTATATGTATGCAAAATTTCAGGAAGATTGGTTCAGTAGATAAAGCGTGAAGAGGTAACAAACAAACAAACCAACAAACAAACTCACTTTCGCATTTATAATATTAGTTAGGATACATTATATCTCGATGGTTAGGAAGGATTTCGCAACATTTACGGTAATATCTCCTGATCGCGATGACGTATAATTTTTAATATTTTATTGCTGAAAGACACCGTGGACCTATTTATTTGATATTAATTTCAACTTGATACCTGTAAGCGTTTTAGAGAAAAAAAAGTTTGACAGAGAAATAAGGGTTCCGTTTTTGCCTTTTGAGGTACGGAACCCTAAAAAGCACCATTCTTTATCAAAAACCCAAAATTTGGAAACAAATGCGTAATATTTAAACCTGTGTCCCTGTGTTACATTAAAACTAATGTGCTCTGCGGGGTGGCTATACGTTTTTTACGATGGCCCGACACCCCACAAAATTCCACCACCTCAGTTTTGTTTTAATTCGCATATACTAAACCTTTGATCGAAAGTGATCGATGGCTTTTTTCATGTATCTTTGCTTGTGCAATCATAATATACTACTTGTAGTATGTGATTATATTTTTTTTTTCTCTGGTTAAAAATTACCGATTCACATGATAAGTGATTCGGTATCCTAATCCTAACTAATATTATAAATGCGAAAGTGAGTTTATTTGTTTGTTTGATGTTACCTCTTCACGCTTTATCTACTGAACCAATCCTGAAATTTCGCATACATATAGTTCGAAGTACTGACAAAGACATAGGGTACCTTTCATCCGAAAAAAAAAGCACTGTTCCCGTGGGATATTCACGCGGGCGAAGCCGCGGACAAAAGCTAGTTATAAATAAAGTATTATCCTAGTATGATGGGGCAAAAACTGCCATGATATAACTAAAACTTGAAATAAGTATATATTTCTTGGAATTTATGGCATTCTTGTATGTTAAACGTATAACTCTGCTAGGCTCACTCATTAAAGGTAATTGGGTAGTTATTTAATTTAAATTCTTGACCAAGCACAGACATCTTAGATTTATAGATAATCAAATAGCTGTCTGAAGTCGATAATTGGCCTGGGCACTATTGGTGAATTTCAGCATTATTGAACTAAGATACCGGGCGATACCCCCTTTGGAGTGGAGTGCCAACCCCCAGCCAACTCAGTAATGGGATTTCATATTCCATTGAACTTTGCATTATTTGAAAGTGGCTGAATTGATATAAATGCCGGTATTGAAAGCACTATCTCCTTTAGAGGTTGCTTGTGTATTGTTCAGGGAGTTATTTAGAAAATACTCAAGCGATTTTTTTTGTAAGTTATTCAGCTTAAAGTAAGAATGTAGATAAATTACGTTATTTTTGTGTCAGTGAAATGATGTAGTGTAATGTCTAGAACATTACATTATAACATTACACTACTCAAGTCCAATATTGAGGACTGGGTCTGTCCGTTTTCTTTTTATTATTACTCTCTTTTTTTATTGTAACACTTCATTTTCCTTTTGATTAACCTCTGAAGACAATCATGTCAAGGAATTTACTAACTAAAGCTTGGGTTTTCCGAATGGATTTAAAATTCATTAAAATTCTGTGAAATTGTTTTATTTATTAAATTAAAATTATGTGGTAGAGAAAATTCTGTAGGTACTAAAAGAAGCAATGAGTAAATCTTTGAATTGCTGACTGACCGAAATCGTAGGTCCCAATTTATCGATATTATAATAGTTGACGTTTCTCTTATAAATCGGCTTGATGAAATTACTTGTTATAGCTGAATCTGCTTACCAAGAATTGTAGTCATCAGTAATTTATCGGTTCATAAATATTCGGCATTTGAGGTTATGGTCTTCATGTGATTACTCATGTATTATTTTTTTTAATATTAGGTCTCATTATTTTTGAAGTAAAACAAAGATATACCTAGGTACCTCAAGATTTTGTTTCATTTAATTCTCTATTTTTCTTTCTATAAACCATAGATACTTTTATGGCGTTTGATTTGTTCTTCTTTTTCTACAAAGCAATATTTTCTAGTTTTCTTTAAGTGGAAGGATGCTCTTGGACATAATGTAAGCAATATCTGGTAGATATTACAAAGATAATTATTATATGAATACAATGAAAAATATTCAAGAATTTGTATAAATTCTTATCAAGCAAGGCGGTAACCACTTGATACTAAGATACTAATTGATTCGTTTTAGAATCACTCCCGTAAATTACACGTGAAATCTGCAGTTTGTAGTAATCGTTAAATGAGTCATATGCCAGGTGTACACGACAAGTGCGAAACACAGAACTAAAAGGTAGTTGGAAACTAAAAAAGGTATTAGTTGGAAACGAAACTGAAGAAAATACCTATATTTTTACCTATCTAAAACGTTGTTTCCATCAAGCACACTTTATGACCTTTAGTTTATTAGGGTACTTTAAATTAATCAGTATTTGGTAAAATGTTTTAATTTTTAATTATTAAATTATTCACGAATAAGGTAATAATCAAAACCAAAGTATTCAAAGTTGTTATTGTTAGACATTAATTTGAACTTTGACCCCAAAAGGTTAAAAAATTATATATATTTTTTTAATTTACACACACACGTACAGATTATGTATTTTTACGAACATGAGACTTGCTTGCCGAGCAAATTATCCTGTATGAATATGTTTCTCTATATTGTATAGTGTAGTACCCGGGCACAACCCAGGGTGGGCGGAACTCGACTACGGCAGAGTTATTATCGTGCATAAATCCATAATGATTGCTCGTTTTGCGGCAGATAAGTGCCTGTTACAAGTGATCGGTGCAAATGAGATGCGTCACTGAGAATTAGCCCTGTTGGGTCTAACGCGTTGGCCGTAATGAGAGTGTCGGACGCACGATATCGCGTGTATCAATTTATTGTGATAAATCATTTTGCGGATAATTTATGTTATTTTGAACTCGCTAAGTTGATGTAATGATATTAATTTTATGATTATTAGGTGCTGTAAGTAGTTTTCCTTTAGGTTTTGTAGGCGATCATAAGTTTTACAACAAATTATTTAGGCTGGTAGAGTAGATAATAAAATTAGGGAGATGATCTTGTCTGATTTGTTTTTAAGCCAATTTAAGGTAAAGGTACAATGCCGAACTGTATACTAATAGAAGACACTTTCTAAAATCTGCATAGGGATGCAACATCGTTCATAAAAAATATCGATACTGAAACATCGATATTTTTTAAAGTGCAACATCGATGTTGAAAACATCGACATTTTAGGACGATACATCGATGTTTTTTCGATGTTTTCTTTAATTACTAGCAGGGTCAGTAAATACAGCCTTAAAATACGGAGAAAAGGCTTTTTCTTTTAAAAAAAATTAATAACCTAAGTAGGTTATCAATATTTTTTATAAGAAAAAGCCTTAAAACCAAAACAAACCTACTACCAAAATAAATCTAAGTAGATTCATTTTGGTAATCATGATTACTGACAATGTCAAACAATTAGTTACTTTAAATGATACATCTATAACGTATTAGGATATGAAAAGTAGTAGAAAGACAAATTAAACAAATATCAGAAAGACAAATATGAATTAAACAAAACTTATTTACTATTTTTATCTTTTTGTATAGTTACGTACAATACAAAAAGATGGCGCTGCAATCAAACATCGACCATAAAACATCGTTTTTAATGAATGGTATATCGATGTTTTCTTGTAGTTCAACATCGATGTTTTAACATCGATGTTTATGAACGATACCTCGATTTTTTAAAACATCGATGTAGGTATCGTTTGCATTCCTAAATCTGCATTGTTTCTAAGAACAATAAATTAATAACACTGTAATGTTGATTCCAAAAGTTTTTTTACTCTGGCTCTAAATGAGTTAATTATTTTAAAATTATGTAGGTATGTATTTCTGTAGATAGGTACTGATGTTAAAGTGTCTATTATTTAGAAGGCAGTGTGGCCGAGTGATCTAAGGCGCTGGTTTTAGGCTAGGGTTTGTTACCGTTACCAAAATTTTTATATAAACCTCGAGAAAGTACCGGTATTTTCTTTTTATTTATTTTTTTCAATTTATATGAGAATTTGGTACGGGTACCAACCGGTAACAAGCCTTTAGGCACCAGTCCGAAAGGACGTGGGATCAAATCCCCCCGCTGCTCTGTCAAATTGTTACTAAGAAGTATCTTCGTAATTTTATTATGTACATATATGTTGCAGCAAATCAATTATTTTCATTTTCAACTCATATCGATGGGTTTCAAATATCATGAATTTAATTTTAAAACTTTTGTGTGTCATTTTCATTTAAAGTCTAACATATTGTTTCTATTCTTTTCAGGTAATTTATTTCTGCAATCGCGATATCTCTGCGACGCTGTGTCAAGGAAGTATTTTTGAATAAACATTAGCAACATTACCATTGAATATTTTTTTGCCTTGTATTAATACATTTCCCTGGCGACCGCAACCGTACAAAACAATGCAAAAAGATTTCGAATGGACACCAAAGGGAATTTCCCGAATACCACAGATAGGGATCCAACTTCCATAACTTTATATTGAAAATTGAACCTTATGTTGAGGTGTTTAAGGTTATATTCGAATAGGGAAAAATAAGGCATGTTAAAAAAAATAAGGTCAGAAATCTGTCATTGCATTTGTCATTGGTAGATAGGGTGACGCGGCGGGTTGTCGTCCCTTCCAATGTTTTTGTTGTCTATGCTTTGTATTTCAATATTGGCTGGTCTATGCTGGTTTTGTTTTATTTTAATTATTTTGGGCTTTGATTACGTTTAAGGTTTATTATTAATGCTTTGCTTGAAGCATAGTTCTCTCTTCTTGTTCTTACGCCATCTTTTCTGTCCTTTACTTTTCTTATACGTATACTACTGCGTCTGTAACTTTGACTGGGTCTTAAACTATTTTTAAATAATTCCTAAAGCATAAAATATGCAAATATTTCACGCAAACCCTCTCCCGCCACTTGTAAATCCATTCGAATCAACTTTCTTTGCGTTTTTCGAACGACTGGCTTCTCAATAACGCGTTATAAGCGTTTATTTCACGCTGCTTAACTCGTCGAGTGTGGATTTTAACACCAACTTATAATGGATATGAAATTCAAATCGGTAGGGTTAAGACGAGAGGTTCTTATGACTATTCATGGCTTTAAAAGGAACTGTTTTGAAGTTTAGACGTTAGTGTTAAGTAATGTTGTATGTTTGTTTTTGTAATGAGAAACAGCGAGCTATGCGTGTGGAATTATATTTTGGTTTGAACTTTGTAGTTAAGTCGTTGGTCCTCCCGTGGGAATGTTAGGAGTAAAAGTCTATAAAATAAGCTTTATTCTAAAAAAAATCGATATCCATTAACGGGTTTCATTAAGGTAATAGATACATTTTTATGAAACTTTTTGTACATATACTTTATACGGGTTTTTACTATTTCAGCACCATTTATTGTCTCTCCAGAAGATTGTTTTATATGTCCGACATCTATTTATGTAGTAATGTTTCGGAAAAAACCAGACAATTAAAAAAAAACATTCTAATAGGTATTTTAAATATTATAGACAAGCTGTAATAGCTGTAGCAATTGAGCGTCAGCGAAAGGGTTAAATTCTTCCCCTTCGCTATCCAAATAAATAAATTGACGGCACTTATACAATTTCCTTGAATCGTGTGAATAGCCTACTGAATAATGTTTACTCGACTAACCCTGGGCAGTTACGGGTATGGTAAGCGCATACATTTACACGGTTAAACAGTCGTAAACAAAAGAAAGTAGAGTCTCACGGTATAAAAACTGAGCTTGCCTATTTGTATGCAGAAGTGCAAGTGCGTATGAGTTCGCTGCATTCCTTTAATTAAAGTTAAGGCAAGATTAGGTGACTTGGTATTCTGTGTTGGTTCTCACTGACTATTGGAGCATGGACCCTTTACTTGAAGATATTATGGAAGCAAAATTATTATGGAAATATGTAGTTTTATATTTGTACTATAATACCGCAGTGGCATGAAAGGTCTCTAACACTAGATTTGGACTCGCACAAAGTTGTGATTTTTGTTCAAAAGGCGGAGGTACTTAATTATAAAGTTCACAAGCTATATAAAGAACCTCCGTGCAAAATTTCAATTATCTTCGATCATCTCCGTTGCTATCTCAATCAATAAGTCAGTCAATGCCCCTATAAAAAGATTATATGGGCTAAAAGGTTATAAGAAAAACTTACTCCCAGCTATTCAATTGGAGATTAGGAATGTAATTACAGTTTATGATAGTTTTCTAATCAAGACGGATTCGACCTGTAGTTGTCCCTGCTTTCTAATAAAGATATTTGCTGGCTAAAGAGAGTTCATTAAAATAATCCAGTCGAACTTGGATGAACATTTAAGGGACCGGAATGTTTATGAAAAACATCACTCACTTTCTTTCACTCGCGTTCACTTTCATTGTTTAGATCGACAAGGACGGACATACTTCAGCTTTGAGTTGAGAGCTTACTCTAAATAAAACTTAGCTGCTAGCATATCTACGTTCAGCGGTTTCAGCTGCACCACAGATCAAAAGTAGTTACTACGTAAGCTCTGCATTGATTTGTCAATCTCTTTTGTATTTTTTAAGAGTGTTATCATACTTCATAATAATATCCTAACTAATATTATAAATCCGAAAGTGAGTTTGTTTGTATGTTGGTTTGTTTGTTTGTTACCTCTTCACGCTTTATCTATTGAACCAATCTTTCTGCAATTTCGCATACACATAGCTGGAAGTACGGACAAGGACATATGGTACCTTTCATCCCGGGAAAAAATACTGTTCCCGTGGGAAATTCACGCGGGCAAAGCCGCGGGAGCTAGTTAGGTATAAAGAGGAAGTTTTTGTAAGTTTGTAGAAGTAATTTTCGGAACTACTGAACTGATTTCAAAAATTCTTTCACCAAGAGAAAGCTGCATTATACGTGAATGACATATAGGCTACAATTTATGTATGTACCTACCTCCCGAGCGAAGCCGGGGCGGCGCACTAGTCCGAGATATGTCTAGATTGTGGAAGGTGGAAAACTTTTGACCCTGGCTGTCCGGGACATAGCGTTCCCGTGAATTTTGCCTACAAAGGGCCGGATATGGTGCCTACAACCCTTGTCCGACCTCCGTCACATCTGTCACCGGTGAGGCCGATCATAGAGAGACTTTCGTTGTACCACTAATAGTTTAAACTGCTCACAAATATGAGTTTCCTTCATCCCGACTTTAGTTAACAAGCATAAGTAAAAACTTTGAAAAATATCATGTATCTACCCCCTTTTGCCTTGAGTATTATATAATACTAGCTTTTGTCCGCGACTTTGCCCGAGTAAATTTCCCACGGGAACAGTGCTTTTTTTCCGGGATGAAAGGTACCCTATTTCCTACTCAGTACTTTAAACTATGTGTATATTAAATTTCAGGAAGATTGGTTCAGTCGATAAAACGTGAATAGGTAACAAACAAACAAATTTACTTTAGCATTTATAATATAAGTTAGGATTAGGATTCCAAAAGTAGTACAAACTTCCATGCTGGTCTGGGAGCAAAGAAAAAGCATAGAGTGCCAGCTGCTTCTCATCCCGCGCTGATTGTAAAAGTCATACTTATTTTAAACTGGGTATTCTGGTCATATGCGATGGGCTAGCAACATCTCTGAACCTTTCCACCAATACTAAGCAATATTTAGCTAAGCGTGGCCTTCTCTCTCTTCGTTCTCATGACTCTTGGCTCTCCCCGTAGGGATAAAGGCGCGATACCTAGGTACCGTGTCCGTATCGAATTATAAAATAAATCCACGTAGGTATTTTTCTTTTAGCAATATCCCTATATCATATAGTAATAATAATATCAGCTAGTAAGCTGCGCCCCGGGGCTGTGCTCCTGAGGGAATTTCGGGATAAAAAGTACTATATGTGCTATTCCCGGTATTTTTCTACCCGTATACCAAATTTCATCGAAATCCGTCCAGGAGATTTTGGGT
The DNA here is from genome assembly GCA_018467065.1 of Ephestia elutella. Classification (NCBI taxonomy): domain Eukaryota; kingdom Metazoa; phylum Arthropoda; class Insecta; order Lepidoptera; family Pyralidae; genus Ephestia; species Ephestia elutella. The sequence goes on along the minus strand of CM031580.1, from coordinate 5,567,295 downwards.
GATTGAGTAACAAACATCCTCACAAACTCAAAAATTCACAAACTCACATCCAAACTTTCATTTATAATATTAGTAGGATTAAAAATGAACCGTTTCGGTTACCTAAGTAAATGCATCTCATTACGAGTTCTCTATATATAGCCGCGTTGTTCGTCCGTCCGTCACGTACGACACATTAATACTTGTAACTGTTGTAACTAACAACAAATATCGGTAAGGTTATGAATACACCTTTGAACTTGGTCTGTTATTCTAAGAATCGTTAAAAAGATTTCATAAACCAGAAGAATCATATATTTTAGCTTTGATTTACATACATGTAAGAACGTACATATAAAACAGTCATTCATTTACATTACTTATTTTTCAAATTCCTATTAAATTACCGGTTAACAGCCAGTTAAAAGATGATTACTAAACGTAAACGTTCTATTCTATAATCAAGATCTAATTAACCTAACGTTTGTAATTCAACTGAAATTATCTGACACTGTAAACAGCTGTTCTCATTAATATTATTTAAGCTCAGCCGCTATAAAATAAAAGTATCGTGTGAACGAAATCACGCACAATAATAACAGATGTCTGAATTAGGCCCGACACGTGGTTGAATAGTGCCACAAAAGAACCAGACTACAGAAAGATAGTACACAAATTACTCCACAACCACAACTAGATACTTTCCATTCGAGGTGACATTTTAACCCATGATATTATGTTAAAAAGTACAAATCGTATCTCGTAATAGCACTCTCGCTCATCTCTACTACACAATATGCTACTCATCCTACTCATAAAATGCAAAAGTTTTGATATGAGTTTGGATGTTTATTACTCAATCACGCAAAATCTACCAGACAGATTTAGATTAAATTTGGTACACGGGTAGAAAAATACCGGGAATAGTACATGGGTTACTTTCTATCCCGAATTCCCACTGGGCAGAGGCCCTGGGACGTGAGTAAATAAATCATGAGTCGTCTCGCGTTCAACGCGAATCATGACCATGAAAAAGTTGAAATATTTAAGTTTCTTTGACTGTCTCTATAAAACTGTTTGGTCAGACTCACCTAAACTATTTAGATAGTATGCCGATTCTACGTATGTGTATAGTCACAAATTACTGTATAGCACATCGGTACATATCAATGCTCATTAATGTACAATTTGAGTGTATATTGATGCAGTCATATGTGTAAGCTACTTTAATTTGTAATCATGTGTAGACATTAGACAAGGCTGTTAAGTCTATAGCTTTTGCATGTTCTATATCGAAGCCACGGCCAACAGCCATGTCCACGTTAGGTATGGTTTTGTTTTTATTGTGTCATAATTACATGGTATATGTTTCTCTAGAGGAGTATATTGTAAGTTCTATACAATTTGACACAACTGAGACAACAAAATGAGACCATGGTTTGATTACAATTAGTTCTGTTTTTAAGTGGTTGTTAAACTGGTTATTAGCATCTGGTTAAGCGATAATTTTCGACATTCTTAAAACACAATTTTATCCCACAAAAAGTAATACATATCTACGAGCGTAATTCTAAAATCATACAGTGTGAGCACAATCAATTTACACTGGACCAAATAAAGATTTTTCTTGAAAATCGTAGTTATTTTAACTACAATCGATTCCATCTGTCTCTACTCACGTTACGATTTCCCTCGGACACAAAGAATGTGGATTTCGGATGTCGTAAAAATAATATCCATTATTATAATTAGGCGGAGACACGTGTTTCCTTAGCCTAAATAGCTGCTGTGTTTATGGTGGATTCCTCAACCGGCTGGTTTCTTTGTTTTCCATCTTGAATAAGAGTTTATTAAAAATTAAATTTTATACCCTTGAAATGACAGGCACTATTTGTTTAAGGTAAGTTTAATTAAACCACATTTACAATACATTCAAATTTAGGCATGTTTAGAGCCTGAGATTGCCCCAAAAATATTGGCGAAATTATGTGCATGATTTTGGATATATCGAATTGTTATACATGTAAGTACTGATTTAATATTCGGTATACACGGTTTTAATATTCTTCTATTCATTCTAACTCTGACTTTTTCTAAAACATTCAGTTGGTCCTTTGGTGCTGCTATTTCAAATCTTTTTTATCTAAATTCATCTTTAAATAGAATTGCTTCTGCATTCACTGCACCAAAATGGCTGCCAGTTTTTGCGCTCAAAATCATTAGTCAACAATTAAGTACTAAAACGCTTGGCAAATGATCCCAAAATATCAAACTATGTCATGTTTTGTGTGGCAGTATCCTTTATATAATTACTTCTTCTTCTTCATATACAAATAACTCTCTTTTTCTTCTTCAACCGTTGTTCAACCACAGTCACTGTTGAGTGTACACAAAACAACAAATAACAAATTTGTGAAACAAATAACTACTCAAAAAAATGTAAATTTATACCCAATCATTTTTAAAACGAAAGTTTAATTAATATTTAATTAGCGCAACACTAAACTAATAAGTATAGTGTTTAAATGAAAATTAAGCGCTGCATTTTAATTGACGCATATTACGCGTCGCAGTTCCATCGCACATGGTATAAAGTCATGTTTCATTACAGGGTAGCGGTCCCCAAATTGATCAGCCCCTGTCGATTGAGCGTTAAATGTGGAAATAAATTTGACTAAAATAGCCCCCGAATAGGGTTTCCATAGTTTGTTGAATCAATCGTATTCTTGGGCATACAGGCTATATACTGATTATTTAGCAGCCGCTGACATTTTTTTACAACAGGGCGGTTAACGAGCAAGCGGTTCACTTGATGGTAAGCGATCACCGCTGCCCATGGACAACTGCAACATCAGGGGTATCACAAGAGTGTTGCCGCTTGCTGGTCGTTATCAATAAATTTAATATCCCGAGAAAATGAAATAAGCACATATTAGGTACTAGCTGTCGCCCGCGGCTTCGCCCGCGTGAGTTTCGCTTAGATGAAAAGTATTTTTGTGTTCCAAACAGTTTCAGATGTTTCGGATCTTCGATTTTTATACGTCTACAGAAAATGCTCATCAGATTAATCAAGTTTTGCTAAAGCGCCATTTCCATATATTTTATAGTGTAGCTGGTCTCTTGGAGTTATTCATCAGATGTTCCAGATCTTCAATTTTTATACGTCAGCAGAAAATGCTCATCAGGTTGAACGATTTTTGTTAAGGCGCCATTTCCATATATGTTATAGCGTAGCTGGTCTCTTGCAGTTCTTCATCAGATGTTCCAGATCTTCAATTTTTATACGTCAGCAGAAAATGCTCATCAGGTTGAACGACTTTTGTTAAGGCACCATTTCCATATTTCTTATGGTTTAGCTGTTCTGTTATGGTTCTTCATCAGGTGTTCCAGTTTTCAAAATGAATTATAGCCTATATGTTGCCCAGGCTTAATAGCTATACAACAAAAAAAGTTTCATTCAAATCCGTCTAGTAGTTTTTGCGTGAAACGCGTACATACATACAGACAGACAGACAGACAGACAAGAAATTCCAAAAATTTTTTTTTGCTTTCTATTGTTCTTTTTAGGTGTCCCTCTATCCATTTTAGTCAAAAATACTAAATGTACAGACAAAATATTTTTACTGTTTTATTATATGTATCTAATCCACTCTGAACATCTGTCTTCTGTTTTTTCCTTTACTTCGAAACACGACACGAAGTTTACCTTTATCGGTTTCACGTAGCATTTTGTTTTCCTTTGAACCCTTTATGAATTCTTCATTATTGTCTCTTATGAAAAAATGCAGCAGTGGAGATTGTTGCGCTGCCTCTTCTCCACTTGCGCTTTGGAGGCGGTAGTAACCTTAGCTTTAAGTAATTTTCTGACGTCAACTAAACATATGACGATTTAAAAGTGCTATTATTAAGCCTATTTAAATAAAGAAATTTTCATTCATTCAGCTGTCATATGAATGAAAAAATGAAAATCAAGATGATCCAACATTTTTCATCTTACGTATTCTTTAAGTATAATTAACTATAATTATAGAATGGAAAATGTAATTGAGTATATATTTTTTTGCATTTGTACCCAATGTAATCAATTTATCAATTTGAAGACTATTCATCCACACGTGTAAATATTCTCTGTATCCGGGCTGAAGAATCTCAAAGATTTGTCACCCTACACCCGTAACCCCATCCGCAAGTTTCGGGCAATTAACAGCGGAGACACAGACAGTGTCGCGTTACAGAAATGTATCAAAACGATGACACAGAGCGAGGAAACTTTCGCCTTATGTTTCTACAAAGACATCGTTTGTTCTAAAACGATAAAATATATTAAAGTAACGCGTTTTTTGTGGCTTACAAATGGAAATGAACACAGTTATGCGTTGGCTGCTGAAAAAACCGTTTTCAGCGCTCGTGGGAACGAGGTTTTGATAAGTAAGATTTAATTATTATATGCAATTTTTATTTCTAGGACTAAGTTAAGATTATATTTATTACTTTATTTTATTTTGCTATAAAGATTTAGTAATTACAAAGTACTAAAGTACTTTCCATAAGTAACAATTTTTCGAGAGTCTTGGAAGGAGAGAGGCCTTTGCCCAGTACTTGGACTTTTATATACACAATAATAATAAATTTCATCGCAGTAACTACATTAATTTGCTCAATTCAAACAAGTTAACTATGCTATTTACCTAAAAGGTCCTTTCCTAGTTATCTAATGCCTAGATATCTTTTTAATGTCGCAAACCCTATTAAGATATCATTGGGTCCCAACTAATCCGCAATCACGTTTTCAATTTATTTGCTACTTCTGTCAATTAACTGGTAATAAATGAGTACATTATTTACTTGGTAAGTACATTTGTTTTTAGAAGTGAAGGGCTTGCTTCGATTTCACACCGATCAGGTATTATGTAATTAAATCATGATAATAAAGTCATATTAAAAACCTTTTTAAAAAATTGGTCTTTCTTCATCTTCCTATGCCATCTTTCCAATTTGTGGATTAATTAATCTACTTGATGACCCTTAATTAATCTAATATAAAAACTATATTAAATTAATGACAGATCTACACTAATATCCAATAGACACACCTCTCTGTTTAGTCTGTATCAATAATAATAAATGTGAACAACGCATCGAAATACATAAGTACATAATATCTCGATGGAACAATGAGATTTTTGGTTGACTCTGAGGAAAGTAGGAATGCTGCCTGCGCCTGCGTCTGTGTTCCCGAGCATATACAATACAACTTTAAAGCCTGAGTGAATAGGGTTGCTTCTCGGAGAGCTCGCTACATCGTAGACCTTATCTCTGCTCTTGGATTATATGGTCAAGAGCAAAACCCATCTTTAATAAAAAAAAAAACGGAACTATATCCCAAATTGAACTCTTTTTAGGAATCTAGCATCCGAAAATTATCACGGGGGCGAAACCGCAGGGAGAAAAACATACATAATAATATAATTAAAATTGTCCTCTTCAGGAAAACGGTCCAAAATAATTGGGAGGCTGGAAGAGGTGACATTTACATACGAAGCACCGTGCGTTCGTTTGTATGTTTATGAGAAATTTGCATATAAGGTTCAACGACATCCTGATTAAAGCTGACTGAGGCGAATTCGAAAGATACAGTAATCGACGGAACAATTTAAAAAAAATGTTTTTTTTTATCATTTTTTTTTTTATTTAGACTTTTGTGTTTTTCTGTGTAGAAAAATGAATGGTGAAGAATCTTGTTTTTATATAATTGGATTTTTAATTCTTCTTTATGTAAATCCATCGGGATATTATGTACCTATATACGTGTAAATCTTTTTTTTTTCATCTTTGATTTAGTCAATTTTATTTGATTATCTTGTAATATTTAGAATTGAGTATGGTCTAGCATTTGACTCTTGGGTATTTTAGACCACCCATGGACTCCATACGCCCAGTTTAATTAAATAAAAAGTAAATTACCTTCCCAAAGAACACAAAGTTGTCATATCAGTTGGTTTCCAGGAATAACTTCAATTAGTTTAGGCTGAATGACCGCCGGGAACCAGGTAATCTGCGTCATACTCGAGTTGTATCGGAGTCGATTCACAGAATTTGCATTTAGATAACTCACGGATTGACCAGTTTCCTTTGAATTTAAGATAATCGTAATTATAAGATTACCTATCTGGGTGGTACTAAGTATTTGGCGGGCGTGAGAAATCTGAAATTAACATATTTTTTGACGAACTGCGGCCCAGGATTTTGCTCCACCCGTATTTTTCTACCCGTTCCGTGTAATCGAAATCCGTTTTTAATATACCTAAGTAGGATTACTTATGTTACCTTTCCTCTAACTATTCTGTTATCTTTGAGAGCGATTTTGTAAAAACGGAAAATAAGAAGCTGAAAGCGCGTGGTAATACTCGCTAGAGTCCGATGTTACTCATCATATGTTTTTTTATATATTATAGAATACCCATCTACTATACCTACTTATACTTAGGTATAATTTGAAATTTTCCGTGCTTAGTACTTTATGTTAGCATGTATATAATCGAAAAGATGTATATAATTTTTTGGAAATTTGAAATGAGTAGGTACCTTTACAATTTCTAACCTACATATTGTATGTTTATACTTCACATAATCTTTAAAAGTAAAATACTCGTACGCAACTCAATACATAGAAAGTTATTGATTGCTCACTGACCTTAACATAAGTAAGTTATATTTATTGCCGCATTACTATAAATAAATCTGAATTTACATACATTAAATCACAGTTGCAACCACTTTTACTTATTAATTCTTCTATATTTATTTGCTAATTTATATATGTGATGATCGATCATTCATATCGCTGGATATTTACCTCTCCTTACAAAATTAATTATATAAGATTACATTTTCTCACGGTTTAAAAAAATTGCTTATCAGTGATCTATCAATATAAAGAATTTCAATAGAAGTCATCATATTGATTTGACTGAAACATAGAGCAACACGGCACGCGCGGAAGCCCTTGTTGCTCGAAGGACTGAAACGTCAAAAGTTGAGTTTTTGGAATCTTCTTAGGTCATGAATAATTTCATTAAATGCTTATTTTATTTATTTTAAATTCGATATATCGAATAGATCGATTTATCATAATAAAATAATTCGATTTTGTAAAACAATATAACTATTGTTTTACAAAATCGAACAATACCTACGCGAATTCTTGGAAAATCGCGTGAACAGGCGCCAAACGAAAACTTTTTAATCTGTGTCTTCGTTTAAAAATGTTTAAATGTGTGTTGCCAGTGCACCGCTGACAAACTGCTACAATTAAAGTGGAATGTCTGTCTTTTTGCCACGGGTCGAAGCGAGAGAAGTAAAACCACGGTACATTAATTTTGCTCGTGAATTCATCTGTCACAAAGTTGTGCAAAAACAATAATTACAACATTATGAAAAAATGATTACGTTTGAGATTTGCGCGCAGGGGCTCCGACCCCATAGAGATTTTTGGTACAGTTTGATATCCTATTATTGTTATTGAAACTTTGAAGGCCATGACATAAAAAAGAATTAAAGGTGCAAGACATTAAACAAACAAAACCTCTTCTTTTTATTTTATTAGATTGGTAGATTGTAACATCATCGGTCACAGATGTAACAGATCTAATAAGAAACTCAAACTACTCACGATGATTGTCAAACTGTGCTAAGTGAAGATCATTAGCACTGGTAGTATAATTGAGTTAAAAAAGCAGTACATACGTCATCCACCATATACCAAAAACAATTTGGCAGTGAAACCATTCTAAGTTCATTCCTATTCAACATGAAGCATACTATCATATTATAATTTGTTGTGTTTTTGTAGTTAAATATAGTTTTATTTTTACACAACTAGCCGTAATGTGTCTGAAACTATTAGAAACTTTTTAAATTTAATTTTACCAGAATTTACTGAATTTTCAATCCAGGATACCAAAAAGCAAGTACCTTGTGTTTATTTTGCAAGAAGTAAAGCTACAACAATAATATAGGAAGCATTTAGATCAATGTGTGGGCCCGTGACAAGCGAACCAACGTGGGCTGCGCCTGAGCATAATCCGGGGAAATACGCGGCTGACACGGTAACTTTCTACCAAATCTAATTTGCTGCTCAAATATTTTTTCCTTATTCTGGGGAGCAACAACGCTCTTTTTAATTTTTGCCCAAAGATAAAATTCTATGAAACCGCGAACATTAATCAAAACGATATCAACGTACGCACGAAACTGAAATAAAAGCCTTATCTATTTTATGCCCCGGAATTTAAATTCGCATTCAATGGAAATCCCAAACTTTGCGAGTTGGCAATCTTTTTTGTTTCTCCGCGAATTTCTCGATGTTCGAATTGGTCCCTTCAGACCGACGACGTACAACGACCGCAGACCGGTTTTTATTAGCTAATTATAGGTTCTCGCTAAGGGATCCCTAATTACGAAACTTGACACTTAAAATTCGGCCCGGTTTAAATTATAACCATTTCAATTGGAAACAACCTTAAAATTATAACCATTTCAATTGGAAACAACCTTAAACAACCAAAACAATATAAACATTCAAATTTATATTGATCTAAAGTTTATGCCATTCAAAGTTTGAAAACTACTAAAAAGTTTGTTTTGTAAATCCTAAACAGTTTAACTTAAAACCAACAAGAAGTCACTTATTAATTTTGATTTTTATTTTAATAATATCAGTGTTACCTGTAACCGTAACTGAGAGTGGCCAGGCGACCTTGTAATTTGTAATACGACCTTCCCAAAACTGGTCCCAAATAAAACTAAAACCATGGAGGCCGAATTTGATGGACGAAGGTCTGATCCCGACTAGTTTAACAATTTATTGTTCCCATATCGTTTTCCTGCGAAGGGATTATCCTTATAATTAGCAAAAGGCTACAATTCAATAGAATGAACATTTAATTTTCAGAATTTCTTAGAATTTACGTAACTGAAGCAGATTCAAAAGAGCCTTCATTTGATAAATAGATTCACGCAGTATTATAATAACAGCGTCTGATTCAAAGATGAGGATTCCTCACAAATCACAAAGGATTACATTGAAATATTAGACCTGGGGCGTGAAGCGCTATAATTTAGAACGCAGAGGAGTTATTAGTACGTCGATCATAACGTAAATTACCGGGCGGGAACTAAACTTGACATCGATTCCTTAAAAATACACGATTAAGATTATTAAGTAAATGATGTTCCTAATCGTTCAAAGATTAATGGTATAATACATTGTTCAGTATGGCATAATGATTTATCGATTGCGACTTTATTAAACTTTTAAGACCCATACAGTTCATCAATCTTTGCTGCTTTCTATTTAAGCGAACCATGCTCATGTCCCTTAATATATCCGCTCCGAAATCTTCGACGGCTTCGACATCATTTTTATGAATATCTATCGGAGCTACTTTATCCTTAAGATCGGCTGTAACATCGTCATCTTCATTTGTCGTATCGTTATCGACGCACTCACTGATGTTGTCGAGTGCCACATGCATGCCAGATAACGGTTTCGCTTCGCAGCGTAAATAAATTTTACAATCTCGGTTTATTACATTATCGAACGGGCGATCGCAAGGGCCATGCGCCCACACGAGCGTGTCGCTGTGCCCGTCAAAATCACGACCTACTCAAATAAAATCCCCGCGTAAAAACGAGAAGAAATTTCATACAAAGGTGGGTTTAATCTATCGCAGAGTCACGACAATTCCATCGAGCCGTCTCGCCAGATTTGTCGGGTGCAGTGTGGCAGGCTGGCAGGCTTACTGGCTGGCAGGGCTGCGCGGGGGGCGGGGCGCTCCCGCGCGTTACTCGGTGACGCCGGTTTAGCCCGTACTCGTTCAGTCTGTGGCTTGGTCGCTACTTCGTCGTACGTGTGCCGATTTCTAGTTCGACTGTTTCGTGTGTTCGACTAACTTGTGACAAAACTTGGTGTACTCCAAAGTGGATCGGATGATTTGCAGTGCTTGTGACGATCGCCATTTAATCAATGTGTGATAGTGATTGAAATTACCCAACGGTTCAGGGAAAATCGAGCCGATGGTCCTCTTGAATACTAACATGAAAATAAATGGTAAAGTTCTAAACTAAGTGTTTGCATGTGTTCTTTTGGATTTTGTATCACATGGTATGCTCTTGTTCGGATGATCTGATGATCTTGGCTTGCACGACGCACATTTCATCTCTCAATTGGTGGCAAGAGCGGAGGAGTCGGGAATCAACTTAAGATTGTGCAGTTAAATAAATATTCAAATGAGAGCTTTATATCAACGATATACCATCCGGGCCACAAAAACGCCCAAAACAATGGCAGACCTTGTGTCTGCCAGACGACATTGACTCTCCTAATGTAAATTTGAGTTACTGAACAATGAACATAGTGAGTTTAGAAGTCGTTATATGAATAAAGGCTGGTGTGTGTGACCCTGCTGCGCCTACGGGACCAATCGTCGTGGGTGGACGGCATAGTTCCAAACCGCCTAGTACGACAGTGGGTGTTTGAATGGAGCCAGTTAATAATAATGGTGAGATTTAATCACCGCCATAGAGGATACACAACAAAGCTATAAAAGCATGCCCATGTTTCAATTTGTAGAAGAAACCCTTTGGAATAACATACAGAAACTAACAAAACGCTTCTAAGAGAGTAGCAGAACAGGCTTGTTAGTAGTTTGAGTAGGTTCGGTACTAATCATTAATATTCGTTTCTTGAAAAATATTTTAATGACGTTACTCTATTTACCAGTGAAGACGAATCCTTACAATCTCTAATTTCCTGTTACTTAAACTGCGTTAATTCTGCACATGTTACGGAACGGACCTCAGATGTTGACAGACAAAAAACGGAGCTCTTTTCCGCACATGTGCGACTTCTCTAGGTATCGAAATTCGGGCCAAACAAACGACCAGTTTCAACTCTATTCAAACACCAGACGTTAACAATTAAAAAGATAAATGAACCGCACCATGAAACGAGTAGACACCTACGCAATAAAATCAAATCAAAAGGGGAAAAGAAATGTAATTAAAGAATGAATTACCCGAGGTAACCCTGTTATTATAGAAAGCATCTGTTGTAAAGATAAATGTGCATGTCGAGGAAATAAAAAAAATGTTTTGTGTAGAGAATCTTGCGAGCGGAGGCGGCACGTGGGCAGGCAGATGTGCGGTTCAGGCGCATCCCGAAGTCAATCGCCAAAATCACGATCCTTTACGATTTTCTTGCAAATATACATTGTATTATATCCGAAACTTTTTTAACTTTATTGAGGGTCTGATATTTAATTCATTATTCTATCATGAATGACGTATAATAATTTTATGAACAATAAAATCAAACATAACTATTTTTGAGCTATATATATGAAGCCGCAGAATTGCAAGCCTGGTCTGACTTCAAAGAGGTCAAGTCCGGCTCGAAGGACCGAGTTTTTCCGCCATTTATGATCGGCAACTCGTAGACGGTCATCGCCTTGTACGGCAACCTGTATCGAGTTAGTATTGACAACTGTGGGATAGCCGACACCGCGCCCTCGCCTATAACTAGCGACTCTCTAGGTGTTTCCATAATTTCTCTATCCTTATTCGTCTTATGGCAAAAAGTGATTTCGACACGCAGCTTTAATTAAAAAACCGTAAATTTAATCAATACAATGTCCATATTCATCATAATCTATTAATTAATATTGTGATATATGAAGATATGTTTATGTAAATAGTACATTTTCATTGAGTGTATAACAAATTTTAATGGGAACACAACTGCACAATTAGAAACACTAAACTTAGCGAACTTAAACAATTTGCAAGTGAACATGTAATACAATACGTCCATTTTAGACGCAATCCGGCAGTAACAGGCGTGGTAAACAAATGTAAACTTCACATATGACAGTCGTTCTCGGCAAAACGTGTTTAAAATTTGAGAAATTACTGAGAACGGAGACTGAATATTAATGCAATGAAATGCGCAAGACCGACATTAAAATAAACCAAAACTTTTGAGCAGAAATTATAATAGCTACTCTATCTTATATAATAAACAATGTTCAAAACAGCTGAACATTTTGATACAAAAGATAATAGAGTTGTAAAAACGTAAGCTGGAATAAAAATTACCGAAATCCATCAAAATGTGGCACGCTCTACACACCTGCGCGACAGCTGCAGAATTTATAACACCGAATTACTGGCTTGAGGATACAAGAACGCAGATGGTACGTTTGGTTGCAACCAGCTGTAGAATTTGGGTATCCTCTTCGAACATACATTATGCTAGTTATAAAATACATAATGACATCATAGAATTGGATATATCGGATACTATCAATATTGTCGATGTGTACCTACGTTTTTAACAGATCTGATTCAATGTCACGTTGATCAAAGTCTATATTTATTATGAAAATATTGATAAAGTCAATAATAATTCCGTCTTTCTTGGATAATATTTAGTATTTCCGTCGTTCTTGGATAATATTTCCGTCGACATAATTTACTTCAGAAATCTTTATGAATACATTTATAATGTCAAAATTAATTCACTAAAACCCAAGGATGGGACCTCTTAGCAGGAAGTGCGGCAGACGAGGCCATTTCTAATATAATTAATCTCATCCTACCTTTAATCTCCAATTTTCCCCTTGAAGTAATTGAATAGGCTTAAATTCGAAGCTCGTCAGGAAATTGCTTTATATAACTTGGCTATTTTTCGTATTTTTTACTTTTTAATGTATGTATACTCAAACTCGTTCCCGTACCCGTGTGGTTCCCGGCTTAGAATAGGACCACTCCATCTCATTCCATGGATGTCGTAAGAGGCGACTAAAGGAAATGCTTCCGATGGGCAGCAGCGTCGGAAGCTCACAAAGCCAAAAAAAACTGCGCTCGCCAACCCGCCTGCCAAGCGTGGTGAGTATGGCAAATCCCCCCAAAATCTTGGGGGAGACCTTTATCCAACAGTGGATATTTTGCGGTTGTAATGATGATACTCAAACTGTTTTGCAACTGAAAAGATTTGCTCATCGAACATCAATCGCTGTGGTTATTACCCACGTCTTACACCCACATTACGTATCTAATCGTCGCATCTATCTAGTAGAAGTAATATAAGGCCGGTGTCCGCCTTGAGAGGAAATAGAGCTGGAAATAAATCGCCCTTACCCCGAACTTAAACTAAAATAGTCGTACGGTCTACACCTTCCATTTCTCTGCCTTCATTACCATATCCTGTGTGTAACTCCGAACCAAACTCCGATATATTACATGTGCGTTTGTCGAAACATTAGGAAGCTCTTATTAAGCTCAGAGAATATATAATATTTGGTAGTATGTTCATAATTATATATAGTAACAGGATTTAGCACGATTTTTTCTTTGGTTTTTTGTTTTTTTGTTGTCTCCAAGTGATATATATTTATAACCTTCAAAGTCAAATTAAAAACCAATTAATCATCCTTCTCAAAGAGCTTGTATATATCAAACTTAGTATAATATTGTGCGAGCAAAATGATGTATTATATAAGTAATATCGGTTAATTACCTTCCGGAAGGTAATTTACTTCACGCCATTCCAATATTGCTATTATATGGCATGACTCGGACATTGTCGGTTGACGGAGGGCGGCCCGGTGACATTACATCGTTAATCACTCCATTCTTCCCAAAGAAAATTTTGATTTTCAATTTCAATGGCCAAAGATTAACAAATCCAATAACTTGATTGATGAATATGCCTAATTAAATCTTTTTATTTAACGTGCCGTGAGTTGACAATAGAGATGTGAGTTATAGGTGCGCACTCGGTGCGGATGTAGACTTTTTTGATCTCTGATAGGCTTTCTCTCTCTAGCGGCTTTTTGTTATCCTGTTTATTTTTGTAACCAAATTGAGCAATCGACACAGATGCGACTTTTAGTTCCCTTCATTTGTTGACTTTACTGGGACACCGGGGATTTATTTTTTGTTGACTAGTTTTTTGTTGTTAGCGTGTTTTATCTAATAGGAAATCTGTTCAGTTTCCTTTCCATGTCGCAGGCTTGTAGTTACACACAACATCGAATTATAAAGTAAAATTAAAAAGAAGCTTCTAACATTGGTTTCGAATTCCATTATAAAGATTCCCATGGTGAACAAACTTCAGTTGTAACTCGAAACCAAACATTTGAAATGTGTTTTTTACGTTACAAATCCATGTTATTTTTATAAGAGTTGATTTAAAATTTATGTCCCTAACGTTTTACAATATATCTCTTTGATAAATTGCTTATCACAGCTTTATCGTGTTTCGAATTTATCCTCTAAAACTAGTTTATCTGTGAGATAGGACGTGTTCTAGAAAAACGGTTGCTTGGAAACGGATATTGAGATCGAGTTTCTACCACTCGTCTATTTAATTCACAGGCCAATATTTTATAAATTTATTATATTCGACTCTACCAATATTAATCATATTGCCAATAAATACCTATTTCGTTTCATATGGTTCAAAAATAAAAGTATGAATCAAATAAGATGGGCTAGTCACAAGCAATATTAGCAGCAGGAATATCTGTAAATAGTGTAGATGAGGGCTTAAGGACTGCTGCTAAAATACAGGTGGTCGGGTCTGGCATTGCGCCAGACGGCAACAAGTCTAACTTAAGACTAAGGATTTGGGATACACTTCAGTTTGACGGGAAATCTCAAGTTTGGTTCACTACGTACAGTCAGATGCAGAGAAACTTGGCCCCCTAAGATTAGGATTTGGTGGCATCTGACTGTACTTACTGATTACTACTGTATGCATGCTAGTTAGTAAAGACAAAAATGCATTTAAGGTTCTGCATATTGGCATACAATCGGATGATGAGGAATAATATTAATCTAACTTGGTTGTTTAGATACCAATTAAATGAATAAATTTGATGTAACTCGTTGTTTCCAATAGAGCTAATGTAGCTTATAGATAGCTCGTAATGGCTCGTATGTTAGAGCATTTCTTTAGAACTCATTTTTGCATCAGCTCTCTTTATTTCGTATTTTTTGTTGGGTTTATAAATAAAATATGATTGCCTTTCATAAAATTTATTCTTGATATAAAAATTCCATTACTTTATTATTAAGAATGTAGACAAAGCAAATGCACGCTGCACTTCGACCCATATTATCTGCAATTAGTCAAGGTGCCCGATTCGGCGCTTCCCGACGTAACTGGATATGTAAAGAGCTGATTTATTGACGGCGATGAGCGATTTTATGCCTGTTTTACTTATTGCGATAATTATTTACTAAGGAAAGTTTAGTAAATCATTGACTCATCTACCTTTAATAGTTGAAATCACCTTCTTGTCTATATTGTTAAGCATATTGTTGGAAATGTCTCGGTAACATTTTATTCTTGAATTGCAATACTTATTTAATTATTTACAAAGGTAATTAACTAGGCAAGCTTACGGCCTAAACGTGTTTGACTTTTGTCTATTTGTTAGAATCTAAATGCGGAACCGTGGTCCCTTCTCAATTATGAGTAGAGTGATTATGATTCTGCTAACAAAAGTCAAACACGTTTAGGCTGTACGCTTGCCTAGTTAATTACCTATGTAAATAATTAAATTAGTTTTTAGATACCACTATGTGTTATTGTTGTTTTTCTCGCTAATCGCTGTAACTAAAAGCGACGCCTTACGCTCCACAATCTCGCCTCCATATATGACTCTCAAATTATCTGACCATTTTATACTCTTGCGCATGTTGTGTTGTGACTGTTTAATTGTATGTCTTTGTGACGCGGGGTGTGATGGTAAGAGCCATCAGCATGTACTTAAACTATGTTTACGAAATCTCAACACACTTTAACATATTCAGAAGTCGTATTTATTGCATGATATATGGATACGTATTGTGTTTATCTTGATGGTATTTATGGTATTTATGATAGATATAAAATACTAAAAGTTATAAATTAATTAAGATATTACGTATATGAATGTATGCATGCACACATAATTTTAATTATGGTATTTAATTTTTAGTAAATATAAGCAATAAAATACGTGGAACTTATACTTTACCCAAATTCAACTGCGTTTTTAAACCGTCTTTTTCGATCTGATAGACCACCACTTCTTTCCGATCAAAACCAAGTTTAGGCTCTAGAATATAGTCGATAATTTCAGGCAAAATAACAAGTTTAACGCCACTTTCTTTTCTGTCTTAGCCTACAATATATTTCAAAGTTGATAGATCTATAAATCGAGAGAGAAGCATAATACAAGAGGAATCTATAAGCGAGTCAGTTAACATTAGCTGCTTAGCATACACTGGCCAAAATAAACGGAACTCTTAGAAAAATAAATCAAGAGCAGACGTCGCTTCTTTTTAAATGCTCACGTCCGTAATTTATTACAGATTAAAATTTAAAATGAAGCCTATGGAAGCGAGTAGCATTATCTATGGTAGCGGTCAAAATAATCTTCCGGTTACCGTTTCTATAATATGCTACGAAGGTGTTTAATATAAAAAAGAGAACGTTTGGTGATGGGCCGTGATTGATACACTTTTAATTAACTTTTAGAACGTTCATTATGAACAACCTTTTACAAATGAGAATTGAAATTAATTGCCCTTTTCGGCTCTAAATTGTTCTTTCTTCCCCTTCTGATTCTTTAATAATAACTTTTGCTATTGCATAAAAACAAATCGATTTTACCTGTTTTCATAATAATAAATGAGTAAAAGAATAATTTATTACTAAAAGATATCACAGTTCAATTTACATTTATCTACCTCCATGTTAAGGAGGAACTTCCAGTACAACAGCCTAAAATTAGTAGTAAATTTTTAACCGTCACTGAATGTTCAGAGAATTGTGAAAATGATATAGAAATGTAGTACATAGGTATTTTTAACAGCAATCATGATAAATCATAGCAACTTAACAAAACTACGTGTTAAATCAAAGGATGTTTTTTTAAACAGTCCTTCCTGCAGGCCACGATGATGATGACAATAAGCCAAGCGAAGCGTGAACAATGCACACGGTCGTTATGTTTCGAATAATTTATATTCGGTTGTTCTCAATTTTACGGAGCGTGATAGTGTCGCGTCAGTGTGATATGGTCACACCGTATATCATGGTTGGGTGTGGTCAATGGGTTACTGCTGACAGATGTAGGATTATACTGATAAGAATGCAGATGGTACCGGCTTAATGGATTTACCTCCGAATTTGTATGGGATTCCTTGCCTGATAAAAGGACTGTCTATGAGAACTAAGAAGATACAAATCCAAGAGATAACACCAATCTTGACATTCAGGAATTAAACTATACAATGCCTAACATGAGCACTTCTAAGCCCATCCATCGTTAACTTAACTAAACAGATAATAATTAGAACGGCCTACAATAAATATTAACTATTCAAAATTAGATGATGGTACAATAGGCGGGCTGGCTTCACCCGCGCCGCCTTGACAGGCCAATCCATCAACTAACTATGGGTACTGTTAGCCCGATGCAATCAGGGTTTTTATCGATGTCAACGCCCGCTCCAAAACACTCAGCGAACAAGCCCGATTCCAAACACATACAATCAAAGCAAATAAAAATTATATTAATCACAATGTTGCTCAATAGACGCACAACGTTTTTGCACGATTGAACATCGTTTTTGCATGATATGCAATTACTGCTAACGGCTCTGTACGAGCTCAATACAATTTCGACTTTGCATTTATTGATCCGGACGTGTTTTTAAACGGTATTAGAATTCAGCTTTCTAATACAGTGAAATCTTCAGTACTCGTCTGATATCTGATCGGGAAAAAATTATATGGACATGTGATGACGATAGGTTTCTAAACCGCAAATCATGTTGACCTGCGACCGGTAACTATCCGATACAGTCAGACTTCGTCCCATTAAGGCACCGAAGTCGCGGCCACTCGCTAACAACTGCTAACAAGGTTTCGTTACGACGCGGATATTCCACCGACATGTCATTATGACGTCTTTTCAGGAACCGAACCCAAATATCTTCAAAGTTTTGAAGGATTCCATCGACCTTATATGTTATTTCTGGAGTGACTTTAACTTTATATATTTTGAAATGAAAGACTTGCCAAAGAATGATGCTGTTGTGTTTCTCATATGTTTTTGAATGAATATCACTCGTCTCATTGGCTCTCAGTCATACATTTCGAACCATTGAGCAAAAAACATATAAAATGTGTCCCCCGAATGTCGAATGTTTAAATAACTGTCATGTTCACGTTTGGTGCAGGAAGTCTCGTTAAAATTGAGAGGAATGCACAAAAACTGGCTTTCGCTTAAACATCTGGCTGTTAAAAATATAAAACAAAGATCTCGTAGCATTCGCGCACTCGAAATGCAAACGAGGCGACTGAGGTTGGCAACACTCAGCGGCGCAACATGAAAATATGACCAATCAATGTTCTCTTTGCCGCTTTTTCCAAATTTGCAATATTGTGAAATTTAATGATTAACTTTGTTTTTTTACAGAAACTTCTACGCATTATATATTATGTAACTTTAACAAGTTTCTTAAAAGAAATAATGTTAATGTACTCAAGTGATCAGTGTATTTGCTTAAGACATCGATCCTCACCACCAAAGTAGTCAGAATAGCACATAGACAAGAACTATCATAAATCTTAACCACAGCTCGTATTAACGTGTGTGTCAATGTCGTCAGGTGAGGTCGTTACGGCTATCCATTGACTGATGATTTGCAAGTTTCCCAACGCCGTAGCTTTTGTAGAAGCTTCATAGACTTCTAATGCCCTCCACCTTGTGGCCTGAGGTAATTTAGGGCTATCGGTAGGCCCCGCTTTCACTGATGAATGACCTCAGGTCTCGTCCCTTCACACCTGACGTGCCCCGCTATTGAGCAACAAATCGTTTCCCTTTCAACGCGCTCGCTATCTTGTTTACACGAAATTTCATATTAAAACCCCTCGTTAAAGTGTCAACGCCAACAATCACTCTGAGAACCAACAGTTTATACTTTTCTCTGTAAAATCAATGAAATATTCACACTCAATTTTAGGCTGTTGATGTTGCAAATTAACAATTTTACAATTACGGCTTTCGATGCGATATGTTATTACCGTACATCTTTTATTGCCCTGGGGATATAAGAGAGATTAATCAATTATGGTTCAGTTGCTTTCACCGCCAGGTATTGTAGCGTACTATCCAATCGAATTTATATAGATAAATGATGGAGTATTTAATTTTTTGTTTTATGTATGAGCAAGTTTTCTCAATTTTACGTAGTTGTCGGTCCCTGGTTACCCCAGTGAGTGCAGGTAATTTAACGCTATCAGTGGGTCAGATTTCTCTGGTGGCTGATGGATGGCCGCCGCTGCCCTCAGCTCGTTAACAACGTTTTGTGCTCTAACCTCCCACTTTTTGCCTCCTTTACATTGTTCGCAATAAACTATTCTAACAAGTTCTTCTTCGTTTTCCCGATTTATTTTCTAGTCTATTTTCGTACTTAAGATGATTTGTGTTTGAAAAGGGTAATAATTTAGGGATGACGTTAAAAATTTATTTGAAGTCGTTAATCAAGTTTATGAGATGGTCACTGATGATGTTTATTGGCTTATTTTATGGATCCTGAAATAAGAAATATAAAGATAATAAAGAATCAAATGAGAAAAGTTAGATTAAACACAAAATCAGGTTTTACATAAAGTTTTCCAAAAGCACTTTATATAACAAAGGCAAGAGGTCAATTTTATATGTTGAATGGTTAACGTCACATCAATGAGGCTCATTCAAGTTTTCAACATTACTTCAATTGGCACGGCCTTTTGAACTTTCAGCAAAATAATAGCACTATATAAGGATTACCGTGAGTTATGGCCGCATGGTTTCAATCTTATTAACTTTTCCTTACATTAAAACGTCCAGTTTGAAGGATTATGTGTGTAAATTATTTTTAAGTGCAGCACTTTATGCAGGTGTACCGTGGGGTTGTGCAATCTCGTATCAATCAATTGGATTTGGTTGAATTTCGTAATGTCCTCTTTAATTCTTTTAAGTGTCACCAAAAACCAATCGGCAATTTTGTATTTCAATTTTTTTTTATTTAGCCAATTGGTCCCACTGCTGGGCAAAAGACTCCCCCTTATCTCTCCAACTACCTTTATCGCTCGCTAGTTGCTGCCACCGTTTATTAAAGGCCGACAATTCGTCAGACCACCTCATTTTCGGTTTTTGGATTTATTTATTACCGATTCCGCAAGATTAGATTTATTTACACCCACATGAACTCTCTGCTCAACCCTAAAGTTTGACTGTCAGACAATGCTTTTAGCATTTAGTCCACCTTTTGTACTGTACTTTTGTATGTGTGTACAATAAAGTTTAAATAAAATAAATAAATAAAGATATTCCTAAGCAATACCTACTTTCAGTAATACCTTTCTTCTTGGATATAGAGTACACAATTGGAACCCAAGTCCCAGTGATTTTAGGCTTAGTTTTACTTGTTCCTGTGATATATTGGCACCATTTAATTAAAATATATTTTATATTGCATCACCACTCGTCATTTAGTTAAGTGCCGCGTGATATCAATTGATTTCTGTGACACATTCGTATGTTTATATGTCTTTAATGTTGATAGTGTCACTACTGTTCTTTGTGTCATTATTTATGCAGTATCTGGAGGAAATGAGGTCGGTAACCTGATACCTTACGAGTTAATTAATGCATCCAATTGAAATACTTAGATATAAGGCAATATCTTGAGCGAAATGTAGAGAACTAGGGATTTAACTTCAAATTCCCGAACTTTCTACACTTATTCTGATAGATAATGATCTAAGATTCCGACCAAAAAAGATTACGACTTCTGTTATTTAAGACGAGCTTAGCTGTCAATCACGACGCTGCTAATTTCAGATTAAGTGAAATATTTTTTAGGACTTGCCTACTTCAAGCTTGCATGAAAATCGTAACCAAAACTGTAACACTGGTCACGACGCGGGCATAAAAGGCTATTTTTACTATTACGATCTCCATAACTAGATTATGGGCAGTAAAGTGGCGCCCTCAATACAGGTTCCTGTTACGTTAAACAATAGTCCCAAAAAATGGTTGTTTTGAAACAGAAGCTCTATGAAATTTGGTACTTCCGAATTTGAAAGTATGACAAATAAATTCCAATGCAAATTCTTTTAATAAATTATGCTGTGAAAGATCAAGACCGAATAATCCATGTCCACTAAAATAGAAAGAGGAAACTGGGGAAGAAATTTCTGCTGACCATATAGGGGAAACAAAACGAATATCAATCAATATGCAGTCGCAGCCTCCCCATGCAGCCGCCATATTTGGTGCACTGCCCGACCTACCCAGTGCATCATAATGTATACGGTTTTATTGCAAAATAACACGTTAATAGAAGTATAGCCAGGTTGAAACTCTGTAGTTATTTTTTTTCTCTCACTACATGTATAAAAAGCTTTGTCCATAGGGCCGGGCCAAACTTACGAAACAAAATTAAATTATTCATTGTAAATTTTATTAATTGACTTGAATTGGATTAATTGTAAAAGTAAAGAAAAGACGTGCCTGATAAAATCTTTGTCAATGAGTTTTCTGAACTTGACTGTTTATTTGTCTGTCTATTTTGTCCTGTTATTATTGAATGTCGTTAAATAAACATAGAAGTCAACACTCTTTCATAAAGTGTGATTTCTATTCTATGACCACTTTAATTTGGGCTCTATAAATTTTGCATTGCTCTCTATCCATCGATATTTATTGCCATCTTTATGATTATATATCATTCGCTAGTATATCCATAAAGAATACAAATATAAACCTCTTTGCAGATTGCATTAAGTAGATTAGATCTTTCCCAATCAAATATCAGAACACCGTGATGAAAGCGTAGTAACGTTTTCTTTATTCAATTGACCTAAAATCACTTGAAACCTTTTAAGAGTCCCTCTCTAAATCCATAACGTAGAACATTATGCTCATTACGAAACTTCCGTCATTGCAGGCGGCGATTGTAAACATAACGTTAAAACAAAGAGCATTTATCAAAGAAATCTAAAGAAACCGTGGCATCCTGTTACTCAAACTTTGTACGCCCTTTAGCTGGATTTGTTTAGACTAACACTAATTTTGATTTTAAACTACTTAGCCGAATGACCTTTCAGTCAATCATCAAAATTCATGGACGTAGATTCAAATTGGTTCTGTAATGTATATGGTAATTAGTAAAAATAATTGCGCGTGTTAATGGCTGAAATATTTAGTACTTATGTTTTTAATTTTAAACATGTCCTTAGCCTTGAAGTCGATTTCTTTTTCATGCACCCGAGAAATGTGAAAATTGAGATTTTTTTATTGACTTGAGAATTGAGGAGCATTGTTTTTCTAAAAGTTTTGTTTATAAATACAGTGTAAACTCTTTATAACGAAACTCAAGGGACTGAGCATTTTTTGTCGTTACAGAGAGTTATCGTTATATGGAGTGAACAAAAAAACAACCAAATTAACAAGAATTTTTCCTAAACTCTAATCGCTTTCCGTTTACTGGCCATGTTAACAGTTTCAAAGTAGGTTTACGACTGATAATACGATAGGTACCCAGTATGCTTGGTCGAAGACCATCACTTCCGAGAAAACAATGCGTCATACTGCACGTGTTCAAGGCAATTAAGGATAACAAAAGCTAGACCGACCTCAGATGTTTCGGAGCTTCAGTCTTTTGTTACCTGATAACATAATATAAACAATAATACCGATAATAAATATTTACTGTCTAAAAATATGAACACATTTCTTCGTAATAGAGAATGTCGTATCGCTATAAAGAGTGTTGCAATATGTGGGTTTTAACGCAAACCAACCAAGTTGGGCTTACTTCAACGTTACAGGGAGTTTATTGTTATAAAGGATAACGTTATAAAGAGTTTACACTGTAGTTACAACTGGCATCATGTTTCTTACTTTTAAGAATTAGTTACCAAAAAGTTGTCCTATTTCCACGCACGAGTTGTGATGTTAACGACCAATGAACGAAAGATGACCCTTTATTATATTTCGATTACTCCTAAACTTTCGACGGCTGCCTCGATTTACGAGCTATTATTATCTTTTTATGATCACTTAATGATGCATTAATCTTTAGAAAACTATTTCTAGACATTTTTGTTATATGCGAAAGCTGCAAGCCATCTCAAGATTTTTACAAAAAGTCGATTTTTTATTACATGTCAAGAATGAAAATGATGAATTTGTTTTGTCTTTGTATGAAAATGTTGAATATTGATTTATTCAACATTTTCATACAAAGCTAATAATGAAAACATCTACTAATGCACGTGTATTTCATTTTTATACGAAAATAAGACTCCTACAGAAGCGAGGCCTTAGGCCAGAATAAGTCAGCAAAACAAATTAATAAAATGCACAGTAATAAATAAATATAATATCAATCAGTAAAGTATGTTACTTCAAAAACATGTTAAGCGTATGCCCTAGACTTTTCCGCCATTACTTTCTGAGGAGATATTGAATAGTTGAACTTACACTTAGAGGGGAGAGGCTGGTGTACTGAGATACAGGCTCTGCTTAGTTCAGACACCAGTCTCTCACAATCTTATAGATACTGTTATTCTTGACCTTATACTTCCTATTTCTGTAAATGTTAGATTGTGGAGAGAAATAAAGTAATTTTGAATAGTTAGCTTGAGGTAAAGTGAATACGTTTACCTAACATTCTTGAATCTTCATAAATGTATCTTTATTTTATGCCTCTTCCTTATTTCTAATATCAGTAGAGTAGTTAACTACAAAGGAGCTTCAGAGTAAAGGTATAAAACATGAACAACTAAAAAAGGTTTTACTGATGTCATATCACTATCATAAATAATTCAAAATGTATGCGAAATGACTCCACACTCCGGAAATTTTGTGGATATGGTTGTAAAATATACCTATATCTGAATTAAACTTATTTTTTACATAATATATTTGTAAATCTAATGGTATGAACGATTAATTATTGAGTCATGACTTTTGTTTTTATATTTCTATTTCAATATCAAACTTATTTGCATGGTAAAGATACGCAAGTTTCCCCTTTCGCTTTATCTTTCTATACAGAGTTAAGCCCGAAAGAATTAACCTCACATTACACAGCCAATAACCAGCTGTAATAGCACTGGAGGCATTGTAATGGCTATATTGAGGACAAATCCGCATTCCAAAGCAGGAAGCGTCTCCTAATCCGATAATTGTCTGAATTTCCTCTTAATGTCTCCGTACAGAACAGAACAAAAGTAGCGAATGCAATTGCTCGTAATTGTTCGAAGCGATTAACTACTTGTGTTCGGGAGGGTACTTGAGTGTCGGTCAAATATAACTGTGTGCTTGCTGGAGAGTCTTCTCGAAGACTTAATGATATACGTCACTGTTTAATTTGTTTGTCTATACTATTGAGTTAAATAGCACTTCTAAGTTAAACTATCCCATTAACATTTATCGTGAAGTGTGTCTAGTTTGTTAAATAAATTGTTTTTATAATTATGTATATAATTTCCTGAAAATTTGAGAGCAAGAAAGCTGAATCAGTAATCATTACCAAATTGTTGTTGTATCTATATTTAACTTTTCAATTATTTCATAGTTCATCTACGGCGCTAAGCAACAATAATTTGTTTTGTCTTTTTTTGCATTTTATGTTTTACATTGATCTTCAGACACTAATTCAGTGACATCATGTTTATCGAAATAATGCTAATAAAATTATGAGCATAATGCGAGTACCACAAAACTGACTGAAGTTAATATCCATCACAACAGCGCTAGCAAACAAATGTTTCGTGCACATATCAATAGAGCCAGCGGCGTTCAGGGATGGCAAGCAAATTTTATTACGATGTCACAGGCGACAGCCCTAGTTGTCACGACAGCCATTTTGATGGCCCTTACACACGCTAATATGACACTAAACATAACGGAACCGGTGGAACCATCAACATAGGGATATATATTACAAGGAAATACAATAAGTATCACCTTACAACATATGTAATATTTTTATTGTTTGACTATCCAGCTCGGATTTCTATCTTTTACATTGGCTGTAGCTGTAACCTAACCTATAAATACAATATCACAGAAAAAATGGTATATTACATACAAAAATGAGTGTAAAGTGCAAGCCAGGACATCAGTTCAATGATGATCTATGCTTAACAAAAATATTTCTTCGTCAGGTTCTCGATAACTTTCGTGGATCTCCGTAAAATGACGATTGACAGAGCCGGTCGGCCCCCTGCTCCTCGCAGAGCTTCTTCTACCTACAGAAGCTACGATGAACTAGGCGCTATAGAAAGAACCAGACCATTAAGGTACAGACATGGTGGTATCGAAGATCTGACTGGTATAGAATCACCGAGAACATACAGGAATTATGAACACCAAGATTTTGATGATATAACTATAATTAGCTCGGAAGAAGTACCAAAACCCAGAAGAAAGGCAATTGAAGGTCTAGCGAATGGATTTAGAAGAACGTTCTCTGTAAGAAGTAGGAGAGAAGAGCCAGAAGGCATTCCTTTGGATACTTTTAATGGGACTTGTGAGGAAAATTTTGCAACTGTGAGAGGTGCTCCTTTTGGAAGGCGTAGATCTTTATCTCGGGAGCGTGGGTCATCATTTATGGCTAGAAGTTCGTCAGAAGGTGACGTGCGAGTGCCTCTTCCCCGCGCACCTCCTGCTGCTCACACTCCTCGTCTCCATCGATGTCTTCGAGCCCTCGGAGGCAGTTGGAAGAACCTTCTTTTATGTGAGTGACTTTGTTTAGATACCGGTGGAAATTAACAATCTTCGCTAAAAAGACTTGAGAATCAGTTCACTCATTAAAGGCAGTAAACTGTAACACTGTCTTAATTATTAGCCCGACGGGTACAAATGACCAGAAGAGCTTAGTTTTGTACCACTGATTAACCACAGAGCTTAACCAAATTCAACGCTTTCTTTTATGTAAATTAACCGATTGTTTGTAGTGAGGAGGAGTTGGTGATTAATTTGTGGATTAAGACGTGAAGTAGCCTACTTAGTGATGGCAATTTATTACCTAAATATATGCATTGCCCATTTATGTTTAATGGATTATAAAAACAACAAAGACTGAGGTACTAACTGTTGTATGTCCATTTATAAACCACTTCAAGGCTTGTCAAATATCACTAATAATAAAGCCTTTATGGCTTTATTTTTGTTTCATGTTTGGCTTTACCTTGAGTATATTTACATAAGTATTTACCAATAGGGTATCACCATAAGTAGTGTAGGAATGTATGAATAGTTTCCCGCCTTAGCAGCCACCTACTCGTATTGTGTAGGAAGCAGCACGCGTGTTTTGTGAGTAGACGTTTATTGGTAGTAATGGCTTTATTTGTTTCAAATCTTGGTTTTAAATGAGATAAGCTTACATAATAATCAAGGCTTCTGAACTTAATAACATTTGCTTCAATAACTCCACAAGAATAAGAAAACATTTTTCGTTGTTTATTTGTCATTTCGCATCTCCATAAGGGCATCTATTTTCAACCGACTTCCCAAAAAAGGAGGAGGTTATATGTTTCGATGTATGTATGTTTTTTTTTTTATGTATGTTCGCCGATTTCTCCGCCTATAGTGGACTGATTTCCGAAATTATTGTTTTATTCGAAATAGTTTATTCCCAAGTTGGTCCCATTTTAACCACGTCAGAATCTGTTCAGTAATTTTAAAGATACCTAACAAAATATAAAAAATAAAACATTGGATTATAGAGCAAAAGCCCCCGACAGCATTCCCTTCCTTATTTTATGAAAAGTCAAGATTCTTTATGCATGTCCCCATCACAGAAATAGCGATTAGCGACTAAATAATTGGGTCATGATTGCTTAAGCAGATAATTTGTAGCAATCATATTTAAAGTGGTAGCTTAATTTCCTTAAAGTAAGAGTTTTTTTAAGATTTTATTCCGAATAATATGAGAAATCATGCCATCCATTGCCAAGCCATTGGTGCAGATACAAACCCCTGCCAGACATTGTAACTTTACTAAATTACAGTCATGTTTGTTTAATTATAATAGCTGAATTTAATAATACTTTGAGAGGTCCGTAAAGGTGCTTTCGACCTATAAAATTCACTTTTGCTATCCATATTACCTGCATAAGCAACTAAGATTCAAACTTCATGCGTAGTCACTAATCTTTTTTACACGATTATCCCACACAGAGAAACAATCAGCATTTTTTAAATAAGGCAGGTTGGTCGTCGCGGGCTCTTGGTCTATTTATGTGCCAAAAATTCCATGGAGTTCTGACAAGTTCTGACATTTCAAATCAAACTGACATTAAACGTTTCGATTTCTTAAATTTTGGCCAGTGAAAAAATAAGTTTAAGTTTTCATGACAACAAAATTGCGCCAAGTGCACTAAAAATGATAAAATAAAACTTTTTTCCCACAAAAATGAACCGACTTCCTTTGTAAAACTTAAAATCATGAAATAACTTAATAGGCAGATTAATCAAAAAGAAAAATGTATTGGCATGCTACCTACTGAATGAGGTGAAGTCGGTGCCAAATTAAAAATTAAATCATCTAAATTAACATTAGAATCAGGTAGGTATACTTAATTATAATGCCTAATATCCTTACTACTTGCACTTGGCACCGACTTCACCTCATTCAGTAGGTAGCATGCCAATACATTTTTCTTTTTGATTAATCTGCCTATTAAGTTATTTCATGATTTTAAGTTTTACAAAGGAAGTCGGTTCATTTTTGTGGGAAAAAAGTTTTATTTAATTGATAATGTCCATCCATAAACAAAAACTCATCGACAATTTTTTTTTCATTTCCAAAAACATTAGATGTTTTTTTAAATCACTGTAATAAGTGAAATGCAGTGAACCTGTAAGGTGTACAATGAGTATCATGTTCCACCCCTGCAAGTGGTTTCATTACGGGAATTGCCATTTTAATTTTCCAAGCCGGGGGAGCTTACAATAGAGCTTATTGTACACATGTACAGGATGCCCCAGTTCAGGAATTATGTTATGACATATAGTAAAGGAACAGTGGAACAATTAAGTCTATGCACTACAATAAAAACATAATTTTATAGCAAATTAAAACTAGGAATAGTTTGTACAGTTTTATAAAAGACTCAAAAAAGTGTTAGTGAGACATAAAGCATTGTGGCGTTAAGTTTTGGTCAAAATTCGGTATATACTTATATATTATATAGCTCCTCTCAGCAGTACTTATAAATAGGAATTGGAATAGTTAGAAAAAAAAGCAAAGGTCGTAAGTCCACCTCACGTACCCCGCTATCTGCATTTTGCGACGACGACGTGCGCGTACGCAGTCGGAACGTAGTGGGCCAAGTTCTAATAATACTTTATGCTTAATAAAACTATTTCCTTTTTTTTTCGCTATTACCATACAGTACAGCCAGCTATATATATAATGAGTAATTTTAAGCCAAATTGTTATGAAATTCACGTGACGAAATATCTAAAAGGTGTCTTGATCATGATACTAAATTTGAATTGAATTTCGATTTTTGTTAAATGTTTCTAAGAGATATAATATTGAAATATGTGCAATAATAAGAGTAGAGGAATAAACTGATATATTTAGCCTTCTATACAAATAAAGGTCAAAGAGGACAAATGTGTTTACGAGTTGTGTTGATAGTAATTTTTAGTCACAACATAACACTCCATCATTGCAACTGCAATCTAAGTTAAGCAAACAACCACATACTTTAAAAATGACAGTATCTTATCTATTATAAGAATTATCACGAACAAGTTGACAAGTATTGGAAATGCCTTCTTAAAGGAATTACGCAAGTGTAGTGTCGTATTGTATCATAGCTAGCCTAAGGCCTATTCTCAAAAGTCCAAAAAAAGAGTCTAAGGGCAAAAGTACGTGATACCAATTTGTATAATAAATATGGTCTGAGAAAAAAGATCGTTGTTCAAAAAGCAGAAACGTACATAGCATGTCTGTTCGTCTGTATAATTAATTTATTCTATGTTATGATATGTAAAATAAACTCAGTTAAACTAACAGTAGCTTCCGTTCACCGGTTATTTATATCATTTAGGTGTTCTGAACTAAAATGCATCTATTTCGGGATTGAGTTATACTGTAGAGTATTTTCAATTTTAAAACCAACCCTTACTTATTTATATCGCTAAGAACATTCATTAGGAAGTGTTTACATTTGTGCGATAGCTATGGCTGTATATCTGGTTGTAAAAATATCGCCTAAACTTGTAACTTAAACTAAACACTAATATCTTGCTTTATTAAGAAAGTTTTTATATTAACTTGAGTTCTATGGCACTATATGCGATTGTAAAAATATCGCCTAAACTTGTAACTTGAACCAAACATGCCTTGCAAATAACAGAGATCATGAAAAGATTATTAGGTCAGCGTGAATCAGCGCGAGTTTCACTCCAATAAGCCTGTAACGACATATAATATGTATGTCCGACAAATATATTATTATGGGCAATAAACATAGAAATAGAAAACCGGAGCTAAAATAGGCAACTTTGTTGTTTATTGTACTTTATTTTTAAGTTATGTATGTACTATCTGCGCCCCGGGGCTCCGCTCCTGTGGGAATTTCGAGTCTCAAAGTACACAATGTGTTATTTCAGATAATTTTCTACCCGTGTACCAAATTCCATCGAAATCGGTCTAATACTTTTAGCTTAACAAACATCCGAACAAACAAACATCGTTTCTCACAAACAGTGGGGCATGTGGTTAAAATAAGGTTGGGCTATTTAAAAAATTTAGCACGATGATTACACATTCTCTGTCACGGCATTCAAGTCGATTTTACTGCCAAGTCGCGCTAACAGATGTAGATACCTCAAAAACAACAATAGTTATCTGTTAAATATATACAACCAATCTGGTTTTGAAATATATACAACCCTGTAGCCTGACAAAATCAGCCTGCATATTTATGAACCAATAATACTGCAATTTCTGTAATTTTTTATACTATGAGATTAAATCCAAATAATTTTTGCACATGTACAGAACCATCTACAGGAAGTAAGTGAGCTCTGAGAATTGACGGCAGCAGTTCAAAAGTTCTCCACTTACAGCGCAAGTGCCCAGGTTCATCAAAAAGTTTTTACTAGTGCTCTACACTCAACCCTTTATTACGTTTTCGTTGCCGTATTTTTTTTCACGAAAAAAGCGACGTCACATAATAAATTAGACGAATATTTTTAGTCAAATACTTCACCCACCACGTACTTAACTACTTTCGCACAAATATTGTTTAGCTTTACAAATGTTTTACCAATCTAGTTAAACTCAAAATTTTTCACACAACGTCTAAAACTATTGTTTTCCAATATCTTTACGTCATAACAATATAGTTAGTTATCATCGGATTTGATCTAGACCCCTCAATTAATAATGAAAACTTAGTTTGTGGGTGCCAACTGAGACCTTACAAAATAAAAAGTTTACAGAAACCACTGCATGTCATTTCACCATGTAGTAAATAGTCACAGCCTTCCGAATTTTGCATACCAATCATAAAGCATGATTGTTCTAAGTTTATATTAATTTGTGTCAATGTACCTACACATAGTTTGCAAATACTGTGCAAATACCCATTAAAAATATGCTTAATATTTTTAATGAGTATTCGGATATAATCGAATGGTATCGCCATTAACCATCATCACGGCTATTTTTGTAATTCTTAACATGAGTCTCTCCGAGTAAATACCTGCACTTTTCTGGACTTTAGACATACATTCTGCTAAAGATAAATCATATACGTGTGTATCGATAATCAAGAAAGATAGACTGGTTGACTATAACCTTGTTGTTATAGGTCCATAGGATACTTATAAGACCACCCTTATCTACTCTCGTTGTTTTGTGTCTGTTGCCCGTATAAGCCGACAGACTTATAAGTAATCTCAAAGGCTTAAATTGTACTTAATTCAAATATGCTATAAGACCTAAGTTACATGAAAAGTTACTTAGCAATGCTCTAGCATGTACGCATTACAATGGTGGTTATCTCGGAAGAGTTAGGTATGGCAAACAATTAAAAAAAAGTTAAAGATAGGTTTGCTCTAGACCACAATCTGACAGAGATGAGGTCTACGGTGTAGCGAGCTTACCCAGAAGCACTGGTTTTGAAGAGAGTCGTTAAGACAGACAAAGTTAAGACTAATCAAACTTATCCTACTTAGTATATTCTTATTTAAAATTAATCTCTTATAAAGAATTGATGCAATCCTAATCCTAACTAATATTATAAATGCGAAAGTGAGTTTGTTTGTTGGTTTGTTTGTTTGTTTGTTACCTCTTAACGCTTTATCTACTGAACCAATCTTCCTGAAATTTCGGATACACATAGCTGGAAGTACGGAGAAGGACATAGGGTACCTTTCATTCAGGGAAAAAGCACTGTTCCCGTGGGAAATTCACACGGGCGAAGCCGCGGGCGAAAGCTAGTAGAATATATAGATGACAGGATAACCAAGAATAAAAAGAATCCAGTCCTTTCGGCCAGTAATAATTATCAAATCATTACAACATACTGTATACCTTCTTTCATAATAGAAAGCGAGAATGCATTCTACATGGTCTTTTCTCATTTAACAAAATACGGCACATTCCCTCGTGAAATAAATCACCAATTGAATCTCTTATCAACAAAACAGAACGATCTTCTACTTTACACGAATGATGTATGTGAAGAAAATACGTTATTTTATTCTGCATTAAAACTGTTAATGTTTTTTTCTGCCAATAAAAGACAAATCGATTTTCGCTTCTTAAAACACAATACGGACATGCTTTCTCGAGAGCCGTTGACATAAATAAAGAATAGTTGATAAATCATTGATGAGGTTAAAATTACAACCGTGGAAGATCCGCCGTGGAAGACTTTCAGATTTGGGCAAAATTTGTTGCATTCGCGATTTTTCTTTCAAATATAAATCTTTTTTTTAAATTGACTGATCTGTTAATTTCGTGGATTTTACTTACTTCATAACTTATGGTCATATTTCCTGCACTTTCTTAAAGAATAAAACCCTAAATAGTTTAGAACCAACACAATATCACCGTTTTAATACAAAGACAGAATTGTGAAAGCATAATAGCAAACTAATCTAAGCTTTTCATTAGTCGGGTAATAAATTTGACGAACATTAATCATGACACGTGCTATTTTCAGACTAGTGATTCATTCCTCTCGCCAGAATCGAGTGAAAATCATTGACATAAGTCCTTTATTTTTCCTGGCCCGTGAATTCTTATGTTGCACGGCTATTGACACAGTAAAGATAAACTCTGCGGCATACGGTACTGACCAAGTACTGACGAAGCAACAATAAAATCACTGTTTACGCCCGCATCCGCACTCCGCACCGCAAGTGTCACTTTACAATCGATAACCGTCCATTGTTCCCAAAGATCTCTATCGACTCAGACCTCACCTCGCATATTGCGCAATGAAATGAAAACGGTACATGCATCGTCGCATATAACTTAACCTAATTGACACCCGAGTTCGGAATCGCGTCTCGTAATGATGTTTGATATGATTTACAATGGGTTACTCGATTTCAAAAGCCTAAAACGGGATCGAATAACTGCTTACTTCATAAAGCTGAATGGCTTTATTGAGAAGCAAGTTTGGATGTTTTGCTGTAGTTTTCTGGGTTCATTGAATTGGAAAACAACAGTCGTAACCGCTTTTAAAAATCGTAAAATGCAATTGAATTGTTTATTCGTCTTTTGAGCCAATGTCTTATCAAGTTTCACCGAATATGATTCAAATAATGGCACTTCTTTAAATTTTTGAATCAACAAATGAGGTTGTTTTCTTATTATATTTTATCATCTTATCATATTTTGCCACTAATTTGTTTGTTATTGTAGAGAAGGTGCAGTAAAGTCGTCAAACTGTAACAAAGAAATAAATTCATTTCGCATTTATTATCACAGATGACTTTAGAAGAAAGTTCTCAACGTTTTATTAAAAAAAAACAGTACCTTTTGTCGTGGAATTTCCCCTCTTTTGTGATTTAGACGTTGGGCTGTCCGTACAAACATTTATAAAAAGCTCGCTCACGTTTGTCTGTCCTTATAAAGGGACATTTGCATTTAATAGATACAGACAGGCTATTACGCCTTATACGACTAATATCACAGCTAATGTGAAAAATATGCGATAGTAATTGTGGTTTATTTTGTTGTGTGTGATGAATATACACATGATCTAATGAAAGGGTTAAAACAAAGGACAGTTTTTAATGAAATTGATGAGGACTGAAGTAAATTAATTGACAGAAGTAAATAACGGCGTCGCTTGCTTGAATTGTAATAAATTTAACGATAAGTGAGACTTTTACTGGATGACAGTTTATGTCATACGAAGACACAGTAAACAGACTCTCATTGAAATTTGTTTTAAAGATATTAGCGACAGAGCGGCATCTTAATACTGAAAAATAGGGAAATAAGAAATTGGAACAGGCGGTCCTGCACCAAAAACTTTAAGCCATTTGTTTTACCAACTCGCGATGGCAAAAAGCAAAAAAAATACTCCCATATAAATCGTGGGCCGGTTGAATTCTCTCGGCTATTATCTGAAAGCACGCATGCCCTATACAGGGTACCTTCAATGCCCTTCTTTGTGCCCCCACGCTTCGCCTTTGTGTCTACCCTTCGGACTTCTGTCCAAAAGGGCACAAGTGCCCTTTTAAATTTCATGTCAAAGAGAGTGAATTCTTAGCGTCTTTCAAACGCGACTCGAGATTCTTTCGGCGTTCTCAAGATATTTTTAGATATCGGATTTTTGAAAGAGATTGTCTAAGTTAAAGACTGAACATTGCTGGTATTGGCATTTGTCAAACAAAAAACAGAATATTAATTTTCTACTGCACATCGCTTTCCAAATATTTGATTTACTACTCTTTACTTCGCAAAGCCCTCTTTGTTGATATGCTACTTCCTAAACTGAACCCTGATAATGACTGTTTAAGGTTCAAATTGGTAATTGTCTTTACATAGAGCTATTAAGGGGAATTAGCCAAAGTTTCGCGACACACGTGTTTGTGAATACAATGGATTAAGGATTTCACGTTTCTATAGAAAATTTGATCTATCGAGGGATAAGGGAGAGCCGGAACGGGACAACTTTAGTAATCTGTACTCACTAGAAAGGGATAGAACATGTATTGACTCAGGAATATACTGTACATTTTTTATTTACGACCCCTTAAGTTCATTTATTCAATTGTTTGTGAGATCACTTTAAGCCAGGTCATAAAACATGCCAAATTAAAGAAAATGATATAGAGAACAGATATTCTACTCGTGAACTATAAATATTAACATTGATTTCTAGGAATCCTGTCGCAAGAGTTTCATCTTTGGAAACATATCCACTCGTTATATTGCAAGATATTTAAGCTTACTCAGAAACAAACATAATCTAGGCAATTAACAATATACTAGCTACATCATTCAAAGTACTACCAATAGTAAAGTGGTTCGAAGAAATGGTGAAACAAACTCAACCATAATCAGAGTTAAGACTACATTTAACTTACGATTTATTTCTACCAAAATGTGTTGTTAATTTACATTTTTAATTGTTTCAGGTAAGTACCTACATTGTTACGTCATCTTTCTTAAAGCATAGCTGCTAATTTTATAATTAGCACCAACAAAATGTTGCACCGGTTGCACGTCTCACTATCAACGTAAGTACCAAAAGCTTAGCCTCATTTACTCACACATCTTTATTTTAAAGTGTCATTACGTGTAATATAACACACGCAACGATTTTCTTAGCAATGTTAATCGTGTAGTTTACATCACTATCATCCGGAAGTCGGATTTTGACAATATTTTTCGCGCTACTGACATGACATTCAATGTTATTTTAGACTTCTTTCACACAGGCTTCTGCACAGGTTAAAAAATATCTGATGGTCGTTGCAATACAAATCTCACAGATTAAAAAATAAGCACAGTTGTTCCAGATAAGATCATAGGTATATCAAAATTAACATACATATCAATCAGAAGTTACCACTGGCGCTTTCGTTTGCCTAATTTAGGTCATTGTATCACCGATCAGTCAATAAAACTATCTCTGAGTATCATTTAGTAACAGTGAAATCTTTATTTTTTGCTTCATTACACTTTCACTTGTTATGTTACTTTTTAGTTCAAGTTTACAAAGTAGTTTATTTTTGTATGACTACTTGTGGCCTGATGGAGAATTAATCATTTCATGCATTACTTTGCAGGATTTGGATTTAATGTATTATATCAACTTCGGCATCAGCTAACAGATTGAGAACTAAAAGTATTTCATATTTTTATTCGTACAAAAAGTGTCCTATTTTCAGAATTTTATACGTGCTTCGTAGACCAAGAGCTCATAGCAAAAAATATAGCTTCAAACTTTTTAAATCAGTGGGCTCTTTTCTCTTTCTTTTTCGTGCCTCGTATAGCTCAGAGAAGCGTGTTATCGTCTATCAACGCTGTCAATCCTCGTCAATGTACCTGACCCCTGATGTAATCGGGATAATTATTGTAAATACACACCGTGGGCATTATCCGAGTGATCGCGCCTTCATGAGATGTAGGCGCCGAATAGCACCTACCTTTTGGCCCTGGTAGAGGTAGCGATTTTTTGAAAAAGGAAGCGAGGTAGACAAATAACTATGCAGAATTTTTCAACCTTTTCAAGAATGTACCGAAGATAGGACTTTCATCCAACAAGAAGCAGTTCTCTACAAAATTCATAAACGCGAACTAGCTAGCTAGAAATTAGCTTTATTTACCAAATACATAGAATAGGATACATACAAAGAAAAGGCTTAAACTTAACTTTAACTGGAATAGAGATAAAATAAAAATTTTGATAATACATTTTTTCAAAGAAATTATTACTTAAATTACAAAAAAAAAAAAATAAGGTTTAATCAAAAATACCACCCCGAATAGTACCCGGCTCAAAGGTGCCCATGACGCTAGCTGCATTCCCCCTTTGTATAGCCAAGGATATCCTTTGAACCAAGTACCACTCAGAGCGTTGGTCAAAACCTCTTTCTCTTAAGCGTCTTCCTATCTCAGCAATAAAGGCCCTCGCTTCCGGACACCACGGCCCGGCCACTTCGACAGCGAATGGCACAAATTCATAGTTTGTGGATGAGCCACAGAATATTTTAAAACTTTTTGTCCGGCCGCTCGCAGCTGCCCCAGGCGACTGTGCAGTATTGCTGAGATAAGAAGCTGCGTATGTGCTCACACACGTTGCGTCCCATAAAAGACAACGACCTCTCCGCCATGGTATTAATGTGATACCGTCGGGCCGCTTCCCATCCGTTCTCGAGAGACCTGGTGGCTCCAATTGGCACGGAACGTTAAGCGATATTAAAGCTCTTCGGATAATATCATTCAGCGAATGATGACGGGACAAACGACCAGCACATTTTGAGCAACCAAGAGCGTGGTGCCCATCAGCCTCGACAGCCTTACCACAAACGCAGCGATGTGGCTCGCAGACAACGCACCCCAGCCGCAAAGCTACTGCCACTCTCAGGGAGTCGTTGTCCAAAAGCGTACCCATGTGAGGGGATGGCACAGCATGTAGCCAGGCACCCGACTCTGGTTGGGCCGAAGCCTTAATGCGAGCCAGATGAGCACCATCCGACTGATTTACTAGCTCCTTAAATGTATTTTTTTTCTAGCTAGTAATTTCAATTTAAGACTACCGACACAGCACAACCAAAGCTATTTAGTTGGTTTCAGTTTAATATATATTTAGTAGCTGTCTGTAGCCAACCAAAGTATCTGAAGTCTCTTATGACTTGCACCACGTAACAATAGCTCAAAGCAAGGGTTACCCGCTCCGCCCACGATGAGCCCCGAAGATACGCTCCGTCAGATAATCCCGTCCAGCTATTTACTTTGACGCGGTGGTGACAATTATAATTTAAGATGTCCAGTAACTTGACTATAATTTGCTGACTTGGATATAAAGACTACTTAGAGATCGATGAGCTTGGATTATTTAATGCGGTAGTTTGATAGTTTGAGTTAGTGACAGTTCCGAGTGTGCGGAGCGTATCTGATAGTAGTTGCACACCTATGATACAAAACTCTTGTCATACAAGATTTACTAAAAATCAACCACTATTTGTTAACATATTGCGTCCTGTCAACAAGGTAAAATGTCATATGATTAATCGATTTCATCGTAACAACTCATCCAATGATAAAATCGAATCACCCTAGTAAAATTAAACACACGACAAAGTTATAAACATAGCAAACAGCTGAAAATACAAAATTTTCCTCTATATAACAAAACACTGTTAGGTAGGCAAATTACAGCAATAAAAAATGTTTTCCCCATCTCATCCCATTGTTTGTAGCACAACCCTAATCTCGTAATCCAGCAATCTTATAAAAAGCAACACTCCATTGAAGAACATCGGTAATCTACTACTGACATAGCCATATATTGTATGAAAGGATGTCTAAGAGGGATTTCCTTGTTGTGGAGGGATATTAAAGGAACGCGGTACGGAATGGCTTTTTCTTCTAATGAGAAAATCTTGTATTTGTATTGTGTTTCTTCAGCCTATTATCAATATTTATTCCTACATTAATAAGAAAATGTTGAGTATAGATAGAGTTATTTATTTTTTCTGCAGTTCAACCGATAGTGCGTCGTGTAGTAAACAAATCTTCAAAACTATTTGAAATCTAAATAGGATATGATGACACAGGCTTAATTAGCCTAACCCTAGCTCTGATCTTAATTATCTTAACTAGATGTTATACTTACATACCCAGATTCTTATCTCTTTTCATCGTCATCCTGTAACCTTTGACTTTCAATTTCAAAGTTGAGCCATTTTTAATTCGCTTTCCAAATTTCTTGCGTACAACGCCAGCGTCAGCTAGCGTCTCATCAATCTGCTGCCAAGATTTTAAAACCGAATTACAGGCAATGTTATTATCTCCGAGTACTTTAATTATACGAAATAAATGCGTTACCTTTTACGAATAACTGACATCTGCCGAAAAGTAATTCTGGGACATAAATTATAGGCTGCCAAGCCGTCCGTCACGTCACGACCGGACTGATAACTTTATCATCTTTTTAAGTTTTCCCGATTTCATTCTCGATATGATCTTCTTTAATGTACTATGATTTGACTCCTTAATAGTTATCATCATTCAGAAAGTCCACTGCTGGATTCTCCTTTTACCATAATAGCTACTATTAGTGTTTCAAATCCGACGAGAAGTATACCTACTAACTTGGTTGTTTTAATTTTGGTTAGAATATTGGCTAGACCAAATGCTTGTCTGTAAGAATTTCATTTTAAAATGTTGACACCAGAGTGTAATCGATTTACCTTGCAACAACCCATATGATAAGAAATATAAATTGAATATCAGAAGCCTGTAAAGTCAACGGAAATAACCTTTTCGGGAGATAAAAGGCGGGAATTGCTAAATTCTCGCCTAGTTATCTTATCTGATCGTGATACATGATTTATGGCGGGAATATTTGAAAGGAGCCAATTAAACGACAGAATGACCTCTGTGGACTAAGTCCGTGATGTAACCACAGCTTGACGTCGTTGTGGAACTTAGTACGGCTCAGGTTACAGATGATAGCGATTTAGCAAAAATAGTTCAGTTCAGCAATTTTACACGAGTAATTCAGTAGATCGTCCATATACGAAGCAGTGATACTGACATAAAAAATTAGAATATCTAGCCGCAAGTCGACCTTTGCTGTATCTCCAAAGGTTATAATATCATAAAAAGTTTTGTTTCTTCATAAATTCTTCTTCTGTTTCTACATTTGTTTTAGTATTTCATTATAAATTGCATTGAAAATATCTAAACTTATGTATATAGTTATGTCGCTATTTCAAACGTAATATATATTTTTAATTTTTATATGCATGACTAAGATTCGTTTTTCATTACTTATTTTCTTTGATTTGTAAAAAATTGTGGTCGTTTATGCCTTAAAACCTAACCTTATTTGTAGATTATGGTCATGGGAGAGGCGGCGTCAGTTTCACATTCGGACTTGCGAAATGTATGCATTCAGCTGCATTTTGAGCAGTAATTGCATTTTTATCGCTCCAATACCGAATCTTACATTTCGGAGTTGGCCCACCATAATTATTGTACTGTGGTCTGATATATTACTGTTGATTTATTCCGTGGAACTTATTGCATTGGTATTAAAGCTTTTTTTAAGTAGTTGTAAAGTGATCCGTTGATTTTAAATGTTATCGTTATTACCAATTATATAGTTTATTTAAGTAGCTGAGAATTCATCTGATGATCGTTAAGTAGATACTATATGTCTTTTAATGTCACACCTCAACCGTTGCACACACTGTGTTACGTCAGTTTTGGATGCAGTTTTTCATCTGTTTAATTTAACTGCATGCACCACATACACATTTAAACCATCATCTAAAATGTAATGAAGTGTACCTATAATTACTTATTTAGATTTCATTATTTTAGATGTAATGATAGTCATGGATTCTTCGTTCTAACTTTTCAGCACAGACTTAGAATTTTTGAGTGTGCCCTGTGCGTTGATTGAATGCACATAGATTACATCAGTAGAATCCATGACGCACGCATTCATTGAATCTCAAACAATATTCATCATTACATAAATTGTGGACACGTGCTACTTCCATTTGCATGATCGGTTTATCTATCAGTCATCACTTTTTGTATCACCTGCTTGTTTTGATATAATTCAATCGCTCTTTTCATACCACCTGTCTGCTTTTATTTCTTTCAACTGCTCCAATAACAAAATAGCCGGTTTGAGTAAATATTGCCATGATTAAACTTATTATAAATAACCATACTCGTAATCACTACTTACTGCAGCTATAACAAAACACAAGACAATACTTACTTGTGTCTTGTTTTAAATACAAATATTAAGATCCTATGAACTTTAACATTCAAAGTAAACAATAAAAACTTTATATCATTTATATGTCAGAAAAGGATTAATCCAAACCAACAACCAAAGTACTCCATTCTTTTGTTCTAAAAAGATAAGAATCCTATACATGTGTTTCCAAGTTACTCCACGAAATTTATATTGGTCACGCTATCCTTTAATTAGTACCTACCTAGCTTGGTACCTAGGTATTATATAAAAGTGTGGTTTGAAATGATTTGTCACTGTCAGGACTGTAGATCGTACAAGTTGTAGCTAGTTATAGTTTAAGAGATTCTTCACTATCTCGTTGTTGTGTGAGTTTCTTTTTAACAACACCTGCTCCTAGATGAGTTTCTTCGTTAGGGTTATCGTGTTTATTTCTTATTTTAATTAAAACAGTTTGTTGGACTAACATTTTTAATTTTGCCCCCAGATTTAGAAGGTTTACGCGCGCTTGGAGCGTTCATATTTTTGAACCACGGGTCAGGAGCGCATATTTTGACATATTAAGGCATCAAAACATAGGTCTTGTCTTGTGCAAATCTTATGACTATAGAGTCATTAGATATTACTAATAACTACAGTACATATAATGCATAGAATATGTGAACCATAAAGTGGTATTATGTATGAGATATAAAAATTTCAATTACATAATTTTCAGTTTGTACAGAACCCTCGCATCAGGTTTTTTCATTGAATGAACTCTGCCGAAAAGCTGGAATGCAAGATATTTCGTTTTTGTTAATTAAAAATAAAAAGCCACTTTACAGTCTGTACTCATAAGAACAGTTTATTACAACGATTCCCGAGAAGCGGTCACACGAGTTATTAAAATGTTTTGTGTGCAAAAAATTTAAAATTTCTTCTTTCGAATGAGTGAGATTAACTTTCTTCAGAATTAATTTCTTTCTTTATTCGTGGCTTCATTCATGCAGTTATTTAAATAGCCTTAAGGTATCCCCTTTCTAAGTTCCATTCAAATCTGTCCAGCCATTTAGAGAAATTGTGAGATGCCCTCAGGCAGCTAAAAAATGACGACAACTGTAGCCACTGAGTCGAACTGGGTGTCGATTCTATTTGTATCCCAGTCGTTTTTCAATAGTAGTGTTTTTACATTACCAGAAGCAAGAACTGTGTGAAAAGCATTGAGATACGATACTGAAAAAAGATATAACTTTTCTCCTCTTGTTATTGTTCCGTTCATTGTTAACTAACTATACATTGGGTAGCCTTCAAACTTTGTTATCTGTAATTGACCAATCGATTAGTCAATCAAGATTTTATTTCTATGTCGTTCATCGACCCCGTAGTATACTTGTAGTGTAGATAACATATTGCTTAAAGAAAAAAGGAGTATTTTTAATTTAATTAAAGTATCCAAAAATATTTGAAAAGTTACAAATAATAGTAAGAGCATTATTATCTATAACTTCAAAGATGCGAACTAGTATA
Organism: Ephestia elutella; assembly: GCA_018467065.1. Lineage (NCBI taxonomy): Eukaryota > Metazoa > Arthropoda > Insecta > Lepidoptera > Pyralidae > Ephestia > Ephestia elutella. The sequence goes on along the minus strand of CM031580.1, from coordinate 5,525,747 downwards.
AATAAAACTTTTTTCCAAAAAAATGAACCGACTTCCATCATAAAACTTAAAATAATGAAATAACAATAAAGAAAAATGTATTAGCATGCTACTTACTGAATGAGGTGAAGTCGGTACCAAGTGCAGGAGTAAGGGTGTTGTGTTATGTTAATTGTTTAGCTAGGCATTTTACATATATATTCTTGGTTCTATCTTATTTTAATTTAGATTATTTATTTTTCAATTTGGCACCGACTTCACCTCATTCAGTAAGTAGCATGCTAATACATTTTTCTTTATTGTTATTTCATTATTTTAAGTTTTATGATGGAAGTCGGTTCATTTTTAGTGCTTCTACACACCTATTTTCTTCAATAAAAACTTAAACTTTTCTTTCACGGGCCCAAAATATAGAATTCGAAACTTTTTATGTCAGTTTGATTTGAACATGTCAAATTGTCTATTATTTTTGGCACATAAATAGACCGAGAGTCCGCGACGACTAAACCTTCCTTATTTTAAAAATGCTGGATGTCTGCGTGGTATATACGGGTTAAAAATATTACCGACTAGGTAGAAAGTTTGGATCTTAGTTGCTTATGCAGGTAATATGGATATCAAGGATGACTTTTATAGGTATAAAAAGCACCCTTGGGCCCCCCAAAGTAACATTAAATTCAACTTTTATAATAAAACAAATATAACTATAATTTAGTAAAGTTACAATGAATATCAGGGGTTTGTATCTGCACCAATTTCCTGGTAATGGATGGCGTGATTTCTAATATAAATCGGAATAAAATCTTTAAAAAACTTTACTTTGAGGAAATTGAGCTACCACTTTATATGTTATAGCTATAAATTATCTGCCTAAGTAATCATGATCCAACTTTTATAGTAGATAATCACTATTTCTATGTTGGGGATATACACAGAAAATCTTGAGCTTTAATAAAATAAGGAAGGGCATGCATTCGCGGGCTTTTGCTCTATAACGCAATATTGATATTTTTGTATTTTGTTAGGTATCTTTTAAATTACCGAACAGATTCTGACGTGGTTAAAATGGGACCAACTTGGAAATACACCTTTTCGAATAAAAAAACAATTTTGGAAATCAGTCCACAATTGGCGAAGAAATCGGCGAACATACATAAAAAAAAAACATACATACATCGAAACATATAACCTCCTCCTTTTTTGGGAAGTCGGTTGATAAATGATTGGATATCTGTGTCAAATTCGCTGCAAGGGCCCATCTGCAAAATGTTTTGTTGATCAAAGGCCCTTCAAGGGTTTGTTTCGCGGTGACACGGTGACACCTCTTGGCGATTTCCCTCGGGCACAAAGAATCGATATCTATTGTGTTTCCCCCATAGATTTAGCTTGTATTGTATAGCTTCCTTGTTATAGAGCGCGCACGTAAAATTGGGAGCATTTGATGAAGTAAATAAAAATATAAAATGAAATCTATTATTTTTCTTGTATACTTATTTCGTCAAAAATATCTAAAATCACTGTTTATTATTGTCCTAATAAATTAGATTAAAAATAGTTGAAAACGGGCGTTTATAAACGTAAAATTACTATAATACTATATTAATTCATAGAAAAGATAACGCTGATTTTTCGAAAACTTTATACGATACATTCTTCTTTTATCGAGTGTGTTATATGTATATAACAAACGCTAGTGTCCGATCAGATAATATCGAATAAACCTTGCATATATTGAGACTGTACACACAAATTAAATATACATTTAATATTATACTGTAGGGCCTTATTGTAAGTCTGCCGCCATCACCTTACACTACTCGAATACATGCGCGTTCTGTAGATAATAGTTATTTTATACTTTCCCCTAAACATTAAATTATAAAGAAGGGTGCTTTTGCTCCTAACTCCTACATCTGCCAAGTCGATCGGCTTTGCTTTCATCAATATTTGCTTATTTGATTTTTGAGTAATGTCAAAGTAAAGAAATTGCTTTTCGTTTTTTTGATGTGAGACGAGGCAACAAAAAGAAATTCTTAAGATGAGTCGTCTTTTATTTTTTTTATGAAAATAAATTAAATAACAAAATTTATCAATCAAATTATCTATATACAGAAGCCTATTTTATTCATAGAGCTAGCAAAAAAATTAAAGAATGATTTTTTTTTCCTATGTCTATGATTTTATTGGGAACCCATCACTTTATCGCAATTTACTTCAACGATTTTCATGTCCCATAAAACCATTCGCAGATATTTTAATACAATATGTAACAAATCCTTAAATCTGCTTACATCGAAATTTCATTTAAACGATTATTCATTACGTACAAACACACTCTATCGTTATTTCTTTTCATATTTTATGTATTTCATCGAAATAATGAAACTTCAAAGTTTTGTTACCCATAATTTTATTTCCACGTAAGTTTCAATTTGAAATATATTTTAAATATCAAATATTACATTATTATGTTACCCTTTATAGATAGATTAATCTGGTAGTATTGTATTGATCAACAGTAAATTTATAGCTAGTCCAGTAATTATAAATGGATCACAAATCCGACTCAGAGCACCCCGACTCCACGTGGCTCAACTTTGTCATATACTAGAGTGTTATTCCTTCGCGCGGAACCAGAAGGCTCGCGAAGGAGGTCCTGAGAAAATGAGGGCACGAGGCCGAAGCGAGCCGGCGACCTCTCGAGCGGAGCGAGGTTAAGTGCCCGAATGAATCGAAGGGCCGACGGAGCGAGTCTTCTGGTGGAGCCACCCAGAAATACTTGCTTGCTGCATGCTTGCATGCTTGCTGCATGCTTGCTGCATGCTTGCTGCATGCTTGCTGCATGCTTGCTGCATGCTTGCTGCATGCTTGCTGCATGCTTGCTGCATGCTTGCTGCATGCTTGCTGCATGCTTGCTGCATGCTTGCTGCATGCTTGCTGCATGCTTGCTTGTTTCATGCTTGCTGCATGCTTGCTGATGCTTGCTACATGTTTGTTGTGCTTGCTGCATGCATGCTTGCTGTATGCCTCAATCTTGCTATACCTTTTTGCATGTTTTAAGCAACAACAAGCGAATGCAGCGCTCGATGAAACGTTACTGCGATTAAAAGTTATGATGCGCATAGTTCCATATTGAAACATGTTATTATAAATGGTTACATCGATATCTTAATACATGTGTGAAATGTTAGTTTGATATATCGTTTTTCTTGGAATAGTAGAAATTTTATAACGTTTTTTTTAGGAAATGTTGTTCGATATTATGAAACTGTGATAATAAGTTTTTCGATGTTTTAAGAAAAAAATATATTAAAAAACGTGGAATAGTTTTCTGGGACATGATAATCGATGTGATAAAAATCTGTATTTTAATAGACACCCGATTTTATTATAGTGTCGTTTAGTTTGTTATGTAATTTGAACCAACTGGTAATTTTCTTCACCACAAATATTTTCGGTTATAAGTAAGTACTTTTATAATATTCTTACGCAACCAAAGTTCCGTCACAAGTCAGCCTGTAATCGTCCAACCACAGCCATCTCATTCGCTAAATACAAAACCGCCAAACAATTTGAATAACAAAACGCCTACATTTAGAATTCAGAACAGAAAATAATAAGAATATTTTTCCTTAATTTTTCATTCAGCTCAGTGGGCCGCTGAGATCCCGAGGGTTTACTTTTACTTAACAGAACCTTATTTAAAATAAACAGGGTGGTGTAAACTGAAGACGTGCCTCAAATTCTAAACGCTTCGATAACGCCGTATTATTTCGCTGGCTATAAAAACATTGTTCAGAATGGTCGAGCAGAGCTGGCGAGTTAGGCAACTCGAGTTAGGTAACAACTCAACAATCCTGCAATTTAAAATGAGTCGGTCAATTCACCATAGAATCTATTTGATACTTTTTTGTAACTTCCATGCATTGAAAGTATTCGTACATTCGTCATACCTATGAAAAGTAATGAGCCTAGGCAAATCAAGGAGTTAATTTCACAAGAATGAAAATTATTTTATCTTCTTATCTATCTTCTATACATATAATAAAACAGTAAAAATATTTTGTCTTAGTATTTTTGACTGAAATGGATAGAGGGACACTTAAAAAGAATAATAGAAAGCAAAAATATTTTTTTGGAATTTCTTGTCTGTCTGTCCGTCTGTCTGTATGTATGTACGCGTTTAATGCAAAAACTACTGGACGGATTTGAATGAAACTTTTTATATTGTATAGCTATTAAGCCTGGGCAACATATAGGTACGTAGTACTTATATTAATTCTGTGATATAGGCTATAATTGATTTTGAAAACTGGAACACCTGATGAAGAACCTTAACAGAACAGCTAAACTATAAGAAATATGGAAATCGTACCTTTGCAAAAGTTTATCAATCTGACGAGTATTTTCTGTTGACGTATAAAAATCGAAGATCAGGATCACCTGATGAAGAATTCCATTGCAATATAAAAGTCTATGATGAGCATTTTCTACTGACGTATAAATACTCTATTGATGATCGTACTATGGTCACGACTGTACTACGAGTTTACATTATCTCTTTAGGTTACTACAGTTTCAACTATTTAGTTACTAATTATTACATTAGTGGTGATAAGTATATTTAACTACTTTGATACATCTGAATAAGTAGAATTCTTGGCAAATGTTCAGTCCATGAAATTACTCAATTTTGTGCTAGTCTGAAAACCTTATACATACTGTTAGCCAAATGTATTTAAAGTTAAAGTTAATCAGTAATGATTCTGTATGACCCAGACTAATGCCTTAGCATTAAATTCAAGTAGACGAGAAGAGCACACCAGTTAAAATCGGGCATTAAGTATTCTCGGAAGTAAAATAATGCAATTTTTCAATAATTCAACGGACAAAAGATAAACTTTGATTTAAACATAATCATACTATTTGAGCTAATATAACGCATAAACGATATCGCCTGATGACCACTAGCGATTTTATAGTCGATAAAATGACCAAAAGCGATTTTATAGTTAAAATCTCAATTTTATTACTTACTTGAGATAACCCTGAAAGATTTACG
>CM031580.1:5428046-5520606 GCA_018467065.1 Ephestia elutella | reverse complement strand
TTATTATAGTGTCGTTATAGTTTGTTATGTAATTTGAACCAACTGGTAATTTTCTTCACCACAAATATTTTCGGTTATAAGTAAGCACTTTTATAATATTCTTACGCAACCAAAGTTCTGTCACAACTCAGTCCGTAATCGCCCAACCACAGCCATCTCATTCGCTAAATACAAAACCGCCAAACAATTTGAATAACAAAACGCCTACATTTAGAATTCAGAACAGAAAATAATAAGAATATTTTTCCTTAATTTTTCATTCAGCTCAGTGGGCCGCTGAGATCCCGAGGGTTTACTTTTACTTAACAGAACCTTATTTAAAATAAACAGGGTGGTGTAAACTGAAGACGTGCCTCAAATTCTAAACGCTTCGATAACGCCGTATTATTTCGCTGGCTATAAAAACATTGTTCAGAATGGTCGAGCAGAGCTGGCGAGTTAGGCAACTTGAGTTAGGTAACAACTCAACAATCCTGCAATTTAAAATGGGTCGGGTCAATTCGCCATAGAATGAATATATTTGACACATTTTTGTAACTTCCATGCATTGAAAGTATTCGTACATTCGTCATACCCATGAAAAGTAATGAGCCTAGGCAAATCAAGGAGTTAATTTCACAAAAATGAATACTATTATTAACACGAATTATTACATTAGTGATGCAAAATATATAAAAAAAGATATATTTAACTGAATAATGTTTGAAAAAAAAACTCAATACATACACATGAATAAGTAGAAGTTTCTTGGCAAATAAAGGGGTTATTAATAAAATGGCATTTGTTTGATTTTTCCATGAACCCCTTATTACTCGCATCTTAACTCATTCTTAAACTAGGCAAATGTGAACATATTTCATTGGAAGAGTCCTGAAAACCTTATATTCCCTGCTGTGGTGAGATATAAATAGGGAAAATTAGGTTATGTTAGCCAGAAATGAGGGTTTAAGATATTGAAGTTGTGTACAAACCTCTTTCTTAAAGCTTTTCTTCGTGTTGAAATAAATTAATCAGAATAATTTCCTCAAAGTGATATATAAAAATCTGTATGACCCAGAGGTTCGCTGGTAGATAATGCCTTAGCATTAAGCCCTCCTATTGCGCAATTACTTCTGTAGTTTTTACAATAAAGGTTAAATAAATAAATAAAATGTTTATTTGGTGCCTTGTAGAAATCAACAACTACAACAATAAGAATAATTTATTAGCACACAAGAAATTAGATTTATATGTAGATACATAAAGTACCTTTTAAGATGCGCAAAAAGCAATTGTTTGTATGTATCTAAACATACATACAAACAATAATTAATCTATACAAATACAATCAATGAATTAACCTATACATACTTAACATAGTTAAGAAGTAGATGCGCAAATAAAATTACATAAACATATTGAAAATAAAGTAGATGCCAATAAATTTGATGTAAAATCAAGACAATATCAAATACTTACCTACTAGTAACAGTTTTGTACCTGCAATGGCTTGTCGGCAACCTCTTTAAGCCAAGCTAGGTAATGGTGCCATAGTGTAAAGTTTTATCGCTGACATCCAACATCGAATTCCTGCACTTGAATGGAACATTACTATACTATGATTGCTTTACTATTAGTGCAAATAGGGCGCAATATCTCATAGTTTATTATGATGATGGTGTCACGATTCCACGAACGCGTTTGGATTATCTTTTGTATACGCAACTTTCGAAAATAACTAAAACGATGACTATTTGATTAAATAATAAATTCTTATGTTTCTGGAAACTATTTACAATTTTGGCTAGGACTGACTATAACAAATGTATTTAAAGTTAAAGTTAGTAAGTTTAAACTAAACAATTAATTTGACATAGAGTCATATTGATCATATGGACGAAGAATAAACCCAGTTTTAAGAAAAAAAATCGGGCATTAAGTAAGGTATCTCGACGCAAAAAGCAATGCATTTTTTTTTTTCAATAATTCAACGGACAAAAGATAAACTATTTTTGATTATAACTATCGATTTCAATATTTATTTGATCGCTCTACAACTGCAACCGATAAACGATAAAAACGCCTACCGATGACCAAAAGCGATTTTATAGTTAAAATCTCAATTTTATTACTTACTTGAGATAACCCTGAAAGATTTACGAGTGCAACGTTTTTGGAAACAGTTTTGCGAAATTAGACAGCCTTGTATGCAAATTTAATAATTTTTTTAACATAATTGTTTTGTAATAAATACAAATTGTCATAAACATAAATAATCATAATATAATTTAATCATAATAGTAATACTCATAATGTACACAGAAAAGAGAACTCATAATGTACGGTTGCACTCAGAGAAAAGGTAAGATTTGTTAAGCTTTTGTTTTTTTGTTGTTTATGTTCGCGGCTTAGGGGTGGACCAAGGGCCACCCCCGCCGCACCCTAACCTATACTAGTGTTTGAAGTATATTTAAATATCAAATTTTACATAATGTCTTCAAATGTCATCAACAAAATAAAAGATGAACAAAATAAAAAATAAACTATGTTTATGACCATAACAATTATGACAAATCCATTGTGATAAACCATTTTATAAAAAAAATCTGTATGACAATCTATGATTATGACTAAACAAATATTATTACAATAAATATTATTTAAGTAAAATATTATGATAAAAAAATTATGAGAAAGGCTTTATGACAAACCATATTATGATTATTAACCTAATGAGAAATGAAAGGATCCCAAGCACGATTTGTATTTACACACCTAGAGAATATGAAGAATATTTTTTTTTCTTACTAAGTACTTATATGTTTCAAATCAACAGAAACAGTACTAATACTTACTGCTTGTACTGATCATGAAAATATGTCCTATTTGTAACATCATAGTATTGCTATAGAAATAAGTATGTAAAAACAAAAAAATGAAGCTTGTCGGCCACCTCTTTAATGTAATAGTGCCATAGTGTAAAGATGAATGAAAAGGCTTCCAAATTTGGCATGTTTTGTTTGTTAATTATTCCAATTATTATTTGTATTAAAAGTCTATTCTATGGAAACCACTTTGTACATAAAACACGTTTCAATAACTATCGCAGTGCAAAACAAATGGTATTAATTTAATCAGCACAATCTATCCGATGAATATTAAACTTTGCAATAAATATTTATTGGTAAACTCTACGTCCAAAGTTCACTTTTGCATTTAAGTGGACGCATAGTAACCACGCTATGTATACGTGTAAGTAAGTACAGAAAATATTTTAATAAGAAAAAAGTAATAAGACATCTTATGAATCTCTACTGCTTTCGATGTAATTTCAATTATATTTTTTAATTCTTCCATATCCTCTAGCGGTATTGTACCAAAAACGGCAGCATATTGAGGGAAGTTTCGAGATTCTGTAGTCTTTCTCGTGATTGTGGCTATGGTACACAGATATACTTTTTTAAATCGGATCGATAGTTTCACAGGTTGGCGCGTTCCTTTCAAACAAAACTTTTCAGCTTCATCATATTGGCATAAATATTATCAAAACCATAGATTTAATCCAGAGCTAGAATTTTTTATTTTATTTTACAGATATGTGTTTTACCTATGTTGGTGTGGTGAAGGACAGGTAATATCTTCTGTGAGGCCATCGAGATATTATGTAAATGTGTGAGGCTCATTTTTGTCAAATTTGACATTTTTGGTGTGTTTTGGTTCCATAGAATTTGTGAACAATGTGTAAAAAAAATGAATTTGGAGCACACTATTATGAACATTTTTGGGCTTCATTTGTCAATCAAGTTTATAGGTCTATTAAAAAATAAAATTTTATTTCTATGTTAAAACTAACGTGAGATGAAGGCAAAAACTCACGTTGCGGTCACTCACGTACTGTAGGTTGAGGACTATTGTACGTACGTACAGTACTTACTACAGCAGATAGCCGTTGGGGCAGAAAAGTTCTCGAGTGGCGACCACGAACCGGAAAACGTAGCGTTGGCAGGCCTCCCACTCGGTGGACCGATGACCTGGTGAAGGTCGCGGGATGCGCATGGATGCGGGCAGCGCAGGACCGGTCGTTGTGGAAATCCTTGGGGGAGGCCTTTGTCCAGCAGTGGACGTCTTTTGGCTGAGAGAGAGAGAGACAGTACTTACTATAGACTATAGTGCATGACATTTATAAACAGATTTTAGGATAGATGTTAAAATCTATACAACTAGATGTTATATATGTAAAGATTTTAACAGTGTCCCCTTAAATACTAGACCATCCCACACCGCGGCAGGTTGGCGCCGCTCGCGTGCTCTGCACCTGAAATGCAACTAAACGATTATATATACAGACAGTATTTGCATAATATATTTATTGTAATATCCGCCTAGAAACTTTGTTCCTTGTCTGTTGCGGCACTTCGGTTAATGAATAGATTTTCAAATCGCTTTGGTTTATAGAAAAGTTTTTCATTAATTTCTAAACTAAAACTTTCATATAAGTATGTATATTTGTTACAGCCAACTCTGGCATTCTTTTTTTCATTTTCTTTTAACCTGACATTAATATATGTCCTACTTTCATAAATATATGTCTGCTTAATTTACACAACTTTTACAACTTTCTCGCAAAAAAAATAAATAAAAAAAAACCATAGAACTTCTTAGTTCGTACGTTAATTTTATGGACGTAGTATTAATTAAATAAATCATATACCGCCGCCGTAATTCATTTACTTCATCATAGGAATTATAAAAGGCTGTATGTGACTGGCGCCTGCATCAATCAGCTCTGCATAAAATGCTTTTTATCATTTAGTACATAACTGACGGTCGCCATCCGCTAAGAATATCAATCAATCTTTGTAGGTTGACCATAATTGCTTTGAGATGAATCGTGCTTTAGAATTTTTTATAGATAAGGTTAAGTATGACATAGGATAGTTAAAAGCGTTTTCCCGGGTTCAAAGGTACTCTATGTCCTTCTCAGTACTTCTAACTATATGTAAGCGAAATTTCAGGCACATTGATTCAGAAGGTAAAGCGTGAAGAGGTAACAAACAAACAAACTCACTTTCGTATTTATAATATTATAGTTAGTTAAATTAAAACACAGAATAATATAACTAAGCTATTGATCTAATCATAAATAAAATTCAGCCATTTTTTCCTAGTGAATAATAATTCTAACATGATGGTTGGATGGTTACCCTATTTCTATATTAACGCACTTCAACTAGCTAATAATGGATGGTTACCCTATTTCTATATTAACGCACTTCAACTAGCTAATAATGCATGGGTCCATATAATTATACCTTTTAGCATTGCAGCAAATACTGCAAAAATTAGACGATTATACAGGACAACAAATGTATCTTTTTGCAGACTAACATCATTTATTTCTTCGAATTTTTGTACACGAATGAGAGAGACAAACGCATATGTGTCATTACAAGAAAATATTCAGTGCAATATTTGTAAATTAACAAATATGTACTAGTACCAAGACCTCTAAATCAAGTGAGTACTAGCGACTGCAGATAGATAGATCAACACTTTATTGCACCTTTTACAGAAAAAAAACAAATAAGTAAATACATAAATAAATGAGCGCCAATATGCTGCATTGGCGCTTAGCAAGCATCTAATGCAACTTAGTTGAATTTTCTCTTCAGATATAATATTTCATATAATTTTGGTAGAAATTTACTTAGGTAAGTTATTTTAACCATAAATTATAATGAAACTATTTTTATTTCCAGCAACTGACCGCGAATACCTCATCGAAACATGACTTTGGCATTCCTATACATTCTTTAATAGATTAAGCTTTTTAATCGAATAACAGACGCTACTGAAAAGCCAGTTATGGCAGACCACAAACTCTCCGTTAAAGCAATAAAAGGTCGTACATCGAGGATTAACGACCTTAAATAACTATATCCTTCTTCGGATATGTCCCTAATACTGCTTTATTAACTCCTTGTCTCTTTTAGTTCCATCTGCGACTAGACAATACCCTATTTTCGCGGTGAAAAATAATTTTGGTTGTATTTTGTGGACTTTTTAGGGTTCCGTACCTCAAAAGGCAAAAACGGAAATCTTATAAAGATCACTTTGATGTCCGTCTGTCTGTCAAACTTTTTTTTCTCAGGAACGCTTAATGGTATCAAGTTGAAATTAAAATCGAATACTCGCATTCATGGTTTCTTTCAGCAAAACAATAATCAAAATTATATGTCAACGCGATCAAGAGATATTACCATAAATGTTGCGAATTTTCGCATATTTTGCGATTTCAGGCAGCAATCAAAACCTATGGGGTACTTCCCGTTGACCTAAAATTATGAAATTTAGCAAAAAGAAAGGTCTAAGAGTACTTAAACAGGAATAAATCTGAAAATTGTAAATATGTTGTTGGAAGTCTAAAAAAAAAGTGTTACAAACTTATTTTTCTGTTGAATTCAGTATGAATCTTAGGGATTAAACTGCAAAGTTAAGTTTGTTTTTATAACAGTTGCGCTTATAATGTGCATGAGATGCTTTGCGTGTACGGGACCCTCGGTGCGCGAGTTTGACTCGCACTTGGCCAGAATGGCTTGCATTTTGAACCAATTTTACCCAAGCTTAAGAACGTATTTGTTACTTATGAACAAGCCAGCCAAATTTTTTCGGTGATCCATTGCTATTTGGGTTGACATTAGCTGCGCCCGGGCTTTGCTTCCATGGGCATTGTGGAATAAAAAGTACTGGTAGATTTTGCGCGATTAACAAACATTCACACTCACAACATCTGAACTTTTGCATATATGGGGATGGCCATAACATAAAAATTATATCAATTCATGTTTGCAAAATCAGACCAATTTTCGTTTTATTTCCGTTCATATCACATTTCATTCTGCATCATCCCAAACATCTTTACTGTCAATCTAATATCGGAAACCAGTTAATCGTCCGGAATGGGAGTATTTTAAACAGGACCTATAAAAGGACCATTTTTATAGTGGTCCGGCTCGAAGGACCTCTCCAATGATGGTCAAACAATAAAAGTCACATTTACTGCCACTTTGGATCGATTCTCGAGAGAATCGACCGTGTAATAAATACATATGAAATGAATCTCGTTACGATTTACAGATTATTCCTGGTATAATTTATTTTTTATCCTGATCTGTAAAACCTAAGAATATACATTCGCCTACGCCTACGCTTTTGTAATTTTTTCGAAGAACCGAATTAACTTTGAATGTATGGAATATTAATTGGGTACCGAATTAACTCTAGGGACGAATTAACAATATGCCCCTGCATCGGTAGATTCATAATTTGTTTTATCTAATAGTACAGTACCTATACTTTGAAATATGAGTACATAAATATTTTTGCATTTTAGTGTAAGATATTTCAATGTAAAAACGAAAATCACCAATTTATATAAAAACTAGATTTTGCTCGCAACTTCGTTTGCGTTGAATTCGGGATAAATCAATCTCTTTCAGCCCCTTAGGTAAAACTTCCAAAATTGCTTTCTTAGTTTTCACTTGTCGTACACTAAATAATATCTCTGCAAAATTTCCAGTTTAACGTTCAGCGGTTTCTTTCCTGCATTGATATATATGTCAATCAGTCAGAGCGACCTGTTAAATAATATACTTACTTACCAAAGATTGGATTTTAAAATATGTACTCGTAGATAAAAATTATAGGTCATAAATAAAAATTTGCATTTTAAGTAGTCGATAGTGGTATAAGTGTTCCCCATATCCATAATCACGTAATAAACTAGCTGTAAAAGACGCATATTGTTGGATATGTTTTAAGTATTGCCCTAATATAGTTTTACACCTTGGTCTTTATGGCACTGTAGCGTTACATTATAATTATGTCATATAAAATATATGTAAAATGCAAAATTTGCATTCTTAAGATGCGACCTTGTTGCTGTTGATATATTAAAAATATATGATTTATGCAAGGTTAAAATCGCATACTTATTGCACTAGCAATTACGTCGTTGATTTGCGCATAATTTTTAGTCATTCATTTCATTTTACTTATGAGTCGTCATTTCATCATGAGTCGTCATTTCATCAAGTGACCCACAGCTGGGCAAAGGCCTTCCTCCATTTCATTCTATTCATATATATATATTCATGTCCTGCGTAAAACAATGTCATGTAAAGTTTATTCTCGCTTTTTATTATTATTGCATATTTAAAAAAAAAATTGCAATGACTCCCTAGGGAGAAAGGGAGGATTTCAGTTGATTGGTTTTTCCAAAATAGATAATATGTACCAGAACACATCCATAAATGTAACACGTGAGAAGCAATGCGTGAATTTTACAACGCTTTTATTTTACGATCAGCACTAAAACATTTTGGTCCCTACAATAAAATAGTCTGGCATTTTTTACGACACCTGGACGTAAAAGTGCGTATTTTGAAGTGATTTTCGACCAATATAGCCGATAGTTCGGTATTACAAATCACCAAGAGTTACATGTGGCGTTCATTTGTGCCGTTTTAAAACCACTAAACAGTTGTTATTTCTTTAAATGAAGACTGTGTTGTAATTACGGTGTAATTTTAGTTATGTGCGGGCTTTACGTACTTTTAAATTCTTTCCTCCTTTGCACGAAAACCAGGTAAGTGAGTACACGAAATTAAAGCAGTACCTAATAAACTTGGTAATAAATGATGATCATATATATATATTATAATAAATTTTTAGGTTTGTTGGTAGTCAGGTGGTGGATGGCTATATCAATAAATTTACTGTATTTTAAACTATTGACAAAATAAATAACCTCTAGCTGTCAATGATAGCTGCTATTTTGTAGACTGTACTGTTTTAATGTAAATGGTATTTCTGATATTTATCCTATTTTAAGGAAGTATTTTTCATGGTAAGTATATTTATTTTAATGCCATGACTTTCTAATCAAATATGACTCAGTAATTATTGCAAAAGACTCGCCTTAAAAACGGCTTCATTATCGCTGAATCTCCGAAGCATTAAGGAATTCCGGCTTATCAGGGATATAAATACTGTGATAAAAGTAACAAGTCCCTAGTATCGCACTATCGGTCTAATTACGAAGTTCACGCGATGAGTGCAGCGCCTTATCATCATGGACGATATCATTGAATCTACTTATTAAAAACAAAATATAAAGCTATCAAAATTCACTGCAATTTTACTTGATAAAGTTGTTGGTACGAGATTAGGTATTAAGTGCATAATATGTTTTGACCCAAAATTCAATGCAGCGATAAAAATACTGAGTATAACCTAAGCAAACCAGGTAAAGCAAAACTATTACTGCCGGTTAATTGGAACTAAAACTGCTATAAAAGATGTCAAACGAAACGACCTTTCAAAATTGGATAGTATTATAAATGTCACAACAGACAATATCAGTCAGCCCCTCATAATCCAAGACAAACAAATATGCATCATGATATAACCGAAAATTCGGTAGACACGTGGGCTATTTAGCCTAGTGTGAATTACGTTCCGATTCAAGTACTTAACGGCACACAATACTTCGGCACCTTAATAGCCCGGGCATGGCGTAGGCAGAGCATTCCATTCTCGAACGACATCTGTGACACATTCCATAATCTGTGTCGAAACGCATTTTATGGAGGGACACCTTTTCTCTTGTACTTTCTTTCACTATTTATGGTCAACGTTGTCTGCTGTACTAGAAGTCGAACATTTGTTAGTATCTTGTTAAGGATTTCGAGATGTTTTGTCAGACTAATTTACTGCATGTCAAAGAATTACTTTCAAAATACAACACGAGATTTCTTTTAAGATGATTTACTGCTAGCCTAAAAATAGAACATATGGTGTTCGACTCGCAGACTCATCATAAATATCGAACAAAAATTATTGAAAATAAATGATGAAATTAACAGTGATGATCCTTCTCTTAACGCGCCTATCGAAGAAGACGTTACTAAATGTTACCTTAGAGTATTTATTTTCAAAATGCTTATTGATATTATTGTTAACAAAATTATCATCGCTAAACCGCTAAAGAAAATAGTTGTAATCCTTATGACCCATTACAAAAGCCTTGCTCAATACGGGCTGAGTATTCACCACAATATTTCCTAGAAAATGGCTTTCTTGCCCAACGTGGTGAAAGTAGCCACTTACGATTACGGTAATCCCTTTTTAACGTAAGTGCCGTGAACATACACCAGATAAAGTCCTGCAGAGATTTCTAAAGATTTTAGTTCTGAGACAACATTTTTCCCTCCTCGTGTGTTTTTCTAATGTTTATGATATTCGATGGAATTTACTTACACAAATATGTACAAAACGATCGTAAATAATATGTAACTTACGTTTATTATAGCAAGCCATTCGTATACACCTTTGACCCATAACCTGTTAATAAAACTGATTTAAAATGCCACATAAAGGTTTATCTGTTTTCGAAAACGTATCAAGTTACAAATTGACTACAATCGAAATACTTTTACTCTTATTGCGCGAGAATTCTCGAGATTTGAACGGCAAAACGAACAAAGACATTCGCTTTGTTCCTCGTTCGCATCAGATAGGCGCCATGATGTCGACAGATAGTGGGTTCGACGCCGGCCTGCAAATATTTCCGCCTAATTACCTGCGCTAAGTCCATGGATTTCCAAAGGCCAGGGATCAGATAGCAGACCTTTACCAACTTAAAGCCTATTGTTATATATTGTCAATATTTAAAAGATATAAAACACCCAAAGTTTAATATTTCAAAATCAAGAAATAATGATCATAATATGAAATAGCCATTTAATTTAAACAAAATCATTTGTGTGTACGATAATAGAAATAACGTTTATTTCATTTCGCACGAATCTCCATACAGAGCTATTGAACTATAAAAATTGATTTCATCACTATATCTCTGTATATCTTAATTACTATTTATATACTTTACCCATCGGTTAAAAAATCCACCTTGAACCGCCATAAGCCATTATACTCACGTCAAAATTATGATGTAACGATCAAATCAAAAAGAATATTGGATATCATAATGTCGACACGCATTTGATTTAGCGTATAATTTCAAATCGATATCCGATATAATAAAATCCGTCATGTTACCTTGAGAATTGTAGCTGTGGCAATTCGTGTGCTTAACCCGCGAATTGAAGTTTATCACGATACTGACCTTACTACAGTAATAGATGTTTTGCTATTTAACATCAATCAACATGCAAAACTATGAATTTGAACATTAACATCATCATCAGCATAAAAATCACAACATTTTTACGCCAGAATCGTTTTTATTATCCTTGTGTGCTTCCATCAAAGTCTATAATAATTTTATCTCCTTTATATATTTATAACCATATCATTAATTCCTCGTTCTTTTCTTTCAGGTAAGTCGTGGCCTCAAACGCAATTCTTTTATTTGAGTAAGTTCCGAATGCGAATGCAAAAGAAGCAGCTTCTACTGGTTTAAGCGTCTTTGTTTTGTTTTGAAACCGACTCGCAATTAAATTACAGTTATATCTGCATCAAGAGATAAGAGTCAAGCGGTTTGGAGAATCCTTGAAACATTCCATTTAAATATGTAAGTGGTGTTATATCTCTTGAAAGTCACTTGTAAATGAGTATTTACACATGACATGCATCTGGAAAGTGTTCTTTGTGTGCCATCGCAAAACCATGTTAATTGGCTTAGATAGTGACTGTTAGCTAAGATAAGCAAAAAGTTTTAAGCCTATTGAGATATTAACAGTTTTGAAAATCTTTAAAAGTAATCGTTTTTGTCATCAAATTCGCATACTCTCATCCCTCAATCCGGCAATATTCAAACCCTCACGTCATATCTAATTGCGCCACATCGCCGACACATATCGGCTAACCGGCCCGTGACGTGATGCACCCACCAGCGCAACCAGATATCTCTGCCCTCTCAATCAACAAACTAGAGGAGTCAAAGTCAATTGGCCGCAACAAGGTCAACGCACGTTTTCGCTGCCCGTGAACCAGTCGTGACATAGATTAATCTTACGTGTATTCTTTTTAACTAGTTTTTAGCATGCTTCGATTTCTTAATCAATTATGCTAATTGTGGCTACAGGTGTCTTGTTTTTTAAGTGACATTGCAGATTGTAAATGTTAGTTACAGGCAATTTAATATAAAGAGCTTACGATTATGTCATCCAAGTAATTTTGTGTTTATGATTTTGTTGAACAGATCGAATAATTTTCAAACAAATAATAATAAATAATAAATTTCGAATATGTTTTAAACGATCCAAAAACATTCAAAATTTTTAATTATAATTAGAATACTGTATTCTTTTACAAGTGATAATAGCATCTCATGAAGAAATTTCTATTTGCTAGAAACCGCTTACTCAGTCTACTCACGTCGCATTTTTCTGCAAGTAAACTATCCCATGAAATCAAATTCATTCTTAGCATAGTTAAAAATGGCAGGCATAGCCAGTCTGCTATTAAAACGCCCTTGTATTGGAGACACGTACGTGAGGCGCCGCCGGCGGGCCCTACCTAGTCTAGACATAAAACCGATACACTTTTTGCATTTATTTAAAGAGCATATGAGAATCCATGATATACGTGTAAAACGTGTTATATTAGAATTAATTTGATGGTTTTACTTATTTAGTTTAAATGCACAAAATTAGAGCGTGAATCATTGATTCGGCCACAATTTCTCAAAATTATTATTTACACTTGCCTATTTGTAAAACATATGCTAAAGTTATTTAGACTAAGATACTTTCGCAATATCAGAAATGAGAGTATATAAAATAAAGCGAATTAATACATTTAGCAAAAATGCGGCATGAAGAGTGCAGTTCATGGCCCAAGTGACTGCATACCCAATTTGTCGCTATGTAACTTTGCCATTTTTAAATTTCACTTGACGTTTTAAAAGCCAATTCGTATTTCATTGTGATAAAGTTTAAATTCGCTTGGAAGTCGAGCAAGTGAGTGTGACGTCAAGTTCGCATGTTATAACGGTGGATGTAATGTTCTGCCAAGTATGGAGTGGTCATGACATCCGATTTGTTTCAGTTTTATCTCGACGCAATATCATCGGTGTTTTGATGCTGTTGCGATGTTTCGTAGAATATACGACCTATTTTATTGTTGTAAATACCTATATTTTTACTCCTTTTAACATACTTATAAACATCTTTTTTAAAACGTTTTAACTCTTATTACATTCATAAGTAAATGTGACCAGTATGTTTATGATATGACTACATGTAAACTAGTTTTGCAATTAACATGAAGACTCCGGTATAATTAAATCCGGATAAAGCTAGGATTATGTTTGTTTATAAATATTTTGTCATGATGCAACGGAAGGATTAGTAAAAGCTTGACTAATGGAAGCTTCGGTAAAACGTTCATTTATTATGAGTTATGATTCATCTGTAGATTTTTTTAACTAAAATAACGGCTCAACAATAAAAGCTTAGGTCTTAAAAGCTTGTACTTATTACAAATATTTATGGTCATAAAACCTATATCGGTTAGTATGTATTGTATATACTGGCAATTTCAGAAAACTTTTTTTCAATGTGCACATGTTAACAATAACACCACCGTGATAATCAAAATCTACTGAATTTACTTATTATCAATATATTAAAAAAAAAAACTAGTTTATTATAATGTAACTAATTAATTAGTGAGTTGAAAAGGAAATGGCAATTAGTATCAAGACTAATTAGTATTACAGTCTTTACAAGGATAAACTACATCGGTGGTGCTTAGGATTTTATTAATTTAGCAAGGAATTATATTTAACTTAAAATAAGCTCTGAATATATATTTGTAATACCAAAACACTTCTTATTCAGTAAATTGGGAAATACTAATACATAAAGAAACAGTCGACATACAAAATACTTCATATAATACAATACCCGAGAAAATATTGACGATTTCGTGAATCGTTTACAGCAATCAATGTCAAGTTTCTATCGTCGATTCATCCCTAGTGATTGTCTCTAGTTGCGTCCATAATCCGCCTCAGTATATCTAATGCTTGCAATTACTCAGGACTCTCCTCAATAAATACACATCGGTCGGAATTCAATGGCAACCAATTCGACGGATTTGCAGAGTTATGTTCGCCAATGGCTTTTGAAATCACCGCTTGGTGAATTGAACCAGTGAGATTGGTCAGTTGGTTAGATATTAATAGATCTTAATAATTAACATGATTTAGATGTATGATTAAATTATCGTGTACGTTGATTGATTAGTTTTTTTTTTTTTTATATAGAATGGATAGTAGGCAAACGAGCATGCGGGTTGCCTGATGGTAAGCAATCACCGCAGTCCATAGACACCAACGACCCTAAAAAAGTCACTGATGCGTTGCCGAGTTATAATTTCAAAGGAAATATTTGATAATTTTATCTCAAAAACAGTTCAAAATTCTTCGAGATAAGATTGTCCTAGAGTCCTCGAGTCACTAAAGTGTATCCTACCAATATTATAAATGCGAAAGTTTGAATGTGAGTTTGTGACTTTGTGAGGATGTTTTTTACTCAATCACACAAAATATACTGGACGGATTTTGATAAAATTTGGTATACGAGTTGAAAAATACCGGGAATAGCACATAGGGTACTTTTTATCCCTAAATTCCCACGGGAGCGAAGCCCCGGGGCACGGTTAGTAGTTAATAAGCAGGATGCAGCAACTAGCAGAACGGCTTAAAAATTTCTGATTGGGTCAAGTCGTATTGGTACGGTCAGATATATGTTTTCATCTAAATTGTTTATGTCAAATTTTCTATTTTATATTTAATAGGTACATAAAATTCTGTGACTTACTACGAAAGTCATGTCACCATTAGAAGTCATAGTAAAAGTTTGCCAGACCGAAAAAGACTTTCCCAGATCCTAATTCAAAATTTAACTTCGTAACGACGTTAATACTATAGAAAACCACAATAAACACAAAATTGTAGGCGTTTATTTAATAAGATACTTCGACGAGTCTCCCGCCGCGTACACGAACCAAATTGAGAAGTACCCATTTACTTATAATTTGACGCTTTCCAACGTCACCACCAAGTTTGGTCGGTTGTTGTAAATTCAACTTTTCTTTAATGGCTCAATATGGGGTTCTTTAGTACGCTCTGGTACAACAATAATAATTGTGCTTATGTTATCTGTATTTTATGGTTATTAAAACACGTTCTCGGCTTGTTGGAATATGAGATTTCTCACTTGTAGGAATCTTGTGGATACAAAATAATTTACATGTTTACAAGCTTGGTTATAAAATTACAATAATATCCTATGAATTATAATGATTGACAAAGTCATATTGCCGCTCACGTTCCGAAGTAACTTCGAATTTTCAACCGACTTCCCAAAAAAGGAGGAGGTTATATGTTTCGATGTATGTATGTTTTTTTTTTATGTATGTTCGCCGATTTCTCCGCCTATAGTGGACTGATTTCCGAAATTATTGTTTTATTCGAAATAGTTTATTCCCAAGTTGGTCCCATTTTAACCACGTCAAAATCTGTTCGGTAATTTTAAAGATACCTAACAAAATATAAAAATTCAAACATTGGATTATAGAGCAAAAGCCCGCGACAGCATGCCCTTCTTTATTTTATGAAAACTCAAGATTCTCTATGCATGTTTCCAACACAGAAATAGTAATTAGCGACTATAAAAGTTGGATCATGATTGCTTAGGTAGATAATTTGTAGCAATCATATTTAAAGTGGTAGCTTAATTTCCTTAAAGTAAGAGTTTTTTAAGATGTTATTCCGAATAATATGAGAAATCATGCCATCCATTGCCAAGCCATTAGTGCAGATACAAACCCCTGCCAGACATTGTAACTTTACTAAATTATGGTCATGTTTGTTTTAATCTAGCTGAATTTATTAATACTTTGATACGAGTTGAAAGGTGCTTTCGACCTATAGCAAATTCACTTTTGCTATCCATATTACCTGCATAAGCAACGGTAAGATTCATAAGCTTCACGAGTAGTCACTAATATTTTTTACTCGTGGATATAAGTGTATTGACACTGAGAAATATGCATTTTCATCTAAGGCAAGTTGTTGAAATATGTCAAGTTGGTCCTATTGGTCTATTTAATAGGTACATAAAATTCTGTGGAATTACTGACGAAAGTTCTGACATTTCAATAAAACTGACATAAAAAGTTTTGCCAGACCGAAAAAGACTTTCCCAGATCCTAAAATAAGTTTAACTTCGTAACGACGTTAATACTATTGAAAACCAAGTGCAATAAAAATGATAAAATTGTAGGCGTTTATTTAATAATGATACTTCGACGAGTTCCATTACACGAACTTAAAATTGGAAGTACCCATTTACTTATAATTTGACGCTTTCCAACGTCACCACCAAGTTTGGTCGGTTGTTGTAAATTCAACTTTTCTTTAATGGCTCAATATGAGGTTCTTTAGTACGCTCTGGTACAACAATAATAATTGTGCTTATGTTATCTGTATTAGAATTATGGTTATTAAAACACGTAATCTCGGCTTACTCGTTGGAATATGGCACCGATTTCACCTCATTCAGTAGGTATCTTGTGGATACAAAATAATTTACATGTTTACAAGCTTGGTTATAAAATTATTTAATGATCCTATGAATTATAATGATTGACAAAGTCATATTGCCGCTCACGTTCCGAAGTAACTTCGAATTTTTATATAAATTTATTAGTATCTATTATTAGGTACAAATAAGAAACATTTAAAATTTTAATTTTTCGTCATATAAATGATATAAATGTTCGTAGAATCGAAGTAAAACCTTTTATTTCTCTTTACGACGATACTATTTAATTTTGGACCTCATAGGTACTTATGTCTTCATTATGATGCAGTTATAATAATTGTACTGTTCTTTATTGATCCCTGAATTATGAAAATAAATAATTATATTTCTTTAATTACATATAAAACTCAATAATTACATACGAAAGGAATACTTACGCCAAGTTGAAGTACATACCTGAGTATAATTTGCAAAATTCGAGATCTTAATTTTACGTTTCCACAAGCGACCTTCAAAATTGGTCAATTCTGTCATTTATTGATCTTCAAATTACAGAATTGATTCATTATCTTACTTATTTTTGACCTCAAATTAAAAAGAAATTATTTAATCGTCCAACTATATGTGGACTTATGAGGACATTTATGATATTTTCATCCATCCTGTGGAGGAAAATAACGTGAGGAAACCTGCACTCTAGTTCTGTTTATGATTTATCACATACCTACACAGAGGAGCCAGCCTGAATAGAACATTCCACGTAAAGACACCGACCAGAGCAATAGAAAAGAAGAAGAATATGAAGAACATTGAAATTTGTTTTAAAAAAACTATACCTAACTATAAACTACCATTAACGGGTTTTTTTTTGTGAATTATCAATTTGGTGAAGTAGGTAAAGATAGTCACACGGCTAACGTTAGTTTTCTACCAAAGTAAACACTACTTTATCTTAAATTAAAATCTTTTGTTATTTCTCGATAATTTACCATATAATTAACAACCAGCAATTTGAAACTAACATTTTCCCACTATAAAACTCCACTATCTCTTCCCGCGGCTTCTCAAAGCAAGCAAGCAAACACATTTCCCCAAAGATAACGTTAATATACATCGTTAAGATAACAGTTAATTTTTAAGAAAACTAACCTTAAACTTTCACTCCCTATTTTGTATAACGACTACGTCATAATCATCGCTCTTAGTCGCGTTATACGCAATCTAATAATTTGTTGTTATGTGTAAGCATTTTGTATAGCCGTGATATCATCTAGAATTTTAATTGGTATTTTAATATGTAAATCTTTTGGGTGAAACGGAAGCAAATTATGGTATCTCTAATTTTAACAATATAAGTTTTATTTTTTGGGCTTTCGTCATTATACAACTCATATTTTTCTTTCTTCTTAGATGTTAGAAGTTATATATATTAGTCAATTTGTTGTACAGCATCCATATAATTTGTAAGATATATTGAGTACATATGTACATTCATTATATAGGTCATTGAAAAAAACATTATATAGGACATTGAAAGAAAAAATCACAGTGAAAAAATCAGAATACAGCTTAAAATTTCATCGATTATTGATTATTTCAAAAATAAGTAAAAGGATACTTTATCTGCCCTTAATGAGCCAATCATGTCCTGTTATTGCATAAGACAACATCAGTCGTAACGTAACACGATTATAACTGTACCATATAAGGTATAGGCCCACACTATTTTGCTATATAAACGTTATTGACACGGTTGCTAATTACCATTTACTCAAAGAGAATGTAATCAAATCACTACGTTATAACTGTTATAAGAGACAGGACTCCCATACAAAAAACTGTCCGATACAAATGTCAAAACTGAGGTACCGAAAGAGATGCACTTATGCGAGAAACTGCACGTACGAAATAGTCAGACATCAAAATCCGTTCGTTTTGTTTCATAAATCAGTTTTTTCCCATGACGTTACGACCAGGACGTACCTAGCTCTATAGTTGTGATGTGACCACCTGTATTTACTGTTATTTCTGCCGCCTATTTATTTCAGATGTCCTCTTACCACAGATTATACAACTCTATGACATTAATTTTGGCGCCATCATAAATGTTTATTAGTCAATAATGGCGGATTTATACAGAGCTATATCAGCCTTGTAAGGCGCCTTACCAAAATGAGTATTCATATTAGTGGTTATAATAAATTACGTATTTATTTACGATCTACTGCCTACGTTATCTGGATCTACCATAAAAGATGAATAAAACTTTCATTTTAGTCTGATTAATGATGTTAATAAAAGAAAGACATTGTTGACGACGATTAAAATTTAAAAGGCTTTGCATTAATGAAAAATGTATAAAACCAATGTTTGTAATATACTCAAATCTTACATTACACCTACATTTTCGATGTCTGTGAAAATGATAATGGGTTCATTATTTATTAACTGTAATAACTATAAGTAAATCTGAAAACATTATGATGTGCGAGTACACTTGGTTGGCTGGAAGAAATCCCTTTTTGGGATAAGTTCGCCATTGTACACCTCTTATTTTGTTTTCTTTTGTATTTTTCTTGTGTGTATGTGGAATAAAGAGTTTACAAACAAACTATGTAAGTCACTACACTTTTTCTTTCTCATGTGAGAGTAATAGAAGCTAAAAAAAAGAAACACTAGTACTGCAAAGATAAGGGCGTTGAGTACAAAACCATAAATAATATTATCGCCCAAGGCTAGATTTGGTCATAGAGCAGTCATTGTGAGCCTAAACTCATCCCCCGCTGGGCTGCCCACAGACTATACATCAAAATTCCACCTTCAATAAATGATATTAATAAACATTTTTATAAATTTATCGGTTATTTCGATAAATCAACTATTTCGTTGGGAATTCCTTGGAAACACGGAGTGAAGATAGTATGCATATGTATGTATTTTCAGCAAACGCGACTTGTTTTGTTTTTTATTAAACTAGCTAGTGCCCACGTCTTCGTTCGCTTATACTTTATGACCTCTGTGTTCAACAAAATGATTTGTTCAAATCTTCTATTGTATCTTTCTTTCTTAGCAAAATTTATTCGGTGTATTTTAATTGGGTCTCTAATGATGGTCATAAAAATATTTGTAATAATATAGTTCGAAATAATGTTTTTTCACATAATCATAATTAACATAAATTAAAATTTAAATAATATTTTTTCAAATAATTTTTTTAACATACATGTAATTGTTTTGTAATAAATACAAATTATCATAATCATAAATAATCATAATATATTTTTAATCATAATAGTAATACTCTACATGTTCTGTGGTAATACTCATAATGTACAGAGAAAAGAGAACTCATAATGTACGGATGCACTCAGAAAAAAAGGTAAGATTTGTTAAGTTTTTGTTTTTTTGTTGTGTATGTTCGCGGCTTAGGGGTGGCCCAAGGGCCACCCCCGCCGCACCCTAACCTATACTAGTGTTTGTGTCAACTTAATGTGAAATAGGTATAATTAAATATCAAATTTTACATAATGTCTTCAAATGTCATCAACAAAATAAAAGATGAACAAAATAAAAAATAAACTATGTTTATGACCATAACAATTATGACAAATCCATTATGATAAACCATTTTATAAAAAAAATCTGTATGACAATCTATGATTATGACTACACAAATGTTATTACAATAAATGTTATTTAAATAAAATATTATGATAAAAAAATTATGAGAAAGGCTTTATGACAAACCAAACCAAATTATGATTATTAACCTTATGAGAAATGAAAGGATCCCATTTTAATTACATGCAAAACGTCTTTATAATGGTTAAATCCGAAAACTCTCAAATCTAAAACTAATCTGTTACACGCTTATCAAATATTCTGTCTGATACCGCAACATGTCATGGTCTAAAGGCCTATTGAGATCTTAATTAATCCAAAATAATCCTACAGATCTAGCAGTTTCAATGAAAATTGTTAAACCAGTTAATAGCTACGTATTAAGACGTTAAGCCTTTATAGTCGGTTACAATTATTGTTGCATTTTAATAGCAGCCATATTATATTGGAGTATTGAACTCGATGCGCCAACGCATCGATATTAACAGGGAAAAAAGAACTGGTTGCAACCACTTCTCCGCTCTTAGGATTCCGGACGTGCCATTTTTTTTTTATTTCATACCTACCTGTTGGAGTCAAGTAAAACACGGCATAAAATAATATTCAGTTAAAGTTGAATAAGAATAATTGAAATATAATAAAAAAATGAATTAAATATATACGGACAAATCACACATGCAGATTGAGCTAGCCCCAAAGAAGGTTCGAGACTTGTGTTTTGGGATACTAACTCAACGATACTATATTTTATAACAAATACATTAGATAGATAAACATCCAAGACCAGGTCAATTTGAAAATTATTATTCGCCATCTTGACTTGACCGGGGATCGACGTCGGGACGTTCTAAATTAAAATTAAATTTGATTTTTAAGATTATTGGCCTATTAGGATGATGTATTCAAATCAGTCAGTTTTTCTGTACTTTTAACATTATGCGTCTTTGAAAGCTTTGCTCATTTGACATTTGTTTTCATCTGCAATTTCCCGCGTTTCACCTTATACTCCAAAGAAACGCGTGTAAAGCCACGAGCTAAGGCTAGTACGTAACAATTAAAAAGTGTTCTTAGAAATCTCCCGCGGAACTCTAAAAAACTCCGGTGCGCCTACGCAGCAGGTTGGACCAGTTCTCGCCTATCTAGAATTGCTTATTTATCGTCCGATTCACTTTAGGCACCTTGTACAGTCAACTGGTGGTAAAGGTAACCTGGTAGCTTATATGCGGCGGTAATAAAGGTGAATTTGCAATGATTTGAGTAAGTTTATGTGCTGTACGTTAAAATATAGCCAGCCACTGCCGGAATCAAGAGCAAAATTCTTTTATAGCCGTTTTAATTTTTTCATTGCATCCTTAGCAGTCTTCGAGCAACAAGGACTTCCGCGCGCGGCCCGGAAGGGAGGCGCCATAGATGTCTTTCCCCTCTGGCAAAGCTTAGGCCCAGGTGGACTTGAGCGTTTATAAAAACTGTTTGCATTCGGACTTTTCGCTAGACAGAATCCATCAGTCAGTGTGAATGACACATAGGCCGCAATACGAAAAATTCCGAATTGTTCAATTTTGTGCTGCAAAAAGAGGTCTGGGACATCTATTTTACAGAAAGATGGTGTTACATTTCTCTAGTAAGTAAATTCTTATCATATGATTATAAATTAAACAAAAATTCATACATTTTATTATAATGTCATTGTTGGATTTGTTTACCAACATCAGTCCAGTCGCCTATAGAAACACGGATTTGTCGAGTGATAATTCCGTCCAACATCTAGATTTAGTGATGTTACTTTGCTTACATTGTGTGTTGTAGTCCTGTATCGATAAACTGCGATAGGTATAGTTTTAAATTGTTGTTTGTTGTAACGTGTATTTTTTTATTTTTTTACAGCTTTCCTAAAATAATACCTACTTAGAGATGTGTGTATGGAAAAAACTAGTGCAACAACTAGTAAACCTGCATGGGATGCCAAAAGACAAGTCCCGTTTGTTTAGCTCATTATAAGGCATCTGATTTCACGAATGGTGTTAGTCAGCTCGGATGAACAAGACTAAATTGAATAAGAGGAAAATTATTAGAAATAGTTAAGTTATATTTAGATAATTTAAATTTTATATTGATATTCTTTACTTAACTAATAAACGTGATAACTTTGCAACTGTGATTTTATTTATTACTAGCTTTCGCCCGCGTGGATTTTCCACGGAACAGTTTTTCCCGGGATGAAAGGTACCCTATGTCCTTTTCCGTATTTCCAGCTATGTGTATGCGCAAATTCAAGAAGATTGTTTTAGTAGATAAAGTGTCTAAAGGAACAAACAAACAAACTCACTTTCGCATTTATAATATACTAGCTTTTGCCCGCCTGCGTGAATTTCCCACGGAACAGTGCTTTTTCCCGGATAAAAAGTAGCCTATGTGCTATTCCCAGGTCATTATCTACCTCTGTACCAAATTTCATCGAAATCCGTCCAGTAGATTTTGCGTGATTGAGTAACAAACATCCTCACAAACTCACAAACTCACAAACTCACAAATTCACAAACTCACAAACTCACATCCAAACTTTCGCATTTATAATATTGGTATGGATAGTTAGGATTATGCTAATTCTGCGAAGTGCACACTCTGCGAAGTGCGACAATTGCGAAAACCACCATTTGTTCTAGTGTACGTTTTGCGAAGTGCATATTCTACGTCAGACCTACAGATAGAATCACTAGTATATAAAAAATGCAAATTACTGCTAGAGCCCCGGGTATGTCATTCATAAGAACGTATCCATATTTCCATACCTCCTTAGCAATAAATATTATAAATGCGAATTAATACTGTTATACTCACGGCTAAACCACTCCACAGATTTTATTAAAGCTATTGATTTTAACAAATAAATATTTATATTTCTATTGATTATATAGTTTAAGGCCCGAGAAATTCGATAATTTGTAATTCATCGATAATGCAGAGTTACATTTTTGCCATTCACTATTGAAAACAAAGTCAAAAATATGTTAATGTGTGTTCTGTCTTATATTCGTACACAAAAATCTGACGGGTGGTGACAGATTTGTCAATGTATTGTTTTATTTTTCATATGTGGTGTCGTAATTTGTCGCAATTACAGATTTTCATTATGTATGTGTGTACCGAACAGCGCTTGCGTGAATTTCCCTCCCCCCGCAAAAAATGCCAGAAAGATTTGAATTTAAACATGTCGCTATGGCTTCTCCCTCCGTAAGGAGTCCGTGTTGCTCTATGTTAGCAGTATATTTACAGGGTTTAAAATACTTAGTGATATTTGGATTTTAAAATCAAATCTCTGAATAATATTGGTCCATGGGAAGACAAGTTTTATATTTTCCACAGTATATTAATAATAACTAATATATTATTCTGACTTCTGTGTATTTTTTACAGATCTATATTTTTGCGTTAAAATGAGTGATGTTAATAAGGTTGTCAGTAAATATGAAAAACACATTCACTTATTTATTTATTCTCCTTTATATAATCACGATGTTTTCCTTCACCGGAAGCGGTGGTGGCCGAGTGGTAGGGCGCCCGCCTGTGGATGCAAAATCCCAGGTTCGAATCCTGCCCGGGCTACATGAGTTTGTATACCAATCTGACTCATGGTAGTTTTCATCGACCACCACTTGCTTCCGGTGAAGGAAAACATCGTGAGGAAACCTGCACTCTGGTTGATGATTATCAGCTAGTGTGTGAAATGGAGAAGGCAATGGCAAACCACTCCATTAAAATTGCCAAGAGAGTCGTTGTGTGTGTTTCATTCCATATAATGACCACGACCCTCAGTCATGAGGAAATACGACTAAAGAGAGATATAATCAAGGTATTAAGCTCCAAAATATGTTCACATAATGTATTGTTCCAGTGTTTCACCAAATCTTGGAATAAATAAAGATTAAGTTATAACTTATGGTAATAACTCCATCTGGACCTGGTTTCAGGGATTTATGTACTTACACGATTTATGGACGTTCGTGAAAGGGTTACTTAATCATAAAGAGAAATCCAAATGTGTCTTAATCTTGAAGTCATAATAAAATAATCGTGAGATGCGTTTTAATGATTCGCATTCATACTAAACGTGTTTGCAGATATAATTATTTAACTAATATCGGAGATTATGCGAGAAATTGACCTTAACCTTGGTCCTTAACCCTTTAATTCCCGGGGTCAGTCCTAAGGAAATTGCCGCAAACAAAATTAATTTAATGTTGTAATTTATAGATGTAATTATGTGCAACAACGCTGTAATTGAGGTATTTATTAAAATTATAATTTTCAAGGATGGACGTTTATCTATGTATATGTTATAAAAATAAAATAATATCCCAAAACACTCTAACCGAATTTACTGTTAACTCAATCTGTGTGATTTGTCCGTATATATCTATTTATTATTGTTATATTTACTCTCAACTTCCACCTGGTAAGCGACTTTTGACATTCAACTATTTCGAATTTTATATAGATACTTTTTCGTTGGGTTATTCACAATGAGGATTTTGCGAGACACAAATTACAAAAAAAAATAGTTCCAGATGACTTCATAGATGGCGCTTAGTAAAAGGCGAGAGAAAAAGTTCCATATACAAAAAGCAAAAAATTCACGGGATTGGCATTTTTTTAAAATAAAACTTAGTAAAAAAAAACAACTAAAAAGTATCAATATTGTGATTTGTGCAACTGTCAAACTGTTAAGTGATTTTTTTTCTGCCTCTGGTTGACAAGAAAAAGCGCACCATATAGGTTCAAGGTTCAGCCATTATTACGACTCTGCTTTTATAAAACGCTATCTGTTGAGACTTTTTTATACTGATTTTTTTTTCCTAATTAAGCTGTCAGAAAATTGTTCATTCACCAGAAAGAAGCAAGAAAAAGATAATTTGATACAATAATAATTAGGTATGACAATTAGAAACTGAACTTTTCAGAATTTGCGGAAAATTAAGTATTTTCCGTCCAAAAGTCCACTTTTGTTGCCACATCTTGCCCATTTCTGATTACATTATAATGGGTTAACCCTGTGTGGTGCTAATGGTTCCCTGCTGCGATACCCCAGGTGATCGTATTATTATGAGGTCTTAGTACACAACACACAACAACAACAACATATATTATGTAGTTATTAAATGGCATGGTCAAAGAGCGAGGTATCCATTTCAGGCAACGATTTAAATAGTTTCGACGCCAGGTAAATCCTAGCCATTCCACTTAGAGCACTTTTCACGCAAAGATTAAATATAAAATGTATGAAAAATATTGATTGGTGCTCTAGTAGAATACAGACGAGCTATTGGAGTCAGAACTATTCAAATCTGTGCTCTGACAGTGAGGGTTCATAGTAGCTATATTGCATCACAGAATCTTGATGTTTTACTACATACTATACAAGTTGGCTGTGTTGCAACTATAATGTTCAGTAGGGTAAACATATAGGATGTTAATAAAATCCCTAAATTTACCAAATCCATACTAATATTATAAATGCGAAAGTTTGGATGTGAGTTTGTGAGTTTGTGAATTTGTGAGTTTGTGAGGATGTCCACGCAAAATCTACTGGACGGATTTCGATGAAATTTGGTACAGAGGTAGATAATGACCTGGAATAGCACATAGGCTATGTTTAAAAGCACTGTTCCCGTGGGAAATTTACCAAAAGCTAGTATTATATAAGGAAGCAAGTTGTGTACATTTTCATAGTTGAAATACATTTCAAAATTTAACTTCTCCAATACTGATATTTTTAATATCCATTTGCAACTCAATTTAAATTATAAAATTAGTGTCCTAAAGATAAGATTTAATATCATTAATTATTATTTGCAAAAGATAGTACTATCATTGAATAGATTTTAACCTGAGTCACCCTGAGTCGTCTGAGTCCTCAAAGTCACGACATTAGCTGACATTCCCCGACCTCAGTCGTGATACAAGTATCTCACTGATATTACACTCGCCTGTATTGTTCACATGAATTGGATCTATTAATAATAGCAAAAATAGCAATGTATAAAATGTGATCCTTTATTTAATAACTGAGGTAAAACATTCAGAGTCCTCCTGTTGAAAAAAACTGTTAAGTACTTCAACAATTTTTCATAGAATTCCTGCCTGAATATTTACATTAAAAGAATTGATATCACAGTCTTATAAACATCGAATCCTTTTATTACTACGAATTATGATATTAAAGCTTGTCCCGAAAATTTATTCATTTCAGAATTTTCGTAAAATAAATATTTAGGGACTCATATTATATCAATTCTACTTAAATAAAATGATAGCTAGTTGTGTTTGAATGTTTGTTACATCATCATCTCAACAACTGGGCAGAATTTGATGAAATTTTGTATCCGAGTAGAGTAAAAGTTGAAAATGTTCCCGATTTTCCTACGAGAGCGGAGCCTGGGGGCGCAGCTAGTGTGACTATGTTTTCTGTACTAGAAAAGTTACTAGAGGAGAGGAGGGAAGTCATTCCATGAAGTAACGCAGCGTGGACACGCATGCAAATTGTTTGTAATAGAAATTGCGACAGCCAAGACTCGTTTCACTGAAAGTTTTCATGTCCCTACTTCTTATAAAGTCATGGCATCCTCTGGGCTTAATAAAATAAATAGAAATTACCCGATTTGCGATGTTTAAGTATGTATTTAAGTCGCTGGAGAGAAAAAGGTCGGAAGTAGGAAAAAATCATGGCTTCGAAACATCCGATAATGGACCATGCTAGCGAATGCTGCTGTGCTGTTCCACAGAGCTAAGGACCAGGACTTGAGCATGGTAATCGCTAACCTTCACTAGTTGGAGAGGCACCTTTAGAAGAAGAAGTATGTGTTTAAGTATATACTACCTGTACTGGGCTTCGCTCCCGTGGGATTTTTTTAATTTCTTGATAGCCTTCCTTATAAGTGTGGCTACAATGCACAAAAAGATTTTTTTAAATCAGGTCTGTAATTCCTCTGAGTTCCTGTGATTAGCACGTTCAAACAAACAAATACAAAGACTCTTCGGCAAGTAAAAATTGTAAAATTATTTTGACAAACTTGAACCCAAATCTCATTATTAGTTGTAACTCTCTGCATGGCGATATTTAAATAAGTACATTAGACCTGTATCTTCCTACGTTCATCTCGCCTTGCCTTAAATGTGACCAGTTAATAATGAAATCCTAACCCCATTGAGCCTGACAATCATCTTAAAGCCTTATTAACCTCCTATACAGCTCTCCTTTCCTCTAAAGCCTTTTGTTATTACGGGAACCCTATTTATAAAGCTCTTATACAGCTTATATACCGCCATTGCGACCATATTCAGAGGATTTCAATGTAAAGTGCTAGTTCTATGGGTTATAGAAGCCAGTTGATGGCTACTTTAATATTTTAGTGATAATGTTAGCTAAGAAACATAAATATAAAATTAAGTGGATAAAATAAAGAACTTAATTGATAATATACATGTGTAAATACCGCGTGTGTCTAAATACTGAAGGTTTTAAAATGTGGATTATTTATTGCTAGATTTGAGATATTGAAATTTTTGTTTGACAACACACTTTTTAAGTGAAATCTAGCTAGACATGTTTGCAGAGCTAATTTTTTTTTTAGCTGTACAGTACTTAAGCCGTCCAAGTTTTGTCATTATTGTCATTAAAATACTGATATTTATTTTATAACAAACAAGTGTCAAAATAAATATCCAACCAATGCACACGGCATAATGTAAATAAAAAAAAACAATCAGCTTGATTGCTCTGCAAATTTCAGCCGTGTCAGATAGCAGATAATGTTATCCCAGTGAGGACACCTGCACATTTGCATAATAGAACCGTATGCAATACCGTGCATGCACTATTTGGTCGAAACTCAGGGCCGAAATGAGGTGCTTTCCGCTCACGCCAGCCCAAATTGTCCAATAATCAGAGTGATACAACTGCGTAATCAGGACTTAATGCGCTCCTGAATTTCATATTGGTTTGTGGACGTATCATCAGTATTCATTATGTTGTATTAAATGTTTATTGTACTACGCGATCGGCGCAAGTGTCTGTGATGCCAACCCAAAATACATATAGGGGAGTTTCTTCTTCTTCTGGATCGTTCCCCTACTGCTGAGGATCATGATAAGGCGTAATAAGGAGGTATGTGACCATTGATTACGGGCACCTTAGGGGATCGTTGATTATATGATACTTAGGCCTATTATTTCCCTAAATAAGAGTCCTAAGTTAGTACTTACCACTACCACCTACTTACTAACACTGAATTACAAGATGAGATGAGACAGCATTTAAATGGAGAATCTTATCCCAAAAGGATACAAGGACAATTCAAGATAGATATGTCTCGAATCTTTTTAATAGCGAAAGCAATAATAGACACAAAATGTTCCGACAACTCCGTATAATCTATACATATAATAAAACAGTAAAAATATTTTGTCTGTACATTTAGCATTTTTGACTGAAATGGATAGAGGGACACTTAAAAAGAATAATAGAAAGCAAAAAACATTTTTGGAATTTTCTTGTCTGTCTGTCTGTCTGTCTGTCTGTCTGTATGTATGTACGCATGTTTCACGCAAAATTCTACTGGACGGATTTGAATGAAACTTTTTTGTTGCTGCAGTAGCTATTAAGCTCTGGGCAACATATAGGCTATAATTGCTTTTGAAAACTGAAACACCTGATAGAAAGAACCATAACAGAACAGCTAAACTATAAGAAATATGGAAATGGTACCTTAGCAAAAGTTTATCAATCTGACGAGCATTTTCTGTTGACATATAAGAAATCGAAGATCAGGATCATCTCGATGAAGAACTCCAAGAGACTTGGCCACACTATTACACATATGGAGAATGGCGCCTTGGCAAAAAGTTGTTCAACCTGATAAGCATTTTCTACTGACGTATTAAAGATCTGAAGATCTGGGAACACCTGTTCCCGTTTATCAACATATATTCCTTGCAGGACAATGGATAACAGCTGGAAATTTTGAGTACTGGAGTTTTGGGTTACTATGAAGCGAAACTCACGCGGGCGAAGTTGCGGGCAACAGCGAAGTTAAATATAATACACAGAAACGTCTTGCACGCTACAGAGAACCAATGACGACTGAAGTCCATAGCTCATGGTATAGAGTCCCTTAAGTAATATGAGTCGCGCACACACACACCAATTTCTATACAACACCCTTATATTTTGACAACATACGAGCCATTTATGGAATGTTTGGAAGTTTTTTATCTATATATCTATATCTAACACATAATAGAACTTTAAATAGAAAGTTCAAACAAGCGCTTGTCTTTTTAAATCATTTTAGAGGTTTAATATAGATTATCTAAAATTCCCTTATAATCAACGAACTAATGTAATATAGAATCCGTCCATGTATAAAGCATTTTGTTGGGATATGCTGGCTTTGATATCTATCTCATTAACTTAACATGTCAAGGAAATTAAGTCATTATTTGCCGGAAATTAAACTAATGCCTTTAAATGTCA
This sequence comes from Ephestia elutella, assembly GCA_018467065.1. Taxonomy (NCBI): domain Eukaryota; kingdom Metazoa; phylum Arthropoda; class Insecta; order Lepidoptera; family Pyralidae; genus Ephestia; species Ephestia elutella. The sequence goes on along the minus strand of CM031580.1, from coordinate 5,490,897 downwards.
TGTGAAATATATGTAATAGGATACAACAGAAGGCATCCTTACTTTTTACAATTAATCATCGTTTATTTGCACAAAGTACGAAAGGAAATATAGGTATTGTAAATGATAAAAGTCTATAATTTTTTCAATTATCATGTTTTCATTGACTTAGAAGGCTCTCGTATACATTTTAGAGTCACATGAATAATTTTTTGCAGATTTTTCTTTTGCGAAATCGATATTAAACATTACTTGTTTTATAAAATATCGTTTTATCCTGTAATACGTTCGGCAGCGAAGCCTCTATGCAGCTTTATGGTTACATTCTTCTGAAAACGTTCGTTCGTGACTACAAGACTCAGACACGCTATTGAGTAGACATTTCTTAAAACGCCGAGTCTTGTAATATGGTAATGCTATTCTATTATCTACCAAGTTTGTAGTAATTATGCGAGCGGTTGACCCGTCGTCGTCGAGCGAGGGCTCGGACGATGCGTATGCGCGCGCATGACGGTAACATGGCTATTCAGATGTACAGGCTCCGGGGCATAGACCACAGTAGAGGTTGAGGCTCTACTGTAACACATCTGACAGTGAGTTGGGCTTCCATATTTTTTTTGTGTATAGATAATCACAAAATAAGCCTCTCTGCAAAATTTCAAGTTGCGATTCGAAATAGTTTTTGAGAAAAAAAATGTTAAAGTTTCGAAAATTTGTTCCGATTTTTACATATATTTTGACAGGTACCGCCATTATAGTGACAGGTCACTTAGTAAAACGTTTCATTATGCATCACAAGTTACTTTTCTGGGGAATAGAAAAGAAGTTAGGTTCAGAAAGCCCCCAATAAATATCCTCCTGCGCGGAGATGCGTAGTAGTAAAACAATGATGTCATCGACCTATTCGTAACCAGGAAATTCTATAAAATATTGCAGATAGACAAGAGCAAATTTGGCAGGTGGAAATATAACAAAGGTGATTTTTTATATCGCTATTTATTATCTGTGTTCTTTTGTCAATTTTATTAGGTATCACAGAAAGTGCAAATGGGCAAATCCGAATTGGCCAACCCCGACTTCACGTAGTCTTGTTTGCCCTATACGGGAGTGTTTTTTTATAGCCGGAGGCGCGGAGGGAGGGCATTATAGGTGATGCGTACAATAGGGCGGTCTTATCGCTAGTGCAATATCTTCCAGGCAACCTTAGAGTTTATTTGGGTGGAAAGTATTATAGACCTCCACTTACTAAGTTTTTTTTATCATTAGCCTCTACTGTCCAACTGCTGGGCAAAGGCCTCCTCTCTAGTTTGCCATTCCTGTCTAATCAGTGCATGAGCCCTCCACTCTCTATCAGTCGCGACCAGATCATCCGAACATCTCGTTCTGGGGCGGCCCTTTGGCCCTTTTGTATTATTTTACTCAATCTATTTATTAATTAGCAGTGGGTTACAAATATCTATATACATGAAGCAGAATATAATCTACACAAAAATAAGTATCTCATCACAATATATAGATTTTCATCCTTATAAAAATATAAACCTATCTGTGTAGAGTGTGGAGTAAGAGAAACAAGCTAATTATTTAAAAAATAAAAACACGACTGACAACTTACATAGCCTATGTCATTCGGGCTTATGCAAGGAATCTAACAATACTTCTCACATCAAAATCTGTTAAGCCGTTCAGGACTTATGGTGGAATAAAGAAATTACATACATACATACATACATACATGCATACATACATACATACATACATGAACCCTGAAAACATCACTCCTTTTTTGGTCAGTCGTGTAAAAAATAAGAACCGACTCGAAATATAGCTTTGATGTTTGTATCAGACCTCTACATGTTTATTGATTCATCTCACGTAGACATACTACACACTCGATTTACACATTAAAGATAAAACGACGCATGAATTGGAAGTTAATTATGTATAACACATTTCGGTTATCTTGATCGAAAGTCAAAATTCACACGTGACCGAACGCGATGGAATTGAGCGGATTCGTGCTTTTCATATCGATTTGAACAACTGTAGCACTTTCACATGTCATTGTCTGTAACGACCATTAAGACATTCCCACACTGTTATGTAATAAGACGTGAGGGAGTTCACGTTGCACAAGTGGACTGGTTAGGTCGAGTGGTCCTCTGCGATAGCTACGATTACTTTAGCTAATTTTATATTAGGTTTTTGCTAGGCAAATACCACTCTTCACTCTTTCTTGAATTTATAGGAAACAAATCTTTCGTAGTTCAAGATAATAATTACATGACACTAATATAATTCATTTTTTTAACTGAAATTTTTTTAGGAAATTGGAACGATTTTATTTTATGGCTCACCTGATAGAATTTTCCTCACAAAGCATAGTGTGCACCACACCACACCTTATTTATCACTAAACACCACAACTTTAGTTGTACACCACATCTTATTTAGCACTAAAATAACTTTATAAGAACAAACAGGAAGGCTAAGGCCACACCGCAAAGAGCTTCGCTTAGTGCTAATAGCCAATGCCATTGGCGAGTCCATTGGCCCAATGGACTCGCTTAGTGACTAATCTTAGCGAACAGACGCATGGCATACTATCGTAGCGGCCACACTGCGAGCGACACTTGGTGTCTAGATAGTCACTAAGCGAGTAGCGATATTTCTTCAACTCGCCCTGTTTGAACTTGTAGTGAACTGTCATAGGGATTACTGGGTTGCCCAACAAGGTTAATGATTATGGTCGTACGCCGTTTGTTTGTTCACAATTGTGACTTACTTGTATACATTGCAGTTCCCATTAAGGCTATCAAGGCTTTGAAAGGTCTGATGAGTTGCGTGTGATCATAGATGTTACGTGTCTCCTTAGAACGTATTAAAACTTACGAATTATACGTTTAATATTATTAATGAGTTAATGCTTAATGTTATAAAATTTATAAACCGTAAATAATAAATTTACGCAAAATTATACGTTGACTGCAAAAAAATGCTTGGGTCTATATAAGTTCCCGAGCATTTTCCGAGTTGTCTGTATTCCCGAGCACATACAACCTGACTTTCTTCAAAACCAGAGTGAAGAGCTTCTGCGTAAGCTCGCTACACCATAGACCTCATCTCTGCCCTCGGGCAAGATTGTAGTCAAGAGCAAACCCATATTTTATAAAATAAAAAGATTTCCGTATATCCATAAAGTCAATTTTTTTGACGATTTTTTATTTTCTATTAATTGAAAGTGAATTCGTCATGCCTATGAAAAGTTACACGTACATTTGCCACAGGTAGGTAAGGACTGAGAACACATTGATAACCTAATTAACAAGCTAATTATTAAAAATAAAAAACACGACTGACGAGTTTTTATTCAAAAAGTACATACAAACATATAAGTTATATACATTTTTGACATCGCCTTCTAAAGCCCTTCAATTTGATACCCCACTCGATAAGATTGATCAAATTTTATTTTTTTGGTCTTCTATTTATCGCATATATAATCCGCCATTTTGTTTTCATGGTGACGTCATATAGCCTATGTCTCTCGGAGGAATGCAAGGAATCTAAAAATACCTCTCACATCAAAATCGGTTAAGCCGTTCAGGACTTATAATGGAATAAAGAAACTTACATACATATACATACATACATACATGAACCCTAAAAAACATAACACTCCTTTTTTGGTCAGTCGTGTAAAAATACGCGTCGCGCATCGTGTATTTCAGCACTCGAAGTAGGATGCAAATAAAATACATATTGATGAAATATTACTTTTACCGCAATAAATACTAATCAATTTTGTAATGGTACTTAAAACTCCCAATAACGACTGCACACAGAAATGAAATGTCGATAAGAAACCATGATTGCTACAAGTTACTCAAATTAAACCGAGAAAAACAGTTTCTGTTCACGCTATTTTACATAATAATCATAATATTTAAATGTGAAGTTTATGAGCAATCAGGACGTCTATAATTCTCGATAGTTATTATGTAAATATCAGCAATCACCAACCTGAATAATCAAATTAATTCACAGATATGATCTTAGGACAATAACAAGTTGTTCTCAAGTGTTAAGTGTCATTTCACAAGTATTAAAGTACCATGGTTTACAATATGGACCACTCACTCCAGACAAGTTTAAACACCAAAAACTCTTATTTTCAATTTTTTCTTATTTTTTTTATTATTTTTTTATTTTTATTTTCTTTCTTCTTCTTCATCTTTGCGTGTCGATGTCATTCCAACGGTTCAAATTGTACCCGAAAAGTGTTCCGCTATCTTTCTATAACAAACTTATAAAGATTTGCCGAAAAGATGTGCGAATTACAAAACCCTAGGTATATTTATTAGGTAATTATAAGATTGTGGTGAAAATAAAGAAATTCCATTTTTTTTTTTTGAATTTTCAACTTAGTAATTAATCTATGAAAGAAACACCGATATATACATATTTGTACGACTGTGTCTGATAAATTACAAACTTTGCACATTTTGTTGCTTCCATGCTGGTCTGGGAGCGAAGAAAAAACATAGAATGTGCCAGTTGCTTCTCTTCCCGCGCAGATTGTAAAAGTCAATCGAGGGAAAGGGCTTTAAACTGGGGATTCCTCCATTCATAGGCGATGGGCTAGCAACCTGTCACTATACCTTAATCTCCATTCCATTTCAGAGCCCAATAATTAGCTAAGCATGGCCTTCAAGTCTCACGACTCTTGGCTCTGTCTACCCCGTAAGGGATAAAGACGTGATTCTATGTATGTATGTACATTTAAAAGAATAAAGGATGTGGAAAGAGTTCTATGCCCGGTTAAATACCTAAGCAGAAGATAAATAGACGTCATTATAGCAAATACTTGGTCACTTCCCTTTTGAGAAATCCTCTGAGACATAAAACCGCACGTACTTCCAATGAACTAGCATGGACCATGGCCTTATTAATATAGCACTTCAAGGACTCTATGCCACAGTGATACATGCCAAATTTCCTTGAAGTTGAGTCGATGGGTATGCTGTTGTATGTACCCACATTCTCATGGGTAGTTCTTATACACGCACATACATTATTCAAAGCTCGACGTAACTCCATATAATTACAAGGAATACATTACCCGGCACTATTTAAAAGTACCCTTCACATATATTATATGCTATAAATAAGTGGACCACAACACTTGGTATGACAGCATTTAGGATTGTTGTAAATTAGCCAGAGACAATTTATTGACGTTGTAAGTTTACTTTTGTATGTTTGACTGGTCTGTATATTGGTAGTTTTTAAGTTCATTTCATTTTTGTTTCGTATACATTTGAAGTCAGCTTCTAATTGGAACTGACTGGGAAGACACATATAGTATAGAGTAGGTTAAGGCTAACCTATTCTTAGCTTGAGAAACCTTGACTCAATAACTCAACAACACCTATTTGATGCCGAGATGTTTGCAGAGATTCATCAAATGAATCCAATGTTCATTGTTATGTATAAGATTGGTATTACTTAAAGACGTCAAAAATGGTTTTGAGAAGAAGTGATCATACGTTTGGGAAAGCATATCTTTGCGTGGAAAGAAATCAATCAATAAATATATTTTTTTGTCAAACATAAGTAGAATACAGTTGAAAAAGTCATGGTATATCTATATTTTGCAATTAAAAACAGCATACAAATATTTCAAATCAGTGAATCGAACGAAGAACAAACAAAAAATTTACATTTCGTGAAATTTTCCATATAAAATTTAGTTATTTTCGATTCGATTGCAAAGATATGACCAAAAACAAATATTTAACTTTTGCTAGAATATGTAAATAGACCTACTTATCAGGTTTAAACATTTTATGCGACTTGTAGTTGGTCAATTAGATAAGATCACGCAGGTTAGAATTTTCTGCATTGCCTTATTGATTATTCAGTAAAACCGTACAGTGACTATATCGCACTCACTAGAGCTAATAATCTACGTATTTTACTACATTAACCTTTTAAAATAGACACTCTATTTAAAAATATTCATAACCACATACTATTTCGAAGTCTTCACTTTGGTCTCGACTCTCAACCTGTGTGATTTGTCCGTATTCATTTATTTCACCATATTATTTTGTCTAATAACTAACGCCTCCGCTCCCGTCAAAATTTTGGAATATAAAGTACCAAAAGTACCATCCTATTCTAAGTTTTACTCATGGACATAAAAAAAATCTAGCTCTATGGTTTTACTCGACGCATGAAAAAAATTTCATTAAAATCTGACCAGTCAAAGGAGTAACGAACATTTATTCAAACATCGGCAAAAGAGATCCTCAACATTTGCAATTTAAAATTATTTAAGATAGTTTATGAATTAGGACATTCAAAAACTTCATAACTTCGCCATTTTAAGTTATCAGTTAACCACACGTAATTAGCTGTACGTCAGCTTACGTATCCAATTAAACGTGATAAGGAAAAGCCTGGAAACCATTTACATGTATTTATTGCGAGTGCAGCATAGTAAATGGGTGCTAAAGTGAACTCGGCCGATGTGCGTGGGCGAGTCGTGAGAGCCAGGTTAGGGCGCCACACCTAAAGGTTTGTCCACATAGGGCTCTAGGTCCGACGAATTATATTTGAAAGATTATGCCCTTATTACACTTATGTCCTTGTGTATTTATCCTTTAAAAAGTTAGGATTGGGGTTGACAAAATTTTATATACTTACGTATTATCTGAGGGAGTCCACCGTACAAGGAACGAAGATTTCATCTTAGGAAAAGATTCATACTAGTATTTACAAATGCGACGAAATGCAGAGTCGTGTGAACTAATCCTTAGCCAACCATTTATCACAGAATATCATATGTTACCAACTTTATGCGTATTGGAATAAAGTTAATAATCGTATTTATAACCCTGGTTCTACAATAAACAATATCTTAGTTGTTTCCTAACGTTTCTGCTTGTTTGAAGTTCCATCCCCAAATAGGTAACCAGTATAACGTGACCCAACCATTTTGATTTATTGTGGTTCGTGGAATTGTTATTCTATCAGAGGACTTGAATGTAAATAAGTACCAATTTGTGTGGTCGCTGTCATAAATGATGGAATTATGTTATTTCATCTATATTATTCGTTTTATCGTCAGCTATAAATAAGTAGAATTCTCGACACTGCGTAGGAAGGAATATTTGATCGCCAAATAAATTAGTAGCAAATGCTATAGTAACTTTCAGTTTCTTATTTGGATCTAGATCCTTCAATAAGATCTTTACATTTTTAAATACATCAAAATTAAACAAGCAAGCATCCAATACAAAATTTCTGTCTTTTATGAAGAGGTAATCCCTTCTGGGTGGAATAAAACATCAAATATATAGTCAAGGTTACAATAATCGTAACCAGATTCATTAGAAATAATGTAAACTAAATTATGTTATTCAAAAGAAGCCGACCGCGAGCCCGGCGATACTAGCAAATTTATAAATTAAACATAATATTACTTGCACTTTAAGCACAGAATAAGTAATAGTACTAACGTACTTTAAGCTAAATAATAAATTATCTAAAGACAATGCCATTCTATTTTCACAAAACTATGTTATTTGCACACTCGACGTAGAGAAATGAGTCTGTTGAACAATAAATTAGAAATTGCTTCATTAAGAGGGAAACGTCTGTATGAGTTTTATGATAACACAAAATACAGAGATTATATATAGGTAACGCTTTATAAACGCTGTTGCTTTTCGTAATAAATGAATAAATGTAAATGCCAAGTTTTACCAAAAGGGCTACCTATTTTGCTTTGGTTTTAATTTATTTGTTCGCCATTTAACATGGACAAAGATATAACAGAAATTTTGGGCAATTTCCATAAAATTAGGTTTTCAAAGTAAATGTATCCATTTGCGAATTTCTTCAAGCTAGATCTAAGCATTTGGGTATTTATGTGTGACGAGTCACTTTTTATGAGTTGAAAATTCAAATCCATTTGACAGTGTTAAGGTCTTCAAACAACTGGTACAAACTGAAACTGTTTTGAGAAACAGTCTTCTTTTTACACGACTGACCAAAAAGGAGTGTTATGTTTTCAAGGTTCATGTATGTATGTATGTTTGTATGTATGTAAGTTTCTTTATTCCACCATAAGTCCTGAACGGCTTAAAAGCATTGAATTATAAATAAATAGTATATTAGTTCGTTGCTTAAAAGATTTTGATGTGAAAGGTTTTTTTAGATTTCTAGCATTACTCCAAATAACATAGGCTATGTAAGTTGTCAGTCGTGTTTTTTTATGTTTTAATAATTATTACTTGTTTATTTGCTAAGTGACTTTATTTGCAGCATAACTTCTGGGCCTGCACTGATTTGTGCTCATCACATAGACGTTTACGATAATTTGACGTTTCACCAACAGAACGTCTCCATTCAGCCTTCAGCAGTAAATCTAGCCGTTTAATTACAGCTGGAGGAAAGCCTTAATTCTTGATTGAAGATAAAATCAAGAATGCGCCTACAGTCGTATTCAGGAAGTCAGTGAAGGGAAAACTGCAATTTACACTTGAAGGCAGTTGGTTGGTGTTGGTTATCTTCCTTTCCCTGTTCTTCATATTTCATTGAGAAGAAATTTTAAAGATGAAAGAAAATTGAGTCGTACAAGGTGTAAAATTAAAAGTAAAGAAAGTACATACATACATACATATAATCACGTCTTTATCCCTTACGGGGTAGACAGAGCCAAGAGTCGTGAGACTCGAAGGCCACGCTTAGCTGAATAGTGGGCTCTCTGATGGAATGGAGATTCAGGTATAGTGACAGGTTGCTACCCATCGCCTATGAGTGGAGGAATCCCCAGTTAACAAACCAAACAAAATATGATACTTAGGTACTTGGTACGGACATCTTATAGACAGAGTGCAGTGAGACGAAGACAAGGGTTGAAGGAGTATACCGAGTATACAAACAATTTAAGATAGATTCGGAAGGTCTTCGCGTTAAACTATGGCTATTAGCATTTTTAATCTTTAACTGACCTGTAAATAAAACACTAACATGAAACGAAGGACTTTCGCTATGTTTGTCTTTTTCTCTTTTGCTGCATTTTAGAAAGTGTAAATGAGTAAATTGGACTAGAATCATTGTACTTTTCATTTCATTAAAAAACGGGAAATTCACGTGCTCATGATAAATATAAACCAGTCTGCAGAGATTATCTAACGTGAATAACAGACATGTCTGTTCCTCACGTAAGATAATCAAATTATGGGCAAGAATCTTTCTGCCGTCCCCAAAAACGAATGATAATGCCTCAATTTGAAACCCAAAGCATTGGAACGTATCGGACCTGTTGCATAGGTCAGGGATGCCGCCCACCGCCGCCCACGGCGGCGGCTGGCGCCGGCTGAGCCCTTCTCTCAGTCCAGAATGCGAAAAGTTGCATTTTAGCAATAGTTGCATGTTTTAATTAGTTGGTTACGTGATGGGGCTGCGTTCTGAGGAGACTTCGGGTTAAAAATTATTCTTCATTAATTCTAATTTAAGAACGTTGTTCTTGTCGGAAGAGTATTTAATGCTTCTCTTTGGGATAGCTGAGAAGCTATCACTATGACCACCCTGAAGACTAATTATTTTAAATTATAAATAAAGATAGGCCAGGAAATAATCTTGCATCCATACTCACAAAAGTTTAGCATTTACGGGGAGACCAGAAGCTGTCTGGGACTATTTCTGCAAGCGCAACATTTAAACTGAATGTCTTAACGGTTGTTTTTTAAATTACACTTAAATTTGTAAGGCTATTCATATATTTTTAAAAACCACTAAATCTTGCTGGGGAAAACTAAATAATATACAGGGTTATTGGTATTAAACGCAAAACCTTCCTAGGGGTGAAAGTACTCATAAATATGAACATCTTTTTGTATGGGACCGAATCTGAAATCTCAAAAAAAAAAATCAGCTGTTCCATACAATTTGAAACACCTACTCGCCCAAAATGTAACCGCCCCAAATGTAATTTCACCCCTAGGAAGGTTTTGCGTTTAATACCAATAACCCTGTATAACTATAACGGTAAAGACATTTTTTTTTAAAGTATTGCTACTGCGGACCTTCAAAAAATACGGCTATAGACTGTATAATAAATTACCAGTATTCAAAGTTTATAAAACAGCTTTATAACAGTGGTAAAGGAGTCTCGATCGCAACGCTGCAATTCTCAGAGATTTTAAAGCACATTTTTAGAGAGCTATCTCTGAGCCGTTTACTAGCTAATAACGTTATTTCTACGAACGTCTTTAGTTCCCGTTTCATATGCAGTATTCAGTCCAGTATTGGACGGAGTAGAAGTTTTATGTGGATTGTTAAAACAGCGCGTAAGTGTACTGCATACTGCATTATATACTCAAAATAGTTCAGATAAATTCGTAAGATTATAATTTTCTACTTATTGGAGTCCAAACTAGTTATACCTATCAAGTTCTGAATAAGTTTTTGTAGATATAATTTTTCATGAATAGCATAAGCATAGCCTAAACATAGCATCAATTTAAAAGACAAAGTAGAAATTTGAAAGATAAGTATACCTACATAGTAGAAATTCTAAATATTCAATTAAAATATGTATTGTTTACCTTTTCATTCTAATGGATACTATTTATAGAATATCAACTTATGTGTATAACATTCCAATAACGTAGACGTTAATTTTAAATTACGCATAAGTTCTACCTAGAGAAGATTTTAGATTTCAGCCCTAGGCCCTATCCGACATCCGAGGCGAATATCTATTAACCATTGCGATTCTACCGTAATAATATTATACAAAGGCGAATTATTCATCGAGACGGGACCTTGGGGCGATATGTTTGATAATACATGCTGCACTTGCCCTTATGTAAACTTGAGATAAACAAAGGGGTAAGATAGTGTTAAGCTATCTTAGGCCATAGCACGTAATAGGGTATTTATAGGATAAAATCGAATGGGGTAGGATAAAATCGAAAATAAAAAAAAATAAAAACAGTTTGTTATAAAACTTGTATATGATCTTTCCATTTATTCAAAAAAATGTTGAAAAATTACACCTTGTCAAATACCCTATAGTGTAAAAAAATAAGAGAATTTATCCTAAGGTTCCACGTGCTATGTATCTTGATAATGCCAACTCGTATATATTTTATAAAAAATGTATGGTTTGAACATCGAGATGTAGGTTTGAATTTTTTTTTATGCTGATCTGGAGCGAAGAAAATTCATGTGTAAAAAAAAGTCTAAATAATATTGTATAGGATTAAGTGACTAAAAATATAATTGACTGTTAATTTAATTTAATTTAATTATTTCATTCATTTATTTAATTACTTAATCAATAATTCTATAAATATTCTCTTTTGAAATTTCTTATTATATGGGTTCTTGTGCCTGAAATAAATGAATTTTATTTATTTATCTTTTTATTTAAAAAAATGCATAGAATGTGCCAGCTGCTTCTTGTGAAACTCATTCGAAGGGAAGGTTTTAAATTGGAGATTCTTGTCATAGGCGATGGTATAGGTACCATCATGGCAACCAGTCACTATATATAAATATCCATTCCACCAAAACGCTAAGCGGCACTATTCAGCTAAGCGTGACCTTCGAGTATCAAGACTTGGGATCTGTCTACCCCGTAAGGAATTAAGACGTGAACCACATCTATATGATCTGACTAAAAATTTAATAATCGTTATTCTCCATATTTTTTTAACAAATTATTACCATAAACTATTACCTGTACTGAATTATAAATGATTTATTTATTCACGCTTGCGCTTTAATGTCAAATGATTTATTAGAACCTCGAGAGAGGTACATTTTTCCCGTCTGTGGTCCTAATCAAGTTGCCCAGGCGTAATTCGAGAGAACATTGATCTATGTCGATCTACGCTATGGCTGGCCTGCGCTTACGCAACTCCGGCGCACTGGCGCCATCTACCGTGATCTATAGGCGCCGCGACACTGCACTAAAAGCCCTATTTACATCTACAGTCTAGGTAAAGCATTTATTTAAGATTTGGTAACCATTTTTAATTATATATGTAAGAATTTACGATACTAAAATTAGGTACCTAACCGTAGAAAATCTAAAATTTTAATATTGTTTTGCATATGCACAACATGGTATTAGGTTGCATCTACCGACTAATATGAAGTATAGTTATTAATTATACTTAACTAAATTAAAACTATTACTGTATTAAATTTAAAATATTTTCTTTGTGTTGACTACACACAGAAAATAGTTTTAATTTGTTGCTTCGGGAATAATAACAATCCCACGCTATATTTTTTTATCAGTCAGAACTTACAGTTAAATCTCAATAAACATCGATATCAGATGGTTCAACGTCCATTGATGTGAAAGGTCCATTCTGTTATCGCCTATGCAAATCCAGCGACATTTTATGTTAATCTAAGAAAAGTACGTTTCCAAGTAAACATATTATTTAAACTGTGGTTTTAGGGTAGCCGCAAACGAAGTGTGGGTAGTTTGTCGATTGTGTAACTCCAACCGCTTTTCTTACGTGGGACGATAATTACATGTCTCGCTATTATTTATCTTGTTTAATAATGTCAAAATTAATGGAAGTATTTGAACTACACTTGTTGATACGTAGGTAGATTGTTCGAGATGTTTTTTATTTTTTTAATTGTTTCAGTTTATTTCGATTATTGAGTACAATAACTAATAGGTTTCTCTATTTTTCAGGTAAGTAACTCATCACACCTACCTCATTATATTGTGGATTATGGCCTCACTGGATTAATTGTAAGTAAAGTACTCAGTTTTTCAGGATAAATGATGCCTGTTTTTTTATTTATTTGACTAATATTGTTAAACATTGAAAGGAATTTTACATTATTTTGGACAAGCCTCCTTAGTCACGATAAAAATAAAACTCTATTATCGACGATAAAAAGTATAAAATCGTTTGCGAGTATTTAAGTTTATTGATCCTCTTGAAAAATAAATGTCCTAACGCTGTATCTAAGAAAAACAGATCTTCATATGAATAAAGAATATGCGTCTATAAAACTAGACGTATTCTCATACGGAATCAATTTAATAATTCACAGTATAGGTAGAAGCCTAAGGGCGTCGTAGGGTTCATAAAAGAGATTTGAAAACCCGCTGTTGACCCATAAAATCATAAAATCGACGTAGGGCGGGAAAAATGTTTAAGGTTGCCGAGAAATGCGTTCAATATGGCTTAGGATCGCGCCAAAAATGGAGTAGCGAGGAAAATATGAAACAAGAATTCAAGCAATGCCGATCTCTGTACATCATATCTTTTTGGTATAAGTATAAAAAATATATTTTTTGTTACATGTTAAGAACGTCTTAATAAGAAGGATTTAAATAAATATTAAGTTAAATAAAGAAATTATTTACAAAAAAGAATCCTAGTCTCTTTGTACTTAATTTAATCACTTGTTACTTACAGTTACGTTACTTCAGCTAAGTATAAAAATGTGGTTTAAGTTTTCTATCGTAATGTAGTTCTGACTCCTCAAGTTTCGAAACTTAGTATTGAGTAATCGATGCCACTTATAAATTCAGTTTTGCTTTAGCGAGCACTTAGTCATTTTCCTAACATTCTAATCGGAAGACGAACAAAAACTGTTGTATTGGTTATTCAACCCTATCAAATTATTCAAAAGTTCCGTCTCCATTTTCTATTTTATTCTTCACAAAAATTTCAAATCCTTTTCAATCCGGCTTCTGAACTACAATTATATTTCGTCCCCCTCGTTTGCGTGTGTCAAAAAGAGAAAGAGAAAGGGAGAGCTGTAAACGAGGCCGTTATAAAAGCAATCCCTGTGGAAAATCAACAACAGACGTGTACAGGGGACTGAGTTCTTTCTCTGAGTATAAATTATGCAGATTCCTTCATCCATCTGTTTAGAGATGGCTTTTCATCAAGTTATTTAACTTTATGACCGCTGAGATGAATTCGTTTCATTACTGACAATACAGCTAAAGACTTGATAATCATTTCTTGGAAAATTATATAAATTTAAATGCGAAAAAAAATTGCGCCAAAGATATTTTGTTCCTATTGACAGTAACTACCTACTTGTAAATGTTTAACTCATATCTTGATTAACATGTTACATTTACAAAATTGATGTATTTATTTGTCCCATTTATTAAAATGTTCTTCAAATACAAATCCCAGCTTATCAAATCTCGAGGTTTCAAGGTGTAATCAACTGGCAACGGTTTTTACGCCAAAATGGCCGACCATTTAAGGTTATCGGCGGGACGCGCGAAAAAATATATTTGCAATTCACACACCTGATAACACGCTTCTTATCGCTCATTATTTATTTTAATAAGATCAAAATTGTTTTACAAGGTTATCTACCAGGACCTCAAAGTTAGAGATCAAATATTATCGAAAAATTATTTATTTTCACAATCGTGAATATTGATTAAATTAAATATACTCGTAATTGATTGCCTATTTCAAATTAACAAATAGTCCCTCGAACAATATTTCCAGCTCATGTAAATACTTAATTTGCTTCTAAAACTTAAGAATGAAAGTAGCAAAGTACTTCAAAGTTATGAAAACTTAAAGTCGTTTTACCGTCGGCTTGGGTTTGTCAACTCGACTTAATTAAAATAAAAAAATAAATTCGGGACGTCAATGAAAGAGTTCATTTAACAGAATTCCATATTTAAAATCTTATTTCGTCTGTGTCCCGCTCGTCTTCAACCCGAAACAATGTTTGGGAATTGCGCCAGGGGAGGGAACAACCCTGGGAATTATCGTTCCCTGGATGAATAATTCTGTGGAATAATTAAATTTTCTAATCTTTATTTTACAGCGCGAATTATTTCAATTAAGTTAAAGGTGTTAAGTAAGTGCAAAACGCCGAAATAAAAAACTACTTACATAAGTTTAGTTTACTTTATCGTTTCACGTGCATGAAAATAAGAATACGTATTTTAATAAAAATAGGCTAATTATGAAATTCTATCTAATTTAATGTGTTCAGGTTTTCAATACAAAAATACAATAAACACATACATAACATGAACAGATGTTACTTCGATTTCGTAATAAAGAAGAGCAAATTAGTCATGGCTGTGAGATTTATACGCCTAGCCCGGTAAGGATAGGGCTGCTAAAATAAGTTCTACATCGTGAATGTCTAAATATGTTCCAAAATTTCATTATGACTCTAGAAATTCTTAGAGTTTCATATGAATCAGGCTATGTACAAAAGATGTCCGAATTGAAAAAATCGTGCAAACATGTAACATTTATGAACCAATAAAAATATAAAAAAGTGTCCACATACTGTTACATAACCGTTATACAGAACGACGGTGATACTTGAAGAGATATTGCCAATATTTTTTAAATGGCAAATACAACCCTGCGTTCGCAAAAGTTAATTTTGTCGAAATGAAACGCAGCCTATTCAACGCTGGAGCGCATGTAATTTTTCTTTCATTACTCGTCAAATAGGCCCTGTCCCTGAAAAGATATTACTTTCTCTTTCTCTCTTGACGCTGTCGTGAAATTACTGCGCGCCAACTTTTGTTTTTAAAACAACCTCCTTTGTCAGAGCGTTGAGGCTATAAAGCCTAATAGGCCTAAGAGTCTGGCAGTTAACAAAAAAACATTCTTATTGTAAGGAAAAGAAATGAATGCTAATTTTTTTCTTAATTTTCTCCAAAATAAATTCAAATATTCGTTACTTACACGAAGTGTTCTTTTTCTGATATGGTTATAGGATTTTTCATGTTTTCTGCCTATGGTTTTTCTTTGGCAGGCCGGTAAAGAAATAATTTACAAAGTAAACTATTAGTAAACGCATGCAAAATAATATATTCTGGTCTTGATGCTGTTTATTATAGACTTCTGAAGTGAATTTTGCAAGATTGCAAACTGAGCAATTTTGTCCCCGCAGTACCTTGCCACTTGTGAATTAAGTCAGCATATTCGCCACCTGACAGGCAATCAATCGGTTTCAAGATTGAATTTTCGTCTGTTCGGAAACCGGGTTAGTTGAAATGTTTTGACTTGCGCGCTTGGACAGGCGCCAACAGTGATTTGTCAAACCGAACCTCAACATTTGTAATGATTCGCAATAAAATACGTCTTCGTTTCGCATATTTACGATAAAACGTTGTTGACATTTGAGATGTATTGTATTTCGTTTTTAAGATTCGAATTTTGAATTATTTTTGTTTTTGCAGTAAGCATCTCAATTTTTTATTGTTTTATCATTTGTTTTAAATAAAAAATGGCCAGTACTTTATTCTCTTGCAGTTTTCATTTCAATTTACTCTTTAAAAAGATGTAATGAAACACATACCTGTTTGTATACGACCTGCATGTTATCTAATGTATGTTAGCACATTGTAAATGTTATTTTTAATTTCGCAACCCAGATACCCCTGAAACCCAAGGTTGAACATTATAGGCTAGTTTATATAGCTTGTTCCACATATAATTAGGTCAGGTGACGTTAAGGTTATGATGCGGTGTTATAATAAATGATGAGATCGAGAATGATCTCATTCGGTTCCTATTACATGATACGATTCATTGCAAGGTCAATATATGCGCATGCGCATCTGCTATGCGATTTTTTTGGACATGAAATATTTAGGGTATAGGAAATAATAAAATCTTGACAGTTTTTAGAAAATAATAATCCCGATGATGATCACATTTTAATGTTATTCAATCTATTGAATGTTAGAATCAAACAGGTATTATTATTTTGTTTATGTACGCTTTAGAATTTTGTATGCTCCATCTTGGAATATATTTATGTTAAAACCGAAACGGGAGCTTCATTTCTTGTCTTTGCATTCGACATAAAAAGCGGAACAGAAAAAGTTAAAAGGAAAGAAAAATAAATCAGGCGCGCCAAACGTCTTTACGACGCATTTAAAAAACATCTGGTCGCAATTAGAACGGCATTAATTTAGCTTTTTATAAAATACAAATGTATCTAATTGGCTGTGTTCAATTTCAATATTCAAATCTATTTTACATTTGTTCCCATTGATCTTTTTTCATAAATCGGACTTAGTAAGATATTCCGAAATTATTATTATCACCTATTTTTTTTTGTGGTAATTACCTCAAAATAGATTATAATCGACTCATTGTTAAAAGTTATATAATTTTGATTATTCCATCGCCCAATTCAAAAAGAGTCCTTAAGGCATTAAAAACTTCGAAAAATTCATTTTATAATTAGTGACACAAAAATCTAGAATGAATAACGGTAGTCATAATAATAACTCCGAACTTATTTTTGTTTAAAGAAAAAAAAAATAGTAGTCAATAACGTTTTTTAACTATTCATACCATTAGCGTTATTAATGAAGCAGATATAATAGTTATAATAACGGTTGTAGGAAGTCGTTACAACGAGCGTGACATGAAAGCTTTTTTTTAATAAGTAGTTAAGTATCTGTACATTTTCTGGTTATTAAGTGTAAACAGCTTCTTGTTAAGTTACTGTTGGTTTTATGGCATATAATAAAATCTTATTATGTTGCTCATAGTTAAATTATACTGGTTAATTTCTTCAGGATATATAATAAATTACAATAAATTACAAATAGACAATAAAATGTAATAATCCTACTAATATTATAAATGCGAAAGTTTGGATGTGAGTTTGTGAATTTGCGAGGATGTTTGTTACTCAATCACGCAAAATCTACTGGACGGATTTTGATGAAATTTGGTATATGGGTAGAAAAACACTGGGATTAGAACATAGGGTACTTTTTATCCCGAAATTCCCACGGGAGCGAAGCCCCGGGGCGTAGCTAGCCATTTAATAATGCAATATTAATACTTATACATACACTAGCTTTTGCCCGCGGCTTCGCCCGCGTGAATTTCCCACGGGAACAGTGCTTTTTCCCGGGATAAAAAATAGCCTATGTGCTATTCCAGGTCATTATCTACCTCTGTACCAAATTTCATCGAAATCCGTCCAGTAGATTTTGCGTGATTGAGTAACAAACATCCTCACAAACTCACAAATTCACAAACTCACAAACTCACATCCAAACTTTCGCATTTATAATATTAGTATGGATACATAGAATCACGTCTTTATCCCTTTAGGGGGTAGACAGAGCCAAGAGTCGTGAGACTCGAAGGCCACGCTTAGCTGAATAGTGGGCTCTCTGATGGAATGGAGATTCAGGTATAGTGACAGGTTGCTAGCCCATCGCCTATGAGTGGAAGAATCCCCAGTTTAAAGCCCTTTCCCTCGATTGACTTTTACAATCTGCGCGGGAAGAGAAGCAGCTGGCACATTCTATGTTTTTTCTTCGCTCCCAGACCAGCATGGAAGAATTAATACTTATAATATTGGTAAAATACACCCAAGTCAGTGTAGGTGGTAACTTTTTGTATTAATGCCCCTAAAAAGGCTCCGCTGTTAAAGGAAGTGGTATCGCACGTTCGTACCCCATTGTTCCCTCTCATCAGTATGCCTAAATTAACTCTTTACTTCGTGACTGTCCCTGGCCGTCCGATGACCCTGATATAGCCTTTTGTTATTTCTTTTTTGATATTTTCTCTCGGCTTCATTTTAATTTTTGTACCACGAAAAGAACCTTATGGTATAACCCTCTAAAATCAGTTACGTTTCCACGAATAGTATGGAGATTCCATCTTACTTACATCTCTACCTACCTACTTAATATGAATTTGCGAAAAAGAAAATACAAAAAGTTATAGGCTAAAAAAATATATAGATTCCTTGTCAAATGTCACAGAAAACGTTTCCTACTCAACTAATAAAAATGAAAAATAATATCTACATTATAACCATTTTAAATTTTCTGCGTGGCATAAGCAGACCCACGTTTTATAATATTCATTGTCGTTATTTTTACCTAATATAAATACTATACGATATCGTTATCATCCATACAGCATGTTTAGTATTCTACGAGGTTAGCATACGCGTGTCCCTTGATGGAGCGTAAAAATAAATATTAGTCGAGATACTGAAAAGGAATATTTTATTCATTCATATATTTTATAGTGATATAACTATTAATTACTTAATTACGTATTATTAAATTACTAAATACATACATACATAGAAGGTTGTTAATTAAACAGGAATATAATAATTTGGAAACAATAAAAAATTATGTACTTGGTACATAAATAAATACAAGAAAGAGTTTAAAAGTATGTCGGTTTGTATCAAATATTTATTTTATACTTGTGACTAGAGTTGAAGTTTGCATAACTCTATTTGCCAATAAATTTGGTATTTTATATAACGTACTTAGTTGTTCAAACAATTTTGACCTTTGTAAACACTTTTGTACCGAATATTTCGCCGTCATTTCCCATAAAACGTAAAAAAGTTAATGTCAAATATTCATGAGGCCTAGATTAAGTATACTTAATAAATGCTTTACTTTTAAAGAATATCTCTAGGCGTCTTGATGCGAAAATTCCGAAGAAAAATTCCCATGATTTTTATTTATTGATTTTTTTATTGAAATACATTACATTGGATCAAATCTTTCCCTTACCAGATATCAGTTTGTGCTACGTATAAACTATATTGTTACTAGAAATTATTGAAATCGACATCTAATCTAATAAAAACATCGATTGATTAGACACTTTTGATATAGATTCGGCGTTCTAATAGCTGTTTCTTTGATTTGTTTGATGAAATGCAAAGTTACAAACTGCTCCACTAATAATTTACCAGACGTGACTAATAAACATAAATATGTTCTTCTCCGCTCAATAAAAATGATTTTATGACTCGGTCAATAGGTGAGCCCGTCTGCAGACGTGAAATAAATTAGAAAATTATATTGACGCCATGTTTTATTTGGCAGTTCCAGAAAGGATTCTATTGTGATCTTTGATTTATCGTATTTCTTTATTGTTATCTTTAGGGATACAGGTTTATGCAAAAAGAAACTAATATGACGGTCTAGTTAATTAGACTGGCCGTTTTAATCGTTAGTGGGAGTAATTTATTGTTTTCCACCCATACCAATGTTGATTTTTGTAGTCAACCAAACTCATCTATATATATAATATATATAACTCAAAGGTGACTGACTGACTGACTGGCTGACTGACTGACATGTGATCTATCAACGCACAGCCCAAACCACAGGACGGATCAGGCTGAAATTTGGCATGCAGGTAGATGTTATGACGTAGGCTTTCGCTAAGAAAGGATTAACGCGAGAGAAGCCGCGGGCGCCAGCTAGTTTATATTATAAAGTTTATTTAGTTATATATATTTTTTTTTAATCTATTTTTTTTTTTAACTAGCCTGTAGGTGTTGTGTCCCACTGCTGGGCAAAGGCCTCTTTTTTTTACACGACTGACCAAAAAAGGAGTGTTATGTTTTCAGGGTTCATGTAAGTATGTATGTATGTAAGTTTCTTTATTCCACTAAAACTTCTGAACGGCTTAATAGATTTTGATGTAAGAGGTATTTTCAGATTCCTTGCATTCCTCCGAGTGACATAGGCTATACTATGAGTTGTCAGTCGGGTTTTTTATTTTTTAATAATTAGCTTGTTAATCACAAGCTAATCACGGGCTCAAGTGGACACTCTGACAACCCAGGACAGATCGTCCTGGCGCCGACGTACGAGGAGGGCCGACCCCAAATAATGGGATAAGGCACGGAAGAAGAAGAAGAAGAAGAGCTTGTTAATCACAATAATATTATAAAGAAGAAGTGTTCGTAAGTTTGTTTGTAATCTTAGGAACTACTGAACCGATTTTAAAAGTTCTTTCACCAATAGAAAGCTACATTATGCCTGTGACATTTGCTACAATTTATATATATATATAGCGAAGCCGGGGCGGGGCGCTAGTATTTAATAAAACCATAATGAAGACATTAAAAAGACAATACGTAGAAGCACTTTATATGGAAATCATAACTAATGTTAAAAGGTGCGTTGCACATTGTGGCTGCATCTCAGCACGTCCAAATTTCGGCACGGCACATAAATCCAGCCGTGGCACGCCCACAGCGACAACGCACAGGGTTGTCTCTCGTAACTTCCGAAAAAACTTTTAAATTATCAGATAGGTACCTATGTAATGTATAGTATATTCCACAGGTTTTAAAAAAACCTTTTTTAAAGATATTTATTTACATCAACATAGATGTAAAAAATATAACGTAAAATATCTGGACACACATCCTTTGAATTTACTGCTGGTTCAAATTTAGTTGCAGTACTTACATATAGTATTTTAATTTATTATTGAACTTATGAAACATTAAATTTTCCTGATGGCAGAAACTCTTTTTTTATCTCCTTCTGTGATGTTTGATTTAATACTTATGTATTTCTTATACAACCTTTATGAAGGTACCTAGCTAATTAATTCCTAAAAAAATACCATTATGATGTGACACAATGTGTAACTGATACAAAATGCAACGGGAGTATTGCATTACAAAAGCAAAATAAAAATAGATGCGTTTGCGTCAGATGACATCCTTATTATGCAAACTGCGAACGCGTCTTTTAGGGCTGTCACAAGCCAGTTATTTACGGCGAAGCTCATTACGAATTCTACGTATGTGTTTAGCTCAGCCCTGTTGCACAATTTAAAAACACAGTGCGTTTGAGATTCGCTGATTTAACGAAGTTTGTTGGCTAATATAGGATGCTTTATATACACGAAAGATGACTTCGTAATTGCACTAATACAAAGTGCATATTTCCTTTTCTGAAATTCTATTTTGTAATCATTTTATCTACATTGCAAACCTTTTTATCTAAAGTGCAAACCTTTTGGGTTTGATATCAATGTCACTGTCTTCATGTTCATTTTTTTTTTATTTGCGGCACAGAGGCATTGTATTCCTAATCTTCATATTCTGCTAACTATATAATATTATGTTGAAAAGGTAATTCATCAGCTATTTATTATTATTTTATTATTATTATTACAACTTACCGTAAAAAATACACGGCCAATTTTTTGAACTCACCGAAAAAAAAGGGCCTTTTAAATTACATACCTAACCGCACAGTAGATTTTGACGTATAACCTCCAATAACCCTACTACAGCCAAAATACAGATAAAAGAGAAGTTCGCGAGATCCTCGCTCGAGGTGACAGCTTGATTTACCCGCCATATGATTTGTTACACTTTGTTACGCTCCATGTTTTTTTTTATGCTTGTTGTTGCTTTTTACATGGCTTTAACAAGCCTCCCCGGTGAAATTACTGTTGCCAAGCTCGTATTATGTGCAATTACCTGTATTTAGCTGTGGCTAATAAAAGGTGATACGTTCTTGGTAAACTGTTCTGTTGGTCAGTTAGTTGTAAGAACAGCTCTGTAAAATAGCAGAACGTATATCTTCTATCTAATAGCATATAATAAGCAATATTATCTAAGTAGACGAGAGAGATATCTTAGATAGAGGATAGCAGCTAACTGCTAATAAAGGCGTCGTATTTTCAATAACGATCTTATTTATTTCACTGGTTTCATCAGCATCGCCTTTCTTTTTAATCTTGATAAATCAAGTATTTTTCGAGCAAAAAACCTACCATTATCAAATCAAACCTGTAAAGTACCAACCACACTTGAAATCACTTCAAAAACAAAGTATAATTTGCCGTAAAACATTATGATCATAGATCACAAAGACATTATCGTAATACCTACACCAAACAACACCTAAACCCTTAATCGCTATGACGTAATATGAATTAACGGTGGAATGCGCCGACCACGTGGCGGAATTTACGACATGGCGACCAAATTAACTGGGCTGAGGCAGCCCTAACATCGCCAAATTAACTAAGCCGTAGCAGCCCTAACGTAAAGTCAATGGCGCGTAATGGCGTCGGTCCAATCAATTAGGGCATGCTGCGTGACCGCGCCGGACAACGTGCGCCGCCACCCGCAGTGTGACACAGCCCTTATGCGCCAGTTGCTTAGAATGTTGCCTCCTTGGCACGTCTATACCAACCACCCTTGCATCAAAATCATCGATTAATTAAATATTGACATATTGAAGTCGATAGATTATCATTATTTAGTCTTCCCCGTAAGGGATAAATACGTGATTCTGTATCTATCTTTATCTGAAGTCGATAGATTCATTTGTTGAAATACATGAGCTTTAAGTACCGAAACTGAACTTATGCCGTGCCTTTTTTGCATCAACATATTGTTCAAATATTCTGATGTAGTTAGATTCAGTTGCCGATATAAGTAGATATGCTATCAGTTACTTATTTCTTTGCAAATCATCGTCTAATGCATTCAAAACCCAAATGCACATTTTCATATTCTATATAAGGTACTGAAACTGGAAAAGGGATCAAGACTGACATGGAAATATCTAATACTGATGCATTAGAACGTGGGAGTCGATTGATCTACTGTAGATCGAAACATATCTAGATATCAATCATTAACAAGCTAATTATTAAAAAATAAAAACACGACTGACGACTCACATAGCCTATGTCACTTGGAGGAATGCAAGGAATCTAAAAATACCTCTCACATCAAAATCTGCTCAGCCGTTCAGGACTTATGTTGGAATGAAGAAACTTACATACATAATAACATACATGAACCCTGAAAACATAACACTCCTTTTTTGGTCAGTCATGTAAAAGGGTATTTTAAACACTATGAATAAATAAATAAAACATATATTAGTAGAGACCAATTCATAAAGTTTTAATGAGGTTGTCTAACATAGCGTTAAGTTTTATTGGTTAACAACTTACAACCTTAGAAGACATTTTATTTACCAGTTGTTTTGAAGCAAACATTCGTAATACCTATTGCAAAATATAATTCATTACTCCTACGCGACATCAGTAGTATTAAAGCTACGTGTTTATTACGATATCAGCGAAGCTCGAAAACCTCAATTAATATACATACGAGTAGATCGTTGCTTTAGGCTGTAGCCTTTCTTGAAATAAAAAGCGGAAAGGAAATTATATGAAAATTATAAGGTTTACTAACTGTTGTAACAATAAAATTATAAAAAAATATTAGAAGAAGTAAAAATAGTTCATTATGTAGGTACATACCTACTTATTTTTTTTGTAATTTTTTTGTTAAAATAATTTATTTTATTTAGAAATATGTTACGGTTTTTCCGAAATGTCCATTTACTTTTTAATAGGATTCGTACAGGGGCCATCCTTAAAAATTTGTTAGGGCGAATCCACCAATTACACAATTAAAAAAAAACTACATTTGGTCCGCAGCCAAGATTTTATATTAGCAAAATGCTCCGACATCTGAAGGTGGTCGTAAAAGTATCCAGTTTATGTCAAAACGCATGCTGATAAATTTTCACACGATTAAGGGTAAATAGCGTGAACCTTCAGGGATATTCAATTAGTATCATAGCGGAAATGAAACTAAATTAAATGTTACGATGACGACAGTCAACAACACATCAATCTAGCAAAACTTATTGCAAAATCACCGTTATTACTGCCGCATAGAGATGACAATTTTAACAGCCCGCTAAGTTGTAAATATGTTTGTGGCTATAAAAGGCAAGTGCTGACCTGTTCCAATAGTATGAAAACAGGTCGCTTTCTTGTACATGACCGCCATGTGGTTATTCATTGTTCTCGGTAAATAAACCCAAAGCCAATAAATTTACTATAATAATTACTTCATTACCGAGGGTTTTAAAAAAAAGATTTAAAGTATCTTCAATTAAATATTTAAATTATATTTAGTTTGTATATACTTCACCAGATTTTCAGACTTTTTATGATACACCTAATGAGACTATAGTCAAAATAAATAAAACCCAGGATTCAAGGGCTTTATTGCATTCAATGCGTATCACTTGGCTACATCATTATCATTAGGCACATTTTCACAGTCTACCATACTATGCTTCGGATCTACTACTTGATTATTTAGATGTCTTATTGACTGTGTCAACTATTTTCGTATTGCGACGTATGTTCTTTGTTTTGTGTTTTTAGTTTTTCATTATTGCGGACTGAACCTGCTGATGGTGTTTTTCAAATAACACTCTATGAATATCTAACTAATGTAGTCTATGGTTGCAGATAACCCTTTGCAATAACAATTATTTTTTACAGCACCATCACACGTCCGCTCATCTGTGGATCCTCCCTACAATGCAATTAGCTCCCGGAGTCCCGGGTGATTCCCCCTCATACAGTCCAAATTGAATAACCTACAGAGTAATTTAAAAGAAATTGAGAACGCTTTTGTAAAGTCGAATGGGGTTCTGTTAACTTTTATCAGATAGTGCATTTGCTTCAATTGTTTTGATGATATTGTAACACTGGTGGTTGAAATGGTTATTTAAAAATATACGAACAGACAAATAAAATTATCGAAGACGAATCCATTGAGAATCGTAATATTGAATAAAGAAATGTATAGTTGTTTCAAATTATATTAATGACTTGAGTCAAACCGTAAACAGACAGTAATTTTATTAAATACCTAAGTATATATTAAGTTGATTTATGAAGCTGTTAGTTTAACATACTATCCTTGTGCGTTATCTTTCATAGAACTTGTATTTTATGTGTATAGTCAAGAAATAGCTGGGTTATTTGATTTATCGTAAGTTCGGATAGGGATGTAATTTTATTACATACAACTGGATCTTTGTATTTATCATCATCACAAAAATATTTTGCGTAAATTAATAAATTATAACTAACATTCTCCTCCTCGCGTCGTATTCCTCATTACTGAGGGTCGTACTCCCACGTAGAATTACCTTCTTTCTAACTATTTATCTCCATCTTTTTTGGTCTTTCGCTTGATGTAGGGCCTTCTAAAGATTAGTGTTACTATTTTTCATTAGGTATATATAACCATCGATAAAATATTAGTACCTATAGATGGATACCCTTCATATATGAAAGTGTGCCTAGCTGTTACTTGTTCCTCGTCTAACTAGATGTCGCTACCAGTCTCAATCTCACGCATATCTCACGTATTTTGTCGTAAAAATTAGAACCAACAAAGCTTGATCAAACCGCGTCAAAGCATACCGCGTTTTACCACACAAATTCACTAGATGGCGCAATTCTTAGAAATAATAAGGTTTTGCGCATTTATTCTTTTATTTATTCCATTTCATAAGAAAACAATATTCAAAAATTACAAATAAATACTTATATTTTAAAAAAAATATTGAGGAGATAGATTTTTTAGATTACAATTTATTTAAGTATATATTGTAATTGAGATATTGTTTCGCATGATATTTTAAGTGTAAATCTATATTGGAACTTGTATTTCGTGTTAAAGTTTACAACACGGTGAGCTACAGCATTAAGAACAGTAAAAACCGCAGTGAACGTAATAAATTAATCACATTCCCACGTAAGTACACGTCTTTTTGTGTTCAGATC
Source organism: Ephestia elutella (assembly GCA_018467065.1). Classification (NCBI taxonomy): domain Eukaryota; kingdom Metazoa; phylum Arthropoda; class Insecta; order Lepidoptera; family Pyralidae; genus Ephestia; species Ephestia elutella. Next base: position 5,464,468 of record CM031580.1, on the reverse strand, counting down.
TCTACCACACACTTGCATAATTATTATAAATAAATATATACGGACAAATCACACAGATTGAGTTAGCCCCAAAGTAAGTTCGAGACTTGTGTTATGGGATACTAACTCAACGATACTATATTTTATAACAAATACATATATAGATAAACATCCAAGACCCGGGTCAATCTGAAAAAGATAATTTTCCATCTTGACTCGACCGGGGATCGAACCCGGGACCTCCGGTGTGGCAGTCCGGCGTGATGACCGTTGGGCCACGGAGGTCGTCGAAATTATATTTAGTTTACGAGTCCATGCAACAGTAGGTAGGTACTTTCTACCTAAAAAACAAAAATTTTAAACAAATTATCATTTTTTTAAGTACTTCGAAAGTTGTGTTGCCAATTGTAACAAAAAAATTCTCTACTCGAGTTATATTTTTTGTTTAAACCCTTATCAGTGAGTAAATATCTGTAGTATCAACTACTTTTCATACTCGTAGAGTACTTTTATTGCCTATTTATAAAAATAACTAGTTTTTGGTGGCTGCGCGAGGTGCAAGCACCTCGCGTGCTGTGCAGGGCAATTTTTTTTTTTCAGTTCCGAGTGCATGAAATTATTATGGGAAATGATGAAAAAGTCATCTACAAAGAAATGTTGTCGGTTGGGATTAGGTGAAGAGCCGAAAGGCTGCTCTGTCTTTTGCTCTTGCTGTTAAAACGCAGCTCGGCCTACGGCCTCGCTTGCCCCGGCTGGAGGAGGGGCTCGGCCTCCGGCCTCGCCTCGCCTCTCGGATTCATATACGCAGCTCGGCCTGCGGCCTCGCTTGCCGCGGGAGCCTCGGCCTTCGGCCTCGGCTTCCCGGCTGGTGACTCGAGGTATGAGTTGTTATCATCGCGTCATCCATGAATGGCTCGGCCTTCGGCCTCGCCCAATTCTTTTCGCACGAGACGGAGCTCGGCCTTCGGCCTCGCCTGGACGCAGCTCGGCCTGCGGCCTCGCGGGCGCAAGCTTCGGCCTCCGGCCTCGCTTGCGCGGCTTGGCGGGGGGGAGCTCGGCCTTCGGCCTCGCTTAGCACCTTAGCACCGATCAAATATTTTTGAAATATAGAAACAGCTATAGGTACCTACCTAAAGGCCCCGCCATGCGCCAGGCCAGGAGATCGTAGAAACTTTGTAAACAAAGAATAGTGGTACGCAACCTGTGTACGCAACATTTGGGTCAAATCAAATATATTATTTCTGTAATATTTTTATTTAATGACAAATAATATGAGCCAATTTAGGAATAAAATTCATATAATGTAGAACAGTAATAGGGTATTTGACAAGGTGTAATTTTTCAACATATTTTTAAATAAATGGAAAGATCATATACAAGTTTTATAACAAACTGTTTTTTTTTTTTTTTTTTCGATTTAATTACCTAGTTATTTCAAATTGAAAATTCATACCAACGGAATACGCCGAACAGTTACCGAACACTTCCGATTAGCCCGGTGACGTCACACAGGTGTTTTCCCTACTCGGTGCGCCTCTCCCCGCCGGCACGCAGGCCCACGCGGGTGTGGAGCTCGGGTTTGTTTCGTGAACTGACAACAAGGAGATCGGATTTTTTCGGGGCATCGGATTTTTTGGTACTTTTAATTAGATATAACTTGATAATTAGGTCGAAATTTAAAAAAATAAAAACAGTTTGTTATTATACTTTTACATGATCTTTCCAAAAATAAAATAAAAAAAACATTGTCAAATACCCTATTACAATCAAACAATAAAATATTAAAAACAACTTTAAGATCGCTAAATTTAAGAGAATACCATTGTTTATATTTATTTTAGAATGAAAAACATATGCCACCATTTTTATTACATACTAACTTTCGCCCGCGGCTTCGCCCGCGTGAATTTCCCACGGGAACCGTGCCTTTGGTGAAAGGTACCCTATGTCCTTCTCCGTACTTCTAACTATGTGTATGCGAAATTTCAGGAAGATTGTTCAGTAGATGAAGCGTGAAAAAGTAACAAACAAACAAACAAACCAACAAAAAAACAAACTCACTTTCGCATTTATAATATTAGTTAGGAAGTTAGGATAATAAAATATTATAGCATGAAATGAGAATAAAATAATGGGGTTTTATTTAAATTTTTTGATATGAAAATAATAAATGATGACGGATCTATTTCTAAATGGTGCGCCAAATGTTTATATTCAGCTTTTTATCGCTGACGTATAATCCGACTAATTTAAATTGCCCGTTGGTTTCATACCACTCGCTTTCAATTGAAGTATAATATACCTATTTCACTTGGTCGGTCCAAAATTTTCGGCATTACTTTGTTTCTTGGTAAAAAACAAATTTTTGGTTTGGTAAGTTTAACACTACGAAATCACTCCTATAGATTGTCAGAAGCCAGACGACAGATGTTTTACATCAAAAACAAGCAAGCATAAAACGATTGTAAAACCTAAAACGATTGTATGAAAATGATGTCGTAATTTATTCGTTATTCAAATGACGGATAATATCACGGATTCGAGGCCAATTTATCCGCGGATGATTTATTCGTATATAAATTATCCGCGAATGAATTTCCACGGATAAAATTTTATTCGTATGATAATTCGAGTAAAATATCCGAATAAAAAATTGTCTATTTCTGCGCATACTCATAGTTAGAAGTACGGAGAAGGACATAAAGCGTACCTTTCATACCGAGTAAAAGCACTGTTCCCGTGTAAAATTCATGCGGGCGAAGCCGCGGGCAAAAGCTATATGAAATCCTCTTCGCATATTCATTAAAATTAATTTTATATCATTTGTCAGTATTATTAGGTACCCTATATTTCTAATTCACACTTGTAATTTATTCTATACTCGTATTATAGTTGTCTTATTTATTTTGCACAATATTTTCACAACATACAAAAGTAGGTAGTCGCGAGAGTACTACAACAAAATCTATACATATAATAAAACAGTAAAAATATTTTGTCTGTACATTTAGTACTTTTGACTAAAATGGATAGAGGGACACCTAAAAAGAACAATAGAAAGCAAAAAAAATTTTTTGGAATTTCTTGTCTGTCTGTCTGTCTGTCTGTCTGTCTGTCTGTCTGTATGTATGTACGCGTTTCACGCAAAAACTACTGCACGGATTTGAATGAAACTTTTTTTGTTGTATAGCTATTAAGCCTGGGCAACATATAGGCTATAATTGATTTTGAAAACTGGAACACCTGATAAAGAACCATAACAGAACAGCTAAACCATAAGAAATATGGAAATGGTTCCTTAACAAAAGTCGTTCAACCTGATGAGCATTTTCTGCTGACGTATAAAAATTGAAGATCTGGAACATCTGATGAATAACTCCAAGAGATCAGCTACACTATAACATATATGGAAATGGCGCTTTAGCAAAACTTGATTCATCTGATGAGCATTTTCTGTAGACGTATAAAAATCGAAGATCCGAAACATCTGAAACTGTTTGAAACACAAAAATACTTTTCATCTAAGCGAAACTCACGCGGGCGAAGCCGCGGGCGACAGCTAGTATCAAATAAATGAATGCATGCTCATGCGAGCAACTCGCGCGCTGTTGCCGTACCGTGCCGTCCCGTGCTCGGCGACCGCCGGCGCGGCGGCGGCGCGTTGGCCGCGCCGCGGTACACATGACGTGCACGATCTAGCAACGTCGCCTCGCAACCTAAGTGTATCGATAAAATGATCGATACTTTTATACCAGTTCACCATAATAGCGATAAAAATATTGGTATTTACTTCAGTTATCGATTCCGTTATCGATATTTTCGTCAAAATATCGGTATTTTGAAAATATCGATATCCAGTCCCTGGCTACTCCAAATAAAATGTGTGTCCCGTTTTTGTAAAGGTTAAAATAAATCCGCTGCAGCGCTGGAGCAATAATTAAAGTGTCCAGAAACAAGCAGCGCTACAGCGCTTCAAGGCTATTGTTTACTTGCGACCAAGATTATAACAAACACCACAGAGTGGACATCTGTTTCGCGTTTTGAACTTACCAAATCTTTTGAATAAAACTTGGTAGGTACAAAACAAATTGATGTTTGTTTCTTTATTGCATACTAGTTTATGCCCGCGACTTCGTTCGCGTGTAATTAGAACGCAGTATACTAATTACAAATTATACTTTTAGTTTTGATAGGTACAAAAAAATAAACGCTATATAATTTTTCAGTGAGTAATATTTATTTAATTCCTTCAAACAATATAAGTTTAATTAATTTTTGCCGCTTAGAAGATAAACGATTATTATTCTGATGCCACGTTTTTGTTTCTTGGCTAAAACAAACATAATACAATGTTAGTACATAAATAATATTTTATCAAAATGGTATCACTTTTATAAGGTAGGCTAGGTATAACAAGAAATTACAGGTTATTCTACCTACACTTGTTCTATCTGAATTCTTAGTCTATGACAAATGACGCGTCATGGGCATCATGGCGTCCGCTAATAATATTTAGCACAAATTAAGTTAAAAAATGATTATCTAGTAACTCACCGAAGGAAAGTTACTCCATCCCACTTCCATGTATTGCTCGTATTATTATTGGTACGGTATCGTAATAAACGCGGGCGTATTTCGAAGAAAATTCACGATTTTTTGATCACGAGCAAACAAGACTTAACACTCAAAGAGCTTGCGTAGCGACCGTCTGAGCGAGCGAAGAGCCGCCGGCTGGCGTATGATTACGCGCCGATGTATTTCGGCGTCTCCTCTAGTACGTAGTAAAATATCTCGATGACCTACCTACATATAAATAAGTAATTTTATAGTCGTTTCGTGCATGTAGTGTAGACGTCGATTATTATTCGTATAGATAGGTACCTACTGTAGTTGTAGAGATGGTGGTGCCATCTATTGCCATAGGTAGGTACCTACTGTAGTTGTAGAGATGGGGTGCCATCTATTGCCTCTGAATATTAACTAACTCGTATGGTATTTGAACTACGACTGCAGCGACACACGGAATTTTCATGAAAACCGAGATGATGTACTTCTCAGTGGCGCCATCTAAGTATAATACAACTTTAGTGGGGTACAGATTCAATGTACGTGAATATCCATCTATAGGTACTAATATTTTATCGATGATATAACTAACATACACAGGAAAACATAGTATCCATAAAGGTAACATGAGAAATAGTCACGGTCCTTCTATAGTAAGTACTAGCTGTCGCCCGCGGCTTCGCCCGCGTGAGTTTCGCTTAGATGAAAAATCTCTGTTGGAGCTTTTCATCAGATATTCTAGATCTTCAATTTTTATACGTGAGCAGAAAATGCTCATCAGGTTGAAAGACTTTTACTAAGGCGCCATTTCCATATATGTTATAGTGTAGCTGGTCTCTTGCAGTTCTTCATCAGATGTTCCAGATCTTCAATTTTTATACGTCATCAGAAAATGCTCATCAGGTTGAACTACTTTTGTTAAGGCACCATTTCCATATTTCTTATAGTTTATTTTTTGGATTTTTGAGCATCTCAGATGCAATATTAGTACTAATGTACTCTCATATAGAAATTCCTTATAGTTTAGCTGTTCTGTTAAGGTTCTTCATCAGGTGTTCCAGTTTTTAAAATAAATTATAGCCTAAATGTTGCCCAGGCTTAATAGCTATACAACAAAAAAAGTTCCATTCAAATCGGTTAAGTACTTTCGGAGATTAGCGTGATCATACATACAGACAGACAGACAAGAAATTTCAAAAAAAATTTTTTGCGTTCTATTATTCTTTTTAAGTGTCCCTCTATCCATTTCAGTCAAAAATACTAAATGTACAGACAAAATATTTTTACCGTTTTATTATATATATATATATAGATAGATATGTTCCAAGCTGATAAGGACATTCTAAGGGGAAGAGAAAGGCCTAAAAAGAGATGCATGGATTGAGTTAAGGAAGACATAGCTTCCTTAATATAACCCATATCTTCCTTAACTCAATCCATCTCATCTCTTCAGCATCTCTTTTAGGCCTTTCTCTATAATCCTCTCTTCTCTCCCTATAGAGAGATAAGACATAGATAAATGTAAGAAGGGAGAAGGTAAAGCATGACTTTCTATGATAGAGTTCGGAGTTTGACCCATCGGCACAGATTATATAATAGTAGCCATCGCAAGGTCGAATAATTTGATCATCTCAAATTGGATCTGACATCATCACAACATACACTGTTTATTGTCTTAGATAACGCTATAATTGATCTGATGGGTTCATCAGTGTTGTTTCAATTAAATTGGAATTTATTTTGACAGAATTTAGAAGTTAACTATTAAGCCAGCAATTGGTCTAAAAAAAGTTTAAGTACTTAGTATGTTGTGCACTTTGATGTGTGTTTTACAGATTTAGATTACTTATGTGATTGGTTTAAACATAAATATAAAGGTCACGTGTTATATTTTTTCACATTTATCCAGCAAATCGTATAATTGTAATAATAATTGCAAGAACGCGAACGCCGATAAACATAAAATGCAAATAAGATAACTACTCGTACACCGTTTAAAATTTTAGTAAAAAAATAATTGTCAGTACCATTAGGCAGTCCGGATTTATTTGCATTGACCTGATAGAAGTCTTATAAGGATTTGATCAGCAAAAAGGCAAATTTACCTTCAAATTCTTTGCATTCTACTAGTAAAGTAGGTTAAGTGATACATTCATGATAATCGATAATTTATAGATCACCATCGAGAATCTGAATAAACTTATATAAAATATGAAAAATACAGAAGGAAAACTCAGACCGGTTCATAACTTAATTTTTTTTCTGTAAAATTTATTATTATTTACAGGTATTAAAAGTGTGTGTCCGTAAAAAAAACGATATTATAAAATTTTTTGCAATTTTTCTCATAGAGCACACTTCATATACTATGTTTTCTTTAGTTGGTGCGACGCGACATTAATATTTTCTCTAGACCTTCAATTATCGCTAGTAAGGTATAATTAGGTACAATTTACCTTTATGTAAGCTAAGCACCCTCGTTAAAATTTTATGAGGTACATGTTGAATAATCTTATTAATGACGGTAAATAAATGCTTACCTTTTCGCTATTATATAACATACTAATATTAACTAAAATAAAATAGTTATCTGAATATATAAATAACTGGATTAGTTTTATTTTTATTGCGGTAGCAGCTCTTTTTTACACGACTGACCAAAAAAGGAGTGTTATGTTTTCAGGTTTCATGTATGTATGTAAGTATGTATGTATGTAAGTTTCTTTATTCCACCGTAAGTCCTGAACGGCTTAACAGATTTTGATGTGAGAGGTATTTTTAGATTCCTTGCATTTCCCCGAGTGACATAGGCTATGTGAGTTGTCAGTCGTGTTTTTTATTTTTTAATAATTAGCTTGTTATGATCAGTTTTTGATTTTCTTTCTCTCCCAACAAAAGGGGAACATAGACATACATTTATGTTGGGATGTTCTAAAGCTTTTTTGACGGCTATTTTCATTGTATTTTTTTTTTATTAAACATTAAGTATATTTTCAAAAGTATCAGAAAGAGTTTGTGGCTGTTTTGCTATCATTGGCAATAATTTGATGTCTTATAAGACATTGTCGTGGCTTTGTGCAGGAGCCTTTACAGATAATGAATGGACGTTAATTAGCGAGGCGGTGCCCAGGCGCCGTTCAATTTGTTAATTAAGTAGGCCACGCGCGTTACACTGAAATGATACCACCTCAAATTCAAAGACTGCGATACTGATATTATAGTCTCTATACTATTATATCATCATTTATTAATTATTTCCTTGATGTAAGACTTTTGTCGTTTTTCAGATATGTTGAGGTTTGTTTAAAATATAATTTTAACTTACACAATTTTTTTTTAAATTTGCAGTGCAACATATAGCAGATATGACAAATAAATTGATATCATTAAGACAAAGAAAAATATATTTGGCTAAAAAATGTATTTTTCTGTGGCAAGTTTTTTATAGCACCAGAATTTATAGCGAACTGGGCTTTCTTGTGATTTAACCCTACCTAACCTGGAACGTATTGAAATTGTCACATAAGTCACCGCAATGACGGATAAGCCCGGCTTTCACATTGTATTTGGATGTGGACAAACAAACAGTAAATCATGGCAACGAAAAGCCATTACATTCAAAGATGGCTGGAGATTGAACCGGGAGATGCAATGATCGCAGAACTACTTTATCGGGCAAGATATGACACCCACGCCGACCAGACTGGCAATAAATCACCTTCTCGTATTTATTTATTACTTATATTATCCCCCACTCTTTTTACATATATGTACATCATACATACATACGTATTTGTTCAATAACTCTGTATAGTTACAAATCAAAAGGTTATGGTAACAAAGGCTATCGGGCCAAAAACGAAGAAACATGGTCTAATATGAAAACACATATGAAATATCTAAACCATGATGAAAATAGAAAACCCATATGCGCATAAAGATATTAAATAGATAGCTTATCAAGTATATGTATCTATGTATAAAAATGAAATTGGTTGCAGCGATGATGTTGAAATTTATTGCAACTAATTAGAAAATTCGATATCTTTTAAATTTAGTATATTGAAGAAAGATCATATAATTTGTAGTCTAACAAAACAGTCGAAATAATACCAAGTATATCTTTCGCTTATATCAAAATGATTATTAAAATACGATCATACAATTGATTATAGGTTGGGTGTATCAGCTGGACCAGTTTTGTATAAATATCACATGAAAACTGGGTTCGTCGATAACACTAACAAGTATACTCATATGTTGTAGTACGGCCTTGCAATTTGCAATGCAAATCATGTTAGGTTATGTATGTAGGCATTGCAATGATGTTTCAATTGCATTTCTATCTCAAACAGTATTTTTTCACGTCTGCCTACAGCGTATTCATAACTAAATTGCCTAGTGACATAAACTATCAAACTTTTAATCTATTTAGTTAATTCATTCTTATTTAGTTCATCTTGAGAGGTAAGGACAATTATTTTAAAATAAAAAAGAACTAAATCTATCTTAAATACTAATACTACCTATAAATAAACATTATAAATTATAAATTAAATTCTAAATTAGGTGTTCTTGGCAAGGTGCCTATCACGCAGGCAGCATTCCCGCGCTGAATAGCAATAGCTATTAAAAAGTCAGTTCGAAATTGTTTTAAAATCTTTAGGCGCGATTGGTCCTATTCGCATTTTGTCAAATTCACCAATTCGCGGTTGGTCCATTTCGCGGTTGGTCCAATTCGCGATTGGTTCAATTCGCGGTTGGTCCATTTCGCGCTTGGTCTAATTCGCGGTTGGTTCAATACGCGATTGGTCCAACAAAACTTAACTTATTTTCTGCCCTCAAGTCTTTCCGGTGGTCATTTTTTATAATTTGACTTGAGAATTTAAAATGTCATTCTTGCAGCCATCGATCGACTTTTCCTATTTTTCGAGCAACAAGGACTTCCACGCGCGGAAAGGGAGAGTCCCTGTTGCTCTATGATTAAATTATTACTTTGGTATAGGTATTACTTCTATCTGCATATATATGTATAATTAATTTAAACCATGCAATTAACTCAGCTTGTCTGTTTCTGCTCCCACGGCAATTTTTTGCATACAGGATCATGAAAATAGCATATTATCATCGATAAAATATTAGTACCTATAGATGGATATTCACGTACATTGAATCTGTACCTCACCAAAGTTGTATTATACTTAGATGGCGCCACTGAGAAGTACATCATCTCGGTTTTCATGAAAATTCCGTGTGTCGCTGCAGTCGTAGTTCAAATACCATACGAGTTAGTTAATATTCAGAGGCAATAGATGGCACCCCATCTCTACAACTACAGTAGGTACCTACCTATGGCAATAGATGGCACCACCATCTCTACAACTACAGTAGGTACCTATCTATACGAATAATAATCGACGTCTACACTACATGCACGAAACGACTATAAAATTACTTATTTATATGTAGGTAGGTCATCGAGATATTTTACTACGTACTAGAGGAGACGCCGAAATACATCGGCGCGTAATCATACGCCAGCCGGCGGCTCTTCGCTCGCTCAGACGGTCGCTACGCAAGCTCTTTGAGTGTTAAGTCTTGCTTGCTCGTGATCAAAAAATCGTGAATTTTCTTCGAAATACGCCCGCGTTTATTACGATACCGTATCAATAATACGAGCAATACATGGAAGTGGGATGGAGTAACTTTCCTTCGGTGAGTTACTAGATAATCATTTTTTAACTTAATTTGTGCTAAATATTATTAGCGGACGCCATGATGCCCATGATCATTTGTCATAGACTAAGAATTCAGATAGAACAAGTGTAGGTAGAATAACCTGTAATTTCTTGTTATACCTAGCCTACCTTATAAAAGTGATACCATTTTAATAAAATATTATTTATGTACTAACATTGTATTATGTTTGTTTTAGCCAAGAAGCAAAAACGTGGCATCAGAATAATAATCGTTTATCTTCTAAGAGGCAAAAATTAATTAAACTTATATTGTTTGAAGGAATTAAATAAATATTACTCACTGAAAAATTATATGGCGTTTATTTTTTTGTACCTATCAAAACTAAAAGTATAATTTGTAATTAGTCTACTGCGTTCTAATTACACGCGAACGAAGTCGCGGGCATAAACTAGTATGCAATAAAGAAACAAACATCAATTTGTTTTGTACCTACCAAGTTTTATTCAAAAGATTTGGTAAGTTCAAAACGCGAAACAGATGTCCACTCTGTGGTGTTTGTTATAATCTTGAGTCGCAAGTAAACAATAGCCTTGAAGCGCTGTAGCGCTGCTTGTTTCTGGACACTTTAATTATTGCTCCAGCGCTGCAGCGGATTTATTTTAACTTTTACAAAAACGGGACACACATTTTATTTGGAGTAGCCAGGGACTGGATATCGATATTTTCAAAATACCGATATTTTGACGAAAATATCGATAACGGAATCGATAACTGAAGTAAATACTAATATTTTTATCGCTATTATGGTGAACTGGTATAAAAGTATCGATCATTTTTATCGATACACCTAGGCTGCGAGGCGACGTTGCTAGATCGTGCACGTCATGTGTACCGCGGCCGCCAGCGTTCGCCGAGCGCGGGACGGCACGGTACGGCAACAGCGCGCTCGCATGAGCATTCATTTATTTGATGTTTTGTTGTCACAGATAACCCCCAATAGATTCAGTATCATTCAATTCCTGTTCGCGTCGAAAAGTCGAAAGTCACCAAACTTAGAGGAAGTACGCGGGGGTCGGGAGCGGCAGCTGACGTCAACGAGAAAAGGACACACATATACTTGATACTTGGGAAAGAAAGAGATGCTTGCAAAAGACATCAACGACACCCCATTTTGGTACTCTAGTTCGCAATGTTTCACATAGTTCGACCATTATAATGTGAACTCTGCACGTAATTTTATTAAATTAATTAATAAACTTACCTGTGGAAAGTTATACCATCCTTTTGGAGATTTGATATCCTTGATGATTTTCTGTACCATTTTATGGAACATGTACTCATTTTTACACACTCAACGAACCTAATAGATTTTTTCGGAAATTTTCACAAAACAATCTCACAGGTCTGAGTTCTGGTCGCAACTAATGAAGCAATTTCATTTATACGTGAAAAAGAATGTAAGTGCGGTGACCACGGACGCCCATACAAGCGGAATCTATTGGGGGTTATCTGTGTTTGTTGTAGTACTCTCGCGACTACCTACTTTTGTATGTTGTGAAAATATTGTGCAAAATAAATAAGACAACTATAATACGAGTATAGAATAAATGACAAGTGTGAATTAGAAATAGAGGGTACCTAATAATACTGACAAATGATATAAAATTAATTTTAATGAATATGCGAAGAGGATTTCATATAGCTTTTGCCCGCGGCTTCGCCCGCATGAATTTTACACGAGAACAGTGCTTTTACTCGGTATGAAAGGTACGCCCTATGTCCTTCTCCGTACTTCTAACTATGAGTATGCGCAGAAATAGACAAATTTTTATTCGGATATTTTTACTCGAATTATCTATCATACGAATAAAATTTTATCCATGGAAATTCATTCGCGGTTAATTTATATACGAATAAATCATCCGCGGATAAATTGGCCTCGAATAAATTATCCGTGATATTATCCGTCATTGGAATAACGAATAAATTACGACATCATTTTCATAAGTACAATCGTTTTAGGTAAGTAATGCTTGCTTGTTTTTGATGTAAAACATCTGTCGTCTGGCTTCTGACAATCTATAGGAGTGATTTCGTAGTGTTAAATAAATTTAAACTTACCAAACCAAAAATTTGTTTTTTACCAAGAAACAAAGTAATGCCGAAAATTTTGGACCGACCAAGTGAAATATATATTTATACTTCAATTGAAAGGCAAGTGATATTAAACCAACGGGCAATTTCAATTGGTCGGATTATACGTCAGCGATAAAAATCTGAATGTAAACATTTGGCGCACCATTTAGAAAAAGATCCGTCATCATTTATTATTTTATTCTCATTTCATGCTATAATATTTTATTATCCTAACTTCCTAACTAATATTATAAATGCGAAAGTGAGTTTGTTTGTTTGTTTATTTGTTTGTTTGTTTGTTACCTATTCACGCTTCATCTACTGAACAATCTTCCTGAAATTTCGCATACACATAGTTAGAAGTACGGAGAAGGACATAGGGTACCTTTCATCCCGGTAAAAGGCACTGTTCCCGTGGGAAATTCACGCGGGCGAAGCCGCGGGCAAAAGCTAGTAATAAATAGATTAGGTAGGTATAGTGATAGTTGTAATCCAATTTTGATCATAAAAGCATTTCATTAGAATAGGTAGGTATATATATGTATATATATATGTGTGTCGCAGTCGGATTGTATAAATCGACGTAAGATAACAGAACGTTTGTATTGCGGCGGGTCAACGATTAGCCAGATCGTCATTGCAAGAGGTACTACAATATAGCGGCTCACGTTTAGGCTCATTGTAAGTACTTATTCCATAATGTAGGGTGACCAAGTACTAACAAAATGAAACATTGTTTATATACAGCATTTATAAGGGTATACAAAAAGGGGTATACATCCAAAAGGGCACGAACCAGCCCCTAATACTGATCAACTTTTACTATGGGACCAACTTTGTATGGTGACAAAAAAGCGGTTCCATACATTTCGATCAAGTAAGTTTGTAGAGTTATAGGTCGTTTCGCCCGTCATTTATTCGCCCGGTCGGGTCAAACGACCAAGTCACAATATTTATAATAATTGATTGGGCGTTTCGCCCGATGAAAGCTTTATTACAATTTAAACACCAAGTAACGTGAGCAAATTAAACTAAAACTTAACTAAAACCATATAATTTTATCACTAGTTTTTATTTTTAAAATTAATTAATTAGCTGTTGCCCGCGGCTTCGCCCGCGTGAGTTTTGCTTAGATGAAAAATGTTTTTGTGTTCCAAACTATAGTAACCTAAACTCCAGTACTCAAAATTTCAGCCATTTGGTTATCCCGTGTCCCGCGGGAATATATTAGGTACTCGTAGTACAGTCGCGGTGTTAAAATGAATCAAAAGTGATATTTCATTCAATAAAAGATCTTCGATGATATGAAAACATATCTGTGATTATCTTATATACTTTTGTTGATTATTGTTATAAGAACCATTTTTTATTTTTGTAGACGATTATTGTCATAACCACGTTTTAAGTGGGTTATAAGCAAATCCCAAGTGAGTGTTGTAATGTTTAGTGTATCTTATTTTTTATGACATGGGAGTTGATTAATTATAACCAATATATCAATACAATTTGTATTTTTTTTTATCAAAGCGATCTATTTTGATGCTGTCTGTACATGAAAAGTAATAAAACTTCTATCGGACGAAACGCCTAATCAAATATTATAAATATTGTGACTTGGTCGTTTGGCCCGGTCGGGCCAAATAACGGGCGAAACGACCTATAACTCGTATTTTTGACTGAAATGGATAGAGGGACACTTAAAAAGAATAATAGAAAGCAAAAAATTTTTTTTGGAATTTCTTGTCTGACTGTCTGTCTGTCTGTCTGTATGTATGTACGCGTTTCACGCAAAAACTACTGGACTGATTTAAATGAAACTTTTTTTGTTGTATAGCTATTAAGCCTGGGCAACATATAGGCTATAATTTATTTTGAAAACTGGAACACCTGATGAAGAACCTTAACAGAACATCTAAACTATAAGAAATATGGAAATGGTGCCTTAACAAAAGTCGTTCAACCTGATGAGCATTTTCTGATGACGTATAAAAATTGAAGATCTGGAATATCTGATGAAGAACTGCAAGAGACCAGCTACACTATAACATATATGGAAACGGCGCCTTATTAAAAGTCGTTCAACCTGATGAGCATTTTCTGCTGACGTATAAAAATTGAAGATCTGGAACATCTGATGAAAAGCTCCAAGAGAGATTTTTCATCTAAGCGAAACTCACGCGGGCGAAGCCGCGGGCGACAGCTAGTTATGCTATATTATAGGAAGTCGTACGACATTCTATTTTGTTTGGCTTTATAATAGAGCGCGAAATATTTTATGTACTTACATAAGTCGGTACTGACTGCCTAGTCAGGAATCGTACTTTGTAATTATTTGTATGACAGTATTATTAAAAAATCATTTCGCTATACAATGTAAATTTTCGGAATTCCGGAACCATAACATACAGAATACGGACATCCGTAATCAGTCATCAGAGTAAGGACGTCAGCGGGCTGCACCGGGTGAGAGGCGGGCGCTGCGCGAGCCCCCCGCCCGTGTGTTCGCCACTTCGTCTGCTTCACCCCCTCAAATACCTAAACTTCCACTATAAGAGCGCCTTAAACCCCTTTCCCTCGATTGACTTTTACAATCTGCACGGGAAGAGAAGCAGCTGGCACATTCTATGTTTTTTCTTCGCTCCCAGACCAGCATGGAAGCAAATTAATTCAACGGTTCGAGAGTTATCGCGGAAAAAACATACTTACATACATACAAACAATGTGTTTCCTTTGTGTTAACTTGAATTATTATTATTGTAATCTAATGAAAAATCTGTCTCCTCAATATTATTTTAAAATGACTTTTTTTTTCAAATATAAGGATTTATTTGCAATTTTTAATTTTATGAATATTGATTTCTTATGAAATGGAATAAATAAATACATGAATGCCCGAAACCTTAGAATTGCGCCATCTAGTGAATTTGTGTGGTACTATTACGCGATTTGCTTTGATCAAGCTTTGTTGCTTCTAATTTTAACGACAAAATAGACAAAACACGCGAGAACCGCGAGATTGATACTGGTAGCGACATCTAGTTAGTCCAGGAACAAGTAACAGTCAGGCACATTTTGATATATGAAGAATATCTGTCTATACTTGTTAATATTTTGTCGATGATATTATGCACTACTATTACAGTAGACGATAAATACGTGCGCAGACGCGTATATCATTCCACGGCGGCGGCGCGGCGTTACTGGTGTCTTTACGCTAATTATATTATTGAGTGTCTATTTAGGTTTTTTTCACGTCCGATCCTACGGGTCCAGTGTAGATTAGTATTAATCTTAATTATTATTATATGGTCTCCCAGTCTCCCACCGCTAAACGCTGATAGATTTTCCTAATCGCCTTTCTAGACGCTTTGTTATGTATGTTCAGTGACATTTAAACTTTTATATATATGTCGCTGTCGGATTGTATAATCCGCCGTATTACATTACGGCTAGCCGTTTTACAAAACAGCGCCGTTTTGTAATACAGCGGTTCAACGATTAGCCGGATTAAATGTGGCTGAATGAAAATCCGCCGAAATGAATTCGGCACCATGCGTTCTTCAACGCGCCTAGCCGTAATGTAATATAGCGGGTTATTAGCCGCCACTTTGACAGAATTTAGTTCCGTTTTTATCCGTCTGCGATGATTCCCATACAAGTAACTATTTAGTAATCTGCACCCATACATAGACCACACACGTTATAAACGTTATTGGATTACTTCGTGTGGCCAGTTTTATATTGTCTCCGAATAAAATACTTATCAAGCTCAGTTAACGTGCGCCAATAACAAATGGAAGGTTACTGGCCAGTTGGGATTAATTTCTCAATACTTAAAAAAAAATTTTACTTCTGTGCTCAATACTAATCATTATTTTTTAATTTTCGAAAAATGAAAATAATAGGTTCTTCTCAGCTTTTCAATGATATCAACTCGAGCGAGCAACTTTGAGCGCATGGAGACATTAAATCTATAGAAATCGGTATAATAACTTTTCCTCATTTATGACATATAGGTAATAACATATTATAAGGAAAATAGGTTAACGAACATATACTTATCTAAACACTTATCAATATTACTATATCGATTAATTTTGCATCCAGTTTGCAGTACATTGCAAACATTGCAAATTTAATGTACGTTCTTATCAGGAGATAAGATAGTGTCATATGTGAATACTAAGCTTACCATATTGCGTGAACCGACTACCGAACTGCAATCGTTCGAACATTATTACTTTATAAACACCTTGTTGACACCAATACTTACTTAGTAAATATGTATTATTTAATCTGTGCCTATACGATTTTATTTTCACCTCTTTATTTTGCTTCATTGTAACATTAAGTTGTTGTAGTCCGGAAAACGTAGTGTTGGCAGGCCTCCCACTCGGTGGACCGACGACCTGGTGAAGGTCGCGGGTTGCGCATGGATGCGGGCAGCGCAGGACCGGTCGTTGTGGAAATCCTTGGGGGAGGCCTTTGTCCAGCAGTGGACGTCTTTTGGCTGAGAGAGAGAGAGAGTCATATCATATATTGTTAAGAATAAGTATAAATAAGCTCTCCTTCTATACCAGATGTCTTACTGATCTACAAAAAGACGGTAAGCAGACATACTTTGATGACGTAAGTTTGCACGTCGCTTACGACTACAGAATAAGGCTCTTTGGTACATATTTAAACATTTACTCCATAATTTGAAGCTGTTAGCTAACTATATGGACAGCCGCAAAAGTATTTCCGTAAGTACTAAATATCAAACGCTTTCGTGCCGATTTTATTGACAAATTCAAATTGCTTCTCAAAACCGTTTCAAAATATGGCGGCGTTGCGTTCAGAAATATTTGTCAGAATTAGTTCCCGTGCGAAGGTACAAATTACAGCAGTTTGCGTTCTATTGGCGTTATTTATCGTCGGATACGACTAAAAGCCGCTCACAATGATACATTCGTCTCAGATTAAAATCTGAATCGGACAAATCGCCATGTTTCCTTTATACCAACTCTGCACGCGCACCGCTGCATTCGCTATTTTGTATGTTCTACTAGTTGATTTTAGAACTTCTTATTCATTTATTGTTTATCTCTATTTAACGATAATTTAATAATGACCTATAAGATGAACTAAACGCCCATCTTGTGGACGAATGACTTTTGTTAAAACTCGATAATTCTCTTGTCTAATTTAGCCGAAAATTTAAATTTAAATTTTTTAAACCACGACGCGACACGGGGTTCATACGATCTATAATGTTATTATTTCTTTCTACCATACTATTATAGGCATCGTAAAGTAGGTAATCAATTTTTTTGCCCACTATTTGTCAAAATAATATAAGAATGTCCTATTTTATCTAATAATAAAAATTAGTTGTTTCATAAAAAACAACCTAACGGGAATCGTAGACAATAATATTTAGGGTCAATCCTATTGAATTAATTCACTATTTTAAAACTTGTTCGGATACACATGATGGCCTCAAAAGTTAAAAATCTTTCTTAGGCCTGTATTTATTAATTGATTAAGCCAGACATCAATTAAAGTACAAATGATATTGACATTGACAAAGTTATTTATTTCCATAGCTTTCACCTAAGTACGCTACTAACTATTTTACCTCATTTTGGTTCTAAGATATGACGATATGACGATATGACTATATGACGATATGATTCGACGATGACAGAGCCATAGCAAGTATAGCAAAGTGCATCTGTTGCACATTTAATTTTCATAAGTGCATAAAAAGTGGCTTGGACAAGTTCTACAGCGCAACAATAAATATTGCTTCGGGCCATAGACAGACACGCTAACTTTCTCTGAGCTTTGGCTAATGATTGACGCCTAAATTCCTAACCTACAAGATGTCAATTACAATCTTGGCTGCTTTACAATTATTTACTGTTCAAATGCATCGAAAGCCAGACGCTATACAAAACTCAAGCAGGCAATTCTAAACATTGACAAGTCAACTATGAAAAGATTCTTCGCATCAAAACATCTCTAGACCATGTTTGATCTTTTGATCTTTCGTGCTTCTTGTCTAATAATTCTACATCGTACTTGCATGCATCTCTATGTGTCGGTAATAGAGGTGAATTTGCAATAAATTTCAGGTTAACGTGCTGTTTACTGTACAATGTGCTTATGGGACGGTTAACCATTACAATTTAATAGACCGTCTTGACCCAGTGGCCAGTCACGACCATTTAGATCCGATCACCACATTATGCATATGCATTTGTATTGTAAACTATTGAAATGATTTGTGGTTTTCATTTGTTCTACTTTGCCTTACATTCTTGCTTGACTAGGATGTCACTCCATTGACCCCTTCAATCAAAATTAAATACTTTATTTGTGTTCGAATTTTAAGCCACATCATCTACCTTCATAATTCGAAAATTTTAACGGAATGAAAAAAAAATTAAGCTTTTTTATTTGATTTTATTTTCTTCGCCATCTTTTGTATAAAAAAAAACTTTGTTTGGATAGATATAGATTAGCATAGGTACTTACTTACCTTTAATAGATAAGTACACAGAGTAGCCCGCGTTTGATCCCGCTTTTACGGTCCTGCGGGATGGATGGTGGTGGAATGCAATATTTTTTAAAGTAGTTTTGACCAATTCTTTTTTTTATTACAGGTAAGTTGCTGGCATGGGAAGTGAAACCATTATCACGTGAGAAATGCATCGCTATACCTATACCCAATTAGAAGTAGGTTTCATTCATATTCCTGCTCCAAACTTAGTTAATTTATGTTACATGACTTAGATTTCCCTTATTTTAATTTACCCAATATGGGTAAAGAAAATTATGGAAAAAAAATTGCTAAAAATGCAAAATCTGAAATGGCATGTATGAATATAATAAATCGATATTTACAACCGATCGGCGACTATAAAGTGAGCTGCAATCGATTACGATAAAACGGCTCGCATTAATTCGATACAACAGATTGTTTAATCGTTATTTATTGAACAATAATTTAATTGCTTACCACGAATGTTCTCAATGTTTTATTATTGGATATTCAACGTCAATTAATATCAATCGCCATTTTGAACAATCATAAAAGCCCCTAGGTCTTATGGTTCAGCTGGTAGATTGTAGAGAAAACGTATATGAGCTAGAAAAATATCGAGAGGTATGACCTCGCGATATTTTTGTGAAAAACCAAATTTTAAACTTTATAGGTACTTACATACTAAGCTACTACAGAAATGTGCATTTTGTACATTACAAAAATTAAAAAAAAAAACATTTTATTTTATTTTTTATATGCCTAAGGTATCGATTTTCTATGTCTAAGGTATCATACAGAATCGATAGACATAATCGACAACAATCGAGTTATTTTACTCGAAATTTAGCTTACAGACCCAGCGTGTAGTGTAGCCGTAAAATTGATCACGATTCTTAAGATACAATGGTAATATTATCTTCCATTGAATTACTGCAATGCTATGTTGCTGCATTGAAAAATTATCGCGGATTCTTATCGCAGAATTCTCACAAGTTTTGCATGATTATCGTGAGCCAAAACTTAAGTGGATGTAGGTTCGTACGAAACGAACTAGTCAAACACGAGAATCGTTTTATCATACACGATGGGATATAATAAAATATAAGTAGGTACTTTACAAATTTTACTACTATTGCGGGGAGCGGTGCAAGAGAGTACATGCATGATACCTTTATTACACCAAAACACAAATACTTTTTTGTATAATTTGTCAGAACAAAAAAATATCCTCAAACAAGCATCATATAAATTTCCCTACAATAAACTTGTGTAATTTATAACCAAACCGAGATAAATTCGCACGGCATTATTCGGCAAAATTAAAAATGTAATTAAAATAGCCCCGGAGCCTCGGGCGGGCGACCTCATTAAACGGTCAGGTAATTAGCAATTTTGTAAATGGGCTTATTCATTAATTTGGTGAGTGAACACAGCCTTAACTAAATGGAACACGTGTTTCCCACCTAGTTATTTTTTTTAAATATTTAATCTATAGTTTTCGTGTAGTTAGCAAATTCGCTAGAATTTCTATATAAATATAGTATTTTATTTGTTATCTATTTAATGGCTACGAATATTTGATTGTATGTGCCTATACAAATCATAAATAATGATACTCCTTTACGTTGTTATCTATTTCTTATATTATAATTAAATACCAAATTGTTACTATTGTAGCCATACATGTGTAGCTAATGTTTTTCTCACGATTCCAACGGAAATAAATCAAACATAATAAGGTCCTAATGAGGATTTGTATTAATTATTCTCTTTACAGACTTCTTATCAAACTAACAACCTTCTAATCAACAGCTGTAACACCAGTTAAATTTATGTTTTTTATAAAGTGCGGCAAGGATCAATACAAGTAATTAATTACTTATTTATCTTTAATGCTTCCGTCTTCTCACGCTTCATTAGGAGAAAACACATTTTGAACTATGTTATTTGAAAGAGATTGCTTTGTACGTGTATGCTTGATATTAAGTACTAACTTTTGGTATAGACTACCTCATCATCGTCAGTTTTCTACTACCCATTGCTGGGTATAAGCCTCCCCCTGTCTACGCCAAGCTTCTCTATTCTGTGTTATCGCAATCCATAGACTACCTAAATTAGTCTAATGCAATGGAAGAAAACCTTTATACCATGCGTGTGACTGTGCTAACATCTGGCTTCAAAATTTCGAAAAGAACCTACAAGTTGTTTTGATTTGACTGCTACTCCAAAAATAGCTTGTATTTGGATTGTTTGGTATTTAATTATTTGCTGTGAGCGGTTTGATTAGATATCCTATCTTTCCTATCTGGGGAGGGCGCAGTACTTCTCATTTTGAGGGGAATCCCTAGCGATAGACTGCGGTGTTTGCTTACCATCAGGCAAACCGCATGCTCGTTTGACATATGATGACAAAAATATGACCACAGATACTATAATACTACTACGACTGGGAGCAGATTAAGGTAGAGTGCGTTTCGTCAAATAGTTCCTCTGGCGTCATGTTGGTAGTGAAACTTTTTATAACACGAGTACTTATTAATTATTACTTGAATTCACCAATAGGTACTTTTCATAGCCAGGATTGTCGTAAAAGATGACTATTCCGAACGTGCTAAGATAAAACTTGTAAAAAGCCACTGTAACAGCTATTAATTTTTAAAATTATTAGTTTTACTGCCAACATGACGACAAAGGAACTATGTGAAGAAAAGCACTATAGATACTTCTTTTTATCAGCTACCTATAAACGATTCACTAAACCGTTCACATTTTAAACTGAATATTGGCGGGGCAGAATTTTTTATTTTTCCCTTCATTGCGGCCCCTGGAGGCTGTAAACAGCCGTAACTTTCCGATAATGTTGTTTTGTTTCGGCGCGGTGAAACTGTTCTGAAGTAATTTTACAATTTATAACTTGTGTTACTGCAGGTATCTTACTACACGTGTATTTTTAAATTTTGAAGTAAAATATAAACCTAATTTCTATATGAGAGTACTTTAAAATATAAACCTTTTATGCATTTTTCTTCAAGAAACTTCTTTTGCTTACCTACTTACTTATTTATGTTTTTACCTATTTAGATACAAAATTCTTACCATAAGGTAATTGTACCTATACCTATAGTATGAATTTGTCGGTAAGACATCTAACGACATGATCGCTAACAGAAACGAAATCATCCGAACACATTATTTTCATTTCTCTGAAGCAATTAGAGATGAAAGGACCTCTCGGCTCATTTCTTCGTATAAGATAATTTTGTATCTTCACATAAGATTATTAGACAGTTAAAAATAGACTCTAACCAGAACTGAGTACAACATATTCTGACAATCTTAGACAAAAAAAAAAAGGAATTGTTAAAATCAGACCACGGAAAGTTCCCAAAAATTACCTGTTATTATTACATATCGCTTTTAAGTGTGCTCAGCTTCGGTTTGCACGTATATTAGCTTCACATTCGAGCATACTAACTAAAGGCTACTAAATTCTACATGTAATGTCTTATTTTTCTGTCATTTACCCACAGCAAATAGGGGGAAAGCGGTCTTGTCAGCTGTCGGACGCTGTCCACCGAACATAATTCTATCTCACTTCCTTGCTCAGATAGAACCACAGATAAATAACAAGTAACTCTCACGCTATCTGATCGTCTACGTGACATTGCAGTGACGCTATCTAATAAACAAAATTCCGAAGACATGTGAAGGAAATGCGGCTTCCGTGAGCGGGAAAAAGTTAAACAGGTGATACGGGTCTGAGCAAGGGAATCTAACTTTGACGGTTCCGAAGATGAGTGACAAAAACTCCCACTTGTTTAATTACTTACTTGTGGCTTGAGTATCTTGTTTGTTTACTCAAAGCCTATCGATATATTATGATATGTATATTTTGAAGGCAAACCATAGTTTATCTAATAATAACGCAGAATATAGGAATGACTTAAATGACTAACATGAAACAATCATAAAAAAAGTGAAACGTTCAATGACGATATTGATATGTATTTTCTTTAAAGTTAACTTCATAAATATTGTTATTGTTTTTAATTTGGTTGTACTTTGTTCGGTACCAAATATCCCCAATAGATGGCGTTACAGTCGGTGGGCACGGAATGGTAACTTTATTTTCGTCATCATTACAATAGTCGGTTTGGCTCAGCGGCACGGTTCAGAATACGGAACCGATAGATTAGATTACGAGTTCGGTTTCGAGTCCCGCATGCGTTGACGTCAAGACTAACATGGTCCGATGTCTTTCAACGTGGGGTAGATCGATGGGTGAGCAACAAGCTGACAAGGTCCAACGTGACGTCTGCTTCTGTTGTAGCCCGCACAATTTTTTGTTTTTTTTTTAGTTTTTATTAAGGTCTCAATAATTAAGCTTAGTTGCACCGAAATTGAAGTTTTTGTTAAGATTAGTGTCAAAGTTGCGTTTACCATAAATTTATTTTCTGTCTATTGCATTTACGTTATTTAAAAACTGGTGCAAGTCTATTTTGCCATACGAATGTTTTATTTATTCTATGATTTTGCCGGTACGGTTATGGCGTTATGGTTCGGTTAAGGTTACCGTTACTGTCAAAGTTAGACGGTGCAACCCAGCCTTAAAACAGCCAACATATTTCAGAAATCTTTCCATTGATTTCTTTTGGCCCTAAAAGTGAAAGTCCACTTTCGTCGACTGTGTAACAAATAATTACTGCCAATTGCTACAAACTGCTCAGGCGCCATCATAAAAACTATTTTTAACATTTTGAAAAGGGCAATGAATGTAATCGTCACATATCTTTACTTCTATGAGTATTTACCCTAAACTATGCTTTTCTCCTCGTACCTAAGACGACCTAAGTGTTAAGTAGTTTATTTCTGAAAAATAATTTCGTTTTCGTTTGATTTTCTTATACTTATTTTGGTTTTTTAGAAAGTGATCGCCATGTCCCTGATAGAGTTCATACATTTAAATATACTAGCACAGAATACATATTAGTATAAGTAATACTAGTTGCAAACATGAATGAGCAAATTTTCACCACAATATACTAATCGTATCTAGTAAAGTCTTGCCGTAAATCAATGGCTGATGAAGTTTATAAACAGACACCACAGTTAGCACCCTAGTTTAATATAAACAGAGATTAAAACGGCCACTTTGACGAATCGGATTATGATCCATTTCTTACCTTAAACCCTATTATACCAGACATAAGGTTTATTTTTAAATATTTAGGAACTTCTGTGTTTAGTAAATAACAGAATAATAGAGACACTAGCTAGGATGTTGGTGGCCAGTAATACAGTTAAGTATGTAAACCAGTTAGTAGAAAATGATGATTAAACTAAGATAAGTGTTGCTGGTAGTAAAATATGACAGCAAAACTTTTTAAATGGAATTTATTGCAATTCAGCATGGGCTAAATTTTTTAAATGTAAATTTCTAAAATGTCATGCTTTACATTACATAACTAATATCAATAAATATCTAAAAAAAATATTACGAGTTTCAGGCATATAATTTCAAAGGAAGTTATAAAAGCATGCTTAGCATTTAAGCATAGCGTGATTTAAAAAATAAACTAAAAATAGGTAACTTTATGATACCTTGAAATGGTTGTAGGAATGGTAGAACTTACTCAAGGTTTCTACCGATCAGGGTATTTTTGTAACTTTTTTGCTATTTATTGTTCACGCAAAAAACATTTTCGGAAACTTTTTATATCCAACTACCTATATCTAATAATATACCTGTGTGTAGTCGAAAAGGGTAATAGAGTTTTTCTCTTTATTTTTACACGACTGACCAAAATAGGAGTGTTATGTTTTGAGGGTTCATGTATGTAAGTTGTATGTAAGTTTCTTTATTTCTCCATAAGTCCTGAACGGCTTAACAGATTTTGATGTGAGAGGGGTATTGTTAGATTTCTTGCATTCCTCCTAATGACATAGGCTATGCAAGTTGTCAGTAGTGTTTTTCATTTTTATTTTAATAATTAGCTTGTTAGACTATTATAAAATACGATTGAACATTCTGCATTGGTTACCTTTATTATTTCATTTCTTTCTTTAGTTATAGAAAATGAACATGGCCAGTAAATAACCTTAGCTATATTCTCTAACTAGTCTATTACATTTCAAGATTCAAGTAATAACGCCACCCAGGCAGTATCACTGAATGATAAGGTGCTGATATCCCCTGCTAAACCCACGTTAAAATAACTGTTTTACGATATTACCACAATCTGAATGTCCGCGATAACGAATATTTTCTTACAGCAAATGCATAGGTAATCTCGTTCGTTTATTCTAAGAGAAATACGAGTATCTATTTAGTTGTATATTTGCTGTCATAAAATAATTATATCTCAGCATTTATTTACGATTACATAGAAATTTGACCTCCACTGCACTCAAATACCTTTTCGTAACTACATCTACAATTTGCATCATCAAAAATATATTTTTTTGCGAATGAATGGATAATTTCTTTTTGAACATTAAGCAAGCTGCCAAAGAGCTGTTGCTGTGATTTGAATACTTTTTATTTTTCGTATGGTGAGGTGTCTCTCAGAGCATCGAATAACTCTTACTCAACTCACTCTTCATACAAAAAGTTCTAAAAAAAATTATAATAATATTAGTTCCTATTCAAATCGCTGTTGAGAGATATGCCTTATGCCTAACTAAATAAATAAATATACGATCCACTATAAAAAGTGGTATACTTTTCCATGTGGGCCACTGTACAAAATACGACTTTACTCTCTAACACATAGAACTCTACCTACGTCAGTCGGTATTACAGAATTACATTAAGTAATATGAGCAAAACGTTAGTCACAAAACCAAGGGCTGTTTATTAGTTTTCCTTAACAACTCCATTAGTCTTAGTGAAAGTCTGGTCTGAGTCCATTGTCCTCCAACAATTAGTCAGGACTACAGATAGCGACCGGCCTTTTACGGTGCCGGCGTAAATTTGTGACAACTTAGAGTGACTATTATTATCTAGAGACACGCAAACGCCATATTGCCTGAGAAAATGGTGTCTGACATTTCAAGACTTTATAGGGAATACATTCTATATGAGATTCCTTCAGGTCTCTTTTCTTAGTGAAAATAATTTAATGAAAATGTACTATAAATATATGAAACGTGAATCAGAACTTACTTGGTTGCCATTGCGGCCATAGAGCTAACTGGATAGGATAAATCTATAGTTGAGACTGTTGCGAGCGATCTACTAATGACAAAGAAAATAATTCTAACTACAATACCAGCCGACTAAGTTCCTGGAAATAAATTTTCCTCCACCAAAGCATAAAATATAAGTAATTGTATATTCTAAAGCTCATTTACTCTTAGAAGGACTTCTTCTTTATGACAATTTACTATTGATTTTTTTTTATCCAAGGGTAAGAAATTCTTTGAAAGATTGCGATTCTTTAATTACAGTCATCGATATACCGATAACAGTACGAGTACATACAGATACACTGTAACATGACCCATACGATAAAAAAAGCCAAATTCAGAATGCTCATTTGTAAGTTTACATCATCAAGGTTCGGAAGATAATATAAAAATTTCATAGGTTCTCAATGTGAATGTGACACAACGTGGTCTACATCGTCAACTATGCAATCATAGCACAGTTTTTTAAGAACGAGACAAAGGAAACAAGACGCATACAGGCTAACAAGGTCCACTAACATGGCTATCATTTGCCGCATATCCTCAAACCAGTATCCTTTGTAGCCAGATACCGTGCGAACAATGTTGGATTGACTGCAATTTCACGCTTACTTTAACATCTGTGAATAGACAATCTCTATTCTCTAACGCGTTATAATTTGGTGGAACGATTTTGAATTTCGACTTGATGTGTTCTTTTCTTTCGATTATGTTTTGTCTATGGTTAGTGGTAATAATATAGTAAATAAAATAATCGATGCTATACCTATGTGATTTGAAATTAATTTGGTTGCGTTGCATGATAGAATGCACATTGTACTTGTATTTGAAGCGCTTGAGCTCAAATTTCAAACTATCCTGAGTTTAGCAGACTTCACTATAGCTTTTTATCAATTCATTTATATTTCTTCTATACTTATACCCCTTAACAACAGTCAACAGTTTTTGACTTGGAAAATTTGAGACCATAGAAGATTTAGTAGATAGGTAAATTCGATTTAATTATTTAAACAGCAATGGATAAGGCTCGTTTTTTTTATAGAATAGTAGGCAAACAAGCATGCGGGTTCATGAAATTATTTGAAATAATAATAAATATTACTTCTGATCTTGTAGATGCACCACAAACTCCAAACGAATGAATGATACAGATAACATGTTTATTAGCCTCGAACATTAATTGTACAAAGAGCCGCAGTTAATTGACAGAGATGCATGCAGCATTCTTGTATTTGTTACACTGTGGCTTATGATTATTTTATTTAGCCATTGTTAGGCAAAAACGTGGTTTTGTTTCCAGCCAGTCATATCTCTTGCAATCTTGTCGATTTTCTTATAAACAATGCATTTAAAATTTTAGATGCAAAATCAATTAACGTAGTGTATTTTTTTTTGCCTACTTATCTTACAGCCTGTAACCAATATTCTTTGGATATTACGGTCACCTTACTTGAAAATAAATAATTGCACCAGAGCAGTAAGTAATTATGCATAATTCTTGGCGCCACATAACTAAGCCTGTTTCATTTATTATTGTAAAAAATAAAATTGACATGAACGTAACATAAGCACACACTTGCGATAAATCTATTTTGTGGACGACTGAAGAGCTATGTTTTAAGTTTATTTAAGAATTCCAAGATCAAATATTTTTTTTATACCAGAGAGAATTTACTTGGGCCACCATGGCCTATGATGATAATAAAACAACTCTATCCAAAACGAGGGAACCAAATTATCCTCTATAAAATAAATGCCAGGATTATGAGGCAATGTCAAAATGGCTGGTTGTTGTACCTTGCCTTTTGAGGCAACTTGGAGATTTCACAAAAGTTTAGCCTATGAAGATCGTTTGATTTGATATGCTTTAAGACATGAAGATTTGTATAACTTAGATATCTGCATAAGGCATTATGACTTCTCTGAAAGCCAATATAAGGAGCCAATCGGCTGCTCATACCTACTTATCTAACATGATTCTTCTCAAAACTTAAAATGTACATTTTAGTACCTACCTATTAAAAAAAATCTAGGATTCCAAACAACTTCTAAGAGCTAAGTAATTTCTAAAGTTCATGGTTTCATTATGACGGCAAAGCGCTTGTTGCTTTGAACGCTACTTTGCATACGGAACTCAATTCATACGTTAATATTTTATTGGTATATGTTGTTGGCCATTCATATTCCGATGATTGCGTGCATGTAATTGACCACATAAATTCTCATCATAAAAGAAAGCCGAACGTAAGAAAATATTTGCGCTATTAAGCATTACTTTAAAACGATCTTACGAAACATGGCGTACAGAATATAAATCGTGTTTTTATTACTAAGTAAAGGGACCGTAGGGATTTCTCAACGGTTTCACAGTAAAAAACATCTTTGAATTGTTTTGTTTCGGTTTGCGAAAGAGTCCGGGGTGGACAGTGTTTGTTTACTTTTGAAACAGCTTCATTTTCTCGTAAAATGTTCCATCAATGGGGCATCGCAATTAATTGAAATTTGTTTTTACTGTTCTCTGGGTATTAGTACCTCGTACCTTGGTCATATATTAAGAAGCACGCAATACCATCTCCTTCAAACCATCGTGATGGTAAAGATTGCTTGAAAGCGTAGAGTGGGAGGACGAAAGATGTAAGGCTTAGGAACATCAGAGAGTGGACGGGAATCAAAACAGTGGAACAACTGTTCAGACTGGCTTTGAACAAGGCTAAATTTAAGGAGCTGACTGCCAACATTCAGTGATGAATAGGCACATAAAGAAGAAGGTATTAGTCGTTTCTTGCCAAAGAAGAAGAGGTCTTCATTGTCAGTGCTTTAGAATTTCAGGCGTCAACAGATTATTTAATCAGATAAATTCATTCTAGTTAATCATTAGTTTATCGGTCGCCATTACGAGTAGACAGTCAAGATGGCGTATATCCAAATTGACGTTCGATCAGTGCGGGTGGGGCATGATTGATGAACTTTTTGCCTTATTACAGAATTACCCGTCTTTATGGACTCCACCGGCGGGATATCAGCGAAAGTTACTGACTCATCTCGAGATTGTAGACTATCTGTCTAAACCCGATAACAGGCCACTTTAATGAATGTGAATAAGAATCATTTTTCATTTCCTAAATATTTAAAAATGAACCTTACCATACCACTTTTATGGTTCATTTTTAAATATTGATCATATTCAGATTCCTCAATGTAGCCTTTTTAGACCCCCAGCCGTTTGGTTTCATTTTGAAAGATTGATTACTTTTCACCAACCGAATTATTGCATGGAATTTCAAGCTGAATATCTTAGCTCTTCTCTTTAGCTACGTTTGATAGTTGATATAACTGGGTAGAGTAAGTATTTATTTAGATTACCGACTAATGTTTTTTTTATGTTATACTCTCTATTGAGTGAAAAAAGCGTCTGCAACTTCGAGATAGAAATTGGTAATGATGCCTATTGCGTCTTCTAGTAAATATTTTAAATTCTAAATATTCGTTATAAAGTGTTATTATGTGCCTTAGTATAAGTGTAAGTACCTATCGTGCCTAGTTACATAAACGTAACTACGAGCGAAAGTTTCGTTCATTACTACACTACATTCGGCGCCCTAATGTAGCACCTTTCCATATTGTTAATTTGAAATGTTGGTTATTAAGTCTCCTAATTAGTTTAGCGCCCTTAATGTAAGTGATAATTTGGCTATAGTGACCCGAATAGCTGGGTCAGAGCCAACTTTACACGAACCACAGGCATTTTTCCTTGGAAATGTGCGATGTTCGCTCTGTTTTGATGGTTATCGCATCACAATTTATAGCGAAAATGTCAGGAAACAGAAAAATGGTCTTCATATTCGCTACAATCATTTTTAGTTTCGTTATGTAAGGAATGGTTTTTAAACAATTTGTTAGAATTAGATATTCTTTGGGAGCTTTTATTTTCTTTTCTTGACATGCAGAAGCACTTGTCTTGTGCTTGCACTTTTAGTTTGAATTTTGAAAACACTGTCGCGGACAATAAACAAGACACGTAAGAAGTTAAACAGTTGTAATTGTAACTGCTATTGTTTACTGTTCAGTAAAGTCATCTACAGCCTTCCTTGACCCACCGCTGGGTATGGGCCTCCTTCCGTCTACGCCAACCTTCTCTGTTCTGGGCCATCCTACTCCAGTTGTTGCCAGCAATATTCTTAACATCGTCGATCCATCTAGCTGCCGGATGCCCTACGCTCCTTTCTCCGTTTTAGAGATACCACTCGGTAAAGTACAAGTAATCAGCATAATGTTTTTTTTTTCTCTATTTCAGTGGGCGGAATGTCTCGCGGGGGGAGCGGCGCGGGCAAGACCGCGACTGCGAAGCGCGTGCCCCCTCCCGCGGTGCCCGGCGACGCGTTCGGCACCCCCCAGCACCGCCACTCGGGCTCCAGCTTCGGCTCGCAGGGCTACGCCTCGTGCGAGGAGCAGCCCTACCCACAGCCACCAGATACACCCTCACATACCAGAGGTAACATAGATACTTTATGAACAATGCGTAAATACTTAACAAAACTGCGTCAATAAGATTGACAAATACTGCGAAAAGCGTAACCCCCTACGCAACCGTACCTTTCTGTGGTAGTGGGCCAAAATAGTTTGTGGAAAAATCACCCCGGATGAACGGAATTTGATGCTTGGTTTTTCGATTTACTCTTGACATGCTCTTGACAAACTTTATGAATTTGAAACCGTAAACTACGTAGGTACATAATAGTAGTAGGTAAGTACCTATACCAAACGTTTCATTTGAAATGGGTTATGATTATGAATCTTATGTTCATAACCGATTTTAAATGAAACTCTGTGAATAAATGTGACGGAAATCTTATCTTATTATTCCTGTCACATTTTTAGTAGAAACTTACAACCGGTTGTATCTCAACAGTAGTCGTTAGAGTCAAAACGCCAGTAATGTTGAGTCAACACGGTATAAATTATTCTAATTAAAAGGTCTACAGGTCATGCTACACTCGTCTTAAGCTGCTAGTTTAATACGACTTGAATTTATTAAGCTAATTGCAACAGTTAGTCTTCGGAAGAAGATAAATGATTTGGTATATCAGGAGTGGGAAGTTATACTTAGTATTTCTAATGTACATTTTAAACTAATGTATGCTTCATTGCGAATTGATTTCGGTACTTAAGTAGAAGTTCTTATACTACCTACTTTCTGTGTGACCTGCACCCTGAAAGATCTTTCTGGCGCCACGATCGTAGATCTCAGTGGTGTCGTACTGGTCTTCACTAGTATGATACGCTTGAGTCGACACATGCTAAGAAGTCTTTCAAAGTTTTTTTCAACAGTATTGGAGAGATTGCTAAACATGAGCACAGCACTATAGATGACGAAATTAAGACCGGATCATATTCACAACAGAAATCAAGTCAAGATTTGTGAACCTATTTATTTATTTTTAAACTTTATCACACACATGTAATAAGAGGACTTACAGCCTAGGGCGTTTTCTATCAGTTAAGCAACTGAGTGATGTAGAAAAAGATATTATAGCAAGACAAGATAATATAGTTAGTTTTGCCATCTTCCGATAATGGAAGAGCCCTGTCGCTGCAGTTACTTACTTCGAGAGAAAAGTTTATTTAACTGAAAAGATTAAGTCTAGACGACCGAGCGTTACAATGAATTCTCCAGTTCGCTGCACAAATAAAAAGATTATTAAGACATTCAATACGACAAAGCTATTAAAACATTTAGGGGAGTTAAGCTTTACTTGAGAGAAAATATTTTCATTTCTTTTGACTAGAATTAAACTTGAATCGCTATGATCAAGTAGACATATAGTAATTTTATTACATATGGTAGGTATCATAAACAACTGCATTTTACATCTTTTAATATCAGAATCCTCAAGTTTTGCAATATTTTTTCTTGTTCTCACTGCTATGCTCTTTTCGGTGTCATAACGCGGAATGAAACACACGCAACGACTTCCTTGGTAAATGATCTCTTGGCAAATAATTAATTCCTTACTTCGATTACTCAACGCGAAGAGGATCTTGGCCTCCGATTTAATTCCTTATTCGACAATTCCAGATGACCACTCAGACTACGGGAGCACAGTGTCCGGCGTGTCTGGAGTCAGCGGTGCCAGCGGGTCTCTGGGCAAGAGTCCTGCTGGGGGAGGGACCTTCACATTCCCTCCGCCGTCACAACCTCTCACGCACAAGGCAGCCGTTTATTACCACCATCAGTTAGCGCTTAGCGATGACCAGGGCATCGATATGACGCAGGTGGGGCTTCTTGATTTTAAAGATAAATCTTGAAAGTAGACAGCCTGGGCAAGGAGTCCCATGGAATTTTCCCTTTACATTCTCAATATGTACAAATGTATTAACAATCTACATACGCCTTCGTAGTCTCTAATTAAAAACAAAGCTATGGTACCCCATCCATCAGTTCAGTCATCGAAATTATAATTTGATTAAAACTAACGTGAGAAATAGACATTCTGATTTTGACGTTAGTGTCCGTAAAATCATAATCGAAATTATACTTGGGAAACTTAGAAAATAACTTGTTTTTAGAAAACATGACAACAAGTAACTATACTATGATGTATAGGAATACTAGCCATGAAAATAACTTGTGGAAAGATCACTCTTAAAAATGCAAAACACAAGATTTAACAAGTCAAATTAGATACTTTTTTCTAAATGTCAAAAACAATAATTTATATGGGATTTGTATGACAGTACTCAACAGTGACGTCACTTTTAATGGAGTCAAAAAGCATTCCCATTATACTTTAATTAGAACTAAAAAATTATAAACCATGTTATAAACAAAATTGATCAATTAAAGTGACATTCAATTATTATGTTTAATTATTTAAATAGCGTCATTTATTTTATTTTTTACCCAATCATCATCCCTTTGTACTTTCAGAGCCCCGGTCGCGACAGTCCCGGCTCCTCATCAGGCTCGGCCGGCTCCGGGTCCCGTCACTCCTCAGCGTCGCTCGACAGCGGCAGAGCGTCAGGTCGGATGCCGCACCACCACCACGCGGCGTGCCACTGCGGGGACACGGCTGATAGAGTGCGAGCTATGATCGCACAGGGACTGCCTGTAAGTTGCTCCAGAGCCTTCTTTAGTACAGTCACTAGGACTGGCACTCCTCAGCGTCGCTCGACAGCGGCAGAGCGTCAGGACGGATACTGCATCACCACCACACGGCGTGCCACTGCGGGGACACGGCTGACAGAGTGCGAGCTATGATCGCACAGGGACTGCCTGTAAGTTGCTCCAGAGCCTTCTTTAGTACAGTCACTAGGACTGGCACTCCTCAGCGTCGCTCGACAGCGGCAGAGCGTCAGGACGGATACTGCATCACCACCATACGGCGTGCCACTGCGGGGACACGGCTGACAGTGTGCGAGCTATGATCGCACAGGAACTGCCTGTAAGTTGCTCCAGAGCCTTCTTCGTCTGATCCTGTCCCTCCTCGGTGGCAGAGCGTTATGACGGATGCAACACAAGCCACTGCAGAGACAGCTGACAGAGTGCAAGCTATCGCACAGGGACGGAGTTTTTAAGTTTCTTCAAAATTATTTTATTTTTTTAGTATATCCTACTAGTCCTCTTGTTATCTTAAAGCAACTCATGGCGGCTAGCTAGCGATAAAAACCTTGAAACAATATTAAAAAAATTGCATTCCGATACATAGAAAAGATCTTTCGCTTCAATTAAAAAAACCTAATTTAATTTTCATTTAGATATACAAAATTGTAATCATAAGTTTACTTTTTATAAACTCACGAGAGAAGTTCAGATAAACTCCAATGGTATTTGATTTCAATTTCAGGATGCCGACATAATCCACGCATGGCTGGCTGACCTCCAAATGGAGGAGTACGCTCGGCTGTTCATAGAAGCTGGCTACGACCTTCCCACGTTGACCAGGATGACGCCTGAGGATCTCACAGCGGTGGGCATTAAGAAGCCCAACCACCGCAAGAGGTTAAAGGCAGAACTTGCCAACTTGAACGTGCCCGATAACCTTCCTGATTATATACCGGTGGGTATTGTTTTTCATACATACATAGATAGAATCACGTCTATATCCCTTACGTGGCAGACAGAGCCAAGAGTCGTGAGATTCGAAGGCCACGCTTAGCTGAATAGCAGATTCTCTGATGGAATGGAGATTTAGGTATAGTGACAGGTTGCTAGCCCATCGCCTATGAGTGGAGGAATCCCCAGTTTAAAGCCCTTTCCCTCGATTGACTTTTACAATCTGCGCGGGAAGAGAAGAGTTTTTCATAACTAAATAACAGTAACAACCACAGAAACAATAGAGTCAGCAAGAAAGCTTCATAAGGAAGAATCTCGTTGTAATCGATCGCATAAACTTTGTAAATGTGTCTAGATTTGCCATCGACTTTCTATAGATTTCCTGTGTTTCCACGGTCTTCATATTCTAAAGACAATTCTAAAGTCTAACAATCTCATGAATTTAGAGTACCTCAATCTCCAAGGGTCATAGTTCTTAAAAAAAATTGGGTGGGGCTGTGTCGGTGGACACGGCCGTTGGTTTTAACGTGAAACGTCTATGTCAGCGAGTCGCTTTTAAAGATTAGATTAAAAGAAAACAAAATGGTCTACGTTCTTAATATTTTATTTCGATTTATTCTATACAAACATACACCTTGTATTCTATACAAACATGTAACTTGAAAACATAACACTTAAAATAAATTGCATGTGCATAAGGCTGTTTTTGGTTTGATGTGATAATTTATTTGTGATATTCTTGTATATACTCAAGATGATACAATAAAGATGGTGCCCACGCTTTACAAAATATTTTTTTCAAAAACAGTAATTTTAATAACAACGTTTTTTTTAAACTACACATTTTAAAAACATCTGGGTGTACAAACTAATCCTTTTTTATAAAATGATTATTTTACAAACAAACTACTAGATAAATATTGATTTTACAAACAAATTACTTAACAAAGACTTCGATTGGTAAAACATGGCAAGATAAAATATCTTATGACAAAATACATCGTTCGCTAAACATTATTTACCAAAACTAACTAAAAGATATGAAGTTTTAAATGTCTACATAAGCGAAGTCCCCTACATATTCACCGGGAAATTTTGTATTAAGGAAATAAATGTTGTGGTCTTTTACTTATTCTTTAAATCTCTCTCGAACTAAAGTCGATCACAAACATTGCAAGATAACCCAAACGGATTTTCTTTGAATATAGTTTTGAAGCGATTATCCGCCATCGCCAATGATTTTGCATAACATCACTTCGACTACTGTTCAAGTTCCCCAGTTCACTAAACGGATTCCACATTTGTATGGGTTGTATGTATATCTTCATCTGTTACGTCCATTGCAATAAGTACATCTTCGGTAGCAATGCTCGTGGAGTCGATGTTGTTCAAGTTTGAAGTTGTTTGTTGTTGAGTTTGTTAAGCCATGGGACCCCCTCTTAAACAACGAATAAATAACAAACACAAATCTATCTCGTTGCCACAATAATATCAGTGTGATTCAAATCGGCTCTCCAGGAGGATGTTATCGATGCTGTCTCCTAGCGGCGCGGTTACCGTCACTTTATAATTAAGAACATAACATTATAATACTATGTAAGTTCCAATCGAAAGAGCAGACGAACTTTCTAGGAAAGGAGCAGATGAAACTTTCGTGGGACCTGATCCCAGACTTCCCATAGCTTATGGGATAACGAAAGGCGTCATCAAGCATAGAATGAAAGTTGAATCCAAAGAAGATGGAGAAGAACTAGAAGTTTAAGACAATCTAAAATCTTCATTAAAGCAGCAGACCAAAAGAAATCAAAACACCTACTTAAATTGAGTAGGAATAACATTAGAATCATCATAGGGATCCTCACAGGACACTGCCAACTGAATAGACACCTCACAGTGATTAAGCAAAGAAAACCTATGTTCACGCATGAATCATACATCGCGTTATCGCGGAGCGCGGTGCGGGGAGGTGGGCTGCAAAAGATCGTCCCGGCGGCGCGCGGCAAATACTCACCTTTAGCAGCGGCCATATACGCAGTGCAATTTTCCGTACTTATTTTGTATCTCGTTTTGAAGCAGTAAAAACTTTTGTATATCTACCAGAAGACCTTATTTATTTCTTGTCCCATACAAGAAGAGTGGTGCCGTGACCAGGATTTATTGTAAAAGAACTGATTGTAAGGAAATACGGACGCAACGGAGAAAGACGAGTGGTACTGGTAATAGTGTGGTGAGCCGTTCCTTTCTTTTTCCTTATCCTAATTTATATTC
>CM031580.1:5332818-5427946 GCA_018467065.1 Ephestia elutella | reverse complement strand
CGCGGCAAATACTCACCTTTTAGCAGCGGCCATATACGCAGTGCAATTTTCCGTACTTATTTTGTATCTCGTTTTGAAGCAGTAAAAACTTTGTATATCTACCAGAAGACCTTATTTATTTCTTGTCCCATACAACCTATCTGTCCCAGCTGCCTGGAAGAGGAAACTAGCTTTCATCTAGTAGCAGAGTGTCCCGCTTACGCTGCTGCGAGGAGAGAAGTAATAGGCTCAGACCCCTATATGAAAATGATCTTAGCGACATTACAATAGGGCAGTTATTAAAATTCTGCAAAGTGACAAGTAGATTCAGTGGGTCGCCACCAACTTAAGTTACCAGGAAACTCAAAACCCTATACGGGTCTCGGGAATTGGGTGAAATGGTCCCAGCATATAAGTGGACTGATCACCCGTCTGGTGCTCGCGCTGGCGTCCTCATATAGTAAATAGTAAATAAATAAAAGTTCCAATCGAGAGTCTTGGAAGAAGGAGAGAGGCATTTGCCCAGTACAGGGATATTGATGGCTGTTAAATAAAAACTAATAAATAAATGTAAGTTCCCGCGGCTTTCAGTCTTCCCGATAAACTCAAAAACTACTAAGACAAAGTGATTCATGAGGAAGGCTTAGATACCTACATAATAAGGTAGGTATACTTACATAATTTAATATTATTTTGTGTATATTAGTTGAACGGATTTTGATGCGGTTTTCAATTTTAGGTAGGAAACTTCTTCAGTAAAGTGTACCTATATAACATTTTCACCTGTGCGAAGGCGGGCCAATATATATAAATTATTATAACACCAAGCCAGGCAACGACCTGCATTCGTCTAGTGTCTGTGTAGATATGCCGGTTGTCTAATTGGGTTGAGCAAAAG
The DNA here is from genome assembly GCA_018467065.1 of Ephestia elutella. Taxonomy (NCBI): domain Eukaryota; kingdom Metazoa; phylum Arthropoda; class Insecta; order Lepidoptera; family Pyralidae; genus Ephestia; species Ephestia elutella. The sequence goes on along the minus strand of CM031580.1, from coordinate 5,427,069 downwards.
GTACTGATCTTTATAGATCTATTGACTACACGACCAAGCCAACTAGACGTGTTTCCAATTTTAATAGAGCATATATTTCATAATAGTACATAATAATCATGTCTAAGCGTACTAACCGTGCCAGTATCTTCACTGTCCATAGGTACAGCAATAATATAGCTGAAGTGCTCGAGGAATCAGCGGCAATAGCAGCAGCCGCCTCGCTCGTTCGGTGCCAGACATTGGGGTGCTAATGCGTGGCCTCATTATGACTCTCTCTCTCTGCGAGGACAACCGGGATTTGTAACTACTATTAGGTTTAGTTTTCCTCATTTTCCTTTAATTTAATTTCTAATGTTTGTTAGAAAGATTTGATCCTTTTGATTAACTCCATCGATTGATACCATAAAAAAACAGGTGTTATTTTTTTTGGATTGTAGCCAGTTCGATTCCCGGGCGTGGCAAATGAATTTTCAAAAACTTTGAATGCAGATTTAATTATTTTTTAAATAAAGCAATGTTTCTTTAAAGAAAAAATTTGATGTCTTCAGGATTAAGGTTACTTTCCCTGAAAGAGAAGTAAATTCCATTCGTCTTGATAGTGTTAAAACGCTGCCAAATCTGTTTCGCTCGACCGATATTGAATATTAGTATACCAGTGTGTAGCCTAGAACCTCCTCTTTTCGATGATAGGTGTGACTTATATTTCATCCTGGGTTTTGCTCGGGCTGTGGCTCAAAACGTAATTTATTTTTTTAATTCTTTTTTGGTTATTTTGAAGTACAAATATTATTCAAATTACTTTTATTTTTAATTTAATCAATAGTTCTCAATAATATCTATAAGCAGACGAAGGAATCATCGCTCTATCACTTATGAGTCGTGAGTAATACTACATTGCAATTTTAAAACGGCGTTTTTCGTAATTTCACGCGGCGGCTTCCCCCGCCCCTCCCGTAGGGCTCCAACCTTATCTCAAGGTCTTAACACCAAACTGACTATATAAGCTAAATAATGATACTAGATTCATGTTTCTAAGACTAATAGTTTTGAAGTTATTAAGGTGAGACGATATATCCCATTTCGTTACGGTCTGAAATCCTGGCATGGTACCCGTATGGCGCTGATTTTAAAGACGTTTCACGTCAAAATCGTAATCGAGGAAAAAATATACCTAACTATTGAGGTAGGTGCTCGACTCGACGATTACTTTATCTTAAGGTCCTTCGTTCTTCGGAAGGCATGTTAAGCCGTTGGACCCTTCTGTATTTGCAGTCGTTAAAACCCACGGGTCATGGGAGCTATGAGGCCATGGCCCATCCTTTTTATCCATCCATAAGAAAAGCCAGCCAGATGATGATGATTATTAACTGTCAATTCCAGGGGTCGCTGGAGGAGTGGCTGCGGCTGCTGCGGCTGGAGGAGTACGGGCCGGCGCTGGTCGCGCAGGGGTACCGCACCGTGCTCGACGTCACGCAGCTCGCTTGGGAGGTAAACTGAACAGAATACTTAGGTTAAGGCCACACTACAAGGAGCCTCGCATACTGCTAAGAGCCAAGGGACTCGCTTAGTGACTGATCCTTACGAACAGACGTATTGCATACTATCGCAGCGGTCACACTGCGAGGCACGCGCCTAGCTGGGTGCCTGGATAGACACTAAGCAAGTCATGTAGCGAACAGCAGTATGGGTAATTTTGGATAAACGCCTAGTGACTTTACAATTTTGTTTTGTTTTAATCAACGACAAGGCGTGAAAGTGAATGATGTCACCAAGCTAGTATGCTGTGTATGTAGCCATTGTGTATCTTGTACACGAGCGTAGCTCCGTTTCTAAGCTTGGCACATATATGTGGCCTTAGCCTTCCTGACATATAGAAATTTAAAAGGTCCTTCGGTTCGAAGGTTTAGAAGGTCGAAGACCTATGAATTTATCTGTGGTTACCAAGTAATTTCTAGCTTAATTTGCTTCAGAAAAGTCTTTGTTACCCGAAGGAGGAGTTTCGTTACTCATTTAGTGACAATTTCATCGCTCTGATTTCTCTCGCCCGACTGCTGGCAGAATAAAAAAGATTTTTATATCAGGTCAGCTAGAATTTAGAAGGCGTCTAAGAAGCCCTTCCTTGTGAGCACCAGCTTAACGTAATATTTTTTTTCAGGATTTGGAAGACATGGGCATAGTCCGTCTAGGTCACCAAAAGAAAATATTACTGGCCATCAAGAGAGTAAAAGATATTAGGGCGGGGAAACGAAGCATCAGTAATCAAGGGTCGTTGGACTTCACAAGATTACAATCGGGCCAGGTCAGTACCATAGACTGCATGCTAAACTTTTAAATGTTTTTAGTGATGTTTTAGAAATTAGATTCTGATAGAATATCAAATTTTATGAGAGCGGACGACAGAAAACTGTGGAGTAGGGTGGTTTATTTTATATTAACTGAGTGAGTTTTTTCAATATTTTTAATAAACTAATTTCCATATAATGTAAGACTATTACCTTTTAATATTTTTCTTGTGCATTCCTCTTTTATTGTTGAATTTGTTTTAGTATTAAAATCCGCTTTCATAATCTTTTAAATATTAGATATGTTTTATGATTAGAAAGCAATAGTTTCAAATTTCAAATTTACTTCTATCAAAACAGAATTTTCTTTTAAAAGCATCACTTCAAACGACATTTAATTATTATTTTTTTATTTTATTGTTTATAATTTAATTTAATCCACCTCATATTCATTCATTGTCATAACATAACGCAACTATATATTGAACTAAAATTGTTTTGATTTTTTATTTCTAACACTTCCAAAAAAAAAAAGAATTAATATTTAACATTCTTGTAAAAACTCGGTATATACTAACTACTTATACGCTTGATTTTAACAAAAAAAAGCGTCTTTGTAGCTTTTTATTTTATTGATTAATTTATTAAAAAGTTTTATTATTTTGAGTCTTAAAGACTTTTATCGTTAGCCCCACGTGAAAACATAGCACAGTTGGCTGGAATAGTTTATTTGCTGTGCCAAAAGATGTGGACACATGGGAAAGTGAAGTCGACCACGGCTTACATTGGCACAATATCTTCAACTGAAAATTATCAAAATGATGATTTCCCGATGGGTTCCCATCGTCCCGTGTCGTTTAATTTGCTTAGACTTCTAGAGGTCTATATATCCATCGCCATTGTCTTTGCTGTTCGGATGTGGTAAACTGTGACATTTTTTCAATTTATTGATAAAGTTACGATATTTAAATTAAACTGTACCGAATAACGTAAATGCACTGGTTAACTTTTGATCCAGATTATATCAGAATTCGACCATGTCAATGTCACTTTGCAAAATTTTTATCATGATCTATTTCGACACTGGTGCATTTACGCTACGAACTGCCAGTGTTGCCACACTCCGCGGCGTCACGTCATCCGCTGCATCCACCATCCACTAGCCCAAAGCAGCATGTGAATGTTTTCTTTTCTTTTCTTTTCCAAACACAAACCGCACCTTGGACATAATCGGCTAAAGGAATTATATCCGAGGGAGCTCCATTACCAGCCCTGGACCCACGCGAGGAGTTACCATAAACCCCCCGACCTAACTTTTGACGCCCTACAAACGCCCCTATGTGGCACAGATCTGGTCCCCATACAGGTATGAGGCAAACTCCTTTGGCACACTTTTGAAAGTTTGTTCTCGACGCACCAAGCACCCGCATCTCTGTGCACCCGTTGTTGTGGTAGAGTTCCAGTGTTACCTTGTGTGATTTTTGTGTGTTTATTACTAAAGCCGTCACTGAAGCCTGCATGGTAGAATTATGATATTAAAAAAATAACTTCAATCGCATGTATTATAAAAATTAAAAAAAAAAACTTAACGAAGTATGTACTTAATGTATTTTCATGTAATGTTTATGGAATTCGATCTATTTTATAAATATGATATGAAATTTTCACAGCATGGTAATAAATTAACATGGAAAGTAATTTTTATATATTTACAAGAATTAAACTGAGACGAGTCTTTGTAAATTGTTTTTTTATTTATTTTGATAAAACTTATTTATAATATTCATTAATGCAACTTTTGATTCAATATCTAAGTAATGTAGGTAGGTAATGTTAATGCAAAATTACATTTGACTTTTTATAATTTTATATTTTTTATAAAATATACCGTTTATGTACTTACTGTATACACTTCCACAGATCCGCCATCCGCGCGGTAAGTCGCTGGAAAGCCTAGAAGACCCATCGGAGCGGACATCGCACACGACGTTTTCACCTGAAGCCGGATTCTACTACGGCGGGGGGCAATGGCGACGGTCATACGACGACGGGGATATAACGCCTACGAACGACAACGCTTACGAAGGGGGTGGTACATTGCCGCGTCCGAGAGGGCTAGTTCGACCGCGGCCGGTTGCGAAGATTCAAGCTACGCCGGCGTACAGGGATAAATCGCCGGATTACGCGTATGACGAGATCGCGTACTCGGCTCGCCTGCAGCGCGTGGCGTACGGGGCGAGCCCGCACGTGGCCCGCAAGCCTCCGCCGGAGCCGCCCAAGCGTCAGAGTTCGCAGTACGCGCAGTTCTCGCGGTTCGGGCAGACCACGGTGGAGATCCACCCGGAGAAGAGCCTCCCGCTGAGCCTGCCCGCGTACCCGAGCTCGGACTCGCTGAGCGTGTCGCTGGACAGCACGGGGCTGCTGCCGCCGCCGCCCGCGCCCTCCTCCCCGCCGCGCCGCTACGACGACGACAAGCTGAGGACTGGATCCGATGCTAGTTTTAAGGTAATTTAGGATCTATTTATTTTGGGTTAGGTTCGTAAGGACTAGATTGCATAACGACTCTATAAGCAAAACGTCTTAGTTGCATATGGTCTTGGTAAGCACAATATTTTTGGATTTTTGAGCATCTATGATGCAATTAGTACTAAAGTACTCTCATCATACACGCATCTCTCTTTTTCACCATATCTAATTTCTATATGAGAGTAATTTAATTTAGGATCTAGTTTATCTACTCGTACTAACTCTTAAAAGTTTCTATTTCTTTTGGTCTTGGTCTTAAAGTTTGTCTTCGTATTCCATACAATGCTTCCCATATGAACTGTAGTCTGTAGCTTTAGCGAGGTCTGATGCTCAATTAACAGCAACGAAGAAAAGATCATACCGTCAGGCTGGTTGTATGCCTTGGAAACCGCGCGATTGACTTGTCGTGTCGGACGTTTCTATATATGCGTCAATGCGCCATCTGTCTAAACTCCATTTATTCTTACCGGCCGGCCTATCATGTAAGCAATCTTCACAGTACTTTTTGTTGAATTTTGTTGGAAATAAAACAAATATTAAACCTAAACATTCTAAAGTAAAACATTTATTAACCACGAAAGAAATTTCCTAAAAAGTCTATTTTAATTTATATTATTGTAAAATCATAAAAAGACATGGTAAGATTGTTTACATGATAGGACTGGTAAGAATAAATGGAGTTTAGCTATAATGTATTGCGAATTATCTTTTCAACTGACTTCTGGTTGACACTGTGTATCTATGGCATTGTTGTTGTGGCACGGTAGATAGGTACCTATCGCCCCAAGTACTCCCCAGTCAGCAGGACGAAAAATCTTATACTTAATGACTAATTTATGACAATTTTCCATTACAGTCGAGTTCGAGCACAGAATCGGACAGCATCCCATTCGCGAACGAGAACGCCGGCACGATAAAGCAGAACCGCGGCGTGGTGGGGGGCCGGCCGCACGCGGAGTACGCCGCGCGCCCCCTCCCCCGCGCCCCCGACGCCAAGCCCCCCCCCGCGCCGCACCAGCCCCTGCAAGAACACAAGGACGAGGGCAAGAGCACCGAACCCGTTGACGTTCTCAACGACATCGGCAACATGCTTGCCAACCTCACGGACGAACTCGACGCCATGTTGGAAGAAGAAAAGCGCCAAGGACTCGCCGATTCCTAAAACCGTCTACTCACTATGCAATTCTCGAAGGGATAGATACAAAAGAAAGTGGTAGGACTTCCTGTTCTTTTATATAACTGCGTCCCTTTCTAGATTGCAAAAAATTGCTGGTCAGTTTGCAAAGTGTGTAGGCGCTTAACGAGGCTAAAGCCAACTATCGACATTTATACTCGAATACTTTTCGTACTATTGAAATTCCAAAGATATATCATTGGCCATTGCTGTTGTGAATCTATTTAAGTTGTGGTGTTTGTGTCTCTTGGGGAACATGCGCAATATTTGAAAGCAATCTTTTTGATCTTGCATTTAAAATGCTACGCTTAGCACGGTAACTTGTTTTGTAACAGACTCATCACGTCCTGCAGATGCAATGTACAATAGTTTTCTATATTCCTAGCATTTGTACCGACGTAGTACATTTTTATACATTATCCATAGATAAAAGGATTTATACTGAAATTAATTTTAAGTGAGCTGTGTGTTTTTGTTGTCTATTTTAATATTTAATATTTAGTTCCTTGTTATAATTAAACAATAATTCATCGGGATATAAACGATTAGACATAGTCGGATCCAAAACAGACGAAAAGGGCTATTTTGTAAATATTGTTTTACTTAAATTATAACTTAGATGAAATATATCCCGATAGTTAGATTTCCGTGTACAGTAAATTGTAGAGTACTCGAGTATGATGTAGTATGACGTAGTTAGAATTTATACAAAATATTAGCTCTAGTGATAGTGTGACATAGGGGTTATTATAATAAATGTATCATAGAACTGCATATGGATAGAGATAGGACCTCATAGACATTGTATGTTAACAATATTACATTGCATAAGACATGCCCATGCATACAATCATGCTTTTTACATATAATACATGTATAATGACGTCACATGGTCGCACAGCAGAGCTTTGGCAACGCTATAACCGCTACGATCCAACATTTTAATTTTAAGCCGAAGCTAAGCTGCGATATCGCAATTGAGACCGTATTTCATTGCATTAAGATACATTATAACATGGGAACCACTCCAAATGAAAAATCCTTTTTTGTTTTCTGTTAAAATTAATGTTTATGGATATAGACGCGTGATATTTAGCGGCCATAAAGTGAATTACTTTTTCGTAATGACTAAGACATTGGGGCTGGGACGTTTGTTTGAATAACGTTGTCTACTCCATTACACTTTTGTTCTTATGATTCATTTTGTACAGTGGAAATTATAACTTAAGTCAACTACGTAAAGTTCAAAATTAATTCGTGCTGTTTATGAATTACAGGGCATAAAAAATTGCCTTCTGTTTAATAAATCCCATGAATTGTATTTATCTTTGTAGAGTCTCTTTCCACTGTTTGATTGAATAAATATTTAAATGAGTAGGTATGTTTAACATTTAAATTCTGGGCTTATAGATTAAATTTCAAAATGGATCTTGGTTTCGTATGTTGCGGTCAAAGATTACGGAAAAGAATTAGTTTAATACTAACTTAGTACCAACTAACACCATGTACAATATACCAGTCAACTACAATAACAGTATAACATAAGCTTTATCCTGTAAATAAATTATAGACATCAGTGTTTTCTATACATTCTTTGTAACAGCGCGTATTTAGAAATTTTGTATACTTACCTACCTATTGATAAATTTATGCAGTTGCGTCTAAAATGCATGCATTTTTATGCTTATTGCCATTTAAAAAAGGTTAAAAATTGGGTATTTTCTATGTTTTTAGACGCAATCGTATATTAGTGTCGTCACTCCCTTTTGTAATTTTAGAAAGGTGCTAGCATTACACTATGAATTAAGTAGGTATCAATAAAAATGGATACTTTTGTTTTGTTCTTCGAACTAGTCAAAATTTTCAAGAGTGACGACGACTGGAGAATATTTAACGATGATAACCGACAGGCAGCTTAACACCTTACTTATTTTATAGTTGAGTTCTTATCTGAATAAATATATTTGTAATATCTAATCTGACTATCATTTTTACATAAAATTCTACATCTTTCTTTTCCTCGAAATTACCAATGCATGATTTTGTATACGTAGTCGCCCGATCGTTGTATTGGCCAGATCGTGATATGACCGGCACTTCATGATCTGACCATTCTACACCGGCCATATCGTTCGACGATCAACGTTTGACGATTTGCCCAGCCATAGGGAATATCGTTTGTGTAGGGTGTCCAAGGTTATGACTCTCATATAGGTAATTCGAGTAGGCGAGCATTATAAGTATCTTTGAATGCACTTTTCGATTTACTTTTATTATTATCTTCACCAAAAGCCGCCATTTTTCACGCGAGTAAACAAACAAGACTGCGCTAACGCCGTAACGCGCTAAGATAACCTTCGGCGCGAAATGGTCCACAACTACTTCACGATCCGCCCAGTGTTGAACTGGGAATATCGATAAAAATGTTATTCTCGTCGATCTGGCCAACTTTTGATTGGGCACATCTTGATATGGCCGGCCAAATCACGAGTTGCCGGCGTTTCAAGAAGCGTCCAGCCACATCGTGATCTGGCCAATAAATCGATCGGCCCACGACATATACAAAAGAATGCATCACACACATCACACATAATGCTACTGCCATGATATTTTGGGTTCGATCCCCGGTACAGGCAAATTGGTTAGACTTTTATGATGAAAAAGAAAAATAAAAGTTTTCATCGGAGACCTATCTCAAACACTACAGTCTACACCCTCACAATAAACAATAAAACTAATTTCTTCAATGATATTTGACTATTGGCACAGAATTAATATAAGTTCTACCATTGGAGTACATTGACATTGTTTTCAAAGTAATAAAGTCATTATACCTAATAAGAAAGAACCTGAAACCATATGTCAGTAAAAACCACAGAAATATTTTTTTTTAATATAATATCTGTGGTAAAAACAATGAAGATGAAGAATGTACGGTAGAGTAAATGATATTTTTTTAAACAGGCCGTTACCGCGTTAGTGTATTTTTTCTTTGCCGTTACGGAACGCCCGGCAGAATAAATCATCTGAACATTGTGACACGCACGACACACGACGCGACGACGGCGTTATGTGATTTTCCGTCACTGCATTCGAGTCGATTTTACATCAAAAGTAGTACTTATTCATAGCTATCTTACATTTTTTATTAAAAAGATTTACATTTTACGTGAAACGGAACGGAAGTCTTGTGAAAAAGAAAGTGATAATAGTTGTTTTCCTTTGCATCATCCGGAAAATGCATTCGAAAGAAAAGTTTCCTGAAAAACGAAACATATCATTGCTATTGGCGCATTGGCGGAGATAACCACGGATCCACCAATCAACGCGCTGTATTTTGGATCGATGACACATCTTTGACATTTGTTGTGTCAAATTTTCTTGTTGTCATCCGTTTTCGGATGTCGTCTGCACGATCGATATTACAAATTGGTGTTCAGGGCTCGCGGAGGTCATAATCTTGTCTAAAAATTGATGGCCATTCAGATCTCAGTGTTGTAATTACTGAATTATTTAATCGGACGTGATAATGGATGCTACTGGTGCTTACGGAGGTGGAAAAGCCGGAGGGGCCTTTGATATCCAGGCTTTCATCCAAAGACCACCCGTAATAGTTAGGGCGGTTTGTTGGGTAAGGATTTTTTGCCTGATCTCTTATTTAAATCCTGCTATATTGAATATAAACAAAGATCACTTGGAAAAATATGTGGCAACAACATTTAAAATTCCAAACATTGACTTCTGAAAGGATTCACTTTTTCATGAAAATGGAAATGTACTAATAAATTATTATTAGCTACCACAAAAAGTTTACACAGTTGATTTAGCGTTATACTTATGTATTTTCTAAACCTATAATATACCTTTGAATATACCTATATTACAGTAGGTAAGTAAGTAACATAATGAATTAATGTTGGAATTATTTTTTAAAATGAATGAATTAACAGCACTATATCTACAAGAGTAGCTACTCTATTTTGTGAGCTATAAAAAGCGAAACTTTAATGTTGTCAGATCATGTGAGTGACCTTGAGTATGTATGCATGCAGGCAGATAACATACAAAGTAGGTACATAATGCTACATTAAATTACAGTGGCTGGTTCACACTACTTCATGCTGTCATGCCAATGAACTCATCCTTGTGTTTATTTACTGTGACTACTCAATTGTTTGAAAGCTAAATTTGATTAAGAAATATATTGCATAATGCTTAAATTGTTCTGTGTTAGGTCCATCTGGAATATATTTAATTTTGAAGATATTTCTTGTCACCAAATCATTTAGTTCATTGAAGTAACTATTTTTTTTGGAAATGAAGTAAAAAGAAACATAGTCACTCAAAGGCATTAGAAAACATTAGAAGCACTCTATCACATCATTAATGTTATTCAACTAAATTAATATTATAAGTAGATAGGAATTGTTTGTATTTTTGTTATTTGTAATTGAAAAACTCAAAAACAGATAAATGGATGAGGCTGAATTCTGGAATACATGTTAGTTCAAGCTGCGGTTGGAGATAGCCATAGTAAAAGTACCCATGCCTTATATAAAACAGTAAAATTAACATCCAGTTGATACCACAGTCAAAATCTATGATTAGTTTAACTACAATCTCAGTATTATTATATAACTAGCTTTCGCCTGTGAAACTTCAGGAAGATTGGTTCAGTAGATAAAGCGTGAAGAGGTAACAAACAAACTCACTTTCGCATTTATGATATTAGTTAGGATAATCTAAAAACTATGGAGAAACAGAACAATGGGATTTTATTCATAACCTACTTATGTGGTACACACTATAATACAATCCACTAACAGAAGTAGTGTAATCTGTTCATGGTCTAATTAAGGATTGAAATTTAGGCTAATGCTAACATAACAGGTAATATTTGGTGGTAAATCCTCTACTAATAATGTACAATGTTGAGTGCCTAAAACAAACTTTATCCAAGTAAAGAGATTAAAAAGTAAATAGAGAATACATTATATTTATATTTTCCTTTTATATTTATGAGTTACTTATTTTATGTAAGTATCTTAATTTTCAACAAGAAGAGACTTACCTCGGGCCTGTGTTTATTGTTAGAATAATTGTTCATCGCAACATTGCCTTGATTGAAGGATTAAAGTACTCATAATATCAAATATGTACTAGTTAGGTTATGGTTCCTTAATAATGAGTATATTTAAGTACATAATACATAAATAATAAACGACTGTTAAACAAATGCCATACGAATAAATAATAAATAGGTATTTCTGAAAAGTTATTAATAGTAATTGATTGATCAATAATAGCATGTATGACTCACCAACCTAGTCGCCCACTACACCACACAAATCAACACCTACTTAATTTTAATTATCATCATCAATCATTTTATCTTCTTAACCAATTCCAGTCTATCAAAATTGGCTTACTTCAGAAATTGTTCGAACCTCAGCCCACAGAAAACACTAAAAATGGTTAAACTACTTCAACCATTACTCAGATATAAAGAAGGAAGTTTCAGGCTAAAACATACTTAGCCTAAATCGTTATTCCAAATGAGGTATACCCTTCCCATGGTAAATAAGTAAGACTCCGTTTTACACTACTCTGCTTTTGTCCTAATATAAACAATCTTACCACACAATCTCTTTTTATGATTTTGCAACAATATGAATTAAAATAGACTTAACCTATTATCCCAACCATATTAATATCTCGATCGATTTTTCTGAAAGTATGTTATCTTGGCCTCTTACAATATATGTTTACATAAAAACTTATACCAAAAAAAAATTATTTTTTTAGTTTTTTGAGATTTGATACCGAATTGATTAGTTCGAATCAGTAGGAATATATGTACCTACATGTGTTGCATCTTTTAATATGAGTAAGTCTAATTATCGTGAAATAAAAAGCCGTTTATTACGTAATATATTTTATTGTTTTTGCATAAAAATACACATAACTTAAATCTATTCGGGACTTATTGAATGAAATTGAATAAATAAAAAACACAAAAAAATTACTATTTCGAATGAAAAATCTATAGTACATTTCTGATGTAAAGCGAACATTGCACTTGGAGCATTTCATAAAAAGTATTTTGTGGCAACATCCACATCATGGAAAGTGGATTTCATCTTGTCGAATAATATGGTGGGCTTTTCCATCTGAAGCCTGATAGAGTCTGGAACCCGCTTTTTATAACAGCCAATGAGGACCTAAAATTTGTACCTGAGAGCTTACTAACTGAGGGTTTGGGGTCTTCTTTTAGTAGAAAATAGGTCTGACAATATATCTGGTAAAAGAAAGGAGATCGTGGGAACTATTGTTTGCCTCTGTGGATATTCTATAAAGCTGAAAAAGCATTATTGACGCAAACATTTAGGTGGAAAGTTATAAGTAATTGCCAGTACCACCTCTTTTTAGCCTAATGGAATCACTCGGTATACAACCCACATTTTGGTCTAGACGATCGACGCTCCCCTATATATTTATTATACCATTTATAAAACACCTGGGTTGGTCAATGCATCTTTATGCGTTGCTTCTCACAGTAACGCTTTACGCTTTCCTATGGGCTATGTACACCACATGTGCGTAGATGCAATAGTGACAATGTTGCTATCTATCGTTATAAGCGGTTTACTAGAGTAATATCCTGACGAAACATCCGTATATTGAAGACTGGCATATGCACCCCTCCGGGTTTTTTCATTTGCCTGCGTGTCTTTCTAATGGAGCATGTTCAACTCCTATTGGCTCTGATAGTACCCTGTAGCACTTCATGTCCCAATTTCTTTGAGTTCATCTAGCAGCTGGCAGGGAGGTGAAAAAGTTATCCATATAAAAACTATAACTGCCAGGTGGTAATTTGTTTACTAGGTCCAATACAACAGATGCGCCAACGCCAAGCTCTGGGTGGGTATTGCCAGTGCTGGCTCCTTGATACAACTCACCGTAATAATAAGATATCCTAGACGAGTGCATATAGACCAATTTTTGTATCCAAAACGGGATTGGTTTTCCATGTATGTGTGTCTGCTTTGCTCCATGTTTTCCATAATACGGGTATCATCGTTGATCGTCGATGCTTAAACTTTTTATCCCCGGGGTAATATTTTAGCCATCTAAGTGCGTTGAGTAGACTCCAAAGCGGACGAACTTTTCCAAATTTATCATTATAGTGGTAAATCATATTATTGTCATGACATAGTGGAAATGTAACGAAGCAAATCTTCAAAAACAGTTTCTAGACATAAGAGATGCAACTCCTTGAAAATTGCAATCAACTTGCTGCTCCCAATACATTCGATACCTCGATACAGCTATTATATCCTGACAATAATAGTATTCCTATAAAATGCTTCATATCGGCCAAAGAAACTTCTTCAGGAAATCGTAGTTTTTCTCCTTTCTGAATTTCGCATTTTTTTCCGTTTCTGACCGGATTAACTTCAAAAACCTCGTCATCAAAAAACAATTCAAAAAACTGTACAGGAGCTTTCTGATATCTTTTCAAGAAAATTGGGTATCGAATTTTTTCTTTTCTCGGGTTTATCCGGAATTATCGACAGCCCTCCAACGTCTTGATACATTCATGCGTTTCTTTTTTCGGCAAAGGTAGTTTATCTGACGATGTACTAGTGTAAGGGTGGTATTTATATTATTCAGACGATGTACAAGGCAATGGTTCGGATGGTAGATCACCCAAGACCCCTGTTTTCCACCTCGATGCCAGTTTCAGGCAACAGTGACCTTTAGTTCCGCTTTCCGCCAGCAGCTGGTGCTTCTGATAAATTGTTTATGTCGGCAAATTCTTCGTCACCACTATCTTCATCACTTTTCTTCATAATTTTCCGGCGGAGTAATAAAAATATCAGCCGATAAAACATTTGTGTCATCTTCTAAGTATGATATTATATCATTAACTGACAATCTGTAACAATATAAAAGGACAATAAATAAGTAAATATGTTCATACTAGTGCATCAGTATACCACCGGATATCATCCTACTGATCGATAACTCGATCACTTTATGAAAAATCCCGATTTTCTACTAACTTTTTAATTATTACTAGTTTTATATAAATAAGTATATGATAATATAAATACCAATTAGTAAAAAATCTCTAAAGAAACAACAATTACGTATTTAACAAAAAAATAATACTTACATTTTACGACGAGACATCTTCTTTCCTTTGGAGAAAAAATCAGCGTTGTATTCACTTGGATTTTACAAAAGTACGCGGGAATTGCGAAACGTCAAAAATTACTATTTGATAACAGCTAATAGTTATGTCAAAGCTTACCAACATTTAAAAAAGTAAAAAATAGGCGCGTGTCTGAATCCCGCGTAAGAAAATAAAATGTCAACCGATCGAATAGTCGATCATTAGGAAGATATGGGATAAACAAATTACACTAAAATATTAATTTCGCTCATTTGGTCAAAATATATTGCATTGGACTAAGAGTGGCGGTGATACCCGCCACGTCGCTAGATGGCGCTGACTGTATTTTAAAACGCGCTTACGTTTGTTTTCCGATCAGAACCGGAAAAATAAAGAAAAGAAAGATTTGTAATAATAAAAAACTACTCCTAAAAAGAAAAAAACCGGTGTCAAATAAGAAAATCTAATAAAATAAATCAATAGCTCCACGTTTCTATAAAAAGAAGTAAAAATCCCACCAAAAACATTATGTAAACAAGATGATGTTTACATAAAATTAAATAACGGTAGGCTTGTATTTTGGGAATTTTAAGTAGATTTCTGAAATAAAAACTGAGTACACAGGTGTTAGAATTTTGATATAACATTTTTTTCCCAAAAAAATGAACAACTGACTTCCATTGTAAAACTTAAAATCTTGAAATAACTTAATAGGCAGATTAATCAAAAGAAAATTGTATTGGCATGCTACCTACTGAATGAGGTGAAGTCGGTGCCAAGTGCAAGGAGCAGGTCGATATTGAGCATTTTAATTAAGTATACATGATTCTAATGTTAATTTAGATGATTTAATTTTTAATTTTGCACCGACTTCACCTCATTCAGTAGGTAGCATGCCAATACATTTTTCTTTTTGATTAATCTGCCTATTAAGTTATTTCAAGATTTTAAGTTTTACAATGGAAGTCGGTTCATTTTTTGGGAAAAAATGTTATATCAAAATTCTAACACCTGTGTACTCAGTTTTTATTTCAGAAATCTACTTAAAATTCCCAAAATACAAGCCTACCGTTATTTAATTTTATGAAAACATCATCTTGTTTACATAATGTTTTTGTGGATTTCACTTCTTTTTATAGAAACGTGGGCTATTGATTTATTTTATTAGATTTTCTTATTTGACACCGGTTTTTTTCTTTTTAGGAGTAGTTTTTTTATTATTACAAATCTTTCTTTTCTTTATTTTTCCGGTTCTGATCGGAAAAACAAACGTAAGCGCGTTTTAAAAATACAGTCAGCGCCATCTAGCGACGTGTGCGGGTATCACCGCCACTCTTAGTCCAATGCAATATATTTTGACCAAATGAGCGAAATTAATATTTTAGTGTAATTTGTTTATTTAATTTGTGTAATGTTCGAGTAGAATAAAATCGTTCAACTATTTCATCTTGTAAGTATATAAGTGAGTATAAGAATAAAAGCCAGTCTAGTCTATTCAGAGCTTTCCTTTAATTTTATTTATAAGCGTATTAAAAGCAGAAGTGAGGCACTACGCTGGGTTTTTGCGATGACAGACGATTTTTTTATATACCAATAGTAGAAGGGAATGCCCCTCAGCTGTATTAGCCCTTTCCAACCGGCGAAGTTTTTTTTTTGCGATATTACTTTTTATTTAGTATTTGCTATTCATGGGGGTCTAGAGAAACCTAAAAATATAAAAAGAAATCCAGATACCCTACCTTTCTGGAAAAAGGGGCCTCTCACGCTCATGAGCATGAGCATCAAGAAAGATTTGCAATGCGCACTATCGTTAAGATGCTTTAATCAATGTAGTTTTTTATATAAATATACATAATTTATTAGAAAATTAAAGTGTTTATCAAACCTTTATCAGTCTTACATGAATAAAAGTCTTTTTTGTACTTAAAATTTATAATAAACCTTAAAAAAAAAACATAAATCAACAAAATCTGTAAAGAACTGATTATTCTTATCCAATGCTACTGGATCTCTTAGGAAAAGCTGGCTTTCATCATCATGAGACATATTCTTGTCTTTTGAACTTTAATAATATCCGACCTGAGTATTCTGTTCATCATATTAGTATCTGTACCATGCAAATTATTTGTTTTGATGTAGGTAATTCCCTCAGTCAAAGGAACAGTTGTGAAAAATCTGTCACGGCAGGTGCAGCTCTCTGGTGGTATTGTTTTTGTTGAATGAAGTACAATAGAAGGTCCAAGACCTAAATTTGTATTTTCAAACTTTGTTTTTGCACCTTTATTTATTTCAAGTAAACCATACGCATCATCGTGACTTGTAGAAGCTACAAATTTTTTTCAATTCTTCAGGTCTGGTCTCATTTTTTACTACTTGCTGAGGCAAGTTGTGAAAAATATACCTACACACACCTATACAGATCGTCTAACCATCATGTATTCATATATACGGTAGAAGTCTAACTTAAAACAAACTCAATGGACACAATAACTTACAGGTTGCACTTTCCAGAGTGTATTTTGCTGGTAATTGTTGGTGAGTGATGGTGGTGTGTCAGAATCCACTAGTGAAATACAATGGTGTCTCAAATCCGGTGTGGTAACTTTTCAGTACATAGGTAATCACTGATATGGACTAATTCACATAATCAAATGGATGCCAAACAATTTGGCTATTTCTTGACGATATCATCCAAGCTGAGTTCCAGTTTCGCGCAAGTACTATGTGTTTGTTCACATTGAAGCTAGTTTACAAGAATTTGTGATCAAAGTAATTATCTAAACAGTATTTGGGGCCATTCCAGGACCAGAAGGTTGTGATGGATAGTCGCGATCCTTATAACAAAGGGGTATTTGTCTATCTATTGTAAAGCAGCACAGATAAAGTTGCCTGGAGTGGTTCAGGTGAAGATTGGTGCCTTGCTAGTTACTCCTAGGAGGTGGAGAGAATAGGGCTGATCTCCTTGTGAAACTTTTCTATCTATTCTTCATTTTGGTTTTACAAAAAGTCTTCGAAAATGTTTGGAGTCAATTTCGTCATTAAGTTTGTCAAAATCGGACTTTTTTCACAAGTTCAAACAGCGCATGCGTGCGCCTCTTTTTTACATTCAGCCTAGCCTTTGCCTAATTTAATAAATTAAAAAATAAAGATTAAAAAGTTATTTTACGATACCGCTAGCGGTACTATAATGAGTTTTATTTTTTAATTTTATGCGTTTATAAAGTACGTCTTTATTAAACCATTTTCAAATTCGTAATTCGAATATTTCGACATGAGTGTAGATAAAGTAGTGTATTTATTTATTGTTGTCAAATCAAACCATGTTTATTGAAAATAGACCTTTACATGCACTTTTTCACGTCATAATTAATTACAGTGTTGTTGGCGACAGGCCGCGCGCCGAAATAAAATACCACGCGGTTATCGAACACCGCGCCGCAACCAACATTTTTGTAATTTTTGTAAAAGGACCGACCAATTACAACGCCTACATTATGGCCAATCAGCGGGCGAACCCCCGCCGGGCTCGCCCCCACGCAGGTAGACGCGGTACCTGCCGGAGCGTTGTGATTGGTCGGGGTTTCGCGCACCGGTGCACCCGCTGCGCCCGGTTTTGTGTACATAAAACAAATGGGTCGTTGCCGCATTTAGTCAGTGTGTAAGCAGCAGCGACCCAGATCAAGCATAGTGAATAAGGCGAATAGTGATCCTCAAGAGTTTTCTTCAAGAGTCTTCAAGAAACGTAACCAGCAAATATACAGTCCACTGGAAGAATTAAAAACCCCCGTTGGCCGAATGTCAACAGTTTGGTCCTTCGAGAGCCGAATATAAAGAAGAACCTCAAGACTCAAGCAGTTCAGCGAATCAAGATTTCAAAGATGGTGTTCACTAGAAGCCAAGTCGGAGCGGATGAGGGTCGTCGGGCTTTTTGACGAGCTACCTCAATCGCCGTCCGCATCGAGCGCTGTGCCTACCATTCCAACCGGGGACTCGGCTTTCAGTGCCTTCCGCCGCCCGCGCCGCCTGCAGTGCAGCCGACCGTTCGCCCTGTGCAGTCCGACGCACCCCCCCACCACCGAGTCGACACAACATCAGTGCTGTACACAAGTGGGTGGGGTCGCTCGCCAGCCGCTAGCCGTAGGCTCTCGGTCTCTGGACTGCACGCTCTACGAAGTCAACTGCGAGCGCCGCGGCACGTCTGCGTTATGAAGCCGCAGAACGCCAAGCTGTAATCCGGACGCAAGGAACTGAAGCTCACAGAGGAGATACGCCGCAAGGAGCTACAGATCGAGGCGGACCTAGAAGAAAAACGACTAGCCGCCGACCTCCTTGCGCTAGAAGAAGACGACAGTGCCTCAGAAGACGGAGAACCAGTCGAGAACATTGAACTTGAGTTCACGCCTGGCTGGACACCGCTCCGGGCGTCGCCATCACTTTCCGAGCGCCGCCGTCGCTACACGGAGGGAGCCGAAAGTCAACCCCACGTGCCTGTGCCGCGACCAGTCGACGCACCTCATCTGCATCCGAGCTCCGCAGCAGCCACCGCCGCCGCCGCTGCAACGCCCGCCGCCAGCAGAAGGATCGACTGGACACATCCGACAGGAACACGTCGGAAGTCGCCAAGCGCGCTGGCACGGCCGGAGGACGCCTCCGCGCCCCAGATCGCCGACGCCGAACGACCGAGCGAACAATCGACCGCCGACGCGCCAGAGCGCGGACCTGCCCATATTCTCCGGGGCACCGAGGGAGTGGATCCCATTCACCGCAGCGTTGGCGCATGTCAACGCGTCTCTACAAGAGGATTCACGCCAGAAGAAAACATCGCGAGACTCCGCAACTGCCTGCGGGGAAGGCCTACGAATGCGTGTCAGCATTACTGGGCTCCGACGCACACACCCGGACGAAGTGATGGAGACCTTGGAGCATCGCTACGGGAGGCCTGAGATGTTGGCCGATATAGCTGAAGAAGACCTGCATCAACTGCCACGCATGGGAACAGGACCACTGGAGATAGCTGACTTCTTATCAGGGTTGAGAGAACACGGTACACGTCCTGCGCAACATCGACGTCAGCTACATCAACAACAGGGCACTAGTACGAGAGGTGCTGGAGAAGCTCACTCCAGCCGTGAGGTACGGGTGGTGCCAGTACGCCGAGACACAACCGAAAGGCGAGCCGGACATATTGGGAGCTATCAAGATACCTCATGCAACGATCCGACATTGAGCTGAAGCACGCGTACACCAACCGGCGGCCGAAGCGAGAGCCGACTCGCGCCGCCGCAGCCGCCGCCGCTGTTGCCAAGCTCCGCGACCAGAGCCGAAGGAAGAAGCTGGTGCCGCGACAACCACGTCGACTGAGGACGCCGAGCGCTGCCCTGCGTGTGAAGAACAACACACGCTGCCCGACTGCCCAGCGTTCAAGAAAATGGAGTTTGACGGGCGCTGGGGAAGTCATCCAAAGAAGAACGGGCTGTGCTTCAAGTGCATGGCCAACCGGCACAGCCGGTTCGGCTACAAGAGGAGGTCCTGCGGTATCAACGGGTGCAAACGACCGCACCATCGGCTGCTACACGACGAGCCGAAAAGGGACGCCGCGACGGTCAACGACGCCGCCACTGCTGCCGACCCGGAGTCCGCCGTCGTCACTGCTACAGCTACACGCAGTGACGTCAAGTTGAAGATCTGCCCGGTGATATCTCCGGGGAAAGCGAGGGAGCCTAAGAACCTTCGCACTATTCGACGAGGGCTCCACTATCACGCTGGTGGACAGCGACTTGGCGCAACAGATCGGCGCCGACGGTCCATCAGGCGTACCTGCAAGTGAAGAGCGTCGGCAACGAGCATCAGGAGGTGAAGAGCCGCCGCGTCAAGCTCAACGTCAAGGGTACCGACGGGCAAGCATTCGACATCGCCGCCAGGACAATGGTGGGCCTGGACCTTATGCCGCAGTCCATCCCAGCAGAAGTACTACGGCTGCGTCATCTCAGCGGCCTCAACGCGGATGACGTGGTCTACGACAACATGAAGCCGAAGATACTGATCGGCACCGACAACTGGCAGCTCATAGTGACGAGAGAGCTGCGCTGTGGAGAAGCCGAACGAGGCGGCCGCCTCGAGAACCGAACTCGGCTGGGTGCTTCACGGCGCGGCACCGAGCGCAACGCTGAGACGAACCGACAACGTCCTGCACTTAAAATCGTCGACGAGTCCCGCCAACACCGAGCCACTAGAGGACATGGTGGCCAAGCACTTCCAACTCGACGCCTTGGGAGTGTCACTGACCTTCAACAACGCCATGTGCGAGCGAAGACCAACGAGCGATGAGAAGATCTTCAAGGACACCGTGCGCTACGCGGACGGACGCTTTGAGTGGGGCCTGCCGTGGCGCAACGACGAAGTCCAACTGCCGCCGAGCTACAACGCCGCGCTGAAAAGGCTGAGAACGCTCGAAGTCAAACTGGAGAAAAACCCGGCTGAGAAGAGGCAGTACCACGACAACATGAATAACCTCTTCAACAAGGGTTACGCCGAAGCCTGCGACGGAACTGAAGACGCCAGCCCGGTCGCGTGGTACCTACCTCACTTCGCGGTACGCAACGTGGAGGTCTCCACCAAAGGCGGGACCTTTCGTCGGCCAACGTCGAAGATCGTCGTGCTGCATTCTTCAACCGCACTCTCCCCCGGATTGCAGAGGGGAGAGGACGCGCTACACGACGGGCACGCGGCTGTCTTACTGAGAGGGCTACGAGACTCTCGCTTCGCCGGAGGGGAGGATGTTGGCGACGAGGCCGCGCGCCGAAATGAAATACCACGCGGTTATCGAACACCGCGCCCGCAACCAACATTTTTGTAATTTTTGTAAAAGGACCGACCAATTACAACGCCTACATTATGGCCAATCAGCGGGCGAACCCCCGCCGAGGCTCGCCCCACGCAGGTAGACGCGGCCTGCCGGAGCGTTGTGATTGGTCGGGGCAACCTTCGCGCACCGGTGCGCTCGCTGCGCCGGCTTTGTGTACATAAAACAATGGGTCGCTGCCGCATTTAGTCAGTGTGTAAGCAGCAGCGACCCAGATCAAGCTATAGTGAATAAAGTGAATAGTGATCCTCAAGAGTTTTCTTCAAGAGTCTTCAAGAAACGTAACCAGCAAATATACAGTCCACTGGAAGAATTAAAAACCCCCGTTGTGTCGAATGTCAACAAGTGTATTAAGCCTGCATCACACGTTTTTAGCCAAAACAGGCGTTACAGAATTGACCCTGGTGCCAAAACTAGATCATTATTGATAATAAAAATAGTACTATAGACTTCTCAAATAACTGCTACTACTTATACGAGACAGATAAAAATATTTTGCCTTTTATTTTTGCGTAAATACCTTCCAGAAAACACGAAAAATACGAAAAACAAGGTTCACGGCTTTAACGAAATCATTATGTAAAACACAAATTATAATTTCTACGTAATGTTAAATCGCGAGTTTATTAAACTAGCTACAAGTTGCTCGTTTTAGATTTTTGAAAAATAACTCGAAAAAAATATTATACATCGTAACAATTCACTAAGAAATTCCCCATACATTTTTTGTATGGCAATGCCATCGCTCAATATATACGAGTTCCAAGCCCACGAAAAATCAGTCTGCCGGTAAGAGTCAAGGGGAATCCACGTCGCTCTGCTGCTCTGGAGGCATTTAATTTTCGCGTGTTCATATATTCACAGACAGCAGAGAGTAATGTAGATCAGAGTTACATATTTATTACTTTTAATCTTTTTAAAATTTATATAGGTACCATTTTCATACTCATTAATGATGGCCGACAATTTTTGATGAAATAGAAATCGTAATAAATCGCAATCATAGAAATCGTAATAAATCGAAATCATAGAAATCGAAATCATAAAAATCAAAATAAATCTAAATCAAGATCCAAGATGGCGGACAATTTTTTTTTTTAATTTTGCGATATGTATATCGTTTCATAAGTTTTTCAGTGCGCTGATTACGAAAATAACATTTATTTTGAGATCCAAGATGGCGGACAACTTTTTTTTCAATTTTACAATATGGGTATGTTTTTATAGGTTTTTCGGTGCGCTAATGACAAAAATAACATTTATTTTGAGATCCAAGATGGCGGGCAGTTTTTTTTTCAAGTTTACAATATGGGTATGGTTATATAGGTTTTTGGGGACGCTGATGACGAAAATAACATTTATTTTGAGATCCAAGATGGAGGACAGTTTTTTTATTTTATTTTACAATATGGGTATCGTTTTCTAGGCTTTTGGGGACGCTGATGATGAAAATAACATTTATTTTGAGATCCAAGATGGCTGACAATTTTTTATTTTTATTTTTCTATATGGGTATCATTTTATAGGTTTTTGGGGACGCTGATGACGAAAATAACATTTATTTTGAGATCCAAGATGGCTGACAGTTTTTTTTATTATGTTACAATATGGGTATCGTTTAATAGGTTTTCGGGGACGCTGATTTTAAAATAAATGTTATTTTGGTCATCAGCGTCCCCAAAAACCCATAAAACGATACCCATATTGTAAAATAAAATAAAAAACTGTCCTCCATCTTGGATCTCAAAATAAATGTTATTTTCGTCATCAGCGTCCCCAAAAACCTATATAACCATACCCATATTGTAAAATTTAAAAAAAGTTGTCCGCCATCTTGGATCTCAAAATAAATGTTATTTTCGTCATCAGCGTCCCAAAAACCTACAAAATGTTATCCATATTGCAAAATTAAAAAAAAATTGTCCGCCATCTTGGATCTCAAAATAAATGTTATTTTTGTCATCAGCGCACCGAAATACCTATATAACCATACCCATATTGTAAACTTGAAAAAAAAAGTTGTCCGCCATCTTGGATCTCAAAATAAATGTTATTTTGTCATCAGCACCGAAAAACCCTTATAACCATACCCATATTGTAAACGTGAAAAAAAAGTTGTCCGCCATCTTGGATTCCCAAAATAAATGTTATTTTTCGTAACCAGCGCACTGAAACACTTATAAAACGATACCCATATTGAAAATTAAAAAAATTGTCCGCCATCTTGGATCCAAAAATACTATTTTTGTAAACCTCATCCCGAAAAAATTGGCCTTCATGGGATGCCAGGCAGATGTTTAACATCTTAGCATCCTGGCACGACGGTCATGCTATTTTCTGTCGCGGCATTCGTGTCCATTTTACTGCCAAGTCGCGCCAAGTATGTTTTACATAAGAAAATGGTCGTAATTTTATTTTTAGTATTCATTACCGTAAAGCAAGAAAAAAAAAATTATATAGGTACCAACAAATCCTTTGCCGGATCCCTGTCACTTATTACTTCGGGTTGGCGGCAATCTCACGTCGATGTGTGCGTGTGACTTGCACACAGCCAGCTGCGGTCTATCAAATACCTAAACTCGGTCGGGCGCGCGGACGTGATACACTCTTAAGTATATTATAAATCTCAAAGCTACAAACTACTAGCATTTCGGTACGACCACTACTGAGAAAAAATGCCGCAAGAAACTTATTAAACAGTATTGGTCGCTTAAAATAATATAACGCGATAAAGACGACTTCCATATACAAAATAATAATTACACATATGAAAATAATAAAAAGTTATTTAAACTGAATACAATACAAATACAAAATTCAGATATTTAACTCCACAAGTTACACTATCTATAACACACACATATAAAAAATCTTAAAATCTGAATACAATATCGAAATCATGTACAATTCCAGCTTTCTGGGCATTCCTGTACTTCGTGGGCTTCTGCTACCTGTCGAACGCCTGGGGCAAGACCGAGGTGGCGCCCAAAGGCACCGCCAACAACATGCAGGGCGCCATCGCGTTCTGCTTCTTCTCCATCTTCGCTTGGGTGAGTTTGAACTTCTTTAAGTCAAGCCACCTACTCACAGTCGTGTCTGCGGCTCCGTCACAAGGCTACCTACCATTCGAGATACAGGTTTATTCCTAGTTTGATGGTGGGTTGCTGAGTGCCGTCGAGCCAATGCATTGCTGGTCTGGCTTCAATACTAAAATGTAATACCCACTTATGAAAACTTTGTTTCGAAACATGTCAATAAATAAATAAATTTAAACCTGTTGAATTTGGATTGGATTAAGAATAAGTACATTTTTTGTTGTGATTTCTTGATGAGCTAGCGGGGGTGTAGCTTCCGTCTCCCCCGCGCTATAACGCCCCGCTGACACCTAAAATTCGCTACTGTGACGCAACTTGTGTCTAAGTTCAGAACTGCCATTTTGTATGAAAGGGATTTATACATACATGTTTTTATGCTGTTCTGGAAGCGAAGAAAACACATACTGCTTCTCTTCTTGCGCAGATTGTAAAAGTCAAATCAAATCAAAAATTCTTTATTAAAACTTGGCCTTCAAAGAAGGCGTCAAAAACTAATTATTTAATCATAATATATTATATCTCAAAGCTACAAACTACTCTCTCTCTCAGCCTAAAGACGTCCACTGCTGGACATAGGCCTCCCCCTAGGATTTTATCCGTGGGGGGTTTTGCCGTAATCGCCACGCTTGGCAGGCGGGTTGGCGATCGCAGTGTGATGGCATAGTACGCGGAAAGATGCTGCTGCCCATCCTCCGGTGTTTTTTATCCCTTAGTCGCCTCTTACGACATCCACGGGAAGAGATGGGTTGGTGCTATTCTAGGGCCACACCACAGGCCAGTTAATAATATATTATATCTCAAAGCTACAAACTACTAGCATTTCGGAATGACCACTGCCGAGAAGAGAAAAGTCAATCAAGTAGGTTTTAAACTGGGGATTCCTCATGAGCTAGCAACCAGTCACTATATCAGCTAAGCGTGGCCTTCGAGTCTCACGTTTACTGGCTCTGTCTACCCCGAGAACTGATACTTATTTATTTATTTTATTTCAACTCTTACAAACTATTATTACAGGATATTCTCCTAATACAACAGTTGCGACAACATATCTTCCGTTTTAACTAAATTTAACAATAATTACTTTGACTTTCATAGCAAAGAATAACTAAGGCCACCTTCGTAAATTCATTCAGAGTACAGCTGTATATATCCATTTGACGTAGACTTACAATAGGGGACTCCCATTGTAAGTCTACGTCAAATGGAAAGTATGAAAATTGTTAAATATATGTAATTTTATGATAGAATACATATAATTAAACACATTTTGCGACTTTTCAGCGCGAGTTTATTCTCCAGAGCTAATTTATTCGAGTTCAAACTTGTATGGAAAGTCCATTTTCTACGCGTGACGTCATATTAATGCACGTTTAGTTAGGGGCGTTTTAATAACGCCCAAACATCGCTTAAAAATGTTTTTTGCTATATCTTGGGAAATACTAGTTATTGATGTAATTCTTTTAAGGATGATTCTATTATTAGTGACATATTTCAAAGGAGCATCAAAAAAAAGTTGTCCGGTATTATCACAGCCTACCTATATGGTTCATACAGTCGGTCATCGAGGGCCTCTACGCGGAGCAATCGTGGGGGGTGCGGGGTCGGGGGACGGAGGGGGGCGTACCGCACGGCCATACTAATTTCATTTTCGATTTAGTATGGCAGTGCGGTACTAATTTAAGGGTTGTATATTTTGAAAAAACTTGTGCGGAGCGACGCCGATTAGGCAGAGTCCCTCCAATCCAACAAAGCTATTTAGATGACATACTCATATCTACCGTATCATTTTCCACCCAACTCGGAACCGACTAGGTAACTTTTTTACTTTTTATTTTTGGATCCAAGATGGCCGATATTTTTTATTTTTTTTTATAATATGTGTATCGTTTTATAGTTTTTTGGGAACGCTGATGACGAAAAAAAAAACATTTATTTTGAGATCCAAGATGGCGGAATTTTTTTTTTTAAATTTAACATATGGGTATCGTTTTATATGTTTTTGGGGTCTCTGATGACGAAAATAACGTTTATTTTAAGATCCAAGATGGCGGACAATTTTTTTTAAATTTAACATATGGGTATCGTTTTATAGGTTTTTGGGGTCTCTGATGACGAAAATAACGTTTATTTTAAGATCCAAGATGGCGGACAATTTTTTTTTTTAATTTAACATATGGGTATCATTTTATAGGTTTTTGGGGTCTCTGATGACGAAAATAACATTTATTTTGAGATCCAAGATGGCGGACAATTTTTATTTTATTTTAAGTTATGGGTATCCTTTTATCGGTTTTTTGGGACGCTGATGACGAAAATAATACTTTTATTTTGAGAATCTACGATGGCGGACAATTTTTTTTCTGGCACTTTTTTTCTGACATACATACGCGGTTCAAAATGTAAATAGAAAACACAAATTTCCTTAAAAATAGTTCCAATCAAATCCGGCCAAATGTCTCCAAGTTCGCATGTACATTTTGAACCGCGTATGTAAAAAAATTGTCTGCCATCTTGGATCTCAAAATAAATGTTATTTTCGTAATCAGCGCCCCCGAAAACCTATAAAGCGATAACCATATTGTAAAATAAAAAAAAAAAAAAGAAATTGTCCGCCATCTTGGATCCAAAAATAAATGTTATTTTCGTAATCAGCGCCCCCGAAAACCTATAAAACGATAACCATATTGTTAAATTGGAAAAAAAAATTTGAATGATATCCATACTGCAAAATTGAAAAAAAAAATTGTCCGTCATCTTGGATCCAAAAATATAATTTTTGTAAACCTCATCCCGAAAATTGGCCACGGGATGCCAGGCAGATGTATGTCATCTTAGCATCCTGGCGCGAGGGTCACGCTATTTTCTGTCGCGGCATTCGAGTCGATTTTACGGTCTAGCCGCACCTAATAGATGTATACATATAAATATGTCGGCCATCTTGGATTAAAAAAAACACAATCAACAAAAATTCAAATGGCGTCTCACCACTCGCACCCGTCTCCTCTATTTTAAATAATAATAAAAATACTTGCATTTTTTTGACAACCCTGACACTGCTGTGTCGGATCACGCTGGCGGCGAGACCGTCATCACTAAGGCCGATGGACAACTGTGTCTTATTAAACTGTGGTATTATTATGTGTAACATGGTGGTGGCAGGTGGCGTGCGCGTTCTTCGCGTTCCAGCGGTTCCGCTTGGGCGCGGAGGCGGCTTTCGCTCCCGCGTACGAAGTCTCGGGCGCGGCCAGCCCGGGAGCCCTGGCCTACCCGGGCGCGGCCGACGCCGTGCCCTACAGCGACCCTCCCTTCTCGCAGCAACCCGCCGGTCAGTGCCACTAGCTATAGTGTCGCTTAACTTCAAACTCGGATAAAACCACTTTAACTAAACCGGAGATATTTAAGAATAATTGGTTAAGTGCGTGTTGGGCCACGCGCAATGTAGGGTTCCGAAGGTACGTCCTGTAGAAATGCGGACACATGAACTTATATTTACTTCCACTATTATATAACTAATGAAAATAACCTAAGTAAAACCATCATATAGAATGAAAATTTTTCCTACGAATATTTTTCATACTAAAATCAATTTTGTAAGTTTATCGCCTATTACTAATTAACGCGTAAAGTCTACATAGCCGTGATAATTTTCCTTTTAAATTCATTATATTTTCTAGTTATTATAATTTGTTTCATGTGCCCACCCTCCACCATTTTCCTGTTCGAGGAGGGGGGACTTGGCTCTAACAAAATTTATCACTTTAAAGTTAAATATTTCGCACACGGATCCCTAAATCAAAAAATGTTCTTCAGACACTCATAATATTTTTAAAAGACCTACCAAATGATATCCCACACGATGGTATTCTCTCTCAGCCGAAAGACGTCCACTGCTGGACAAAGGCCTCCCCTAAGGATTTCCATAACGACCGGTCCTGCGCTGCCCGATGGTATAATCGAGAGAAAAAAAATCATCCCCACTTTAGCTGTAGGGGAGGCCCCCTAAAAAAAAATATTTTTCCTAATTTTATTCTACTGTTCGCTCCTCGTAATAAATATGTATATCTCTACCAAATTACAGCTTTCTAGTACTAGTAGTCTCTGAGATTAGCCGCAGACAGACGGACGGACGGACGGACAGACATGACGAAACTATAAGGGTTCCTTGTTTACTTCGGAACCCTAAAAAGTGATAAAAAATTTAATTCCACTATTAAGCAGGCAGTTCTTATCTTATCATGGCAACATTGTTAAATAAAACCAATCTGTTTAGCAAATTCAGTAGCAACCATTCATTCATTGTAAAATTTGATATTTAGTTTAAATTTACCTTCATTTGACTTAATAGAATGAAATTTATTTAGCTTTGAAAAAACTTAGTAGGAATTTGTATGGATTTATGGTCTATACTGTCTGTCTCTATACTGTCGGCCATGTTGAAAAAACGCAATTCGCTGATTGGCTCTTGGCTCGGACACACCCATATTTGAAAAAATCTGTCCGATGGTTTTGTCTGACTTTGGCAAAATATTATGACTTTAACAGTTAATTTGTCATAAACTATACTACTTAACTATATAACTACGCACATGGATGCGGGCAGCGCAGGACCGTTTATTGTGGAAACCCTTGGGGGATGCCTTTGTCCAGCAGTGGACGTCTTTCGGCTGAGGGAGAAACTATGCGGATTTATAAGCAACTGACAAAACCTTACTAAAGCATTTTTTCCCAGCTTTTTTTTTCATACTAAAATCTCAAAAATTCCCAGAATTGGATTTATCCGAGTTTGAAGTTAAGCGACATGTATAGATCTAGTTTTATTCCTCACTAACTGTTACCCGCCCGCGTGAATTTCCCGCGGGAACAGTGCTTTTTCCCAGGATGAAAAGTATCCTATGTCCTTCTCCGTCCTTCTAACTATGTGTATGCGAAATTTCAGGAAGATTGGTTCAGTACATACACCGTGAAAAGGTAACAAACAAACTCACTTTCGCATTTATAATATTAGTTAGGATGAAATCTTTTTCCTGGACATGGTCAGTGCGTGGAACGCAACACACGCCAGAGCGCAGGTATCCTAAAGATGTTTTCCTTCACCAGAAGCAAACATTGGTCTGTGCAAACTTCCATGAAGGATCCTAAGAATCCTACTCGTTTTTCATGAGTTTGTACAGCTATACAAACAAACTCTATTGTACCAAACTCATGAAAATCGATTAGGATTCGAACCAGGACCTTTCGACAACAGGTAGACGTTAACCAGTTGACTTCCATTATTTTATTTTATCTTAAGGAAAAAATGACAATAAATAAGAACAAAAGCCATTTACAATTTTTTCTTGGTCTTTTCAGGAAACATCGACTACACTGCGCCGACTTACTAAGCCACTTTGCTCAGTGGTCGTTTAAATCCGCCTTTTGTTTCGTCGCGGTGTGATTAATGCATAGAAATAGAAAAAAAAATCTAGCTCTATGGATTAATGATAATAATACACCGCTTTTTCTGACTTGAGTGAAAATTTGTAACTTGTTTTATAGCTGGGACGACAGAGCGCATTGACCTTTATACGTCTGTCTCTTTTCCTCTCATTAATGGCTGGTCGCAAATTTAATATCATTTTATTCTATGAAGCCCACTACTTCACTCATAATAGAAATGATAATTTCATATTTTGTTATGATTGAAGAAGTATACTATAAAGTAAAAAGAGTTACAAATTGTCACTTTATTTTTATTTATATAAATGGAACATTTTAACCTCTTTTATTTTTGAATCTTGTTTATTTGTAATTTTCAGTATTGACAATGTTGTCCGTGACAAACTTAATTTTTTAAAATTAATTATATTTTGTTTGTTTTACTTGTGTGTGATCAAGTCCTGTGAATTGTTTTAGTGTACTAATTTATTACTTACCATATCACGTCCATTTTTTTATTTAGGTTTACAGCTTGTTTTTAAATAGATGAACAAGACAAAATATATATGGTCTAACAAATTTGATCTGACAGTATTTTGGAAGGCAAATTCGATCATTAATACTAAGGAAATAGCAAAAAGGATTTTTTTCTGTTATTCTATGTTTTTTGTTGCATTTTACAACAGGTTTATAAAAAAATTGTAGAGTAACAAAAACTTCAGTTTAAATTTATTAGACATTATTTTTGAATATATTAATTATATACTTGTGTATAAACTTGTTACACGCTGATATTGTTATTAACATTCTCCAAATATCACTAATAAACATAATATATTTCTATATACTTAAAATATATAATAATATGTGTAATCACATAACTGCTTCACAGTACCTGCCTGTAGGTGTGTATATTTATGACAATATTACCCAACTATATGTTGTAATATATGACCATAATTATGTGTAAATAAAGAGATACTTAATATTCACGTTTCCCAGCTAGTGATTCATAATGTGATATTATTTTTATTTCATATTTTTTTGCTAATTGTCAAATAAGATATTGATTTCTATCCATTATAATTTCACTATTCTTTGATTAATATGTGATGTTATTTTTTATTTCATTTTTTTTTTGCTAATTGTCAAATAAGATAGGTACTTATTGATTTCTATCCATTATAATTTCAGTATTCTTTTTTATTAAAAATGTTCTTTAATGGCAATCTTAATTGTTTTAAAGTTTAACGCTCGAAATCAAAAAATGAAAAATATTTTTATTATTTCTTTAAGACTATATTTACCGACGTAAATATATTACTATGTTATCACATTTACCATTTCGTGCCATTTTCTGTTGCTTTAAATCGTCCAATTGTATTTTAGCATTATGTATAAGAGCAAAATGATAATTTCTCTTTTTGTAATATACTTACCAATTGTTTTTTGGATGGTGAGAGTCATTTTACTTTAATTATTTAATTGTCAAATGTATTATGTATGAAATAAGTTTTAATCAATTTAATCCAAAAATGGTTAATTTCGGTGATGTCTTTATTATAGAGGTAGAATAAATAAGAATAAAAAAGTTTTATGATCGCTCCTATTCACAGCGGGAATTTCTCATACAGCAAGTGCCCGCTAAGAACGCATATATACAGACAATCGTATAATCTATATTTGTGCATTCTATGCATTTAATGTATTCGTGAAATAATCATTCTCCCATAAGCCCGCTCTTTTTTTTATTAATTCATCGCAAAGAAAATGTATTATTATTATGCCATAACTGCGAAACCAAAGGGCTTAAAATCCACTCTATTTATAGTATTATGCAAGATTTTTTATTTTTAAATAAGTCTCAACTGGCCAGTAACACTTGACAATGTTACTCGACCCATTACTATTCTGTAAAAGAATTCTAAATTTTATTTTTTAATGCAGATTAAACCAAAAAATTCAGATAATAAATAATGTAATAGTTAAATGATCTTACGAACCAAATTGATCTGATGCGGTCAGTATTATAATATTTAATAAAAAATACAAAGTTACTGTATAAAATATTAGCGCTTATCCGAGATCATAGTATTTTTAAAAACGATATTTTAGGAATACGCTTTCTAATGTAGTATTTCTTGAGGCACATTATAATTATTACATTAAAATTATAGATTTACAATATAATTTACATATTGAATAAACACATTTTAAAATTTTTAATATTCTAAATAAAAGGACCTACGGCTTAAACCTTAGTACAAATATACTGGAGAGGTATTGTAATAATTGTGATGTGTCAATGTAGAGGCTTCTCTATTGCCTATGTTGATTTTGCTTAGTACACAATATTCGTATGATATTTAAAAATAGTCGATAAGTACATTGACCTTAAGGTGTCATGTACTAGATACAACACATTATTCATATTAACTTCGAAAATGAATCTAATGGCAAAGTTATATAAGATTTGACTTCTATTTATAAGCCTACATTTACATTTTACTTGCCTTATAATGAGAAAATGAAAAATGTGTATTTCTCACATTTGAATATTGTGTACTATTTTAAAATCTGTAGTAATTTTGTCACTTCCATAGCTTGCACTGTTCTTTGTAAAGTTAGCAATAACGTCGTGTCGTGTGGTGTGCTATTTCTCAACTTTCTCATTTTATACATGTTTCCCGTGGGGGTTGGCAGAAACTAGTGATTTCCACTTGCTACGATCCTTACAGATCTCTTCCGCTAACTCCGTTTTTTCCCACTTGTCGTATTATGTAAACAATATCTTACCATGTCTTTTTTGATTTTACAACAATTTAAATTAAAATAGACTTTTGAGGAAATTACTTTCGCGGTTAATAAATGTTTTACTTTATAATGTTTAGGTTTGAACTAATATTTGATTTATTTTCAACAAATTTCAATAAAAAGTACTGTGAAGATTGTTTACATAAAAGGACAGGTAAGAAAAAACGAAGTTTACAATGATCATTCTCTTTATACAAGCTCGCCGGTATGGAGCAACCATCGTGTTTCTCGGTATTGAGAAATTAGCACTCTGCACGTTTTGAATGTCATATCAGTCTTGTGAGAGGGCATGGAGTGAGATTTCAGGACGAATTGTAAAATATATGATTTTTTCTGCTCATCATCCACAGCCTTCTGTGACCCACTGCTGGGTATAGTCCTTCTGTCTACGCCAACCGAGAAGGTTGGCGAAGACAGAAGAAGGAAGATGGCCCAGGGGCCATCCTACTCCAGTTGTTGCCAGCAATATTCTTAACATCGCCAACGTCCTTTAGTCCACAAGGGTGATTTTTTCTGCTACCTAAGGTACACTTAGTTCACGACATAGGACGTACCTAACTTTATGGTTTACGACGTGAATTTGTATTCTAAAATGTAAAATGGCACAAAGTTGTCAAATATTTTTTTGACACCTGTATACGGCTGTTTGCCAACTCTTCATGACATGTCGTATGGCAAGCGTCATGTCGCGTAATCGTAGCGCGTAATCTGCTCATCTCCTTCACACACCTTGAGTGAGACAGAAATGGCGACACGCCCATCTCTTGCGCACGTAAGGCGTGTGACTGAGACGGGCTGAATGCGCGTCACGCAGCGGACGCTCTAAGAAATTAATAATAATATGGACATAATGTCTAGCAGTTTGTGTTAAATATTTCAATTGAACCATATTTACAAGTGGGCTCAAAATAAGGTGAAAATCTTAATGACGAGAGCAATTACGGCATGCTTCGTATTAACTTTATTTTAATCGTAAACAAATGTTAAAATACACGTGTGTATCAGTCATGTAATTTTACAATTCGTCTCATCGTGAACCTACGTGTTGCACTACTATGTTTTCAAATTATCGTATAATTTCTTTAAACATTACAAATCTTTGAACCCAAATTGGCAAAATTTATTATTATTATTGTATATACTGCGTAATTATTACAAATATGTACTGATTCGTACAATATTCAGATGTCGTATTACATATTGTAATAATATGCAGGTCTTTAATATTTGTGTATCGTAAAAAATTCCAAATGCAATAACTATCACAATAATGAATTATTTTTATTATTACTCCTTTATAAGCTATTTTTAGATGCATTCATAATGTATAAAAATATATTTAGTAAGGTGAATATTTGTCGATATTGCTATATTTCTGCAAAGGTGTGCTTATTCGATTAACGTGCATTGTGGACTGCCCTTGAATTGAACTACTCAATTTATAGCTGTTGTATTAATATAATTTAAAAAAATCTTCTGTACACTAATTGTAATGTAGCAAAACAAATATAATTAGCTATAGATAACAATGTAACACGTATGTTGGTTAGAAGTCTGTTCCGAAGATAATATAAAAACTATTAAATAATAAAAAAAATATTGTAATAAGTGTTGAATATTAACGCTAATGTTCGGTGTTTGACATAACTAATGTTAAGTGTATAAAGTTGGTACCGACTCGCAGATAACTTCGTTGTAATACAGTGTGTACTTAGATCCGCAAGTCTTGTGTAAAACAACGAGAACAACATTTTTGATAATATATTGGCAAATGGGACTAAAGGATGAGACATTTTAAAAGACAAAAATAAATACACTTTTGGATTTTTTTACTTTAAATTATTCAGTCATATAATTTCTTTTTTCTACGCAGAATTTTCAGAGTTGTGAATAAAATATTCCTATTTCTGTTGTATTCACTTTAGTGACTGAATATATTCAGCAACTTAGCCCAAAACGTAAAACTAAAAGTATACGTTAAACCTTTTTGGGCTAAGTTGTTTGCCCAACTGGGTGTATTGACGACTTTCCGAATAGTAACAAAAACCCTACTCAACTCATAGGTATTAAGAGAATATAAAACGATATAAGTATAACGTTGACATAATAGCTACACGGACTTTTTTGCTATCGTAGTGATGGTAACATTTGCCAATATTCAATCGAATTATATCCATAATGATAATAAGATTATTTTATTGTTTATTTCTAAAATAAACTGTTGCTTGTGCACGCCTTGAATAATTGTTACTTGTTAGTCTACTTTTATATCTGTCTTCTTTTTTCTTCGATTTTGCCTTAATCGAGCATTGCAAGTCGCGCCAACGACCTATTTGGAAGATAAATAAATACGCAGTATGAATAAAATCACCTAATAAAAAAGTGATTTTAAACTGCGAAGCTATGGCTTATCAGCTCGTAGTAAGTGTGAAAGCGTGTTATCATGTGGAGTTATCATCAGAAACTGCGACCTAATTCGCATTGATAGGCGAGATTAATTTAACAGGGCCAACAAGGTACCTACTACTTACATAATTGTTCGGTTCAGGTGGATTTTTTGATTTAGGCGCGCGGGGTGCATGCTTTACCCTTCCCCTTTAGTCCACTGGGGTGGTACCATTGGGTGGGCTTAAAATGCTTAGTATGATCCAAGGAACACCTCTGCGAAGTGTCAAAACATTCTCCAAAAGAGTACATATCAATCACACGTCCACTATTTGTCCTATAAAAAAATACATAGATACATTTGAACGATCCAGCTAAACAGCGCAAGTACCGATAATAACCCAGTATGATTAATTTGTCGTTTATCGCAATTTAATTTACAACACGCAGAATTATACCTTGTATACCAAAGATCGCACAAAATAAGTAACGATTGTATTTGGCGTACACAGCTTTTAATTCTGTGTTAAGTGTTCAATGATGTGAAAATGAGTTATGGTAAATTAAATAAATCGAATAATAGATACAGTGGAATTTTATTTGTAATCTCACCCACTTTGATAAAAATTATATCTCCTCTATATACAAATACGAGCACCTAAGGGCCTCCGCTAGTTTGAAAGTTTCTACTGCAAAATATTTTAGGATGGAACGGACAGACGGGTTTGCACGTGGATTGGGTGGAGGCTGGACTGAAGGCTCAGGAACGGGTGTCTATTAAAATACAGATTTTTATCACATCGATTATCATGTCCCAGAAAACTATTCCACGTTTTTTAATATATTTTTTTCTTAAAACATCGAAAAACTTATTATCGCAGTTTCATAATATCGAACAACATTTCCTAAAAAAAACGTTATAAAATATCTACTATTCCAAGAAAAACGATATATCAAACTAACATTTCACACATGTATTAAGATATCGATGTAACCATTTATAATTTTAGCATGTTTCAATATGTAACGATGCGCATCATAACTTTTAATCGCAGTAACGTTTCATCGAACGCTGCATTCGCTTGTTGTTGCTTAAAACATGCAAAAAGGTATAGCAAGACTGAGGCATACAGCAAGCATGCATGCAGCAAGCACAACAAACATGTAGCAAGCATCAGCAAGCATGCAGCAAGCATGCAGCAAGCATGCAGCAAGCATGCAGCAAGCATGCAGCAAGCATGCAGCAAGCATGCAGCAAGCATGCAGCAAGCATGCAAGCATGCAGCAAGCGAGTATTTCTGGGTGGCTCCACCAGAAGACTCTGGTTCTGACTTCTGGTTCCGCGCGAAGGAATAACACTCTAGTATATGACAAAGTTGAGCCACGTGGAGTCGGGGTGCTCTGAGTCGGATTTGTGATCCATTTATAATTAGTGGACTAGCTATAAAACTGTTGATCAATACAATACTACCAGATTAATCTATCTTATATAGGGTAACAAACTGAAACTTACGTGGAAATAAAATTATGGGTAACAAAACTTTGATGTTTCATTATTTCGATGAAATACATAAAATATGAAAAGAAATAACGATAGAGTGTGTTTGTACGTAATGAATAATCGTGTAAATGAAATTTCGATGTAAACAGATTTAAGGATTTGTTACATATTGTATTAAAATATCTGCGAATGGTTTTATGGGACATGAAAATCGTTGAAGTAAATTGCGATAAAGTGATGGGTTCCCCTCAGAAACAGAAACGAGGTATCAAGTTTAAATTAATATCGAATAATCGGATCCAGTCTCTTTCAGCAAAAAAATAATCAAAAT
Source organism: Ephestia elutella (assembly GCA_018467065.1). Taxonomy (NCBI): domain Eukaryota; kingdom Metazoa; phylum Arthropoda; class Insecta; order Lepidoptera; family Pyralidae; genus Ephestia; species Ephestia elutella. The sequence continues at coordinate 5,390,523 of CM031580.1, read as the reverse complement.
TATGCGTCAACACGATCTAGAGATATCGGAAATGTTGCGAATTTTCGCATATTTTGCGATTTCAGGCAGCAATCAAAACCAATACGTAAATTTGGGAAAAAGCAAGGTCCAGTACTTATACCAGGAACAAATCTGAAAATTTAAAAATATATTGTTAGAAGTCTAAAAAAAAAGCTCGATGAAGTATGAATCTTATAAGTTGGAACTATAATTTGATGCTTTGCGAGTATCCTCTTTGCCAGTACGGCAGGGTTCCGACCCTCGGCACAAGATTACTAAATAGTTACTTGGCCCTCGGTGCGCGAGTTTGACTCGCACTTGGCCGTTTTTCTTTTCCTTCAAATATTTAAGGTAAGTCAGGCAAACGAAAACAAACTTGTAAAGCCAACAGGGAGTATGAATAAAACAGCATAATGTATTACGACCATTTTTTAATTATTTCCGAATTTCGACACTTTCTCTTAAGATTAAAAAATATCACAAATAAATAGTGAAAACATAATGATTCACAGAATCTAAATCAATACGACAACGGAAGATATTTTGCGTATTTAGCAACTCGCCCAGCAGTGGGCAAATTGTAGATGACGGGTAGGCATACATTTGTAATACATAGACTAATTAAAAACAAAATTTAGCGTTTCTAAAACGAACTTACATACTAGAATATTTAGATACCGCGTTTTTGCGGCGAGCAAATGTTTCAAAAATAACTAAGGTAGTTTCACAATATTTCGTGTGCTCCAAACATGCGGTTATGTATTATCTATAGGTACAGTCACGAGAATTGATATGTACACAATTTTCGATCTTATGACATTGTCTTAAAGATCGATGTGATTACATCTAATGCTCGTGACTGTACGTCTGTTGAGACGCCAAGAAGTCATTTACCTTTCAGTACTGTCGGCCCCATTTTAAAAGTAATAGCGTCATAACTATGAATAAACTTCACACATTCAGTAGGTACTTCTTACCATAATTACTTGAATATGAAAATGTAAAAATTGTTGACAATATAAATTAAAAATTGTTACGGCGCTGATTCTTTTAAAATGTGCATACATAAACTCCATTTATTCTTACCAGTCCTATCATGTAAACAATCTTCACAGTACTTTTTGTTGAAAATAAATCAAATATTAGTTCAAACCTAAACATTCTAAAGTAAAACATTTATTAACCATAAAAGTAATTTCCTAAAAAGTCTATTTTAATTTATATTGTTGTAAAATCAAAAAAAGACATGGTAAGATTGTTTACATGAATAAGTAAGAAGGTAAGAATAAATGGAGTTTAGGTATACTATAATAGTCTCAATTCCAAACAGATATTCCAAATATTTAATTGACTAATATAATATTTTTGTACTAAGAGTTAAACTATTTATTGTTCATTTTACACTTGGAAAGAATTTGAACTGTTATCTTTGATGAATCATTATTTGACTGACCTGAGGTACAGATAACAAAAAAATACCCAGAATGGAATTGAGTAATATTGTTTTATAGACTAAAAATAAAAAAATATTCATAAGCCTTCAAATTGAATGAAAAAGTAATTTTCAGGGCTTCCAACTATTAGAGATTGCAGCGGCGGCGTTAAGTCTTATAGGTAAGACTACTAAGAGTGTATCTGAAATGCCCATTGAAGCAAGCTACAATATTGCACACTTAATATTGTGACATGCTGCAATTTCCTGCACTGCTCGTGTGGAGGCCCTTAAATTCAAAGTCAAAATAATAAAATCATATTTGCAATTAACTTAAGATTAGTATCACTGGAACCAGTACTAAGGAACTGAACAAAAGCATCAGATCTAGAATTCTATACAAGGACCACAGTCATTCTCCTGATTAAATTAATTGCCAATTATTTAGGCAGCAATTAAATTTTTCTTGGAATGCAGCATTTACAATGTGAATATGACAAATTTAATGTGCTGCATTTTTTAATGATGCTGAGCAGATATAATCATGCATGTAATATTATTACTAGCACTAGAATTCAAATTAAACTGCCTTCTTAGTTATACAGGCAGATCAACAGTAAATACAGTAACTATTTATACTTTTTTATTCTGAATTTCTCTTCTCATTTAATAAATCAGTGATAGTAGATAAACTACATTTACCTAAATTTTAAGTTTTTGTAGGGATGAGGTATTATTTACTTGTCTTTCTTAAAATGTATGTATATTTAGGTTTCAATAACTGCAAAATATATTATATATTCAAGTAACAACCTAGCAATTTTTTTTTTTTTTTTCGATCATTATTAGCCTTGCTTCTTTATTTCTGAAATGCTCATCTGTATTAATTTACTATTACATATCCTCACTATTACAAAAGTAAAGCTCAATATTTTATCAACAAATGCAATGCAATGTTACATTTTAACATTTAAAAAAATCCCTAATATTATTTTTAATTTTTAAATCTTACAATTAAAACTGTTAATACTTCTAGCACTGATCTATTCATTGCATTTAAATGAAATATCAAGTCAAACTATATGAAACAGGCTGGTGCTAAGAGAACTCCTCTGACTGTGACTAAGACTCATCATTCCCTAAGCTGTGCCTGTTAGCCTGTACTACTTCTTGGCTTTAGCTGAGTTCCCTTGTTTATTTGGAGGTGTCCACCGCAACGCTGAGGGGTCTACTGACAACCTTGGCTTCTTAAAATGTGAGCTGGCTAGCTGCTCTGCCACAATTTTTGGTGTCACACATATCACATGCTGCCCCTTCCAATACTTCACCATATTCATGGACTGTAGAGTTGATATTATATCTGTCTGGGATATACCTGTCATCTGGCTCAGATCTTTAATACTCAAAGTACCTCTACTTGTACTCAAAACTTCTAGCAAAACATATGACCAGTAAGACCTATAACTAAGCTTCCCTAGATCTGATAAAGGCTTTTCTGGACTTCCAACAACTTGTTCTAACCGTGACAACTCATAACTGAAACGCTATAAGCAACTTCCCATAGCCTTGTCTTTGATATGGAGGTAATGTCAATATACAAGCAACATTGTTACCTTCAGGGGAATCCTTCTCCTTAGAAAAATAACCAACAAGATGGGCTCCTTGTTTGTCAACTTCACATAATATATAGAATAAAAATTGCTCTATATCAAAATAAAGTGTTTTATGATCCAGGAACAACTTTGCCAGTAAACATAGATTCTGACAATAGATTTTATGCTCTTTGCCATCTGCTTCAAATATAGCTATTGTACCTTTCCTGTAAATCTCACTGCCCTGTGGTTGTCTTGCTGTGCATTCACTCAAATGATATCGGTATGTTTTTTCCATTCGCATATATTTTAAGCAGTATTCACAAATCCAGAGCTTTGACTGCTTGCCATATTCTTCCGGGTACGGACTGAAGTACCATGTGTCTATTTCATATTTACCAATCTGAATCCGATCAATGTACTTCACTTTGGTAATAGCTTCATGTTCCTTCTCCAGAGCTGCTGTGGTAGGATCCATCTCAGCGTAGGACTTTTGCACGTGGTTGATTTCATCGTGTTTACGTTTTTGATTGCGCGTTATTTTCCGGCCGGATTTGTCCGTGAGAAGATGATCAGAATTTATGTTGTTGTTTGATTGCTCGCACATGTCAAACCTATCAGACATAACCCTGTGGCGGGAAACCCATTCGTCGAGTCTCCTATCGTACCCGACATAATGGACATAATATTCATAGCAGGATTCAGCGGCGTTGTATCGCGTCTGTATTATCTCAGCCGGGTGCCATGACTCATCCGACCGCCGCACCAAATAATGCTCTCCTATATCCAACGGCTGCTCCTGAGTGGATTCGGAATCATCGTGATCGACGCTGCGACATTCCGGGTTAGGTAATTCATTATTCACTATAGGTTTTTCTAATTCTTTATCACCTTTTGCCATTACAACAAGCGAATCACGCAATACCGCGCAACACAATCTACAAAAGTGGCCATCATAATTCCATAAATTCCATTCCATAGACCATAGATTTTTTTCGCGCATATGCGTGCAATAGTGTTGTAGGTATAAATTAATGATTTTACCGGTCATTACGATTGAATTTAGCTAAAACCGCTAAACCTCAGATTTTTAATACTCAAAGTAGGTAACGCAACAATGATAATAGGAGACGATGCAAGCGTAATTTCTATGCAAAATGTCTGCCACTTTCGGTGAAGAAAAACGCGTGCCCTAACCAAAAAAAAAATACGGTACACCTTCATATTACAAATTATTATTTAAAAAAAACAATCATTTTATAAACAACGTTTGTAAAACTACACATTTGAAAAACATATGCTTTGACAAACTCATCCTTTTAAAAAATTATCATTTTACAAACTCATTACTAGACAAATATTGTTTTTTTTTTTTAATTATAATTTTCCAAACAAATTATTTAACAAAATCTTCAATTAGTGAAACAACGTTAGACAAAATGTCTTATGGCAAATACATCGTTTCATAAATATTATTTACCAAAACTAATAGATATTTATTTAATAAAATATATTTTTTAAATAAAAAAAATATTATAAAATAAAATGTATTATTATTAGCAGGAATCAAGTTAGGTTAAGGTTATTTTTTTATGACCACCCGGAAAGACTGAGGGCGGAGAAGAAGTTAGGTTTGGGTTATTTTTTTTATGACCACCTGGAAAGACTTTGAGGCCGGAAAAGAAGTTAGGTTCAGGTTTTTTTTATGACCACCCGGAAAGACTTGAGGGCAGAGAATAAGTTGGGTTCAAGTTATTTTTTTTTATGACCAACCGGAAAGACTTTGACGGCGTACGAGAAGTTAGGTTTAGGTTATTTTTATTATGACCATGCGGAAAGACTTTGAGGGCGGAAAAGAAGTTAGGTTCAGGTTATTTTTTTTTTATTACCACCCGGAAAGACTTTAAGAGCGTACAAGAAGTTAAGTTCAGGGTTTTTTTTATGACCACCCGGAAAGACTTGAGGGCAGAAAATACGTTGGGTTCAGGTTATTTTTGCTATTGGCATTGCTTAGCTTTTGGCCAAAGGAGCTACCCTTATTATTAAATTTATTATTAGCCTTTAATTAAAAATTTACCTAAAGTAGGTTTGTAAAATGATGTTTTTGTCAATAGAGTTATTTGATGAAATAATACTTTATAAAATGAAAGTTTTATACTCGATACATTTGTAGAGTAAAACATTAAAAAAAAGTTTGTAAAATGAAATGTTTTTAAAATAAACAGTTTGTAAAATGAAACATTTTTAAAAGGAATAGTTTTTTAAGTGATAGTTTATAAAGTGATGGTTTGTGAAAGGTTTTTTGGTCAAACATTAGTGAACCAAAAAATACACTACGCCCTCGCAATGCCCCGTGTTAGACAATATAATTTATACACACACACAAGCAAAGATAATGCCGACCACGCGGACCACGAGCTTTAAACACAATGCACACCCGAGATGCACACAACCACAAACAGAATGAGCAGATCATATGAAATTAGGCAGACAGATCAGATAGGATGCCTGTAGTGCCCTCTCCTGTTGGTTAAATGTCTAATGCTGAAATTAAATATTATTGCGTTTATTAACCTTCGAGCAATAAGGACTTCCGCGCACGGGAGTCCGTGTTGCTTTATGTTATTGTCCCACAAATAAATCAAGAAAATGCCAAGAAAATGAAAAGGCCTATATTGTACGTAGAAATCACAGAAATATTTTTTTTTACTATTATTATATGTCTGTGGTAGAAATAGTATCCAGCCAGTGCCAATCCAGCGCAGTAATACAGTGGCACTGGATCGGTTTACTGGATCAGTGTAACGACCGATGTCTGTACCGTTATAGAAAAAAAATACTGTCATTGTCTATGGTGATAAAATGTTGCCAGAACAAAAGTGTTTCGAAAACAAAAGGAAAATTACGAAATATGGTAGGTAACCCCCCGTTCACTTCACTTCACACCTAAAAAATGTTCCAAGCATCTGATGCACCTCATGCATCCTATTTGTTTTATTTACAATAAATAAAAGTTACTTAGGTAGTATGGCCTGTATGAGGCGCTGGGCTAACCGAGGCCGATTCTGCGCTCAAGGTAAGGATTTGACATAGTTAAATTCACAGTGTGAATTTAACTATGTCAAATCCTTACCTTGAGCGCTACCCTATATAAACTACCTATATATAAACTACCTATGCAAAGTCCAAAGTGTGAATTTCACACTTTGGACTTTGCATACCGATCATCACTTCACATACCGATTTTAGAATATTTTGGCACAAACATAATTTGATCGGAAGTTTTATAACTAACTACATGGCAACACTGGTCCCGTTGACCCGACACTCGGCTGTCGGCGAAAAAACGAACGAAACGTCGGGTTGGATTGGATTGGAAGGAAACGTCTACGGAGGAATGAATTGGTTGATCGAGGAATTTGTGAAGTGAACAAATTGTTCTTATCTCTTGTGCATAGATATGAAACTCATTTTATTACATATCTAAAAACTGTGCTGTTGCTTTATTTGAGTGTCAACTGTGATGCGGATGTGCGTTTATTTCGTCTAGAAAATTAAAAGTGCTGTGCTAGGAATTGGAAGAATAGCTGGAATAGCTTTGATAGAGTGATTTATTTGTGGCAAAGTTCGTGTAAAACGTTAAAATGCAGGCTATAAAATGTGTTGTTGTTGGTGACGGGTAAGTTTTCTTCAATACTTAGCTATTAGGACATTGTGAAGGGTGAAATTATTGCTCTTGTAATAATTTGTACTCTGCCTGACGTCATATTTAAATTGAAACGTTTGAGTCTTGCTTTGGTCCCGTGTGTTCCTGCCTGCGTGTAGGTACTTGGCGCGTCCGGAGGCAGGACCGCTGTTTATTTTGCTATGATAATACCTTACCTATCATAACTTATCATTGTCTTTATTGTTCCTCAAAGGTACCTATGATAGAATAACTCGCCTAACTTACCTTTATGGGGCATATTACAAAAGCCAATGTTATTGGTTTTTGAGCTAAAATCGCATATTTAATTTAACTACTAATTTTAAAATTATTAGGTTTCCATTCCACTTATTATGATTCCACCTTAACTAAGTAAGTAATTTTATTTACCTACCAATTTTAGTTTTGGCATATGTCAAGACATTTTGTAGAGATATCTTATAAAGTTGCTATTTGGGGACGACAGCGCAAGCACCAGATGCTGTCCACTCATGCCGGGACCATTTCACCCATAAAATCATAAAAAGTTAAATGACCCTTTAAGACATCTCTTTTGTACAAATATTTGAATTCATGCAATGGCACATAGATCCAAAGGTATGTATGTACCATTTTGATTGATCTGTGTAAGTTTTTACTATGTGATTACTTTGTTAAATACACATGGGCAAATGTTACATTGATGATTGTTACTTCACTATACTAAATTATATAAAATATTGTATAGTGAAGTTTGCCCAAGTGTATTTATCAAAGTAATTGCATAGTATGTTCCAAATAATGTCTGGAGTACCAAAACTATGGTAATTTATTTAGTCTGTGTTTATTTAACACTCTAGTTCTGCTTTTTGGCATTAATGAAATAAAGAATATGTTATTTTCCTCTACGCTTATTCCTATTAGGATAAAAGCTAGGGTAGAAGCTGCAATAATAGCAGCAACATACTTTGACGCGTCCTTGGGGTTCGGAAGTACATGCATTTGCCTTATCTAGTAAATCTGTGGTCAATACCTACCTAACTATAGCTTTTTTAATTGCCTTCTGTTATATTTTACCTACTTTATTTTGCTTTGTATTTTAAATTCACCTGTGCAATATACATTACTCATTCCTATCTAATCATTCCTATATCTGGCATGACTCCTTCATAATATAGCTTATCAGAATACTGTGAAGCCAGCTATATCTGATAACTTATCTTTTAATATCGCTGCCAAATAAGAATCTAGGATATATCCTAGTTAGATTTCTTTTTCTAATTATGTTATGATGAATAAATATCATCTTCTTCCCTCATTCCACTCAGACATCAGTAGGTACAAACATCATGATACCCTCTGTACCAATAAAAACATTAAAATTTAAATTTTGACAACAATTGTTTAATAGTAGATGCAATGCCCAATAGCGTATCTGCATAGCATCATCAAATTCGGAGCGAAGCCCCAGGGAGCAGCTAGTAGTATAATTAAGTAAAAAAAAATTATACTATATATGTATACACAAATATTTCAACTAGAATAATCATAAGAGGGATAGTAGGTGCTTTGTAATTTGAGCAAGGTTTAATCCTCCAATCAGATGGCTATCAGTAGTGCACCCTTTGTAAAACAATTGTTATCTAAAATGCCTTGATTGAAGGAATAAAGCCAGCCTAGTTGAGGTCAAGTTACAGATGGAACCTAGCTGCCAGTGTTGGATTACAGGTTGATTGCTATTGTGATTTATTGTAATTAGAGACTCTAGTTAGCCTTGCACACTCAGCTGCATAGTAGTGTGTGTGATGATGTTAGATATACATATTTAAAATTTTAACATTTTGCCATACATGTTAAAAGAGTTACTTTTAATGCTTATTTTTCTGTTTAGGCATTACCTACATGAATTTGAATGCATTACGTTGTTATGTTAGCATTAAGTACGTACCATTACGTAGCATTTATCTACCTATACGTAGATAAATTGGCTTTTATTAAAAAAGTTACTACAGTTTTCTGTACCCACCTTTATACTTGTATAACATATGTAAAACATTATAGTTATCACACATCAACCGATAAGAAATAAGACATGCAGAGTCAAACATACAAGTAACTAAGTCCATACTAATATAACTAAGTAATTATTATGATTAATAATTATTAGAGTAGTATAGTATAAACTATCTATATGCGATTGTGTTTTTAATTTGTAGAAATACTTAAGTATTTTTAGGGTTCCGTACCCAAAAGGCAAAAACGGAACCCTTAAGATCACTTTGTTGTCTAACTTTTTTTTCTTGGGAACGCTTAAAGTATCAAGTTAAAACTAATATCGAATACTCGGATCCACGGTCTCTTTCAGCAAAAAAATAATCGAAAGTCAACACGATCAAGAGATATTACCGTAAATGTTGCGAATTTTCGCATATTTTGCGATTTCAGGCAGCAATCAAAACCTATGGGGTACTTCCCGTTGACCTAAAATTATGAAGATTGGCAAAAAGCAAGGTCTAACAGAACTTATACAGGAATAAATCTGAAACTTTTAAATAAAGTATTACAAAGTTATTTTTGTGCTGGATTCAGTATGAATCTTAGGGATCGAACTGCAAAATTAAGTTTGTCTTTGAAACTAGTTGGTCTTTTAATTTAGAGCTATAATGTGAGATGGTTTACGTGTACAGAACCCTCGGTGCGCGAGTTTGACTCGCACTTGGCCGGTTTTTTATTTAATCACCAGCTAGAAACTCAGGTTTTTGTTGTAATTAGATGGATTTCCTTGTCGACTATACGCCTGCGGTGCCCTGCCGACATTCAAGGTTTTCTGTTACCTGTTCCTGCTATCCTTGTATTTAATATAGCTTCAGCAATCCAAATATTAATTGTTCACAACATTCTTTGTGTTAGTTCTTTATAAAATGCTAATGATAATCCACACGGAACAGCGGCGACGCTTCTGTGTAATGATCGTATCGTAATTTAAGTTGTTTTTCGTTTGGCTCAATTTACGATAAGTAGATCTATCACAAATTCTTCGGGATTCCCCGGCTACACTGTCGTTCAAATGTGGAAGAGGTGATTTGATTCATCATTTCAGCCACAAGAAGTGGAAATCTATTCCATCCTTTCTGCTATAACAGTCATGTTAATATGACGTGCGTGTTATTTTTTGGATATTTACAAGGAGAAAGCTAGATCACATTTTTTATTTACCCCAGCAGCCTACTCCATAGCCCCAAGAACTAGGGTTATTCTGTCTGTAATACTCAAGCAGGTTACCTATTGTATGGTCCCGACATGAGTCGACTGATCACCCGTCTGGTTTTGCGCTGGCGTCCCCAATAAGTAAATAAATAATAAACAATACCTATTGTATTGATGTGTTTTAGATCTTTAGCCCTATTCACAGTAACATTGTAGGACCTAGAAATAGCATCGCCCACACTGAATTCCCGTAGTAGTCGAGTGATCGTTCGCCGCGCTAATAAAAATATTTGGTTTGTTTGACCTTGGACATGTGGGTTAGGGTTAGGCAGAACGTCAAACGTTTTATGGGTAAATATTGGAGCGCGAATCCATCGGATTGATTGGCAGGTACCTAGTTGCAGTATTTTTCATTATTACCTATTACCGTAAATATTTGGTACATCTCTATCACATAAAAGTCAAGTCTACAAACTTGCCCACTACTGTTACGATGTGAATCGTATCGCAAAAACATAACTGAAAGCCACTATTCTCTATAATATTCTTTATTCTATATCAGCAGACCAGCTGCCTGAATGAGCTCACAGGTTAGACTGCGTCACATACAAAACATTCGATAATATTTTTAATTATTTCTTTTTACTTTATGGAATACACTGAACTGAAGAGCTCTTAAAACTCTAACGGGACCTCCTTCACTAATCTACTGTGTTGAAAAATGTTTTTAAGTCTCCTATAAACCTATAAACGAGGTTTTAATAAGTATAGTTTATGTGCTCACCAAATCTTGAGAATAAAATAATCTGTTTAGGTTATTACAGTAGTTTCGATTTCCTTTTCCATCTTTTAGCTGCTGACTGCCGCCGTTTGGTCGCTTGTATCATATGGATGGGATCCTGGTGGTCGCTCTGGAGTCTATTATATAATCTGTGGCTCTGGCTGGCTGGGTTAATCCATGAAAACATATTGTAAATAAATACATGGTTACTAAATTTTCCTATGGGAATTACGAACCGAAATAGATACCTACCCTACGCTATACCTACCTACCCTATGCTATAAAGCGTAATAATCATATAACTACTGCTTAACTTGGTAAACACTACAAGTTATTTTATACATTGTACCTACAAGGACATCATTTAATTTGACATGTATGGTACCATTCGAACTCATTCTGTACATTATATACGTATTTTTGACTACAAGCTGGAAACAAAAATCTTGCTTGCACCTTGCTCAAAGCATATCTAAACAGATTTCTTAACTTGTCTGTCTAGACTTTCTGGTATGACAGGGTAAAACCGTAATCCGTCATTGGTATACCTAGGAAGAAAGTCGTCATGTTCATAAAAACCTCATTAGGGCTCTATCACACAGTAGCGTGCCGGAAGAATGCGTTTTTTCTTTCATTCAGAAACGCTTCCTGGAAGTTAAAAAAAAAACAAATTAATGAAGTAACTATTAACGGATTTTTATTCGAATATTCTTAAAAGTACTTACCCTAGAAGTCAAGTAGAAACAAAGTAAGTGCCGAAATAGTGAGTGCTTTTACTAATACTGAACCTCCTAAAACAAAGACGATGTTTCAAGGTCGATGTTTGCCCTCTGTTTCACATTTCAATAGGTAGGTCATAGATTTCCGAATTTAGACCTTGTCGATGCCATGCTATGCTAAATGTCACAGTATGAGTCAAATTTCGATATCATAAAACATATCTCCTAATTGCTAGTCTCTGCCCCACCACGGGAAAAAGGCGTGATAATATGTTGTCTGTAAATCTCCTAAAAGCTATGCTGTAGAGAGGCCCTGTTTTATTCCCAAATTCGCATATCTTGCATAAAGGTAGACTTCGGAGCAATGCGGCTTGCGGCCTGCGGCCTGCGGCCTGCGGCCTGCGTCATGCGTCACTCGCGGTCCATGCGACCATGCGGCTGTACTTTATACTACCGGAGTGTATGAAACCCATATGAAACCCTTTCCGAGCGATGCGTCACGGCCGCATGCGACGGTACGCGCATCGCTCGGAAAGGGTTTCATACACTTCTCTAATATAAAGTACAGCCGCATGGCCGCATGGGCCGCAAGTGACGCATGACGCAGGCCGCAGGCCGCAAGCCGCATTGCTCCGAAGTCTACCTTAAGATGCTAAAAAATCACAAACTAAGTAGTATGATAAAGCCCTTATTGCACTCATTAGCCATAGACTAGCGACTATTGAAGCGGAAATTCAAATGGCAATGGATTTCTTTTTGCTAATGAATGCAGCTTAGCTATTTCCGATAATATTTATCCCACCAAAAACATTCTGTAAAAAACTAGCCAAGTCTCGATGGAGCTGCGAGCTGTTTGTTTATCTCTAAAAAGTAATGAAATCTAGACAAAGTCGTTCCAAGTCTAAGGTTCCTTACTGCGATTTCTTTATTATTATATTTAATGTTGTGTGACTTGGCCGTTGAAGGGTACACAAGGTTACAAAACCAGGTGCTCCATGACACCATTGCACTAATCTGTCACCAAAACCGCTACCCATTGACGATGGAAAATTGCCACTTGGAAAACGTTGATTCAATAACCAGTCAATTGTAGGCTTGATAAAGCCATTAATGTATAAAGAATGTTCCACGGCCAAGTCACACAACATTAAATATAATAATAAAGAAATCGCAGTAAGGAACCTTAGACTTGGAACGACTTTGTCTAGATTTCATTACTTTTTAGAGATAAACAAACAGCTCGCAGCTCCATCGAGACTTGGCTAGTTTTTTACAGAATGTTTTTGGTGGGATTTCACTTCTTTTTGTAGAAACGTGGACATATTGATTTATTTTATTAAATTTTCTCATTAGACACAGTTTTTTTCTTTTTAGGAGTAGTTTTATTATTATTACAAATCTTTCTTTTCTTTTTTTCCGGTTCTGATTCTTGTACAGTAAGCAACAGTTTTTCGTATTGCCCATTCGCGTTCATTATTTAATGTTTTAGACGGTTTAGACCGTTTAATTTCTGTAAGATCGGCGCGGTATTTACGCCTAAGCCGGTTGTATTCGGTGATCGCTGAAGCTTGAGTTTTTATACTCTTGAAGTCAACATTTACAACATTTTTAAGTTTTTATTTATGAGATGAATCATACCATACCTATGAAGATTGGTTACTAGAATTTTAGACCATAGAGCTAGCAAAAAAATTTTTAATTGATTTTTTCCTATGTCTATGTTCTAGAAATTTATTCCACAGAATATTGTTAAGAATAACTGAAAATTAGCTCGATTAACCGTGTTAGTCCACCGACGCGTTCGCCGGCGAAAGCGAATCGCTGCGAAACGCTGGCGTTAGCGAATCGCCTGCGGAACGTTAGTACACTGCATGTTTTTATATGGCATGACGCGTTGCGAAGCGAAATATGACATTTGCGAATCGCCAGCGTCGGTGTAACAGCCATTTCGCCGCTACGAGCAAATCAGTAGCTGATAAGGATGCAACTATACAAATCTCGCTTAGTTTGAGCGAGACACAGCATAAGCAAAACGCTCTCATACAACTGACAAGTTTTTTGAAGTTTCGTCGCCGCCAGCGAACGCGTCGGTGGACTAAAGGCGTCCAAGGAAAAAATAAGAATCGAAGTTTTATTTTTCCCATGCAATAATACAGCCAGTGTTCTAAAAACCAGAGACAAAATAAATTTAAAAAAATGGTGATTGTCTGTCATTCTTGGCCTATCACGAGCAGGGTTTCCAACTTGTAGCATACCCCAAACAAAAGTAAATAATATTTTTTTGTTAATTTGATATGTTTAAAAGGATTTTTTTATTTGACACTTGATCAGTTTTATCAAATTGAGGGTTTTAGCCTATTTTAGCCTAGGTCAAAATATACTTGATGAGTATTTTTTATTCTTTCCTCAGCACTTTGTCAATTTAAATGTAACAATATCATTTAAACCACCATAATCATTACCAATTTTCGACATAATTGGGGTCTCATGCAAGTTGATAACCTTATTTTCGTCATCAAGCATTAGGAGGCATAATATTTAAAATTTTTCATACTGAACTTAGGGTAATTTTTAAAGAAGCGGGCAACTCTTAAAAGCAAAATGAAAACAGACAACAACGAAAATTTTTTCTTTTAAGTACAGACGAAATACAACTTGGTACAATATCCCCATGAATATGTACGGTTATAACGTATTATTAGGCTAGATTAAATAAGAAGATGTGTCCCTCTACGCTGGATTTTTGCAATGACAGTCGATTTTTTTATGTAGTAATAGAAGGGGGCGTTACCATAGAGATATGGTAATCTCTAATACAGCTAAGACCAGCTGAGGGTTCTTCATGAGATACTTCAGACCTTCGATTTTTGACATCAAATGAAGCGGCCCACCAAGTTGAATATTTTTTGTAAAGGCGGTATGTCGATCTCTAATAGTTTGGTTGGGCTCTTGTGTTTTCTAATCAGGGTCACCAGGTACTCCAGATCTTCGATTATCCTAGTTTTTTATAGTTTTCCCTTTATGTGGCCATTAAACCCTAACTCTGTACCAAATTTCAGCTCTCTGAGTTTATGGGAAGTACTAGTTCTATTTTGATGATCATGAGTGAGTGAGTGTCGAAAATGCGAAACTTTGCTTTCGCTTAACTTCGGAACTAAATGACTTACAGACTTGAAATTTTGGATTTTAAGTATGTGATTATAGCTTACTAGATGACGAAAATTTCTTTGTTCTGGTCTTATCCAGAGGTTCTCAAATAGGGGCCTGAAAATGCGGCGAAATGGTTCCAGTAAAGGATGGTACGGCAGTGTTTGCTTCGCGCTCGACTTGGCGGGGGCACTGCCGTGCCCCCTGATTCTTAAAAGGTTTCTTCGGCCCTGGGTGTAGTATGTCTTTAAACTTTCATTTCTTTAATCGAAATGACAGCATCATCTAAATAAATCTAAGTCACCTCTTATCGAAGTCGTTTTCATGCTTTAGCTTAAAATCCAGAATTTACAGGCATTCTTTGGTTCAATATAGATGGTAATGAACTCACGATTGTCAATAACTGACGAGGTTTAAAAGGTGTCGACGTGTTTTCCCCTCTTAACATTCAAACGAAATCCGAAAGTGAAAGCTGATTTTATTCCAAACATCATGTCAAGGTTACGTTTGGAATAAGTTTGTAATAGAGAAATTACATTTTGTATTGGCCGGAAGTTGATCAGATTTGATCAATGAAAGTGAAGGCCTCTGGGTTAGCCTGGGAATTCTACTCACTACGGGCGTAACAGCCAAAGATCTCGCAAGAAGTAAATAAGAATTTGCACACCAACCTAAGCAAATTCATTGGAAATTCGCCCATATCATTGCGGCATAGAGGTTCATGAGGGGTAAATTGACATGCAGTTGGCTATACTTTAATAAGTATTTTCTTCCACTCCACTCTCAATCGAAATCATACCTTATTGACATTTTTACCGTATATTTGATGAGAAGGTAGGTATTCGATACAGTCAGTGCCAATTTACTCTGGTGCTGGTTTATTGAGCGTGGTAGAGTGCCGTAAGACCGTAAAGCTATCATTACTAGTGTATAGAGAACCGGATATGTTTCAAGGAACCGGGATTTTCGGTACTGGACTATGCTGGAACCGGGATTCCCGGGATTTTCGGTACTCAATTTTTTTTTCAACTATAAATAATTTATTTTTAATTATAATTAATGACTAATTAACAATCAGCCTTAAGCAATAGTAAAACTTAGTATTCATTAATTATCCAGGTAAAACCAAACTATAATTGAAAGTACTCTTAATAATAATTAACACCGTGAAAACAATAGGCCCCTTATAAAAATTGAAATCAAATAGATATAAAAATCAAATAAAATCTAGCGATCATAGATAAACTATTTGGTCTTTTTAAAAACTTTTTTTTTCTTTGTAGAAAGAAAGAAAGAAAAATTCTTTACGACAAATTTAACACTAAATTTACACAAAATTTACCTAAATTCGTCGAAATGGCGACCAGCTTAGCATGGTGCTATGGCAGAAGCCAAAGCGCTGATTTTCAGCTAGTACCAAAAGAGGAGGCTAGGTGGCTAAAATATAAAACAAATTGAAACTTGTTACCAAAAACAAAGCAAAAAAAACATAATTGAAAATATAAAAGCAGTATGACACATGTTGCAAGAAAGGAAGAAGAATTGATACAAATATTGAAGGGTAAAAATGGTAATTCCTATATAAAGATATATATATATATACTCTATCTCTCTATATCCTCAAATTGTAATGTCCTCAAAAAGATCAACACGTCCAAAGTTACATCACCTAAACGCGATCTACTTTTATTACACTGTAGCGCAGGCCAGCAGAAAAAAAAATCCTTTCTGTATAAATGTCGCCAACGATTGCCTCCATTCTCGAAAAGAGCCACCTCGATTTTTACATTTGTTTCGAAGTCGTCATTCTGCGTCGATCTAACATCGTTCTGAATCACCACAGAGTTCTGCTCCTACACCGTTCACCGCGCATATCGTCAGTGTTGTCAATTGCCATATATTTAAACGGATTTGTCCGTATTAACTATGAGCGTATAAATTTTAGCTGATTACAAAACCAAACAATGAGTTCTAGGCGGTTTTTTATTATGTCAATTTACGATTTGAATAATAATATAAGAAGACTGACAACTTGGATGCTCTCACATATAACTTTATGAACTTGTGTGTTGCACAGCCACTTGACGAACCAAATAAATAAAAATAAAAAAATCCCGAAAGTACCGAAAATCCCGGTTCTTGTATTTTAATTCCCGGTTCTTTTACCGCCACAAAAAACCGGGAAATCCCGGGATTTTCAGTACCGGGATTTCCCGGTTCTATACACTAATCATTACTATGGCTGAGATAGCAAGATAAACTATGCTAGTTGCTTATCATAGCTCAATCAACTGAATCAACCGAGATTCGTGGCAGTGGCATCGGGATCGATAGACCTTTAATCGATTAAGTATATATTCAGATTATGAGAAGAAATAAAATAAATATAATTCCCACATTCAAAGAAACCAGGATTTCATTCACAAAAGCTTGCACCCGCATGCCGGGGGCTCTTTGTAATCAAATTATCCAATGACGAATAGATCGGCTTGACACTCGACAATCCGATTGGACTAATTAAGTGGTAAACTGCACCGATAGAGGGACGATGCATAAGGGACAATACCTACATACTACTGGTACTTCTGCTAGCAAGATTTACCTCTACAACGGACTTTCTAACACCCTAAAAAGAAGCTAAAAGGTGAATGTCAAGATGACGGGACCCCGCACGGTTTTACGAATATTATTGGACTAGGATTTAGTACAATATTAGTACCATTTTATACTAACATAGTTTAATTCTACCCTCGTAGGATTTCAAAATATTCTACAAAGAAAGTGGTCCCGCCATTTTGATATCAAAATGACGGGACCACTGCTCAATATTAAAAACAAATGGCAGGATCGTAAACCGAACTTGCCAACTTTTAATACGAAATAATACGACTTCGTTTCAAATTATCCCTATATTTTTAAAGATATGATTCCAGTTTTATAAATTATTATTACTTTTTTAAAAAAGCTCCTGAAGAAAATGTGAAACTATATCCCAAGCACAAAAATATTGCTATTAAAATTTGTTTAGGGGTTTGTTTGACAGTTTTGGGAGGGTTATTCAGTGTTGCATTGTTTTAGTTTATTATTATCAAAAATTGAAAAGGTGTCTATGTATTGCTCTCAAAATGAATAAGTGATTTGGTTTTGTATTTAAAACAACAAAAACTTATTTGACTAAAAAGTAAATAAAATCTTCTAATTTCAGGGAAAGCGATGAACTAGATCTTACTAATGGACAATGAGTTTGTATATAATTATGTGATTGTTACAAAGTTAAGGGATGGGATACTTCATTATGCCGTAGATACCAGATTTTTAAATAGTAATATGTTTTCTGTGTTCAATAAATAACACATGTAATAGTAGGCTATTTTACTAAAAGGATATTTTGAGCATAATAAAATGTACATAATAATAAAAGTAAGCTTTTATTACAATTTCTAAATAGTTACAAACAAAACTATAATTATTGTGAAAACAATCATTTCTCAGCGTACATAATACAGTGTGGAATTAAAAAAGTTTGACTTTTAGCGATTCTACTTTTTAAGTCATCGTAACATTCCCACTTTCCTGGAAATCTGATACAGTTAGACCTATAATGTCCTATGCCTTGTTCTGAAATTGGCGGTATGAATTCAATTACTGATATTAAATGATAATATTTGTTGCTTAACTTAATTGTTCTTGGAATTTCGTTTATATTTACTTTTTCATTATCACATAGTTCAAAAAATTGTAAATTTGATAAGGCATAGGTAGTCGTTTGAACACTATTACATTGCATGCAAGTTGATATATTATCTACTATTATTATCTCAGCTGACTCGTTGAGAGCATGTATACCTTTTTTTTGTATAATATTTAGGTCAAGAGGCAGAAATCCACATTTTCTTTTGGTGTTATTGTAAATACAATTTTCAGAACAAGACTTTATAACTTCCGCGCTGTATAGAATATCTAACAAAACATTTTCAACAATATAAGCAATATTGCAATCACAGCTTACATTTTTTTTTGAATCGGTAGCTTCTGTTTTAAAATGTTTTTTTAAGATTTCGTTTCTTAATTTATAAAATGATTCCTTAATACTTTTGTTATCACTTACAAGAGCTTTTATGAATCTAAAATAAATGTTGTCAGAGTCATTTACTATATTTTTTACTTTATAATTATCTGCGTATGCAATAGCCAATGCTTGAAATAAAGAGTCAAATGCACATGTATTTGTTGAATATATATTATCATTTGAGTTTACAATGGACCCATTAGATAAAATTGGAACTTTCACCTTTCGAATCTTGGGAACAGGTTTTTTTACGCTTTCTTTGCCACGCCAATTCTCAATAAATGAAGGATCAATAGAAAAAATTGAATCACTATCTGTGTTAGCGGAATTACCAAGTTTTATTCGTTTATTTTTTTTGGCTGTAATTTTTACTTTTTTAAGTTCCTTTGACTCGACACATTCATTTGATTGCAAATTACTTAGAGCCGTTTTGGTTTGTCCAGAAATAAATGTATGATGTTGCATTATAAAATCGTCAATGCGTAATCGATGTGATTTTGTTATGAGATGGCCAAGGAATCTTTTAATACTTTTGAAATAACTTTCCACATTTGATGAAGTAGGGATTTCAATATGGCTATTATAAATTTTCATCATAATATTTGACCACAATGGAAGTTGATTGGCGTATCTTATCAACGGTTCAATTAAAGACGGAAAGTAATACAAATTTTCGGTATTGTTCAAATTTTCATCTTCAAGTTCCCATATTAGTTTTTCGGAACTGATGTGATCCATTAACCACTTTACCCTAGAATTAATTTTGTCTTCTTGAAAGTTGCAATATTGCTTATATTGTTGAAAATGTTTTGTTAGATATTCTATACAGCGCGGAAGTTATAAAGTCTTGTTCTGAAAATTGTATTTACAATAACACCAAAAGAAAATGTGGATTTCTGCCTCTTGACCTAAATATTATACAAAAAAAAGGTATACATGCTCTCAACGAGTCAGCTGAGATAATAATAGTAGATAATATATCAACTTGCATGCAATGTAATAGTGTTCAAACGACTACCTATGCCTTATCAAATTTACAATTTTTTGAACTATGTGATAATGAAAAAGTAAATATAAACGAAATTCCAAGAACAATTAAGTTAAGCAACAAATATTATCATTTAATATCAGTAATTGAATTCATACCGCCAATTTCAGAACAAGGCATAGGACATTATAGGTCTAACTGTATCAGATTTCCAGGAAAGTGGGAATGTTACGATGACTTAAAAAGTAGAATCGCTAAAAGTCAAACTTTTTTAATTCCACACTGTATTATGTACGCTGAGAAATGATTGTTTTCACAATAATTATAGTTTTGTTTGTAACTATTTAGAAATTGTAATAAAAGCTTACTTTTATTATTATGTACATTTTATTATGCTCAAAATATCCTTTTAGTAAAATAGCCTACTATTACATGTGTTATTTATTGAACACAGAAAACATATTACTATTTAAAAATCTGATATCTACGGCATAATGAAGTATCCCATCCCTTAACTTTGTAACAATCACATAATTATATACAAACTCATTGTCCATTAGTAAGATCTAGTTCATCGCTTTCCCTGAAATTAGAAGATTTTATTTACTTTTTAGTCAAATAAGTTTTTGTTGTTTTAAATACAAAACCAAATCACTTATTCATTTTAAGAGCAATACATAGACACCTTTTCAATTTTTGATAATAATAAACTAAAACAATGCAACACTGAATAACCCTCCCAAAACTGTCAAACAAACCCCTAAACAAATTTTAATAGCAATATTTTTGTGCTTGGGATATAGTTTCACATTTTCTTCAGGAGCTTTTTTAAAAAAGTAATAATAATTTATAAAACTGGAATCATATCTTTAAAAATATAGGGATAATTTGAAACGAAGTCGTATTATTTCGTATTAAAAGTTGGCAAGTTCGGTTTACGATCCTGCCATTTGTTTTTAATATTGAGCAGTGGTCCCGTCATTTTGATATCAAAATGGCGGGACCACTTTCTTTGTAGAATATTTTGAAATCCTACAAGGGTAGAATTAAACTATGTTAGTATAAAATGGTACTAATATTGTACTAAATCCTAGTCCAATAATATTCGTAAAACCGTGCGGGGTCCCGTCATCTTGACATTCACGCTAAAATGCCTTCATGAAAGCTTTTCAGTTCTGTAAAATCCTTTTCTGCGTTTCCTTTAATTCTGAACAATTTGATACTTTTACGGTCGCTTGCTGTGAGATCAGATAAATAAAATCTCTTTTAAGAACACAATCATTCTTAAATTAGTCATTTGATGTTTCATACCGGCAACACGCAATGCTGAAGCAATGAGGAGATTTAACTAATATGTGGCTAAAGGCTTCAAACTACAACAGGTTCTTAGTAAACAACTGAACAACACTCGTTAAAACAAATGAACAATAAAACATTGTTTTCTAAGTACGTGACACGTAGAAACCACCCAATGTTTTACGTTTCCTGCGGTTATATAGGCGTCAAGCTCTTTATCATAAACCTCGTTAAAGTCATCCTGGGTTGCTTTTCTCCTTCCCAGATCTTGAATATATTGGGCTGGTAGATTTGCCTGGCCACTTTAAAGAATATCAACTACTGAAATTCAGTATTGATCTGGCAGTGCGGTCACTAAACATATTTAAAAAAAAAAAACAACTAACTAAAAAAATTTAATACTTTTAGAAGTATTTTCTAGTTTCTTATTAAAATAAATCTCCCTGCAAATCAGACACTTGATGACGTTTACTAACATTTTCCCGCGGCTTCATCTCCGCAGCGTGAATGACTTACACATGTGTAATACAAAACGATAAAAATACTATCAGATGGTATCAGATCAGATCTACATTTCTAATGTGTGATGTCCGATGGTAGCGATGTCTCATACATAACAGCTCAAAGTATACACGTTCATGAGACCCAAACATGCTTACATCAATCATGAAGAATCAAGCCCGTCGTGGGAATGGTCATTCACTGTGGCAACTTAAACAAGTGTGTCATTAAAGTATTATCATATACTTTGTGAAGCATAACGCATAATTATGTCTGATGAACATGGTTATAAAACTAAGTTGGAATAAATGCTGGACTGAAAAATAATACTTGAATAAAACGAAATGCGTCAGCTACTTCTTAGCCAGCCATAGAAAGAAACGTTTCATATTCAGATCTTTTTTCTTTTTGTTACACGTTTTCATATTTATGTGACTTTTAGAAGTTTTGCCTACTTCAAAAGGACGTGTGAATTGAAGGACTTGCAAATAAAATCTGGTCTGGAACACGTGTAACCTTGTTATCCCCTCAGAAGTTCAGAACAGAACCGGTCTGTTTGGTGTGCAGCAGCATATCGTTGTATTTTGTATAGTATTACCGGTGCATAGAGGTCAATATGAGATAACTTGATGTGCTGTGGTGTGTACGCTGGATTGCATTGGCAATAACCGGAGGACCCCGACCCTATAGGGTTACAAGAGTAGACGGGAAGCGCTTAACGCTAACAATCGGGAGACGATTGGGATATTGACACTCATGTTTTAGCGAACTAAAGGCCTCTACTCACGGCCCTTCCCGATATCGGGAAATCCGTAGTTTGCCTCTATTTTAATCCGTAGATCTACTACAGATTTATGAAGAGGTAATCAACGGATTTGTAACAGATTTTTAAAAATTGCTCTAGATATCGGCCCTCATTGAGGGCTGTGAGTAAAGGACTTAATAAGGATTAATTGGCGTTTTCGTTGTTGAAGGCAAAAACGAAAAGGCCTAATTAGGCCTTCCGTCTATTCTTAACAATTACTTAACTATCGAAAAAGCCGTAAGTGAAGGATTTAAATCTCAAAGAAACCTGTTAAAATGATGTGAAGATAAAAATAATGGTGTAAAGAAACCTGTTAAAAATTAAGTGGCAACAGATTTTTAATACTTATGATTTTATTTATTGTTACATTTTATTGTACGTTTTGTTTCTAAACGTTCTCGTCAAATTACCTTCCAATGAGTAAACATTTGCAGCTGCATTTTACGTCAAGAGCAAAATCAAACGAGAACGAGAGATTCGCATATTTTACCGCTACAAGAATGATGGTTGAATATCGTTCAATGAATTTTAATCGAATGGTATGATAATTGTGTTGTGGTGTTAAAAAGTGGCCCGCATTCTTTTTTAGAAATCGCGGTGTGTGGGATTATTCAAGGGTAGATAGCGATACGAATAGGCTGAAGTGTGTACCCGTACTGCCACAATGTGAAAAATGGCCTAGACTTTAGTAAGACCAAGTAAGACTTCTATTCTATATGCAAATCTGAACTTTCTTTTAATATTTCCCCTCATAACCATTTGAAAATTTCCACATACAGCATTTATTCATAATTGTCCTATCATGTAAACAATCTTCCCATCTTGTGATTTTACAACAATATAAATTAAAATAGACTTTTTAGGAAATTACTTTCATGATTCTTGAATTTTCTTCTATCAATTTCATCATACAAAAGACTTCAGCTGATATGTATCAGAATAATATTAGGATTCTTTAGAGTAGGTATTATATTGATTGATTGACATAGAATAATTAAATTGTCCATTGATAGGCACAGTCGCCCCTCAAGTTTCACTACGCTGTACGTCCAATTATCTAGAGCGGGTGAGGTAATTAGCGTAATGAACTTTATTCGCCGACTGACATAAAACTGCCCAAAGGCAAATTGCTTTTTGAACGCCGATCCGAGCTCAAATTACTTAGTCTGTGGCTTAACGTTGAATCAATTTCCGGTTATATTAAAAACAGGATTACTGTAATGTGTTGAACAGCCAACTTACCACCGAAAACCGAAACAATTAAAATAGAGAGAAGTGTTAAGCAGGGAGATACAATCTCTCAGTATTAGAAGACATCTTCAAAAAACTAAATTGGGTTAAGTATGGACTGCGTATTGAAGGAAAGTGATTGACTCACCTACGATTTGAACAGTAATACTTAAAAGATGCAAATATTTGGAATGTTTTGTCCAACATACGATAGAAGTTAAAAGCTAAAATTTAAAAATAAAATACGAACCTTCATGCTATTACACTTGTATATGGTTCAAAACAATTTAAGTATTCAAACTTTCCTTAGTGCCAGGTAAAATTGTACACTCTATGGTATCCGTAAAACAAGAGGCGTAAGGGATTGCTCAACAACCCGTGACGGGAGTTCATACCTATTTCCTCACAAAGCCGTTTCAGCTCTGCCGGGTACCCCTAGCGTGTAAGTAATTACTATTCTGCCCCAATTCTTGTTCTGACCCGCTTCCTGGTGCAGACAGCCCCGGGGCAAACGGGGACATATAGGTTACGGTGCATTGTTAGCGCATATTGGACCCTGCCTTTGATCTCAGAATTGCATCGGAAATAGAACGGTAGGTTTGATCAGATTGATGTTTGGTTCCTGATGAGTTTTCAAATTGTCTTGGTTATGTTTGCAGACGTATCCGTATAACGTAGGTATAACCATAGGTAGTGGTAGAGAGGCCTTAACTATACCTGGTATTAGTGAAAGTTTAGCAAATGCTTTGAAGTAATGTTCATACTCCAAAATATCTTAGACAGGGACACGTTTCTACATCATGGTTTAAAGTTCTGTCACTTCTTCAACGAAATTATCGAGTCAAAGGAGATCTTCGCTGTTTTTGTCGCCTTTATCGAATTTATTATTCCAAAACGATTTCTTTCTATTTGAAATTCAAGTAACACAGCGCAATATCTCGCTCTCATAGGATATTTTTAAACGATTTGCTCTAGATATAATACATCAAAAGAATATTCGACCTCGAATCCCGCTGAATCTGATTTGTAAGTGAATCATGTCCCTGTAAACGGTAAATTGAAAAATCCAGCAAATTCTACAGCTGTGGAACTTACAAATTATATCGGAAAAATATTCAGGGCCTCATCAGAATTTCTCCAGAACTTTGTCTATTTATAACTTTGTTCATTCTTTGCTAAAATGTGCGTTAGACTAGAAGTTCCTTTTAAATTAAAGCTTATTTTTTTACAAAAAGTTTCGACTGAGGCTGGTAACGTAATATTGGTAGATTATATTTTTTTATATCCTCTTAAGAGTTTTGTTTCATTAACCGTGTCTAATAGAGACACAAACACACACTCAGCAGTAGATTGAAGTCACCAATATGTAGAACCGTGCTAATAAAAGGCACATGTGGTAACATACGCGGAATATGTAGCGCAGTACTACCAACCCTTTGTCCGCAATACAAGTATCTTTTCACCCTGGCTACACAGAAGAGTTACATTCTACGGCTCTGTTTACCCTTCAAGTACTAACGAGTGACTAATTAGTTCACCATGTACAAAGTTCACCGGGTTGGTTAACACGCCCACGCGAAATGTAACGGGCTCTCTGAAATGCCTGTGTGATCGTTAATTAGGACTTTTTATTGCTTCCCTTTGGCCTTTGCGGTTTGGTTTTCAAAGCATTTTGGCATCTGAAATGGTGATATCGAGATCAGCAATGTGCTCATCTTCTACGGGTTTAAAAAATACAAAGACAAATAACTTCTGAAGTGCTGATTGAAAACACCGCCAACCTAGACTAGCTATTCTTGCGATATGTATGACTAGCTTTCATCACTACCTAAGAATGTACTTATCCCGTATGCAGGCTCTACTTTTCTTCTGATTTTACAGACGTGGGCAATCTGTTTGCATCTAGGTATCAGTATTAGGTAACAGGCTTATTTTTTACATTACTTAATTTCGTCTTGACTATATAGGAGCTTGGTCTGGTCATAGTCAAACGTTTTCCGTCGTTACCATATCATTTAGCTATAATTTTTAAATTCTTTGTTACTAAATTCTTATTAGCATAGCCGTAGACGCCGTAGTAACTTCGTGAGTCACTTCCGGACGTACGTACTAATAAAGTACGGTGCTTTAATGTGATTCATTTAGATCTATGTCAGTGGATTGTGTATTTATTGGATGCAAAAATGATAACAGATCATTATCTGCACTTTTTCTTTTTCCATGTATTTTTTATCAAGGCTATTGCTGTTAGATAAGATAAGCGTTCATTTCAACTCTCACTTATCAAAATACGAGATTGTGGTTTTCAACTATTGGTTTATTTGCTATCGCAGGTATATTAAGTACGTCATTCATTACGCTTTTATTGGAATTGATTAACTTAATTCTGGGGATTTTCTCTGCTATTAGGTACCTACATCAGCTACTATACTTATCATATGGAGGTGTCCTTTGAATTTTTGCAAGCTCTCAGAGCTCTCTCATGGGAATCTAAAAGTAGTAGCAATAGCAATGCGTTGGTTTATCGATCAGTGGAATAGTACTGCCTACCTAAAATAAGGTTACGCACAGTTATGTAGATGTAATATTTTGAGAAGTTGTTCAAACCTACATGACGTTTGTCTATTATCGTCCTAAAGCCTTGTAAAATATCACTTTTAATTTAATCTTTACATTCCTTAGCAATATGATCTCCATAAAGGAAAAATGTAATTCGAAATTTCGCAAGCGCGGTTTCGTCTTTCCCGCTTGTGCAAAGTTAGTGCTCCCTCGAGTGCGCTTTTGCGTCAACTCTGCAAACGGACGCTCTGGTTGTACCCGAATAAAATGTTAATTGCACAGCATTGTCGTTTCTGCTATTATACTTTTTTAACGTGCCTTGGAATCATTAGATAACGTAGTTTCCAGTAAACTTGATCGTGTTTAATTAATAACAACTTAATTTCCTTCATTCTACGGGTATTAATGAGTTAATAAGTAATGCAACACTAAAGTGAGTTCAGAAGCAAGGTCCTTTCATTTCATCTTAGCTCATTTCAAACACAGTCCTAATAGGGCTAAGGGACAGGCTAAATTAAAGCTGTCTAGAAACCGCTATTAACCTCTCTTCTTCTTGTAGTGCCTCTCCATTACTGGAGGTTGGCCATCAGTATCGCAAACTCTTCTCTGTTCGCCGCTATGTGAAACAGCTCCTCAACCGTGGTGACTCCAGTCCACTCGCGAATGTTTCTCAGCAATGATTTTTTGCGTCTTCCAGCACGTCTCTTGCCTTCTATTTTGCCCATCATAACAAGTTGAAGCAGCTGAGCTAGCTATTACCTTAAAGAAGGATATATTGATTTGCTTCTAATTTGGAACATGTTACTTCTGCTTTTTATATGAAAGCTGAGATATACATGCGCCACCCACCTAAATTTCGAATCATTCGTTATTTTATTCCATATCCGATTACATAACTCCGATCCGAGTCAGCTGCCGTCCAACATTTTGCAAAACAATGACATCAGATATGCAGGCTTACAATAAATCTTAAATAGTAAAGTTTTTCGAATGCGATACGCCACGAAAATTGACTTCGTAACGTGAAAGCGTGTTTGCAATGCCATTGTTCTTTTTTATAATCGATCGAGGAGAAACAAAGCGAAAACGATAAAATATAGGTGGGTGGTTCGGTAACAATGACACTCAGACGTCGGCCGGAAAGCGTGCGAGAAATATTTTGTGTGCTATTAACGCCATTTCGATAAATAGGCCCACGTACAGGGAACTGCATGTCAAGGTACCCTGCGTGGACCTCTATGCGGAAATAATGGCAACGTATTTAAATTTGAATAGGTTGATGTGCTGTTGACCGTACGAGCTTCTATTCCGTTTTGCCTTTAAGTTTTCCTCTCGCGTTAGTCAATTGAATACAAAATTTGGGTAAAACTAAGGTATCATGGCTTTGAATAGTTCCGAAGCTCCCTTTTGGCACGTAACTTATAACGATAGAACCTCGCTTTGTGGTAACATCATCATCTTAGTCACAAGAAGTCCGATGCTGGAGATTAACATCACAGTTTTATCACAGATTTCTGTTAATACCTTGTTTGCCAGCTAATGTTAATTCAAAGCATAAATATGACGTATATACGACATATCTTCAATAAATATGTTCGGCTGACTTAATGTAACATGGATTTACTATAAAAATGTCTAGACAAACACATAATGCATATTAGTTTCCCGTGTTCCACGTCGAACTTTTCCGTTCCGAAGCGAGCTCTTGGCTCAGCTTTCCTGATTGCTGAATTCCCCACCCTAGACATTGTAGAGAATTCTGTTCACTATTGAAACTTGCTACTATTTATATCTTGTTACGTTTCCAATATCAATAAGTGACCATCGACTGATTCATATCAGGATTCTAAAATTGTCTACAATTTGTCTCTATCTCTTAATTATCTTCAATGATGAGATGATGACATCTACTAGAAGCAATGTAGGGATGATATTCTAAACCAAACACCCCACCCCCAATGTAATATACCTAAGTTCTCACTCGTGCATAAGTTAAGGCGGATCCTTCGTTGGTTGCTTGTCTTGTAACAAAATAGTTAGTAGCAGGCCCTTCAAAGACTTCGTAATTTTTGCACAGAACTTTGGTTTACGGGAATGTATTTTTAAACATAACTCAGGTTTCTTGTAAATATTTACTATTGGAGATGATCCTGTAAGTCCTGTTACAAGATCGCGAATCTAGCTAAACAGATTTTATCCTTTTAGACCATTTTATTGTTTGAGACGACACATTTCACCTAAGCGGATTGAGGGAGAGGATGATGCGATTTCATCCATTCTCTACTCTATAGCCTAAAAATAGCCGGCTTTCATATTTTTTGAGATGTGTTTCTTGCGAAAAAAAAAAAACAACATGATTTGAATCAATTTTTGCAACCGCGTCTTCTAGTCTCTCACCAAAAAAGTTTTCATGTGCAGGTTTTCCATAAACAACGTTCAATATTTATTCAAAGAAAACGCCAACTTTGCATAACATGTCATCGAAAACGCTCCGGTCAGAAAAGTTACAAACTCGTAAGTGTTCGTTCGGACCGCACAAGAGAGTAGTTTAAATCTTGCCCGAGCAACTACGAGTAATATTGGAATATTTTATGGCCATTATAGTCATGAACTATCCAACATTATACCCCTGAAACTCGACAGCGGCTGAGTGACTTCGTAATTGAAATTTAAATGAAATTAGCATAGCTCGCATAGTACATTGTATTATGAAGGGACTGGCGGCTTCCCGGCCACTTACGAGATTCGTTGGTAACTCGATTGAATTACCATCTCTTTTGTTGATGATCAAGTGGATTAATAAAAGTACTATTGTATTAATTTCAGTTTTTGTATTCGTTTCGACATTTGTATTCGTTTATGACGTCCTTGTTCCTATTTTCTTGACTGTCATGATAAAACCTTCAGTCTAACTAGTACCATAGACTTAGATGCATTTTTCTTTATCTGTATCTTCACGAAGAACTTTATTTGCCAAGCTACATTTGCTTGCAGGAACACTTACCTTTAAACTTATCTTAATATCAAATTAATGGGAATGGTTCCCTTTTCTGAAGTCAGTTAAGAATGAATTCGATTAAATAGTCCGTCAGCGCGGCCGTTGAACCCGCATCCTTAATAACAGACACGAATGAATGAGATCTGCCGACTACACTTCTGGGAAAATGATTTTAATGCAACCGCACTTGGGTGCTAGTAACGTTATGAGAATTTTTATCGCCTACAAAGTTTTATTTTACACAAGTAGGTATTCTTATAGTTATGTCGTTTTAAATTACTACGGTTGGCAGATACTACACTATGTAGCAGTACTTAAGACTTTACATATATGCCTCAATAAACATATTATTTAAATAGTAAACAAACACCCCAAAAAAATTTAATAACACAGACAACATGACAAGAATCTGAAATGCGCCGCCTTATCTGAAGTATGTTAATATGGAATGCACTGAATATTTTGTAGCTCTACATCTATATTCCTGTTTCATAAAATAGCCTCTGTCTGGCTTCAAAAAGTTGCTTATTTTTTTTACATGTTTCAGTAAGGCAAAATTGTCTTTTTTTAGAATAGCTATTTTGTGCGTCTTATCAGGGATTAGCTTGATAAATTCATGGGTGGTCCCTCCCTAATCGGAGTCCCTGGAATAACAGTCGTTGTCGTAGCTTGTTGTTCTTTATTATGTCTTATTATACTTTATTTGTCGACCGTCCCCGGATTTACACGGTTACTAGATAACATTTAGCTTTCTACATTTATTTGTTGGAACATGGAACAGATTCTGACGTTCTAAGAACATTTCTGATTTTTGTTTCATACTTTTAAATATAATAAATAAATGGACTTGTCCAAACTATTTTTAGAAAAATGTAGATTTAATCAAAAATTATACCTAATTATTATTAGTTTCTCTTATTTTACTAACAAATCTTTCATCCCGCTTGGCAGTTTCGATACCATGCAGTCTGTTGTCAAACTTCTCTCCTTTTTTCGTGCATGCATAATATGAATCAGAATGTATTTCATTTTAATTGCCTTCCTTTGCCCTCGTACCACGTAGTACCAGATGTAGTTTAAGTTGAGTCAGCCCGCACAATCTCTAGAGAATGTGCGTCATACGATTTTATCTTGTTGTACTAGGAAGTTTCAACTTTTGTATTTCCTAAACGGCTGTTTGCGATGTGACTGTAATCTGTTAGTTATTATGAAATGTAAATGTTTATTTTTGTCTTTTGCCATTGCATCAGTTTTAAGCATTATGCTTTCCCGTTGCTTCATTCATTTAGTTGGTTATGATACTTGCCATTGTTTTTTTAGCTGTATTTGTCGCTAACTTTATCTCCTATTCAGCATGTTTCCTCAGGGTTTCGTATCAATAATTTAAATTTAACTATGTGTCATCAATAGTCTATTGAAGTTTTTGTATTCTCTGTTGTGGTTTGTGGTATAATTATTGTCATGTTTTATGCAGTCCAATCCTTCAACCATCGACTGTACTGTGTCTAGTCTAGAGTCTAGTCTAGACGCCATATCTTTGTTTCTTCCTGTGTTTATGCATTATTTATGTGCTTGTAGAAATGTCAAAGGACCGGTCTCTTATTGAAAAGCCGCTATGATTATATTAAAAGTTCTGTTAAAATAAAAAATAAAATCATACATGTATGATCTTTTTGTGCATAGCCTGTATTTTCAAGGGTTGTGGTTTATTTAATGTTAGATTATTTCTTAAGAATGAATTGAAGAGGTCGGATCGGTTTATCGCCACAATGGCGCCCCACAGTCGATGACGCAAAGCTCTAACAGTCTCTACAATTTTAATCAAGGTAGGAACAAAAGCTACAACAACGGCCCTTTTGATAGAGTCTTCTGATGAAGACAGATACAAGGACAGAGCAATTTTAAACACGAGTTAACTAAATCTTACGAAACATAGCGTCATAAACACAATTGCAACAAAAATCGTGCGCAAATCATTGACATGACAAAACTTAAATTTTAAAGTTGTACTTAAAAAAGATCTATCAAGAATGGACTTCCAAATAGTGGATGTCTGTAAACAAATCGTAAATACTAAGAATGGCAGGCGTGAGAAGTGGAATGATGATTCGTCTCGTGCGATGAATGGCTCGCACGCTACTAGTCACTACTACAAAGTTATTTATAATCACTCTCCCGCTGTGTGATTTGCTTTCTGCGCCTGAGTGACATGTGCTGTGGTGTGGTGACATTTACCTTTGCAGTCCCTTGACGAACCATAAAAACAATATTTTATAATTATATTTTCAAACTGTGTGTTGGGTGTCCTAGGGGGTCAGCTAGCGTATAATATACGCTAGCTGACCCCCTAGGACAACCACCCACTAGGATAATATAACTACGATTGCTTTACATTATTCTTCTGTCAAGTGAAATCAAAATTTGGATCAGACAGGCTTATTTTTTCCTGTTGTGCTAGCAGTGGACACATATTTCAATGATTCAAAAATGTCCCTACATACAAGGTAAATGCAAATGCTGTAATAGATTCTGATGACGCAGCCAAGTTATATGATAGGTACCTGAACTTGTTAGTTGTCACGGCACGTTATGGCCAGATAGGAGGTAAGGTTAGCCAGTGAGTCAACCGACTAGGTACGGTTCCATGACTCCAATTCTTATTTTGCCATCTTTGGTACCTATTCTGGCACATGTACACATACTTGTGGAAATTCTCTAGTTGCCTTCGAATTCAGACAAATCTTAAAAGTAAGTTATTAGTTTACGGCCTTACTTCAAGAAATGAATGGATGCATTCAAACTACCTATGCTTAAATTAATCCATTCATTTCTTGAATACACAGTAGATTTTCCTTCAAAGAGAGCCTTTATGTCAAAAAATCAACTTTAAAAGGCCTTTTCATGATTGAAATATTCCTTTTCTTCCACCACTTCCGTAGCTAATATTTTTTAATCACTTTCATCCTGTGTTATTATCTGTACTCTTGAACCTAGGCAACTATTGAAGGGAACTGGAAAAGTGAGGAAAGCAGAGCGGTTCTGAAGCTCATTAAATTGTGAAGTTTGAAAACAAAACCAATGTTATTCGAATGATCGATGAGTAAATCTCAGCGACGATTGTTTTCGATCAGAGCATAAATATTTACACTTCCTTGACCTCCTGAGTCACGGTTAGATGATGACTCAGTCGCGATCGCGATTACTTTGATCAAGCTCAAGATTCAGTTCAATTATGAAAATACATTATAAACATTATTAATTATTATTAAACATTATTGCTATAAAATAATAAATAATAAAGCCACCAGTTGGTCTGACAAATTTTAAGTCTGTATATTTGATAGATTCTGCGTAGCATTTTGCTTTTAAGTTTCTTTTCACAATAAGTAGTATCGTGATATTTATCACATCCTATTTTATCTTCATAAGCTTACTTGCCGAAAGTTTTTCTGACATCTTCATCTTTTTTTTTCTCGTAGTCTTTTTTTGTATTGTACGTAACGTCTCGGTCATACGTATCTTTATAATACTTCCATCTTCCTACAGCTTCTAATTATATTGTCCCATAAATTTTAACTAAATCAAATTTCTTACATTGGATATTTCGATGCCTTCTGTATCAGTTGCTCGACCTTTAATTAAATTATGCACTATGTACGTACAAGCGCATGGATGTCATTTCAAAGATGTACGCACCAGCTCGGGTTAAATGCGGGCATTCACTGACTGATCCTTCACTTCATTACTTACCGACGTGTTCAATAGGGTTACCTATTTTTTAAATTTTTAGTGTGCAATTGTTATGCACACGCCAAATTATGGTCATAAAATACTTATCTTTTCATCACTTACTTACGGGAAAGCCCGTTATCTCAAGAAATATCATAATTATCATTAAACTTTGGCGCATACAAAATTTGCTTGCTGTTACAAAATCATTACTGAAAAATTTGAGATATTCAAAAGTGTGGTGAGGCTTTAGCTGTAAAATTACCACGTCTGTTTTCTGATTCAGATAGTAAGGTTATCCATAGGCAACCCTAACAGTGTGCTGACAGGATGCCGTACTTGCACTACGAGGGTTGAATACATTGCAATAAAACTCGACCGATTTAAATTGCACTCTGACCTCCAGACGTGCCTGGAAATGTGAGGACAATATTGCGTTGTTGGTTTTTAGTTTTAATATTCCAGGGCACAGTGTAATTAGTAGGCGATGATTAAGCCAGCTGTACCATATAATTTTCTTTTCTTAATCTTATTATTTTTCTGTTCTCGTCCGTGGACGAAGACAATCCTTATATTGATGCTGTGAAATCCAAAATTATTGTGACCTTTCGGTTACTGTACTTAAATCAGTTAGCATAATAGGCCCATTTTTGATTTACTACTGTAATTAAAGTATTATTTTAATATTTCATATAACAACAGGCAACACTCTTGTGATACCCCTGGTGTTGCAGTAGTCCACGGGCAGCGGTGATTGCTTACCATCAGGTGACCCGCTTCCTCGTTTGCCGCACTGTTATAAAAAAAAAACAAAATGCAGACACAATGCGCGTATTTTCTGATTTTACATTTACTTATTTGTCATCGTTTGTAAAATGAGGTTTCTTATCACGGATTTTATCATACCTAAAACTGCCTAGGGAAATGAACCTAGCCGCGGCACTGATGGAACTAGCTCATTAGAATAGAGTGCCTACGTATAATCTGAGAATCCTCGTTTCCTGTCGGTGTGAACACAGGAAATAAAGTGATTTATGTTGCAATAGACAGGTAGAAAACACCGAATGAAAGGTTGCTGTATAGATTAAACTGATTTTTAATATTTTTTTAATTACAACAGTTTGAGTTCTCTTTCCTTTTCACAAATTTACTAAAATTATAACTCTGAAGTGCATTTTTATTTTTGGGCCAAGTCGGTTCTGGCGCTTCGGCGGACGCTGCCGCGGCACGCTCGCTTCGCTCGCTCGCCTCGCGCATTTTGGTTTGTGTATAACCTAACGTTCGTCGCTTCGCTCCTCGCAACCTATACTACCTTTTTCAGCAAGGTCGCTTTTGAGTTTAATCCATTCTAAAGCCAACCCTTGCTGTTTGTTACACGCAAAAAGTTTTACAATGACTACTTCAATTTTTGTCTCATAAAGATGAGAATCCTTATAACATATGTGTTCTTTTGGACAGACCATACAACATACATCAAATTTTACTCATCATATCTCAAGGGCTTTATTCCAAGTTTGTCTATTTCACATTACTGGGAATAGATTCATACTCACATTACAGTATATAAAGTTTTGCACTTTAGCTTTACTTATTGTAGAAACTTGTAGGTAGTTCAATCACTCCATATAACACATATATTCGTTTTATCTTGGAATATAACTTTTAACGCGACGACTAGTTAGAAAGTTTTAAGGTTGTCTTAGCTTCAGAAATAATAAGTATTTTTAAAAGAAAACTTATCACTGTGAGATGATTCACTATGGTTGTTAAGTCCAAATCTCCGGTCTGATATAAAGAAATACTCAAGTCGTAAACTGGAGGTTTATTACGATGACAGTTATAAAACGGAGATGGTATCATTGACAGTAGCTGCTAGTAACTTTCCACTGTCTCATTTCATCTGCAAATAATTCTAATGTCGCTTGTATGATGTCCCAAACTTGCGGCAAATTTAGACTTGCATGTAATGACCTTTTTCTTAACCAGGCAGTACATCTTCATATACATAATGCATCCAGTGCATCCTTACGCCAGAGGCGTGCGTGCATAAGTGCATATTTTCTTTAGCCACTGACCTAATCTCTAGTATAAGAGGTCACTGTTAAAAATTTACTTTTCTTGTCAACAGTGCCGTCGGTAAGACATGTCTTCTCATCAGTTACACGACAAATGCCTTCCCCGGGGAGTACATACCTACAGTGTAAGTAAACTTCTATTTGTATGTATCTGTTACAGTAGTAACGTCTTTACATAGAACGCTTTTAGGTCTTGCTAAAAGTTTAATAGGATTTATTCAAAGATTACGATTTAAATCTTTGGATTCATTGGATCTGTGATTTTCTTATTAAAAATCGGTTATATCAAAACGACATTTTACTGTAACATTTACAGAAATATATCTGCTTATCACTGCTATATATATATAATTATATAGCACAATGTTGTCAATTTGTTAGTCGAAAGGCAAAACGATCAGTAAAACGCAAGCTATATGGCCTCAAGATAGTTACATACTATGTTTCTATCATCTGCCTCACAACATACATTATTGCAATAATGTATAGTGTAGCGTTACACCGCTACAAAGTCAAGTCTTTTTTAGTTTGTGATTCTATTTCTACGCAAACTTTTTTCTTTGTTCTTTCTCTATGATAAGGTTTTTGAAATTAAAATTCTGGTGGTTCGATTTTTTTGACGGTCTGTCAATTGGGTAAAAAAATTGAGATTTTTTAGAGAGTTGATTTTCCTTTTGATGTTTTTATTCAGAATTAAATCTTTAATGTGCTTTTATTATTCTTAACATACAAGTATCGATCTCTAGCAATGAAGTTTATGGTAAAAAACTTCAGGGTGGGGAATGCACAGTAGAGGCTTTCCCAACGACATCTATTTTGGATATCAAACGACAGATTTCTTCACATCTGAAGATTCCAATTGAAGATCAAAAGTTGACGATCAGACCGTTCAGGGGTATCCTATTGAAAATGGGACGAAGTTGAATCTAGTTGTCAAAAAAAACCAGAAGGAGTATATGAAGTGGCACTGAAATATTTCATGTATGTATTGTATGGATTGTTTATTAGACGAGAGTGGGCAACGTCGGCCTGCACCTGGATATTCGTCAGCGTGTTGTAAATCAGGTTGTGGACCAAGATGTGGGACTCAGCCGGGTTGAACGCGCTCCGAAATCTTCAGTCGCGGCAAAGTCGGCCTGCACATGAGAATGAGTCACAGAACGACGAAATGTTTAGTTTGTAACCGTGACGCCTGTGGTTCTTTTAAGATAGACTTTTTTAAACATATTGTGCTAACTTAATCCTCTAAATTCTAAAGGCCCCCCTTTTGTCGGGATAATTTTTGTTTCGGTTTTGGTTTGGAATTTTTATACATCATTTCATCCATTTCTTTCACTCATTTAATTTTCTTTTTAAATTAACAAGCAAATTCATGTATTTCTTATTTTACCTGTTAATATTCCTTTCCTGTTGTTAACTTTCCTTTCTTTTATTTTTATTTCTTTAGTGTGTCCGGATAATTTTTTGTTAAAGGACATTGGTCAAATTTTTTTTTTAGTTCAAAAATTATACTCGTGTTTTAAGCAGTGATTCTTTTATTTTGAAACCCAAGTTTCACTGCAATAGTTATTAATGTATGTTTGACGTGACTCCAATAAGAATAATGAAACAATTGCCATGAATCATCCGCTGGAGTACAGGACGTGGTAATTATATATTAATTATTACTGATAAAGAACGCAAAGATTTATTGTTCAAGTGGGTAAATACCAGAATTGAGGCCGAAGAAAACCACTCATCTGCTCCGTCTATAGTCACGTCTTAGATACCTAATTTTATCTTCGCCTGAGCTCTGTTAAGCTTTCACGGCTTATCCACTGAACTGATATTTTTTTAACATAAGCAAGGAGATTGTGGTAGTCATATCAGAAATAACATCAGGGTACTTTTATCATAAGTGAACCTTCAAGGGTCTCAAATAAGATCAAAGTTTGTTACTTGTACGTTGTAAGGGGGAGGGCTTTTGCCCAGCAGTGGGACCTATTGGCTAAATATAAAAATAATTGTACGTTAATCTGAGATGACTAATACTTTATGCCGTGGATAATAGCTAGTATAATTGAAAAAATACTCGATACGTTTCAGATTCGACAACTACTCGGCGAACGTGATGGTGGACGGCAAACCCATTAACCTGGGGCTTTGGGATACAGCCGGCCAGGAAGATTACGACCGACTGCGGCCGCTCTCGTACCCACAGACTGACGTGTTCCTCATATGCTTCTCGCTGGTCAACCCTGCTTCCTTCGAGAATGTTCGGGCTAAGGTAACCGCGAATCTTTTGTCTTATGAAATACAATGTCTTCACTATGTGATGGTGGATGGCAAACCCATCAACCTGGGGCTATGGAATACTCCCATGGCAAAAAGGCATGATAATATGTATGTATGAGAATTCGATAAGAAGAAAATGGGGTATATAATAGTGATTATCTGATTCCAGTGGTACCCCGAGGTGCGGCACCATTGCCCGTCGACGCCTATTATACTGGTAGGCACCAAGCTTGACCTGCGCGAAGACAAGGACACCATCGAGAAGCTCAAGGACAAGAAGCTGGCTCCCATCACATACCCACAGGTAACACTCACTTTAATGATACTAGTGTAGTGGTATGGTCAGACCCTGGACACTCCATACAACGCTCGCAAAGTTACTTACTATAAATGACGTTTGTACACGCGCAAATGTGTGCGTGAAGTAGTAGGGCTGCTTGCGAGTCGTGGTTATCAATCAAAATAGCGCGATAAGTGCGCTGATTACGCGACAGCCCTTGTTCAAGTGTCAGTGATGTCTACAACGAAGTGCGGGGTGGGGTGCGGTATTTGAAATGAGTGCCGTGCGGTGAGTGACCGTTCTGTACGTTAGTTTTACTTATTCTGTGGTATGGTACCCCGATTTTTAATTTCACAAATTATGCATACCCCAATCCTAACTTATACAATAAATGCGAAAGTGAATCACGCTTTATCTACTGATCCAATCTTCCTGAAATTTCGCATACTGCAAGTACACAGAAGGACATAGGCTACTGTACGAGACACGTCGTACATCGCAGTCAGCATTTTTCATTATCACGCCAACTATTGGTAAATTCGAACCAGTCCATCATTGGCACTCATAGCATTCATACCCATTTTGCTATCTGTAATAAACTGTGTATTTTAAACGTATTAACTCTTTATCATTTACAACATAATCTCAACATTTCCAAGGTGTTCAGTCCCGGACTGTACATCTTTGTGGTGTACATCTTTATCATGTACGAGACACGTACAGGTACCTTTCATCCCGGGAAAAAGCACTGTTCCCGTGGTAAATTCACGCGGGCGAAAGCCGCTTTTTAATAAAAATCCTGGATTTGTTAAAATTAAGTATTACTTATTTATTTGTTCACTTTTACCGCATTTGCAAGTATAGGTATAACTGATTGTCTGTCAGCTTATATTGACGTCAATAATGTTTGTTTCAACGCACTTTGTACTTCTAAAGTGCTTTGTAATTTTGACTAATTTAAAAGTTTGTCACCACAACAACTACAAACAAACGTCGGTAAAATTAAATTCGGATTACGTAGTAAGTTATTTAATCTGTGCTTTGGACTCGTAAGCTGGAAAAAGGAAAAACTATACAAAAATAATAAGTCACATTTCGATGTGATCGTTTGGACGAGGCCAAAAATGATATTTTATAATATCTTTGAAAGTACATTCTGTTTGTGTTCGGAATCACTGAAAATGTTACAGAAGGCTTATGGTGAATCGACTATATCAAAAACACGTGCTTATGAGTGGTACAAAGCGTTTAAAACCGGTCGAGATATGATGGAAGATTTGCCTCGGTCTGGTAGGCCATCAACGTCTGCAACTGAAGCTAACATATCAAAAGTGAAGGAAATAGTAACTGAAAATCTTCATTCACCTTTCAGAGAGATAGCAGTTAAACTTTCTGTATCTCACGAATCGATTCGTAGAAAAAGGCCAGATTTGTGGAAAGAAAAGTCTTGGATTTTGAAGCCCTAGACAGGACCACACTTTTATTGACGAATAACCTTCCATTCCAGGGTCTAGGCATGGCTAAAGAGATCACGGCGGTCAAATACCTGGAATGCTCAGCGCTGACGCAGAAGGGCCTGAAGACGGTGTTCGACGAGGCCATCCGCGCGGTGCTGTGCCCCTCGCAGCCCATTAAGTCGCGGAGTCGGAAGTGTTCCGTGCTGTAATGGTCAAGGGACCGGGCGTTACATGGTATGTTTTAGACCTTAGTAGAAGTCACTTGAGTTATGTGAAGGAAGCACAGAGAAAAGGCAATTCATATTCATTTATTTCATTACAATTTATATTGTGGGGAAATGTTAAAATATAATTACTTAATTCTAAATGGGTAATAATTAAAATTACAAAATAATAATAAATGATAACTAAATAATAAGATAATAATGCAAAAGAGGCCACAGGAGTATACCCGGCCGCGTTCTCTCTGTTGCTCTTAGATATACCTGTCGCGTTCACACAGTGCGACATGAAAATACATGGGGGCGCTGTGGTCACTTAGCTGGCAACACTGGGTATTTTTCAACCACTCACATAGAGATCAC
The DNA here is from genome assembly GCA_018467065.1 of Ephestia elutella. NCBI lineage: Eukaryota > Metazoa > Arthropoda > Insecta > Lepidoptera > Pyralidae > Ephestia > Ephestia elutella. Next base: position 5,351,115 of record CM031580.1, on the reverse strand, counting down.
GACCATTCGATTTGGTATTGCAATGATAAAAAATGTGGTTCATTCTAAATCCGTTTTCCACTCTATAATGTCGTACTATATATACAGTATATACTCGATATTGTGATGGCAATATATTGAAAAGAAAAACGAGAGGCGTAAATTATTCAAGGTCCATTTATGTTGCCATTTCGAATACCATTACTATGAACTCATCTGAATATAAATACCTGACCTAGGCAGTAAAAGATATGAGTACTGTTAAATATGTTTAGTACCCATAACATTCGTAAAGCATTAATAAGTAATGAACGACATCGCTTTTGAAACAAAATATTGTAGAAACATGTAGTTAAATCGTAGTTAGAAGTAGTTAGTAATATTTTAAATCATTCTTTTCAGATAGTGTAGCCGTACGTCGAAAAGCCAGTGTAAAACAGCATAGCTTTTTTAAATAGAGCATCTCCATCAGTCTCCAGTATACTGTATAGTGCTGTAAAAATGGACTACAACAAATGCATACATAGCTGTTAACTTTTACTGTTATACGCATTATTAATTGTAACGTGGGTTGGTGTGAGTGAGCTCCGTAATGTAATCGCTTTTTATATAATCTGTAAGCTGACAGTTGTCTATGGTGCATTATGGTTTTAAGGCGTAAGTGTATAGGAGTATACTGCCATTACTTTTTTATCGATTAATTGAGGTCATAACTTATTTGTACGACTCTATCGTTATATTATTCCAATATGGGTTTGAATAGTCTGTAAGCACAGTTTTAGCAAAAATGTTTTTTCTTCACCGGATTTTAGGATTATCGACTAAATCGATCATTTATCGCATCTAGTATCGAATAAATAAGCTATGATCGTAATACGTGCAATCAATATCACAAAATAAGTGTATAATTTGTAAGGCAACTGTCAGTGATAATTTTTATCCGAGTAAAACTCATTTGGGTGCTTCCCTTTATGCGATCCTTGTTCTTACGATTAAAGTTACATTCCTACAGTATTGCTGAAATATTTTCGTTCGGTACAAAATTGTTTTAATCGATTTTTAAATGACGATGGTTTAAAATGGAATTGTTGAAATTTGTGTTACGACAGAGGTTATATTTTTCGATTTATTGCTTATTTTTGTTCCCAATTGTTGTATTTCAATGTAGGTGTCGATAAGTACAGTATTTGTTAAGTAAGCGGCAATTCAACGCTTCGTATTCTTAAATTTCTAAAGCAATAGGCGTGAATGTAATATGTGTTTTCACATAGTTTTTCTGTTTTATTTCAATGAATAAATAAAATGAAATTATTTCTCAGTAAACCTCTCGACTAGTTAAATAAAAAAATATTATTTCAAACATTATACTCTTAAAATTTCTTTGACAGATGTGTATTTATGTAAATGCGTCCGCGCGTATGAAATTGCCAATACTTTAGATACATATCGTGGAAGCTAAGCTGTAATTTAGAACCCGTCTATTAATCGATTTAGGTTCGATCTAGCTATCGATTAAAATGTCTACGTGTAAGGCGTTATCAGTACAGTATTTCAATAAAATGTTTGAGCATAGTTACGTGAGGCCATTTTTAAAAATACTGATTGTCAAATGGTTGAAATGTGTTGAGCACAAAAACATTTAAGCCACGTATAAAACCACGTGAAATGAAATTTCTGTACCTAACTCTTAAGGGTTAGATTTTTACACAGTTGACACGCTTCGCTTGAATCGGATGGACTTTTTGTTATCCATCTCAGTAAAATTAATCGATTTATATACGATGATGAATCGATGTATCGTGATCGCACAAATTCAGCGTAATTAAACACATGGAAGCAGGTGGATATCGAATTAGTTATCCACTCTGATTTTAGAAATACATACCTACTATTTTGAAGTATAGAAACGTTTTATTTCTTAAGTTTACATCAAGTCAAATGTCAAGAAAAACTTCTTGCAAAAAAAACTAATCTTTGTCAATTTATCAGCAGCCTAACCTTGATTTTCTAACATTCTGTTAAAGTTCAATGAAATTTTGCTTTTTGACATTATTTTAACATTTACTATGCTTCAAAAACGTAGTGCTAGATATACTAGGAGATGGCATTTTTCGCTGAAAATGTGATAAGGGTTTAGGCTTTAATTGACTGCCTTTCAGGGCCTCTTCTTTTCTATAATATGCTAGCCAAACGTCTAAGGTCATACAATTTTTATTAAATGGCACTAAGTTAATTACTGTCTAAATCCACTCCTTAAATAAATGTTAAAATAAGATGGAATAGTACACGTAAGTTTGCGTATAAGGTGTGCAATTGTTACTGCTTGCTTACGATTGTAACGCGTGTGGACTAGATGCCATAGACATTTTTTTTATCTGTAGAACTTTTAAATGGTCTTTTTCACCGCCTCTTTAAGGTTGCTGACACAACATGTTCTACATAGTAAAGTAATAACACAAATTATAAATCAGTCCTACCTGTTGGTATTTACAGAGACAAGATAAAATTCCAAACAATTTGTAAAATACTGACTCTTCACATGGATATTTGGTATTTGCAGATTTGCGCTGAAACGACATACATTGCTTAAATTTGTCTCGAGTCAATAAATAACTCACATAAAAGTAAGCAATGTACATCAAATAGCAGCAAATGCCAAATAGACGTGTGTGAAACCAAAATTGGTTAAAAATCTGGTCTGATTTTGAGTGCTGTATGACACAAATCCATACTTGAATTGTTTTTTACTATGTGGAATTAGCCCTTTTAAGGCTTAGTATTCTTAAATGTTGTTATCTCTATTGCTGTCTCACATTATAGGAAAAGTATGAGCAAGATAGACAACACCATTTATGAACGCCATCTTTATTGAGTAGTATCGAGAAGCACCAACAATTGCACAAAACAATAGATGTAAGATTTTAATATATGTATTGTTCAGATGCAAATATATTTAGAAGAATCAGCATGTAAATAACGGTAATTTAGTATTAACGAAAATATTACTAACGCCATTTTATTTGGTGTGCATTTTATATGAATCCATATAGGGGAGCTTCTGTCGCATTTTTGGATGAGTTGGGACGGACTTGTTATAGTGTTAAATTAATAAAATTAATATTCCTTTTATTTTCATGGATTGTTTCTTTTATTCATATTGTGTAAGTACCTGTAACAATGTATTTAGGTCGGCTTATTTACTCGCGCGCTAACTGTGGAATAGTATTCGTATAATGTATGTCTAATAAACGAAAACCTTAGCTTGTGGTTAAAATTTATATCCCCTTATTGAATAGCTCCATCTCTTACATACAGTGAAATAGCGCTATTTGATAATGCGATATAATTGAGAATGCCAGCAATAAATTCTGATTTATGAAATATATAGTTCTTAATATCTAGTAACATTATGTTATTTAGCTGATTGATTGATTGACCGATGGCTTGACCTGCCGGGTCAATATCTAAGTTTAATTGTACTTGTAGCTTTATTAGCGAATATTATAATCTGTAGTTCAATTTAATGAAATTTTTAAATAACTTTTTTATCGCCTTTATCCAAATTACAATAGCCATTGTCATAAGGTATAGAAGTACTGAAACAATAATCCATTTGGTTAGCGCGTGAGAAATTGCGTCCTTTGTAATCATAATCGTTTATGTATGACGCATTATTTCTTGGTGTTAGCTGTATGAACAATATGCTGCTATTGAGTCAATGCTACGTGCAAGAGGTCGAAATGGAGAATTCAGAACGGTATTTTATAATGTTGTCTCAAACATTAAAAGCTTTATTTGGGACAGTATTTTAATGCTAATTTAAAAAAATCAAAAGGCCAGTCAAAAAAGAAACTTCGCACCGTTGTGTACTATTGTGTACGTTGTGTACCGTTGTGTTACGAAGAACAAGGGAAGAAAATGCAATTAATTTTCGGAGAAAAATTATGGCCACAATTCCTACGGGTGCCTAAGTCATAGTGCGAATCTGGAATCTGCTAAAGTTAAGCCATAATCGTGCCTTAATAGTGTTTCAGTTTTAGTAGTACGAAATACTATATAAACTTCACTAACTTTCTTCCTTTATAATTAATAATGTTTACTGCACCCTACATTTTTTCACGTATATTTCCTTCCACCCAAAGGTTGGCTGGAAGAAATTGCATTTGCGATAAGCCCGCCTTTGCGCTCATTTATATATGTATTTACTTTTGTTACTACTTTGTATTTCTTTTCTGTAAATGGTGCAATAAAGTGTTGATCTATCTATCTATCTATAAACTCAAAAATCAAACTATCGAAAATCAATTAAGATTAAGACACGATTGTGGCTTAACGTAAGCAAAATCGTCACCCAGGTTTCTAGAAATATCTTAGTCCGGTCAATGAGTGTGCGAGTTAAATTAACTTGAAAATTTCTGAAACTTGTTTACGGTGCTTAGATAACATACAACTTATTGACAGGACTATCTATTGAATTTATTTGTATGCCATTTCAACTCGGCCCAATCATTTTTGTAATATTGTAATGTCCCATTCGGTCAAGTACGCTTGTGTAATATTATTTTTATACAAAACCTTCGGATAAGCTGGTGTCGTAAGTGAACATGTAAGTATAACGCTCGGCAATTCTTCCAAATATTGTAAAGCCTCTGAATAATTCAAAATATATTTATATTAACTGTTCAAGTGTTCGTTTGATTTGTTTAACCTTCATTTAAATTACAATAAATTTAAATATTGGCATACCTATAGCATGGCATAGTTGTCCATATCATACAGTAATCTGTACTGTACTGTGTGTTTACACTACTGACTGAACATGGAAGACCTGAAGATACTCATTTGCATCCTTCACAATGTCATACGAATTAAATTTGATCAATAATATTATTTCAAAAGCATTGGTTTAGATCAATTTCTATGATCTTTTTTTTATTTCATTTAAAAGTATATTCCGCCATGGGGTGTGGGAAGTGACTTATAAATCTAATACTACCAATAAATTTCCACATACATGAAAATACCTACATATATGTATAAAATATACTTATTATAACTTCCTAATTAATAATATATAATAATGTCGTTTATTTTCTTTTTTACAAAGGTGAGAATTATAAATATGGTTCTAAAGTTGGTTTACATTTTGATACAGTTCACCCTTGATTGGAGACTAGCTCCTGAAATAGGTGTCTATAGGAACCTGTACTGCAGGTAGCTCACAGAAATAAAGGTAGCTAGAATTTCGGTTATCAACGTGGCTGCTCACTATTTTAACCAACACGACTAAATACTAAAGTGGCGCTCCCACATAATAAATACGTCTCGGTTACATAAATAGACAGTTATAACATGAAGTTAGCAATTATTGTTTTATCTCCGCTTCTCAAATAGATACGTTTTAGTCGTTAGTGGGCGCTGCCAGTGAGTGGTCCCCTGCGTCTGCGCATATAAAAATAAAATCGCTTTGTTTACATTTTTATTCAGTGTTGCCAAGTGGTGAATATGGCGAAACTTTTAAGCAAAGAACTGCCCGATATTGAGGTACGTAGGACCATGTATACATGGACTATTTTAGCCTAGCAAGTGTGAAGGCCAAATGGGGAAATACAGTTATCAAAATTTCGATGCACTTTGAGTTGAGTATAAATATTTTAGTTGTTTAATTGATAATATTTAAAGATAAATTATCTTAATTAAGTATATATGTCTAGTATGAATACAGAATAGTGTGTTTTGATTGCGATGTTCTTATTTCCAATTGATTTAGAAACATCCTATTATTGTTTTATTTTTTTATTCAAATATCCCGAAAAATTGTTGTAGGAACTTAAACAAATCAAATTTGCGCCAAGTCCCCATTGATAAAACTAGTTCATATTACGACGTAATGATAAATATTTACATTGTAAATGACAATAAACTACAACATAACAATCTAATGTTGAGAATCTGAGCGAGGTCAGTCGACTTGTATCTGATAAGGATGGGTCTAGGTCGTCTTTGTTATCTGTGTCATACAGATAAACAAAGGGAGAAAAATTTACAGTTGAATAATTTATTCTTTCATATGAAAATATAAAAAACAAGCGTACGTGTATAGTATATATATAATTGTTTCTTTGGTGTATAGCAATTCGTAAAATTAGATTCGATAAAGAAGCGAATGAGCTTCAGAGTCCTAAACGGTTTATGTCAGGCGGCGACAACATAAGACGTCAAAGGACGATGAAGATATACATGTCGAAGCGGAAAAGGCTCAAAATCATCAGAAGGGGTCATTATCGTCATCATCATCAATGAATATTCAGTGGGCAAATCAGTGGGTACAATCACGCACGCAAGTCGAGTTAATGAGTCACAATTGAAATAGATGATAAGAATTTTATATCAGGAACAATGAACATAGTCTGTGGTCACTTCATAATTTGCATTAATCATTTAAGTTAAAATTTCGCTAAACTAAATGAAACGGTAACGAATCCGTGGGTCAAGTTAAGGTTCACACGACACGATCGGGGTATGTGACACGTCCCGACTCCACTGTATTTCGAATCAGTCTGCCTTGCTTATGCGACGTTCATCTCAGAACTATAAGCAATGCATAATCATCAAATTTAGTTTCTCAGACCCACGGCTACGTTCGGCAGTGTTTATATAAACATCTCACACCGCCCCGCTTCTATGAAACAAACAAAGAACTTCCTTGCGGCCGATATCAACCGAGCTTTAATGATGTTAATATAAACAATGGCTTAGGAATGCACATCACCTGTGCGGGCCCCAGCCAACGCGCACTTGATAAAGCTCCGCGCCGACACGGCGATCCTGACTGTCACACGTCCTCGTGTGCCAAATAACTTTACACGCTCGGCTATCCTGCCCTTAAGTTAAACCAGCAATTAGGTCTCCAGTATCATCGGCACAACTTAGCATTAACAAATCCTCAACGTTCTAGAGGACACAGATCAGAATTAGCTTGAAAATATTATGAAAATAATTTAAATGTTGTCACACACATAATTACGATATCTCCCACAATTCAACACCAAATAATGTCCATTGCCAAGGTTCAATAACCTATAGTATTGTTGTTACAAACAATAAGTGTATCTACTACACTTAATCAATCAAGTGTATCAGCTGTACAACATAAAACATGTGTCTCAACTACACATCAACAATTATGTGTATCGGCTACACAACAACACGCATGTGCTTCGGCTGCACATCATCAACCATGTGTATCAGCTACACATCAACACGCATGAGCTTCGACTGCACATCATCAACCATGTGTATCAGCTACACATCAACACGCATGTGCATCGGCTGCGAATCAACAACCATGTGTATCGGCTACACATCAACACGCAAGCGCATCGGCTGCATATCAACAATCATGTGTACACATCAACAAATATGTGCATCGGTTGCACGACAACAATCATGTGTATCGCTTACACATCAACAAACATGTGCATCGGTTGCACGACATCAAAAATGTGTTTCGGTTACACATCCACAAACATGTGCATCGGTTGCACGACATCAATCATGTGTATTGGTTACACATCAACAAACATGTGCATCGGTTGCACGACATCAATCATGTGTATCAGTTACACATCAACAAACATGTGCATCGGTTGCACGACATCAATCATGTGTATCGGTTACACATCAACAAACATGTGCATTGGTTGCACAACATCAATCATGTGTATCGGTTACACATCAACAAACATGTGCATCGGCTGCACAACAACAATCATGTGTATCAGCTATACATCAACATCCATTTGCATCGGCTGCAAATAAATGACTTGTAACAACATCACTTTAATAATCATAAATCATAGGTAATTAATGAATTGCAGTAATTATGTGTGTTATAGCTGAACCTCATACTATTATAATATCAGAGTAAAATATCTTCACAAGTGACATCGCTATATCAGTAATATGTCAAAACTTGACAACCGTCACACAAAACTTAATGTCTTCACTTCAACTGAACAAACTTTCACATTCTGTCCAAATAAACTCCCATGTCTGTATACCTGTTACTCATTGCCACCGCGCAGCCTCTGGCCAGCTTAACTGGATTAGGAATCTGGCCTACGATTGACAACAAGAACAAGCCACAAACCAAAGAAATTAGGTTAATTCACTATCATAATTGTACAGGTCGTTTCAAATACAACCGCCGACAACGGCCTGACTGACGTATTGCCAGCATGATCTTAAAGTAGGTATTCACTTTTTGACGATGTCCCAATCGTAACCTTTAACAACGCTTTAACAACACATTTAAAAATTGATAACTTATAAAATATCAAACACCATCAAAATAAAATGAGATTTTTATACGCATGATACGCAAAAAGCACGCATATTGCCAGCTTGGCAGACTTCATCGCAAAATGTTATTCGCAAATCGTCAGAAACACATAATAAAAAAAAATAGGTACGCAAAAATACGCAGAACCATAAGCGCTGAACGTCAATTAAAATCTCAAATAGGTACGCATAATGTCATGATTACATGAAAACACAGGATGTTAAATAACTCTGACTTTTGTCAATTTAATTATCCATTTGTCAGTTTAATTATCCACGTTAAATACAAAACTCAGATGATAATAGGTACGCATAATGTCATAATTACATGAAAACACAGGATGTTAAATAACTCCGACTTTTGTCAATTTAATTATCCATTTGTCAGTTTAATTATCCACGTTAAATACAAAACTCAGATGATGTATCACTTGAAACAGACAAGCCAGGTGTCATTAATGTTATCGTTAAATTGCCTAATCCATGATGATCTAAAATAAAAAAAATAATTCATCACTGGCACGCAATCTGTTCTTGTCAACGTTTCAACAAAGGAAGGCGCTATAAATTAAAAATAATTTATAAACTACCTAGTTAAAAAACATCGTTGCCATTCAATCAAATTGAAATAATAATAATGATTTATTACATTCTTTTACTTCATTTACCTCAACTCAAATTTTCGATAGTATTCCACAAATGATCAAAAGTCATGAAATAGTGCTAGGCCTCACAGTGTGGGTTACTCACTATACGAAAATAAAAATCTTGACAAAAATTCCAAAACCATCACATGAACACGTAAATTTAAATTTCTTAAAGTACAAAGTCAGTGCTCCAAATTACAAACTTGCAACATTTTATAATAAAGGACGGATACTTAATCTGCGCACGGTTCAACTTAAACATAGCAGTCAGTTCCACAATAAATTTTGTTTGCAGATAACATGTTATAACATAAGTACTTTAAACAACCCCTTTTTTATCATAAATTTATGAGCTTTCGAAGTTGGGCCAAGTGCGCGGCAGTCGTCCCCTCGATCCGCGTCTCACGCCACTTTAAGTCGCGCTTACGCAGCGATATAAAAAGTAATTCATTCATTCATTCAAAAAAAAATATTTACAACAACAGCAGCAGCAATATAGCAGCGATATAGTTTGTAATTTGTATGATAAAATTAGTGCACTCAGTATATTTTTTTTTTTTTTTTTTTTTTTAATTATTATCAATTTTTATTAAAACGTAATCAATCTACAGAAACTCAAATTCTGTGGCTTTTGAGTACACGGTTCAATCAACCAACTCAAAACTAAAAGAGATAATTCAAATCAATCAAATAATTGATTGGTTGATAATTTCACCAGTATAAAAACTTAAGAAAAGAAAGTAATTAACTTTCATCTTTATGAAAATAAACTATAATCCACATGACTGTGACGTGTTATTCACAAACAAATAAAAATAAAACAATGTCCATATCTAACGCAGGTATCGATAAGCTAATTGCCTTCAAGAAACCGGTCAACAGAAATATGATAGAGATGAATTCATTAAATGAATTACTATAATTTCCTCAACTTGACGACTTATGATAAGAATTTTATATCAGGAACAATGAACATAGTCTGTGGTCACTTCATAATTTGCATTAATCATTTAAGTTAAAATTTCGCTAAACTAAATGAAACGGTAACGAATCCGTGGGTCAAGTTAAGGTTCACACGACACGATCGGGGTATGTGACACGTCCCGACTCCACTGTATTTCGAATCAGTCTGCCTTGCTTATGCGACGTTCATCTCAGAACTATAAGCAATGCATAATCATCAAATTTAGTTTCTCAGACCCACGGCTACGTTCGGCAGTGTTTATATAAACATCTCACACCGCCCCGCTTCTATGAAACAAACAAAGAACTTCCTTGCGGCCGATATCAACCGAGCTTTAATGATGTTAATATAAACAATGGCTTAGGAATGCACATCACCTGTGCGGGCCCCAGCCAACGCGCACTTGATAAAGCTCCGCGCCGACATACATATATGCCATATTACCTCATAATTTAGAATAATAGAAGACATGTAGGTTATGGCTTATATTATTCTATACTAGCTTTTACCAGCGGCTTCGCTCGCGGGAATTTCCACGGGAACAGTGCTTTTTCCCTGCATGAAAGGTATCCTATGTCCTCAGTTCTATGTGTATTTATGCGAAATTTTAGGAAGATTGGTTCAGTAGATAAAGCGCGAAGAGGTAACGTACCATATTTATAATATTTGTTTGGATAGGATTTTTATTTTTCCCGAACTTCCCAAGGGAGCAGAGGGACGGGGCCCTAGATAGATACGTATCTATTAATATCAATTTCCATAAGTTTTTGCACGTATAATATTCTTGGTTAGTAACAAACATGTTTTTCGTTTTCGATGATAATGATATAAGAATGATTTAATTTGTTTTGCTCACAGATTTCGATATCTAAATCTGTGGTTTTGAAATAATCTTGTTACCAGATCGATACGACTCAATACGGATAAAAAGAGGCATTTAGATTTGATAACTAGACGTCTCTCTCTCTCAGCCTAAAGACGTCCACTGCTGGACAAAGGCCTCCCCCAAGGATTTTATCCATGGGGGGTTTTGCCGTAATCGCCACGCTTGGCAGGCGGGTTGGCGATCGCAGTGTGATGGCATAGTACGCGGAAAGATGCTGCTGCCCATCCTCCGGTGTTTTAAATCCCTTAGTCGCCTCTTACGACACCCACGGGAAGAGATGGGTTGGTGCTATTCTAGGGCCACACCACAGGCCAGCAACTAGACGTCACTTACATTTATTTGAAGAGTCCGAAACTATAGTCTATATTTGACCTACAGTAAGTGAGTGGCCCGTTTATTTTGACTAGAAAATAAATAATTTATTTTTTTACTTTTCAGAACCTTTTAAAACTAAACCCGACGGTGAAGCCTTATACGAACCTTGTGCCGTCTGCGCAGACGAAGAAGAACAAGCAGCATTGGAAGAGAAACTCTGACAGGAAGTGCAATGCAAGTTTCTTCATTCATCATTATCATCTGCCTTACCCATCGACTATACCTTATCCCATCATTAGGGGTCGGCGCAAAATGTCCTTTCTCTCCACAAATTTCTATCCTTAGTCATAGTTTTATCCACTCCCAATACCTTCATAGCAAGTTTCTTCATTATGATACTTAATATATTTCGCGCGACTTCGTCTACGTCTACTATAGTTACTTAATCGTGTTTTTCATCCGCTAGTTTTTAAGTAAACGGTCATCATGCCTGACTGTAACACCTGAGGTCTCGGTTTCGATCCCCAGTCGAGTCAAGATGGACAATTATATTTACCAGATTGACCTGAGTTTTGGAAGTTTATCTACTCGTATTTTTCATAAAATATAGTATCGTTGAGTTAGTATCCCATAACACAAGTCTCGAACTTACTTTGGGGCTAACTCAATCTGTGTGATTTGTCCGTATATATTGATATTTATTTTATTTAAAACCTTCAGACAACTGTGCAATCTGCATACAATTTCATGATAATTACAAACATACTTACAGAAATACAGACAGACAATAATTCAAAAAAATCATAGAAAGGACACAGCTTAAAAATAATGTTGCTGTGACCGCAGGGTTTTTTTCTTAGACAAGTCAGTCTATGATGACACAGCTTAGATATAATTTGAAATTCCGTCAGCTATTTGACATGTTTCGATAACCTTTCTCAATAATCTACGCACTAGAGAAAAAGTATAAACAGAGACCAAGCTTCGTACGTTTAGTGATCATTTTGGTGATGAGAGAGAATCTCTATGCGTTGCAACCATGATGTTTAATCTGACGTTAATCGATATTCAATGACTGACTATTCTCGAAAAAGTAGTGCTAGGATCAATTTTGTGATATTATCGTGAAAATATTGACTGCAACTTTCTCGTTAAAGTTACTCTTGGGAACTTCAATCGAACAACTTATGTTAAAATTAAAAGCAATCGATTTTTTATAAAGCTTGGACTCTAAAGCTGCTCTGCGCAAGTGCTCAACGCGTAACCGGTCCAAATGTGATGTAAGAAAAATAATCTTTATTAAATAATGTAGATATAAACAAGATAGATTATTATTAAATGGATAACGTAGTTGATACAATGTTTACCTATCTGCGAAGCTTTTAATAATTATCTACTTTATCAGAATAATACTCAGTAAATTTTACATTATCTATACATATAATAAAACAGTAAAAATATTTTGTCTGTACATTTAGTATTTTTGACTGAAATGGATAGAGGGATACTTAAAAAGAACGATTGAAATCAAACTGTTTTTTTTTTAATTTCTTGTCTGTCTGTCTGTCTGTATGTATGATCACGCTAATCTCCGAAAGTACTGAACCGATTTGAATGAAACTTTTTTTGTTGTATAGCTATTAAGCCTGGGCAACATTTAGGCTATAATTAATTTTGAAAACTGGAACACCTGATGAAGAACCAAAACAGAACATTTAAACTATAAGAAATATGGACATGGTGCCTTAACAAAAGTCGTTTAATCTGATGAGCATTTTCTGTTGACGTATAAAAATCGAAGATCAGGATCATCTGATGAAGAATTCCAAGAGACCAGCAATACTTTATCATATATGGAAATGGCGCCTTAGTAAAAGTCGTTTAACCTGATGAGCATTTTCTGCTGACGTATAGAAATTGAAGATCTGGAACATCTGATGAAAAGCTCCAAGATAGATTTTTCATCTAAGCGAAACACACGCGGGCGAAGCCGCGGGCGTCAGCTAGTGTATAATAAAATATGTAACTATCGTCTATAATTGCTGTAAGAAAGGTTTCAAAATATATATTTTTTTAATTACAGACCTGTCCCTCTCTAACGAAGAATTTCGACGACATAAAGCACACTACTCTCTCCGAGAGGGGCGCCCTGAGGGAAGCGGCGCGTTGTCTCAAATGCGCAGACGCACCGTGCCAGAAGTCCTGTCCGACTCAGATCGACGTCAAGAGTTTCATAGCTAGCATCAGTACTAAGGTTAGTGTGTATAAAATAACTGCCGCTAGATAGCGGTGGTTTTCAAGTCATGTCGGATGCCTCAAATAGCGCGTTGTCTCAAATGCGCAGACGCACCGTGCCAGAAGTCCTGTCCCACTTAGATCGACGTCAAGAGTTTTATATCTAGCATCAGTACTAAGGTTGTTTGGTGTATATGAAACTGGCGCGCTAGATAGCGGTGGTCGTCAAGTCATGTCGGATGCCTCAAATAGCGCGTTGTCTCAAATGCGCAGACGCACCGTGCCAGAAGTCCTGTCCCACCCAGATCGACGTCAAGAGTTTCATATCTAGCATCAGTACTAAGGTTAGTTGCTGTGTATATGAAACTGCCGCTAGATAGCGGTGGTTGTCAAGTCATGTCGGATGCCTCAAATAGCGCGTTGTCTCAAATGCGCAGGCGCACCGTGCTAGAAGTCCTGTCCAACTTAGATCGACGTCAAGAGTTTCATTTGAGTTTCATATCTAGCATTAGTACTAAGGTTAGTTTAGTGTGTAACAAACATAACATGTTTTATTATATTTGTTTCTTATATTTTATTTTATTTTTGACTGTACACAATCTAGTGTATGCATAAAGTTAATAAATAGCCCCTCTGGCATGTTAGGCGACCAAGACTGTTTCATGAGTTTCTTTCGGCATTTCTTCTCAGTAGTGGTCGTTCCATATTATGATTAAATAATTAGTTTTCGACGTGAAAAAGAGCCTTCTTTGAAGGCCAAGTTTAAATAAAAAAAAATGACTTTGACTATACGACAACTGCCGCTAGATAGCGGTGGTTGTCAAGTCATGTCGGATGCTAAAACACACTCCATAAGAAATACCTTGGGTCTTTCTTATATAGTTATAATAAATCTTGGTTTGTACACTACTCTTTGAATAATCAATAGTCATTTAAGCTAAGACTTTTTTGCTGTCGTGCTCTCTCTGTCTAGACATAAGTAAGTACGTCGCGAGAAGGTATAGAGATAGCTCAAGAGTTGAAGTTGCTTTTTGCTAAAAGTCAGCCCCACACCTTACATTGAAAAACAAAGATTCTTAAGCCGCATATTGACAAGTAATTTGGATTGAAGATGTCTTCAATTCTAGTACTCCCTCTATAGAAGTAAAAAGGTCCATAGCTCAAGATTTAAGGGCTAGTCACTAGTTGATCTACGTCAAGTTTTACCTCAGGTATTCGTCTATATTGGATTTGTAAGTTTCTGCAATCAAATTTTAAATCGGAAAAAGACACGTTTAGCTTTGTTAAAGTTCATTCGTTTCAGAAAAAAAATATATATAAAATTTATTATCTCCCCAGAACTACTATGGCGCTGCCAAGGCGATCCTATCGGACAACCCACTGGGGCTCACATGCGGTATGGTGTGTCCCACCAGCGACCTGTGTGTCGGAGGATGCAACCTCCACGCATCTGAGGAAGGCGCCATCAACATCGGTGGACTCCAGCACTTTGCTGTTGATGTAAGTGGCTTTATTGGTACCTTTTTTTAAACACTTCTTACGATGGCACTGTAAGTCGCCACCATATCGCAGCGACTTTTAATACAAGAATAAGGCCATTGTACGTCGGAGGATGCAACCTCCACGCCTCTGAAGAAGGCCATGAGCACTTTGCTGTTGATATAATTGGCTTTAAATTGCTTTAGGTGATATTTCATCTTGTCGACGAAGAGGCACATATTCAATGATGTCTCTGTGATCAATGCCGTAAAAACAGGAAGCGATCACCGATTGGTAAGAGGCACATTGAATCTTAGAATAAAACTCGAAAGGTGTCGACTGATGAAGTCTACGCTCCGACCAGCGCCTATCCAGCTCCAAAACCCCGAGAGCTTTCAGCTCGAATTGCAGAATCGCTTCGAATGCCTGGGAGACTGCGAAAATCTGGACGATTATAATGACAGGTTTGTGCAAATTGTCCAAACAGCTGGGTCTAAGGCTTTCAAAACCCGCCGTTCAAAAGGAACCAAAAAGATCTCGGACCTCACCAACAAACTCATGGAAGAAAGACGAAACTTGGTTCTGCAGTCCTCTGACGATGCTGCTCAGTATCGGCGTCTAAACAGACAGATCTCCAAGTCCTTAACTCGTGATTTACGCCAATTCAATACTGACCGTATTGAAGAGGCGATCAAGCGAAATAAGGGCTCAAAAGTATTTGCAAGGGATCTGTCTGTTGGTCAAAGCCAACTGACCAAGCTGAAGACTGAGGATGGCAGAATCATTTCGTCGAAGCCAGAGCTGTTGGAAGAGGTTGAGAAGTTCTACGGACAATTATACACCAGCGTACGCACACCTGTCAGTAATCTGGCCAAAGATCCAAGAGCCAGATTAACCCGACACTACACCGAAGATATCCCGGACGTCAGCCTTTATGAGATTAGAATGGCTCTCAAACAGTTAAAAAACAATAAGGCACCGGGTGATGATGGAATCACGGCTGAGCTTCTGAAAGCAGGTGGAACGCCGGTATTAAGAGCTCTTCAGAAGCTATTTGATTCCGTCATACTCGAGGGACAAACGCCTACGGCATGGCACAGAAGTGTGGTGGTACTTTTCTTCAAAAAAGGTGACAAAACCCTATTGAAGAATTATAGGCCTATCTCACTTCTGAGCCATGTCTACAAACTGTTTTCGAGAGTCATTACGAATCGTCTCGCTCGCAGGTTTGACGACTTCCAGCCTCCCGAACAAGCCGGTTTCCGAAAAGGCTTTAGTACCGTAGACCACATACATACGCTGCGGCAGATTATACAGAAGACTGAGGAGTATAATCAGCCATTATGCTTGGCGTTTGTGGACTACGAGAAAGCCTTCGATTCGATCGAGACCTGGGCTGTGCTACAGTCTCTCCAACGGTGCCAAATTGACTATCGATATATCGAAGCGCTGAAGTGTTTGTACGAAAACGCCACCATGTCGGTCCGTCTCCAGGATCAAGGCTCCAAACCTATCCAGTTGCAGCGAGGTGAGACAGGGAGACGTGATATCTCCGAAACTGTTCACCGCCGCCCTGGAAGATGTTTTCAAGCTTCTGGACTGGAGCGGACTCGGCATCAATATCAACGGCGAGTACCTCACTCACCTTCGATTCGCTGACGATATCGTAGTCATGGCTGAGACCTTGGAAGACCTAGGCACAATGCTCGATGGCCTCTGTAGAGCCTCTCAACAAGTGGGTCTAAAAATGAACATGGACAAGACGAAAATTATGTTTAATATCCGTGTCGCACCCACTCCTCTGAAGGTTGGAGACTCTACACTCGAAGTTGTTGACAATTATCTATACTTGGGACAAACAGTTCAGTTAGGTAAGTCCAACTTCGAGAAAGAGGTCAACCGTCGAATCCAACTCGGCTGGGCAGCGTTCGGGAAGCTTCGCGATATCTTCTCGTCCAAAATACCGCAGTGTCTCAAGACTAAGGTCTTTGACCAGTGTGTGTTGCCAGTAATGACATACGGAACAGAGACGTGGTCGCTTACTATGGGCCTCATAAGAAGGCTCAAGGTCACCCAAAGGGCGATGGAGCGCGCTATGCTCGGAGTTTCTCTGCGTGATCGAATCAGAAATGAGGAGATCCGTAGGAGAACTAAAGTAACCGACATAGCCCGCAGAATCGCGAAACTTAAGTGGCAGTGGGCGGGGCACATAGCTCGTAGAACAGATAGCCGTTGGGGCAGAAAAGTTCTCGAGTGGCGACCACGAACCGGAAAGCGTAGTGTTGGCAGGCCTCCCACTCGGTGGACCGACGACCTGGTGAAGGTCGCGGGATGCGCATGGATGCGGGCAGCGCAGGACCGGTCGTTATGGAAATCCTTGGGGGAGGCCTTTGTCCAGCAGTGGACGTCTTTCGGCTGAGAGAGAGAGATATTTCTACAGATTTTGTCAAAAAAGAAATTATGTAGGTATAGGGTCTCTTATCTCCAACGATGGCCGACTTTATAAGTAAAAGTTTAATGTAACATACCTAATGTTGTTGTTTTATTCCGCAATAAAAAGACAGTAGTTTTCGAATGACAGTCGGGCAGACTGAATGAGGTTCACGAATGGTTACTATCTGAAGTCTCAAGGTTAGCAAAGAAAAACACAGATATTAAGGTAATTTTACGACACATCATCTGACTATTCACCAGTGTGTAATACGGTCATTGTCGCTAAAGGATAGTCGTTTAGTCATGCCAGTTGCTACTTGATAAATTTAACACCAGTCAGTACACACATACTTGAAAAATTAAGGCTACATATTATACAATCGACCTCCGTGATGACGACTCCGTCATAACGACCTCCGTGGCGCAGTGGTAAAGACCTTGCCTCTGAATCAGGGGGTCCCGGGTTCGATCCCCGGACAGGTCAAGATGAAAAATGATCTTTTTCAGATTGACCTGGGTCTTGGATGTTTATCTATATATGTATTTGTTATAAAATATAGTATCGTTGAGGTAGTATCCCATAACACAAGTCTCGAACTTACTTTGGGGCTAGCTCAATCTGTGTGATTTGTCCGTATATATTTATTTATTTATTATTATTTACAAAATGCAAAATTTGTAATGAATGATGCTAAACTAATTATTCAGTAGCTCGGTGACCGTAAAAAAAATTAAAAATTCGGTGCGTTTAATACCTGTGTAGTTTTATTTACATCCTATCCTAATATTATAAATGCGAAAGTAAGTTTGTTTGTTATCTCTTCACGCTTTATCTACTGAATCAATCTTCCTGAAATTTCGCATACACATAGTTAGAAGTACTGAGAAGGACATAGGGTACCTTTCATCCCGGGAAAAAGGGACTGTTCCCGTGGGCGAAACCGCGGGAAAAAGCTAGTATAATTACTATTTATTTATAAAAAATAATTAGTAATTTATTAGTTTAATTAGTATTA
>CM031580.1:5281746-5332718 GCA_018467065.1 Ephestia elutella | reverse complement strand
TCTTTTTTTGTTGGCTTTGCTATTTCTTTCACAAGAACTCGTTGGGTTGTTCCCAAAGTACTCCATTCTTTTGTTCTAAAAAGATAAGAATCTCATACATGAGTTTCCAAGTTACTCCACGAAATTATTATTATTAAAAAATACTTATTATTTTGTTCCCAATCTACTCCATAGGTATTTTGATTTATTCTCAATGTTCTCCGCTGATTATTTGATTGATACCAATTCTCAAACTACTCCATCTAAATAATTATAAAATATTTCACTATGTACAGTCAGTCACAAAATCGTTCAAACAATATAGTTCTGATTAAAGTTCTGAATAAATTCTGAATAAGTTCTAAATTAAAGAGAAAAAAGTTGAAAGCAAGTTTGAATTGAAAATGTGTGCATGTTAGCTTGTTATAGGTAATGGATGTACGAACGAATGTGAGTCGCAACCTAGCTGCTAAGATGGAAATTTGATGTTTCTTTTTATGAAAATATTTTAAGTTTTTGCAAAAATATACTTTTATCAGTTACTTCTTGAGTTTCTCTCAAGCCGAATTCCTACATATATATATAATAATCATGAATCTCTTTGGTGGAAAATATGTAAAAAAAAGCTAATTTATTAAATGAATGAATGAATGAATGAATGATACTTTATTTGCTTTGAAAAGGGTATACAAGGGTGGTTTTACAAAATATTTATCTCCTCTTCAGCCATTGTCAATAGCATGCAAATGATGTTACAAAATATACAAAAATACAAATATTCGCACAAAATATACAAGAATACAATCGCTATTTCGAGTAGATAGATTGTTTGAAGCTGAAAAACTCTTGTAATGTGTAGAAGCCAGTCAGTCAAATGTTTTTTAAATAATTTAATTGTCATATTTTTAAATTCTTTTGGAATTTGATTATAAATTTTAATACACATACAGTAGCAGTTTTTTTGAAATCGTTCGCTTTTAGGTACTACTTCAATTACTAATCTGTCACCATTTCTGGTATTCCTGGGATAATAATCTCTAGCTTCTTTGAACAAACTGTAGTTAAGCCTTACAAACTTTGCCGCTTCTAATATATATAAGCAAGCAAGAGGAAGAACTTTTAGTGATTTAAAAAGAGGCTTACAAGAAGCATCTGGTGGAACTCCACAGATAGCCCTTATACATTTTTTTTGTGCAACAAATACATTATTGATGTTTGTACAGTTTCCCCAAATTAAGAGACCATAACGTAACACTGATTCAACATATGCAAAGTATGCTGTTAGGGCTGTACTTTTAGAAGCTGTTCTTGCTAGTTTGTATAGCGCATATGAAAATCTATTTACTTTCATACATGTGTTTTCTACTTGTTTCTTCCAGTCTAGTTTGCTGTCAATAACTAATCCTAGGAACTGACCACAATCTGAATTTTTTAGTATTTGTCCATTGTGAGCAATATTTAATGTCCGCGTTAATTTATTAAAATTAATAAAAAATGTTTTGTTAATATTAATTTGCAAATTATTACTTAAAAGCCATTCAATTATTATTGTTAGAGTATTATTAATGTCATTTTCGTGCTCATTTATCGTCATATTTTTCTTGTAGTCACTATTACTGAGATGTCATCCGCAAAGAGAACGCTTTTATGTCTAATAACATTTGGTAGGTCGTTTATATATACGAGAAATAATAGTGGTCCAAGGATACTTCCCTGAGGAACCCCAAACTTATTCTCCTTGTACTCAGATCTGTATTTATTAACAAATAAATTTTGTTCTAATTGCGATATTTCTACACTTTGCATTCTGTTTTGTAAGTATGTTTTTATCCAATTTAAAGCATTGCCTCTAATACCATAGTTCTCTAATTTCATTAAAAGTTGCTCATGAGAAACAAGGTCAAATGCCCTTGACATGTCAAAAGAGTATTGTTGTATAGTTATCATCATTTAAGCTATGCAAGGTAGTATTTACTAGGTCAAAGGCTGCTAAGCTAGTGGACTTTCTTTTTGAAATCCATACTGGTTATTGTTGAGTATGTTGTACTTGTTGAAAAAAGAAGTTAACTTATTATGCATAACTTTCTCAAATATCTTTGACATAATAGGAATCAGCGTGATTGCTCGGTAGTTGCTAAACTCACTTTTTTTACCTTTCTTATACAATGGTTTAACTATGGATAGCTTCAGCTTTTCAGGAAAAATTCCTGTTTCCATAGACATATTTATTAAAAATGCTAAAATTGGACTGATTTCTTCTTTACATGATTTAACAACAAATGTACAGATATCATCATAGCCCTCTGAGGTAGTGTTATTTAGTGACGATATGACTTTCATAACATCATATTCGTCAATAGGAGTCAAGTAAATAGAATTATTTATGGTCTTTTGAAAATTAGAATTGTTGGTCAAATTGTTATTCTGATTATTAGTAGAGTTTATGAAGAATTCATTAAATATGTCAGCATTTTCTTTGGGATCGTCAACTATTTTATTGTTGTATTCCATTTTATTTATAAAATTAATACTTCCCTGTGTAGCGTCAGTTTCATTTTTTATTACTCTCTATGTAGCTTTACATATATTTTTCTTTTTGCTATTCATTATATATTTCTTATTTGTATCTTTTTTTGCTTGAAATATACACTTTTTGAGCAGTTTAGAATAGGCTTTATATTTATCTTTTTTTTTCTTATGTACATAGTAAGTTCGTCTTAAAGTCTTACTTGTCGTACAACTTTTTTTTAATCCCGGAGACATCCAATTTAGATCACGTCTTGGATTTAATTTTATTCTAATAACAGGAAAACAGAGTTTATATAATAAGCAGAACCAGTCATAAAATTCGTTGAAAGCAATATTAGGATCACTTTCATTATACACTTCGTTGAATGATAGGCTAGCGAGATAGGTTTTAAATTTTTTTATATTTTCTTGGGAGTAGCACCTTTTGTAAATGTACATAAATTTTGGAAGTGTAGGTTTTCTTTGTATATTAAAACTTAATAACTGCGCTGTATCATGATCAGATAGACAGAGTGGTAGAACATATCCATTCGCATTTTTTACATTACTTATTATGTGGTCTAGGCATGATTTATCTCGTGTCGGTATTGTTACATACTGTTGGAGATTATAATTGTTTAGTATACTTGCATATTGTTTAGTATAGTTATTGTCTAATAAGATGTTTATATTAATATCTCCTACAATAACTATTTTTTAAAATGTTCTTGATTGTTTATTTTTGAATATAAATGTTGATATACAAATGTTGATAATTGAATTGTAAGTCTTTTATTTAAAATTTTCTTTATATATAAAAATATTGTTGCAAAGCTTTTAAGCCTGACTGTACTATACGTCAGCTACACTTTTTATTCTAATTAATGCGTTTTGATATTAAAATCGCGTGGGAGTACTTTGAGAACATTTTAATATTACCGCGGAGTAGAATGAAAACTTAATTTGAAATATTATTTTTTTCATGGAGTAGTTTGGGAACATTTTTTTGATTACTTTAAATAAGCCAACTCGTTCTTGTGAAAGAAATAGCAAACACATAGTTCTTCGTTTGTATTTCACTAGCTTTTGTCTTCAGCTCACTCTCTCTCTCTCTCTCTTCTGTGCCGAAAGACGGTCCACTGCTGGACAAAGGCCTCCTCCAAGGATTTCCACAACGGACCGGTCCTGCGCTGCCCGCATCCATGCGCAACCCGCGACCTTCACCAGGTCGTCGGTCCACCGAGTGGGAGGCCTGCCAACACTACGTTTTTTTCTCAGCTCACTCATGTGAATTTAATTTTTCACTTATTTCATACCCTTTGTTGGTAATTTTTCAAATTCCTTTTGCTCATTTAAAGGAATTATAATTTGATTTTGAATACATCTTAAAATTTTACATTTTCTGGTCTTTACCTCTGCGAAATTTTAAGATGGATCTGGAGTTCCCATTCCCACACCTAAAGGTTCAAAAATTACATGCTAGTACATTTAAATCTATTTATTTATTTTTTAAGTTGTATAATTAACTGTACCCATTAGAGGCATAACTTTCTAACCCGCATGAGTCATGTAGAACAAAAGAATGTAATTAACTTCAATCAATTTTACACTTCAATAGTTGCGCCCACGTGGCCCTATTGACGCGAGGACAAATGCTTCTTTTGAATTAAAAATAATTGTACCTAGTTATTATTATGTTAATATTTATTTTCTTTGAAATAGATCTTTAAGATGTTGGTTTTATCAACTTGAGAGGATATTCCTAATAGCTGAAACAATGAATATTTGTAGCGTATTATTATAATTTTTCACACTAAAAAAGGTACGCTACAAGGAAGAATACTAGGGCCTCTTTTCTTCATGATATATGTGCGTGGATAGTTCGTACGCTAGTAGTAGATAGCACTAATAATAATCACATATTTTTGAAGTGTCCTGGCTATTTGTATAAGTAGATAAGTTTTGAAAGAAAAAAGAAATTGAAAAAAGACAGGTTTTAGTTGGTCGAAGTTTCACGTTTATTACGTGTGATTTTTGTTTGTTTAACGGAAATAGGTATAGAGCAGCGTAGGTCCAGATGGAGGAAAATCGTTATGTCTGCTCCTTGTCCTAAAGACCAGAGGTCGGAAAAGAAACATTCAATTTAATTGTCAACTAGATATTGAGCTATTTATAAATATCATACTCACTGAACACCAAGGCGACACTGCGGTGATGTCCCAAGCCTTATTGTATCGACACATCTGGTACATGTTGTATACTAGAGAAGGGTGGATGTCATAGTTGAAACCCAGACGGAGGGACACGTTGGTTATCATCTGTAAGAGGAATTGTATAGATGCAGTATCATGTCTTAACTTAATCTTTTAAGGGGTAGACAAAGCCAAGAGTAGCGAGACTTAAAGGTCGAAGAGGACAATTTGTTCGTTGAAATCTTGAGTCTAAGGGATACAATACTCCTAGAACGAGGTATGACAATTGGAAGATGAATAAGCTATTAACATTGGGAGTGTTAGGGCCATCTGATAAATTTTATGGATGTGTTAAAATAAAAAGCGATATTTGTTTAGAAAATATTTCATTATTTATACTAATGATAAGATCATCGATGTAATAAGTACTTACCTCTCTGAATTCTTGTTTAGACTGAAAGATGCGTTTTTGGGTGAGAGTGTCATTGTTGTCTTCTACTTGAGTTTTCCACTTTTCACACGATTTATATGGCTGAAAAAAACAACAGGTACTTTATAGACGATTGTCCAAAAATCGGGTGTAATATTTTCAGGCTATGTTAATGTAGTGCATACCTAGGTACTTATAAATTATTTAAACAAAGTATGCCAGTTTTAAATGCTTGCATCATTGTTACCTTCAATTTCTTCTCATCAAGTTCTTTAGGAATGTCATAATTTTCCGCGTCAGTCCTAAACAGCCCCTCTGTGAAGGCACGGAATGTGGACCCAGATACCTCGTCATCCACGTATTTTATCTGAAAAAACAGAACGCAATCTATATATTTATAAAATTCTTCCGTTATGGAGTGGCTGGCAGGCTTCGCGCAATCAAAACTACAGGGCCTTAAAGAGATGTTCCCGCCTTACGAAAACAAAGTACAGGGCCCATGTTAGTATAGGGAATAATACTACCTACTTCTTCGTCATGTCGACCTGATTATAATTGCTATATGTCTATTTTATTGGTTTTGCATCAGGTTTTTCTACGAGCATGTGGCAGCACCAGCGTAAGGAGTAAACAGAGTATTTTCAAGTTTTTTAAAACGTGAAGAATGGCGTTATTGACTTGTGCAGCAAGGGGTGGGTTTACTGCATGTGCTGGTGTCGCCATCTACGTCGAGCTTTGCATAAATTCCCTATTCTTTTGCTATTTTTACTGGCAAGAACAGAAAACAGCAATTGGTGTGTGAAGTTATAAAACAAAGTGATTACAAACTTAGAGTTTTATGTTCTTCATTATGAATCACACAATTTTATACAGGTGTAACAAATTTATTCATACAGTTGCTACTAACATAATAACCGTAAAGTATCCATATTACATTCTTTATAATGAGTCATACATACGTTATAGTGTTACTTCTTAGCAAATCTTAAAGATCTTTTAAAGTAAATATCTACCTATATCAGCAATTTAGTCGCTAATAGAGAAGTGCCCGAATAATCCGAACGTTCAAAAGTAATTTAAATCAAATGCCATCACATAATGAGAAAGAAAGAGAGAAGACTATTTTTATGCTGTTCGTCTACGTAGCAACAGGACAGCATCGCAGTTCATTCATTCTATTTATGGGGATAATCTATCGAAGGGCTTCAATAAGGCTCCTAGATGTAAAAGCCATCCATTGTCCTTGTCTTCCAGACATAGTCCGGGAGCTGAATAACGTCTTACTAGATAGTCATGAGGGTTTTCAGTCAATAGTCCAGGGTACCGCCGCTAAATGTACCCTCACTGTGAGGTTGTTTCTGCGATATAACTTACCAAATAGTCGTGAGGGTTGTCAGTCAATAGTCCAGGGTACCGCTGCGTTACGTACCTTCACTGTGACTTTGTTCCTGCGACACAACTCACCAGATAATCGAGAGGGTTTTCAGTCAATAGTCCAGGGGTATCGCTGCTTCACGTACCCTCACTGAAAGGTTGTTCCTGAGACATAACTCAACTAACCATATAGTCGTGAGGGTTGTTAGTCAATAGTCCAGGGTACCACTGCTTCAAGGCCTGTGCGTTTTGCTGGGTCCCCACCCAGCAAAACGCACAGGTACTTATATTAATTCTGTGGCACAGGCCTATACCTAATTACTTTCACTGTGAGGTTGTTCCTGCGATATAACTTACCAGATAGTCGTGAGGGTTAATTGTCAGTCAATAGTCCAGGGGTATCGCTGCTTCACGTACCCTCATTGAGAGGTTGTTCCTGAGACATAACTCAACTCACCAGATAGTCATGAGGGTTGTCAGTCAACAGTCCAGGGTACCGCTGCTTCCAGGCCTGTGCGTGTTGCTGGGTGGACATGTATCCTTCACTCGTGAGGTTCCCAGCGAAAGTGGCGTTGATTCGAGGGTTCCACTCCCATTGACTGATCAGATTCACGTCCGCTGCGCATATACGTTGCTGGAAATGAACAAATGTCAGTGAACATTTAAAATACCAAGCCCTGATTGTAAATTAAATTATATTTCTCAAAGGTACAAACTTTTATTAACGGTATTGAGAATTCGGGACATAGCGCGAAAGGGACTAAACCGTCATTACTCGTGATCAAAGTCGTCGTCAAGACAATCAAGAGTCCGACCTCGATGGGGTTGTGTTGTGTCATATTAACACAGAGTTTAAATACTTTTGACTTTGAGTACCTACCCTCTGCCTCGCCAGTTCCGACACAGAGAGGTTAAACTACAGAAAACTGAATGAATGGCAAATAAAATCTTATTAAAGCAAAATTTCATCCGCGAATAAAAATTCCATATAACATCAAAATCAACCGAATTGCGACACCACGTCATAGTTTGGCACGTAGTCAATAGTTTAAGAAAAGATTTCTTCTGGACCTGTGGCTGTAAGGTAAAGCAGCGCTGACTTACGTTGGACCTGTTCCTGTAAGTTAAAGCCACTTCTGTAATTATTCAGGATGTTGTTCTTGAAATCTGACAGTTTCTTCAGTTCGGGTATTTCTGATGCTGACGGGTTGCTCGCGCCGTGTCGGTACGCGAGCCAGAAAGCTATCGGCTGGCATCCTGTAACGGTGGCAGAACATTATATTTTTATTTCACTTGGCTACACTACGACGAGGATTCAAATTATCATCTTTGTATAGTTTGTAATTGCAGAGAGCAACACGCTCCCTAGTCCGTGTCCCAATTTAAAGGGTTTTTAACGTTTTTTATTATTATTTTTGGATTACATCGATCTCTTGCTGAGTTTCCTAAAAAAAATTAAGTATACCTATCAGAACACTCGTTCATTAAATCTCTACATATGCTACATTGGTCATCCGTTATTGTATCTATCTCTCGAGTTGCGACTTTTAGTTCCATTGTTTTGTAACATCGTCAGTTCTATTGATGAAAACATCGTCAGTTCTATCTATATGAAAACGTGATGTTGTGTGATAATGACGTCTGTTTATATAAAAGCCCGGTTTTTATTATCTAGGTGTACGGTACAGAGCACAGATTTATATTAGGCTAGATTGCGCATCTGATCACATAGTACTGGATTCGAACGTGTCACATTTTGATGTAAAACATCCATTGGCGGGACTTGACAGTAAAATCAACGAATGAAGTGAGTGCCACGATGTTCAGATGTTTTATATCTGCCGGGAGTCCCGAGACAGCCAACTTTTTTCATAGGTACCTTTGATTCTTGTAGAATTTTTACATTTAATTACTGCTTAATTTGGCTTTTTTAATTTTCAACACAACATCGAATACGATATAGAAGTCACCCTAAATGAGGCGTGACAGGTCAGTGCGTAGCACTAACTTCATACAAATATAGGACAACGACTGGTCGCTGGGCATGCAGTATCTAGCATAACATAATCTATGGCATGGAGTTAATCTCGTCAGATGTAACCAGCATCCGTGCGGTCATCGTAATATACAGACACACAAAAATAGATCGGGCACGTGCGACACACATACGATGCACTATTATGTCTATGGCGTTCCATAACTGGACCATTGAATTTCAGTTAAGCAAACGACAGGTGCATGGGCTCCTCATAAAATACTTACTTACTAGATCTTAGAAAAGACCTACTTCTTAAAAAGCCTCTACAATGTTGACAAGAACATATTAACGAAAAAATATGAACCCTGAAAAAAGTGATAATCTATGGGAACGCTTCAATGATTTCAATTTCGACATTGATTTAGGATCGGTCTATGTCCAATCCAGTTTTCTCGTACTAGTCTGCCTTGTTTGAATATTTATTACTCATGCTATATAATACCATTTAGTGTCCTAAAAGCAGCAGATAAGACACCACCAGTCATTATCGTTTCAATGTTTCAAAGGAAGGTTAGGTATTTTACCTACAAAGCATCGAATCTTAAAGGCACGCTATTTTCTTGGGTTTAACAAGCTAACCTTAGCCATTAAATATTTGGGGCCTTAAAATGAGGCAAGAATAGGGAGACTTTGTTTAAAAACCAATACGCGTTCGTTCAATGGCGGAAGTAGCGTGCTAATGCAGAAGGTCGTAAAATATCTACATAGATACACCGTGGATCACTATTAATAGGTTCCATAAATACGATGGATGGTGACCTCACGCTTTCAATTAGCCAGTTGGAGTGACGACTGCTTACTAAAAGCACCAGTTGTACAAATTTATCTAATTTTGGGTAGTTACTTTAATTTAACCATGGACCGACCTTTACAACTTTAAAGGATTTTAACTTATCGTTTGCCTTTATGGAGCTTTCAATATCAACAGTCTTTATCTTATCGTCTCTATTCGAGACAACGACAACTAATTTTTCAAAATTTGGAAGCGGTCCAATAAAAGGCCTACTAATGGTTAACTATTAAGAATGTTAATTTTCCCTGCCTGCATGGGCATTATATCTCGGTAATAGCGGCGAATTTCCAATGAATTTGGCCAGGTTGCTATGCAATTAAAATTATCATTTTTAAATACGATGATGACGAAAAACAAATTTACAAATCAAATCAAAAATTCTTTATTGAAACTTGGCCTTCAAAGAAGGCTCTTTTTCACGTCAAAAACTAATTAAATAATCATAGTGTATTATGTCTCAAAGCTACAAACTACTATTGAAGTGATAGACGCTTAGACATCTTCGGAGCTTTACAACTATGATAGTGGAAAATTCCAACTAGGTTATACGGCAAATCGGCTGACTAATCGTGACCTCAGGAAGACAAACGACGCCTATTAGCCGTTTGTCAAGTCAGTAGACGTACTAAATGGCCACACCACTGATTGGATTTCGCCTCTGTTTGACGTGTCAATATTTCTTTTGATCAGTTTCATTAGCTCTTATTTTCGTCACTGATGTGTTTTTAATTTGTTGATGTATCATTCATCAGAATATAATTAGGTTGTATTATTGTTTCGTCTTGAGCGATGATAGCTATCAATGGGTGTGTCGTTGATTTGATTATGTCCATGGGATCGGATCATAGTTAAGTGCTGCTGTACTAAGATGGTTAAGTTTGGGAAACATTAGTAAAGTTCTTAATTGTTATTAAGTAAATTGAAGTCACTTTGCTCATTAGCGGATTGGATGGTATGATGTGATGGCCAAAGATACATATATGACCACAGGCAAACAAAAAATGCCCTTGGATCAAACTAGAACGTCTCAATCGGTAGGTCCACGGGGTATTCATCAAAAAGAAAGCAGTTACTTATAGTACGTCTATCTATCTAGATGTTCTATTTCCTTGGTTGAATAAAATTTGATGCCTTATTCTACTAAATCGAAATCGTTTACAAAGGCACAAGCGATTTTAAGTTACTGGCAATGACCTGCGCGGTAGTAAAGCTAGTTTTGAGATACAGAATCATGTCTTCATCCCTTACGGGGTACGCAGAGCCACGAGTCGTGGAACTCGAAGGCTCTGCCTATCCCGTAAGGGCTAAGCTTAGCTGAATAGTGGACTAACTGATGGGATGGGATGGAGATTCACGTATAGTGACAGGTTGCTAGCCTGTCGCCTGTGAGTAAAGGAATCCCCAGTATAAAGCACCTTTCCCTTGACTTTTACAATCTGCGCGGGAAGAGAAGCAGCTGGCACATTCTATGTTTTTACTTCGCTCACAAGCCAGCGTGGAAGTTTTGAGATGGCAAGAATAAGTAGGTACTCATCCAAAATTCTGAACCGATTTCTGTGGTGCTGACTGAGGTTTTGTTGTGTTGGGTAACTCTTCAGAGATAAATTAAACATTATCTAAAGCAGCAGCTATATCTTTATTAGACCAGACCCAGAGAGACGTCCAGACATCCAGACCCAGAGAGACGTCCCTCATCTTGACAATGACATATGTCAATCATAGACTATACAACATCTCCCTTTTCTTAAAATAAACATCATAATTCTGTTTAATACAGTAACACAAACCCAACATGTCTAAAACTATAGCAATACAAACTTTACAATGTACCTGTACTTAACTCTAACAGTATACACTTTTCATAACACAATTTTTCATACAATACACATATACTCAAAACTAAACACATTTAAGTAGTATAATTCTTTAGGTATTGTGGAAGTTTGACCGTTCTTCCACTTCTAGTTTTTATGGGAGATTTTACAAAATTAGAACTTGTTTCTGGATAATTAACCACAGGCTCATTTGAAACATTACCATTACATGTCTCCGGTTTATCAAGCATAGACTGATTACAAACATTTTCCTTATTCAAACCATTATCTATATCTATGTACTCTTTTTCTGTTGGATAGTACTTCCCACCTATAATTAAATCTTTTCTATTTCTTTGTATTACATTTCCTTCTTCTGTCTTAATCTTAAATGACCTCGGACCTAGCCCTTGCCCTACAATTACTCCACTTTTATGAGGACCTGAACATCTTTCTTTTTTTATTTTAACAATCTGTCCTTCTTTTACCTCGGGTAACTTATTTTATTTCTATCATAATAGTTCTTCTGCTCTAGCAATCTCTTTTCTAACACTCTGTTATAATTATCTTTGTGCATTTTATTTAACTTATAATATATTTTAGGCAATGTACTATTTATCCTTCTATTAAACAACAACTCTGCCGGTGTTAAACCGTTTTCTGACACTGGTGTATTTCTATAAATTAATAAACCTTCATAAACATCCCTACCTTCTGCTATCAATTTCTTAAACATTTGCTAATCCATTACTCTGATGGTGTTTTGGTGAAGTTAATCTATGACAAAAATACCACTTCTTAGCAAAATTTTTAAAATCTAAACTTGTAAACTGTGTTCCGGGATCAGAGTACAATATCTCAGGCACTCCATGCCTTGCAAAAATCTCCTTTAATGTATTAATTGTACATAAGGCTGTCAAGTCTTTTAATTTTTGTACTTCTACATATTTACTGAAAGAATCTACTACAAGTAAGTAAGGAATATTTCCTAAAAAGAAAATGTCAGTAGCTAAAATTTGCCATGGCTTTTCAGGAACCTCTTTACAAATCATTGGCTCATCCTGTTTGCGTTTTGATATTTCTTACAAGTATCACAATTCAAAACTAAATCTTCCAATTCTTTATTAATTGTTGGCCAATACATAATGTTCCTAGCTAATGACTTACACTTTACTATACCTAAGTGTGCACTGTGAATTCTGTTTAACATCTCACTTCTATAAAACCGTGGAATTATAATTTGACAACCCTTTAACAGTAACCCTCGATATTCACTTAACTCATCTCTGTATGAAAAATATGTTTTAGCATAAGAATCTACCTCACATTTGTTATGTGGCCAACCTTCTCTGACATATTTAAGAACACACTGCAATTCTACATCTTTAGAGGTTTCATCTATCAATAATTTTAATTTCTGATCTGTTATATTAAATTTGGAAAACACTACCGCTACATATGCTTCAATTTGTTTATCACTAGACTGAATACTAGGTAAATATGATCTACTTAAATGATCTGCTATAACTAACTCTTTTCCAGGTTTGTACACAACACTGCATTTGTATTTTTGTAATTCTAATCTCATTCTTTGTAATCTGGGTGGACATTTATTCATAGGTTTTACAAATATTGACACTAAAGGTTTATGATCTGTTTCTACTACAAATTCTTGACCATACAAGTATTGATAAAACTTCTTACAGCCAAATACTATTGCTAGACACTCTTTTTCTATTTGACTGTACATCTGCTCTGTTGAACTCAATGACCTTGAACCATATGCAATGGGTTTATTTTCTTGCAATAAAACTGCGCCTAATCCATCTTTGCTAGCATCAACTGAGAGAACAATTGGTTTTGTAATATTAAAATATGATAACACTGGAGGTTCACATAATATATTCTTTAATTTCCTGTAAGCTAATTCAATAGTTTGACTCCAAACAAAGGGTACATCTTTTTTTAAAAGTTGCCGTAAGGGTGAAGTTAATTCTGAATAATTTTCAATAAACCTTGATACATAGTTAGTCATACCTAGAAATCTTAATAATTCTGTTTTATTTACTGGCTGTTTTAACTTCAATATAGTTTCTACACGGTCTTTAGCCACTTTCACACCCTCACTACTTAACATATGCCCTAAATATTGAACCTCTTTGACAAACAATTGACATTTTTCTTTTTAAACTTAACATTAGATTTTCTTGCTCTATCCATTACTTCTTTCACTATTTTATCATGCTTAGCCTCCGTATCAGCATGTACTAATATGTCGTCAACAAATATTTCAACACCGTCAATATCACCGAATATTTTTACAAACAATTTATGAAAAATTTCTGGACTAGAGTTCAAACCATAAGGCAATCTATTAAACATGTATCTGCCAAAGGGTGTATTGAACGTAGTAAGCTCTCTACTATCTTTTGATAAACAAACTTGCCAGAACGCTCTACTTGCATCAAATGTGCTAAAATATTTTGAACCACTTAATCTACTTGTTATTTCTTCTAGTGTGGGCAACAAATACTGTTCTCTTAATATCTGTTCATTTAAGTGTTGTGGATCTAAACATATTCTAATTGAGCCATCCGGCTTTCCAACAATTACTAATGAATTAACATATTCTGTGGCAGTCTCCACTTTAGATATAACTACATTATTTTCCATAAACTCTAACTCTTTTTTTAATTTAGGCTGCATTTTAAAAGGTACATGTCTACTTGGCTCAATTTTTCCAACCACATTCGGCTTCAACTTAATTTTATACTCATAGTCTTTAATTTTCCTTATACCTGTAAACAAGTCTTTATATTCTGACATAATATTTTCAAAAGTAACAGAGCTAACATTTCTTTGTAAAAGCTGTAAGTTTATAATAGAAGGTAACCCCAAAATAGGTTCTGAATCATGTTTGCATACCTGAAATTCAATATTACAATCCTTTTCTTTAATTTTACAGTCTACATTAATTTTACCAATAGTTTCAAGTGGAGCTCCATCATAGTTCAATAGTTTTACATTGCGCACCTGTATCTAATTTAAAAATAACACTTTTATTACTACTTAAAAATTTCACCTTCTCAGTCCACGATAACCTTTTGTTGACTGCACTCACACGTACCATACCTAGGAATGACTTGTCTTCTTCATCTTCACTTTCCACCACTACATTTCTCACTGTGTTCCTTGCAAACTGCCTGTAACCTCCACTCCTACATTTCCTTGCAAAATGACCAATTTTCTGACACTTCATACACTTCTTGCCCTCTGCTGGACATTTTCTCTCCATATGGGTGAATCCGCATTTCAAACACTCTGTCATTTTATATCTATTTTTTGTCTCTTCTATATTGCCTTTTTTCACTCTATTTACTTCTACTGGTTGGCTCGTCATCTGTTCTGAAATAAACTTCTTTGCCTGCTCTGCAGCTACCTCTGCAGTCCTACATATTGCAATGCACTTTTCTAGGGTGAGGTCTCGTTCCCTCAATAATCTGTCTCGAACTCTCGAATGTCGAATACCTGCGACTATACGATCTCTTAACAGTCGATTCTTCATGCCTTCAAAATTACAATCGGCAGCCAGTCGCTTCAATTCTGTGACATATGCATCAAACGTCTCTTCTTCAGACTGACTTCTAGTAAAGAATATGTGTGAGCATACACATTCGTTTTTCAGTGGTATAAAATACTCGTTAAATGCTTCGACTACAGTGTTGTACTCCGCATCATCTGCGACTCCCAGCGTGGTATATATCTCAACACATTGCTCGCCCATACAATGTAATAAAATTGCAATTTGTACTGACTTCTCATTTTTTATACCCGCCGCTGTTCTATAGATTTCAAAATTCTGAATCCATTTTTTATATTCTTCTGCAGATAAATTTGTAAGGGGTGCTGGGGGTTTCAAGCCTACCACGCCCAATCCATCCGCCGACATCTTCGTTACTTCTTATGTAAATTATCTTATAAACTCTTTCTTCATGCGTAATATATTATTATTTCTTACCGCAGCGCCATGTTGTGTTGGGTAACTCTTCAGAGATAAATTAAACATTATCTAAAGCAGCAGCTATATCTTTATTAGATAACATCCAGACCCAGAGAGACGTCCCTCATCTTGACAATGACATATGTCAATCATAGACTATACAACAGGTTTATCATCAACTCTCAAACTAACTACATCCATATGTAGATAAACCTACCTATTGGCCTAGAGAATGCAAATCTAGGCGAGATGAAATTGAATCTGAACGTTAGACAAACTTCAATCATAGCCGGCTCACTGCGTTTCTAGACTAGATCCATTTTGTTTGATGTATGTAAACTAGGTATATGTTTGTGGTCCAATAACCGACAAAATTTACCATGTAGGTTTATGTACGCTTCAATTTGCAGTATTATAATAATAGCAATTTGCAAATTCGCTGGGAAATGGGACGCTAGCTTTTTACGGTGATGACGCGTTTTTCGTTTGAACGTTGTTCAGTGGTTTAGTTTATACACCCAATATAATAAAACATACATAGTTGCAGGCAGACCAGGCAGACTAAATTTCGCTTTTAGTTTGACTGCAACTATGTATGAACGCTTTGATCTTTGGATTTTTTTGGAATAGGTTGGGTCTTCGGCGCGAGTCTCTAAGTATTTTAATAATAAAAAAGGAGCAAGTCTCTAAATAAAGTGGAGAAGTATGTCATTTAATACCACCCTCGAGGCCTTGTCGCAGAATAAATAATAGGCGGGGTGTGATCTCATGTGAGAAAATCCTATATAGGTCAGAGTGATGGAGCCTATGTAATTGATTACGACGGCCAAAGCTAATAAAATACGTTGGCCACTAAATATATTTACGATTTAGCAGTTGTTGATACTGAACCACTTTATTAGAGAATACACATTAAGTGTACATTATGTGTTGTGTTAGGTTTGGCCCGCGACTTCGTCTTATCGAAGGTAGGTCAGATATCTACATGAATGGCGTAGTTACACCTTCAGCAATACCTACAACTGAATACTATTAACTGCAACAACAATTTAGACCTTTCTCCGCATTCAAGATAAAATCACACACGAGTCGCAGCGTGCTTGTCTAATTGAGGAGGTAAATAAGTAAGTGAATATATCTATAATCTAATCTCTAACTCCTAGCAACATCTTATTGTTTATTATTAAGTATATAATATTTATTGGGTTGAAGTGGCCTATCGCCTTATGCCACACGACTATAGAGGCGGATTCCCCAAAATTTTTATTTAGGTATATTATTAGATACCTACTTGACGTGGCCCGGGACTTCGTTTCTCCTTGCCTTCGTCGAATATTGTTCAGGAGACATACATTACCTACTTAACTCTTGTCTGTCTTCTGTCCTGCTGATGCTGCTGTCTTTTGCATTATTATAACATTAGTGTGGATAATATGGATCCAAACGGATGAAGCTACCAACTTCCTCCGAAGTCGGTAGTAATAACACCAATGTCAATCAAATGTGGTTCTCACCAAAACTTGTTTTTATTAATTCCGTTACGTTTTAGAAGTTTGAATCTCCTAGTTATTTGAGATAGTAAAATAATGCAATAAATAAGCACAAGGTCCGCTGTAAATATTAAAACTCGTTGGTTATTTTGTCTACCAGTTATAATTATACACGTTATTATAGTTTAGAGCATTTAGGGCTATCAACTTAATCAATTTCATGATATAAAGCATTTCTGTGACATTAGAAGCTTTAAATTTTTCCCCCTTGCTCTTGTCTTGTGTTAATGTTTTTGCTGGAAATAATAATTGTAAAATTTAAATTTGAATTGCTTTATATTATTGAAGAGTGTTATAATATTTACAGCTATAAAACATGTTAAATATTTTAGAACTGTCTATTTTAATACTGTCTCAAAATGTTAACGAAAAATTAATTTTTGAATTTTTGACACATTTTTTTTCTCAAATCTTACGTGATGGAGGAAATTTATAATTTGACCTATATTCCACACATACAGATCTATCAAAAAAACCTAGTAGCTTTGAGGGTACACAAATTGTGTAAACTAGTGAATTAAACCTAGGAATTGATGGATTTGTGGTACTCGGAGTTTGAATTAAAGTTTTCGAAAAATAATACTGAGTACTTTCTACTAGAATACTACAAATTTTCAATGTACGACGAGCAAAAACAGACAAGCGTGTCCAAATGATTCAATATCGAAGGCCTACTTAGGTACATAGAAATGGCTATTAGAGGCCTTTGTGGTGGCAATTGACACAAAAATGCTTGACTAGTGACCCTAAGACGGTGGATTTGGGAGAAACGTACAGACAAACACATAATCCGACATAATAACGGTACGTATATTAAAGACGAATCTTTTCTATATTATTTGTAGCTTAGCCCGGTGATGACCAATATAATGTTCTGTGTGCTGGACACGCTCCAAATTGTGACATAAAGTTTCGTCTTTGCCTCAATTTTCTATGTTGTTTATCCTAAACGGATTCTTTATTTGTGTTGGTCTGACTGGCTCGAACATAAAAATATGGATGAAAACAGTACATAATATCTCGATGATGAAAACAATTTAGACTAAAATAATTTTTGAAAATTACGACTTTGAACGGCATGGAGTGTAACAGTTTGACACCGGATGTTTTTAGACTAATTCGACCCTAGACTAGTGCTCAGCAGGGTCGAATTAGTCTAAAAACATCCGGTGTCAAACTGTAACATTCCATGCCGTTCAACTTAAAAAGGAGACGGCTTTTCAGATTATTCTTCTAGACTAATTTAGAATTGGATCTTGTAATAAAAAATAACGAAAATGAAATTTTAGGGTCTTTTTACAACAAGTTTAGTAGGTATATAAGTATATCGCGTAGATCTGAGGCGCAGATTATTTTCATAGGGAATTTATAGGAGCCTGTCACTATTTATAAAACTCAATAATACTTCCAATAGACTTCGAGTTTCTCTTGACCCTTGGCTCTGTTTATCCCGTAAGGAATAAAGACGTGAAGTAGAGGCGAAATATCTACATAAAGTTTGAATGAAAGATTATAAGTTGATTTTACATTAGATATTTTATTTCTGGTGATGTAAAAAGCTTTTACAATCAATTTCCTCTTTTATCATAACTATAATGGCAGACAGTAGGTCATTGTTGTATTTAACGCAGGAAATTCTCATTAAAACACGGAAATTTAATAAAAAACACGATCGTTTTAAAAATTTTGTACACAGGAACATAGATCTCACACAATGACGTCACTGATAAAGGTACATAAGGTAGGTAGGTAGGTTTATTAATTTATTCACCGTATGATATGCGGGCCTAGCCTCAGCAAACTTAGGTAGTTAAGATTGCCACATAGAGTTAGTATTTTGTGTAAGAGTGCGCATCTAAGTTACGATTAAGCACTACGATGATAAGTAGTTTAGCGTTGCAGGACTATCGATAGTTTGACTAGGTATCGATAGTTGACCTTGAAAAATAGTCATACTATCGATAGGCCTATCGATAATATTGACACGTGTCAATACTATCGATAGCCAATAGTTTGAAATGCTATCGATAGTATTGAAAAAAAAAACACAAAAGAAAAAGACAAACATTATCGTACTACTTACCAGGTATATCGTGAATCCTGTTCAACGGGACATTGTTGGTGGCAAAGAGATACGCGGTCTTGGAGCCGTAGAGGAGGTAGGGGTTCTCATTGACTGAGAGACACGTCTCCTGAGCGTGTGCAGCGGCTAGGGCCAGCGCCAGGTATAGCCACCAACCCATCTTGAGCTGGATGGAACAATAAGAGTTTAAGCGACCGGGCCCTTGATTCTACTAATTATAAACGTACTATGCCGTGCGTGCCTCAGTTGTGTCTCAAAAGCCAAATAAATTGTTATAAAACATAGAAGTTAAAAGTTAAAGTCTTACAGAGATCTTGTCGATTTAGTTCAATTTCTTTGGCTCTTAGCTCTTTACACGAAGTACGAATGGAGGCTCCTCAGACACAATAAAGACACGACACCCACGTTTACGTTTTTGTTTGGTTTATTTGCAAGGAGAGTTTATTTAGCTACCATTAAAAAAATCACTATTTTATCCTAATTATACTTGATTTCGATTGGTTTTGTAAATTAAGTATATTAATTTTTAATATAGATCTGTATCAGTCGCAAGAAAATTGAATAAGTGCCTAGATTATTTTGTAATTTCGAAAATAACTGCATCAATCGTTAGCAACATAACGGCCTATTATTGAGCAAATAAATGTAGAGTCAACTGCAGTCTTCATTTAATTCTATCAGAGAATTCTAAGAGATGTTTATTTATGGCGTTATACGAAATAAGTATCTTTCTGATCCTAATCTTTAACTTTACTTATCGTTCAGCTGGGTATAAAGTTTAAAAAATATATATAGTATAATAATAAGAAAAGCATCTATTGTTAATAATGTGGCGTTTCTAATATCCGAATAATTAAGTAGGTATAGGTACAGAATAAATACAATATTCTACAACTTGTTTTGCATAATAAACATCTTTATAATGTATATTAGCTCAGTACGTAGTTAAAGCGTCTCTGTACGTATACTACGGTATAGGCTACTAATACATTAATTGTTTCAAAAATAATGTGATATTATTAAAAGAAGCAAAGTTACAAAACCACTAATATTGTTCATTTACACTAACGCGCACTCTACATTGTAGAATCTCTGTGTAGGGTATAGATACTGATTATTTTCAGGAACCGGTTTTAATGTAGAATCCGGCAATAGGGGGCATAAACAAAAATAACAGCAGAGTATTCACCCAGTGCCCCATTTGGGTCCCATCCCAAGACAAAAAGAAAACCTGTTCTACTACACAAATACGCAACATAATAGGTACCTACCTCTACTTACCTACCTAAGGTAAAATTAAAGTGCGTTTCACACGTGAAAAATCTTTGCGATTATCCTACTTACTTGTATTAAGAATAGATAATTAAATTTCTTTTGCCATTTGCCTATATTTATTTTCTTCTTATAGATAATAATATAAATGAAATCCGTAAATCGAAACGGGTTTTTTTACAAAACTTCGATTATGAGAGAGGTTAGGTTACAATCCAAAGCAAACAATAACAAAAGTAGCGGTACAAGTGTACCCATGTACTTTGTAGCACTAATCACTTTTACTCGATATTTAGAAAATCGAAACTATAGCACAGCACTCCACTTAATTTAATTTTTATTTACACATTACCTTTTCGCGGGATAATACGGGAAAAGTATTTCCGTTTAGTCTATGGTTTCGGTTAGCGCGGGAAACGCGTCAACTCTCGCACGCAATGGCGGACGCACTGAGTGCTGAGTGAGGCTTGCTTGCTCCCGCTCTATTGTGATTGTGACCAACTAAGAGGCCACTCTTTGCTTTATTTGCTTGATCTTAGTCTACTTGGCTACAATAACCACATAGGTTCGAGAAAAGACTCCAAAATATTCAACAGCTATCACTTATTTATTGTAGTCCTAAATAACAGACTTTGTTTTCGCATAATGCTTAAAAAATGTTCAGCTGTCGTTTTCAAAAATAGTTTTTGTCATAAGAGGTAAAATTTTGAATAAGTAGGTACTTAGTACTTATTTACACAAGTGACGGTACTCACCTACTTTTCAGTTTACACTGTAACTTGTTTTTAACTTATGCAGATACACCCGAGGCATTTAAAAATTTGAATTTTTCTATCGATGTTATTGCAATAATTTTATAAATAGGTAAACCTTTGGCACCAGGTTTCGGGATGACATCAATCACTAGTCAACAAGAAAGTAATAATGTATGAGGTAATCGTACAGTCGTGTGTTCAGTAGTTAATTATTGTGACTACAAACACTTTGAACTTAACACTTGTAAATTTTTTAATTGATTAAATACGCACTGTAAACCCATCTAAAAGAAAGAAAGAAAATAAAAGAAACCACATTACTACTCCATCTCT
Organism: Ephestia elutella; assembly: GCA_018467065.1. NCBI lineage: Eukaryota > Metazoa > Arthropoda > Insecta > Lepidoptera > Pyralidae > Ephestia > Ephestia elutella. Next base: position 5,311,597 of record CM031580.1, on the reverse strand, counting down.
ACGTTTTGGAACTAATCCTTACGAAATCGTACTACACGCCGAAATGCTCCCAAAGTAAATTATTGTCCCAAAAATCTTAAAACCAAATAAGTAATAAGAGTAAGTAATCTACAAAATTGAAATAGCCAGCCTAGGTAAACGCAATTTTGAATAACCGCTTGACTCTATCTCAATTAGATTAGACAGTTATAAAAATGTACTTAAACCACGGAGTAACTTAAACCTGCCATGGACAGACAGGTTTATTATTAAAATTCTAGTGTAATTTGTATAGATTTCAGGGAGATTGGTTCAGTAGATAAAGCGTAAAGAGGTCAAATAAATAAATAAACAAACTTACTTTCGCATTTATAATATTAGTTAGGATTAGCATATAAGTAGTGTAAGTTTGTGAGTTTATTTGTAGGGGGTTCGGAATTACTGAACCGATTTTAAAAATTGTTTCACCAATAGAAAGCTACATTATGCCTGAGTGACAGGCTACATACGGCCCAACACACTCTGGCAGATTGTGCAAAATGGGCCCCTGAAAGGGTGGCCCTGGTCGTGGTGCTGGGCGCCTACGATCTCTCGCTGCACAGCATCATCAGTAAGGTGCTGAGCAGCGAGAATCGATGGGACGCTTTCTCCTCCTTCTGCGAGACAGTAATGTCGCAGAAGGAGGCCGCCGAAAGGGAGCGTGAGGCGCGAGCCGATGCGCCACCCCAACGGCGAGGACGAAGAGGCAGGCGGCGGGCACAATACGCCCGCCATCTGGCTATGTGAGGGTGCCGTAAGGCAAAGTCGGGGGGCGTCGTGGTAGAATGTTCGCGATCCCATGACGCCCCCAGCAACGGCAGGCGCGGTAACGCCGCAGGGGGTTTTAGTGGGTAGTCTGGGCCGTCTAGCGGCCCAGGAGTCCCACACTCAGTGCCTAAATGCATTTCCCCCTGCGAAATCAAAAAAAAAAAAAAAAGGCTACATTTTATCTGTGTACCTCCCGTGTGAAGCCGGGGCGGGACGCTAGTCTAGTAATAAGTATTTTCCTACATTAACATTTGTGTTACCTACCTAGTTTCCGTGGTGGCACTATACAAAACTGCCATAAGAAAATGACGTAAACCGTTCGCCCTATATTCCGTGGGCTTGCCGGGTCATGTATTTTATTTGTGGGAAATTCCATTGTATAATTATTATTGTGTACTTAGCTCCGTTTTTTCTTATGATGACTTGGTATAATGAAGTTGTTATTTTCATTTGAAAATAACATATCTCTACACTACCTACTAACTTATTTTAATGACTCATAAAACAATAAAATTCAAAGTAGATAATTTATACTTAATAAAGTACCTAGATATTTCTTAGATGCGAATGCGATGCTAAAAACTGATTTCCTAAGCGTAGGTATGTCTGCAGCGTGGTATGTGCGCAGGACCGGTCGTTGTAGAAATCCTTGGGGGAGGCCTTTGTCCAGCAGTGGACGTCTTTTGGCTGAGAGAGAGAGAGAGAGGTATGTCTATTTCATAATTGTAAAAGTTTCAAACTTAAACTACGGGATTAAACAACGAAAATGGGGCAAAAGATAAGTGGAAAAGGCTTTATTTCCTGGCTGATATGGCCTTTATCAGAGGTGCATTAAGCCAAGATCGGTCATTGCCTGCATTGCATGACGAATCTGGGTGTAAAACTCGTTTGGGTTATGTAATTTATTATAAGTACCACAGGTAGGTAGGGACGAGTAGGTACTCGAGGCAAATATGTAGAAGAGAGTGCAGAGTGCAGTTAAAGTCTGGTGGTTCCGCATGCAATATCGCATAGCTGAAGAGTTTGTATATCTGTTTGTTTGAACGTGCTACGCTGGAGCGAAGTCGCGAGGCACATTTAGTGTAGCAGTAGCAAATTAACCAAACCAAATGCTAACCAAACACTTTATTAAGTTTGGTTAATTTGCTATTAATTTGCTCAGCCAGCAAAGTCATGGTAAATTTAATCAAAAGTTATCTGTGCTGGTAAGAGTAAATAAACTATTTACTGTTTTAAATATTGACCGATTTTTTTCAAGTTCCTTTTAACTGCTTTATCGATCACTTAAGGTCTAGTATATGCAGCTTTTGATTAACTTTGTGATTGAAATTATTTTTTTTTTATGACCAGACCACCCAGAAAGACTGAGGGCGGAAAAGAAGTTAGGTTCAGGTTATTTTTTTTATAACCACCCGGAAAGACTTTGAGGGCGTAAAAGAAGTCAGGTTCAGGTTATTTTTTTATGACCACCACTTTTTAATTTTTTTTAAGTAAGTACCTACAGTCGTTTTAAGTGATCGAGATTGATTCTTTGTGAGTATAATGTTTATTGTATGTATGATTTCATTCGTGTTGATTGGTATTTTTATCGCAGTCTCGATATTCTGTCATGTCCATGGTAATTGATGATGATTATATCACTGTAGTAGTACTGACATCTTGTTTTATCATTCAAAGCTAGGTTAATGAAAACGAGAAGCCTCCGCTATTTACTTAAGACTTAGGTAACCTTCCACTGTTTACTCTAATACCTGAGAACTTTTTTAGCTATGTCGCAACTACTATCATCTCATTATTATTAAACTATCTTCCGCTGGAAACATTCATTCTTACTTGCGTAATGAACGGCATGCCTTGCATTTAATATATTCCGCCCATAAGGCCCGTACAAATCACGTACGAGCGAAATACCCGGTTCTAAAAAGTCTCAAAAAGTCTCTAATACCTATTCCATAGAGGTATTAATTGTATAACAGTTGTAACACACGTATAAGTATGCGACGTGCAACGCTGACCTCAATTTTCATGTGCACTGACCCGACGGCGGCCACAAATGCCACCTCATCTGTTGGGCTGACGTGTGCTCACAAAAAATAGCCGACAAATGTTCAATCTTAATTGGAATCGCAGAGAAAGGGTTCTGACTGAAGTGATTAATTATAATCATGAGCTCTTACTCTGCTATATACAGGTTATTTCCTAACATTTGTCAACAAATTAGCTTCAGAGATTAGTTTAAGTACCTATAACAGTTTATAGTGTACAACAATATAACATCAACACAAAATCATTGCAAATTCGTATTAGTAATAATATATCTCGTTTTGTCTACTTTAAAACTGAAAGACTCGACTTCTATTTCGACTTGTGGAATGAGTTTGAAGAGTTAAAAAAGTATTCGGTTTGTGGTTTAAGGTATAAGATAAAATTCCTAAAACGGAAATCGTAATCGTATTCGGAAGTGCAACTTTCAAAAGTCCCGCCATAGACTTATAATATTATGCGACTTTGTCTATGCTTTATTATTTTTTAAATATAATATTATTTTTAACATCTTTAGTAATGTACAACCTTTTTAACATTAATAATAATAACAGATGAAATTTTAAGAGCAATATTATTGATTATTTTTTGAACTATAACAATTAATTTTTTTTTGTAGGATAAGTATGCATGAAATGAAACGTATCTATTTCAATGTGAAGTAAAAATTGAGTCTATGGTTTAGTTCTCTAATGGCGTATCTTCCGGTAACACACATTTTAACGTCAAAATGGCTAAGAAAAAAGGCGACGAAAGAGTAAATCAAGAGAAAGTGAGCGATGATAATGAAGAACAAAACTTCGAAGAAGAGCCAAATTTTGATGATCCGGAAGGATTCGTCGACGACATTCCTGATGAGGGTAGGTATTTTGGGGGTTAGAGGTTGGGGCCGGCCATATGCGTCACCCACGCAATTTTGTGATTTTCGCGCTTGTTTCTATTTTTACTATAATAACGAGTAATGCTGAACGTGAAAATATTTTACATGATCTTAGTTTTTGTGTTAGATTGGGTATATAACATAAAAATGTCAATTTGCGAAACATAACCTAACATTGACGTTGCAGAGTTGTTGGCCGACCTTTTGGAGCAAAAGCCAAAGGAGTCTGATGGCTACGAGAATGTGATCGTGGTCGACGGGTGCCCGCAGGTCGGGCCCGAGCGTCTGGAGAAGTTGCAAAGCGTAATAAACAAGATCTTTAGCAAATTCGGAAAAATCGTGAATGAGTATTATCCAACTACAGAGACTGGTGTCACAACTGGCTACATCTTCTTGGAATACAGCAATCCCCAGAATGCTGCCGAAGCTGTTAAAGCTACAAATAATTGTAAATTAGATAAGCAGCATACATTTTTAGTGAATTTATTCACAGACTTCAAAAAGTAAGTACATAACCTTTGACACTTTATAGAATTTTACAATCATTTTATCAACCATAACTAAAGTAAAACATTTTGTGAAATAACTTACTGGCCTTGGCTTTTTACATGTACACATTCCAATAGCTTGATAAATAAAATCTCTCTTGATCTCTTGTGATTAAACAAAGACCATTAGGTGCTTTTCATCAAATTTTAATAACAAAATTTCAGTTTACTTATTTTAAATGATCATTCTTTCAGATGTGATGTGAATCTTCTTTGCTCTAGTTCCAAACTTGTTGTTACTTTCTCTTAGGCTGCCATGTATTTTGAATAATATAAAGCATAGTAAATTGCAAGACAGAAAGTACAAGATATGAGGTGGTTACACATACACAATAGCTGCAAAACATGCTGATGTGCATTGGCTATGAACCATTGATGCTGTTTTAGATAAAACAAATAAATTAGTCAACACTTTCCACAATAAAATTGTGTGACTTTCCCACTTTAAGAGTGTAATGCTATAATGATGTGATGTTTTTAATTTCTAGATATTCGGAAATACCTGAAGAATGGGAACCACCTACACCTCAGCCATTCAAGGTGCAATCGGACCTGCAATGGTACCTGATGGACCCAGATTGCTATGACCAGTTCCTGGTTGGCATCGGCACGGGAGTAGCTCTTCAAGTGTGGCAGAACGCTTTGCCTGAGCCTGTTGTCTTGCAAGAGAGACCTGTAAGTATTGCCGTTTTATGACATTTTAATGTGGAGTACAGTGGGTCACATGGAAAAGTATACCACTTTTAATAGTGGATCGTATTTCATGTGGTATACTTTTCCAGGTGGCCAACTGTGCATACATCATGTAGTTTCATTTCAGAGGCTGTAATAGGTAATGACTTGAGGGCTATATGTATTGTTATGTAATATGTTTCTATAGATATGTATACAGCTCTTATCTTACTGTTGACCATTTTCTTGTGGACAATTTTTTATGAACAAGAAAGTATGTTTTATTGAGCCCTTTTCCAGTGAGGAATTCACAAAACCCAACCCAGCTTTTAAAAAATACATACATACATATTATCACGTCTTTTTCCGGTGGGGGTAGGTAGAGACTAACAATTTCCACTTGCTACGATACTTACAGATCTCTTTTGTTACCTCTACACTTATCACTCTCTTCATGTGCTCCTAATATGTCCCTTTTTAAGGTCTGCAAATAATTAAATATTGTTTATCATGAAACCTTTGTTTTCAGAATTGGACAGAAACCTATGCGGTATGGTCTCCGCTCGGCACGTACCTGGCCACCTTCCACTGGCGGGGCGTCGCCCTGTGGGCCGGGCCCAAGTTCTCTCAGTTCCAGAAGTTCTTCCACCCGGAAGCTAGGTTCATTTCCTTCTCACCGTGTGAGAATTATATTGTTACGTTTTCGCCGAGCAGTGACAGGGGTGATGACAAGAAGCTAATCATTTGGGATATAAGGTATGTAGTATTTGAGTTATTAATAAGTCAGTAACGCATGAGTGACCTTTTTAAGGCTGCTGGTGGGTGACTGCTGTCCATCAGTCAAACCGCACACTTGTTTGCCTATTCTAAAAAAAACAAAATGGTAGACATATAAAGACCATAAATTGTACATTTGTATTCCATTTTATTTAGATCAAACCATTTTAGAATAAAGCTTTCTTAGAATAATGCCCAATATAAATTAAAATGTGCCTATAAAGGCAACAAATGTTTCATAAAATTATGAACATTACTGTTTTTCATAGGTTGAAATAGCTAAAGGCCATCAAAATCAAGGATTTTAAAGCACATATCGTATATCTATTTATTTTTTATACACATCTTGCATAATATTTATCATCCTGCATAATATTTTCAATCCTACTCCCTACTAATATTATAAATGCGAAAGTTTCGATGTGAGTTTGACTGCGAGTTTGTGAATCTGTGACTTTGTGAGGATGATGAAAATCTACTGGATGGATTTCGATGAAATTTGGTATACCGGTCGAGAAATACCGGAAATAGCACATAGGGTATTATTTATCCCGAAATTCCCACGGGACCGAAGCCCCAGGGCGCAGTTAATAATCCCGTGAAGAAACCGGTTGGATTCTCACTACCTAGGAATGTATGGTGTCAGCTCAACAGAGCTCGGACTGGATGCGGACGGAGCAATGATTTCATGGCAAAGTATGGGTGGCGAGAGTCACCGGCATGCGAATGTGGAGCTGCAGTACAAGACGTTGCCCATATTGTTCGGGATTGTCCTCTCACGAAATATCATGGTAGTCCTGCTGACCTGTTCTCTCTCGAAAACGACGCTGTCCTCTGGATTCAGAACTTATTTAATAAAATAACATTATAGTTTATAGTTCACATAATACATAAATAAGAACGACTGTTAAACGCCATACGAATAAATAAATAGTTAATCAAATAATAATACAGTTGAAATAATTTTGTATATTGCATGCATTTATTTTTTCTTACAGGACAGGGCAAGAAAAGCGTAGTTTCCCCCCGCCCGACGAGTATGTGACGTGGCCGATATTCCGCTGGAGCAAGGATGACAAATTCTTTGCTCGTCTCGGCCAGGATGTCCTCTCAGTGTACGAGACTCCGGGCTTTGGATTGCTTGACAAGAAATCTATCAAGATCCCTGGTATTAGGTAAGTTTGGATTATTATTTCTATTTATTTATTTATATATATATCACACATGACATAGTAGTTTAAGCAGTTGGTCTTGGCCACTTAAACTACTTTTAAATAGAAAAAACTAAAGTGGTTCTGATTTAATGTGTTTGTAACTCATTATCAGTGCTTAATTTTTCCTTACTTATTTGCTTAGTGAATAAGTTTTTATTCATTCCTTACTTAATCCTCCAATCACGGCGTTTTAGATAACAATTGTTTAATAACATATGCCTTGTCCTTGAGGGATTAATAAATCTACTGTATAAAAACATAATATTATATTTTTATACAAATTAATATTAAAATGTCTCTTACAGGGATTTCAGTTGGTCACCAACTGACAACACTCTGGCTTACTGGGTGGCTGAAGACAAGGATGTCCCAGCAAGAGTCACACTCCTCGAGTTACCAAACCGCACGGAAATCCGTTCCAAAAACTTGTTCTCCGTAGCCGATTGTAAAATCCACTGGCAGAAGAGCGGTGATTACCTCTGTGTGAAAGTAGACCGGTATTCCAAAGTCAAAAAAGACAAGAACGAAATCAAATACTCGGGAATGTATTACAACTTTGAGATTTTCCACATGAGGGAGAAGGAGATTCCAGTTGATTCCGTGGAAATTAAAGAGCCAATTCAAGCATTCGCTTGGGAGCCTGTCGGTTCAAAGTTCTCTATAATCCATGGTGATCCGGCGAATATCTGTATAAGTTTCTATCAAGTTAACACTGGACAGGCACCTACGTTGCTCAAGAAGTTTGAAAGGAAGCCGTTCAACCATTTGTTCTGGTCTCCGTCAGGACAGTTCATCATTTTGGCTAATCTGGGGCTCACTGGTGGTGCTTTGGAGTTCTTAGACACTAATGACTTCACTATTATGAATGTTTCGCATCATTATCAGGTATGTTTTATTTGAAGATTTACTGATGGTAGTTTTCCATAAGTTACATAACTTGTGTGACATAAAAGAGTTAAATAATAGTGATAATTGGTAAATACAAGAAAAATTTCAATTCTGTACAATTGTATTACATAAAAATATGTATATGAACAAAGCAAAAAAAAGTTATGCTAAGTATAACTTTGCTTCATTTCATATACATTTTTTTAATGGGGACTAATTTACACATTTCAAACTTGTTATACAATATTTCTAGTAATGTCCAATTAATATTCATATAGAGATATGGAGCAGGAACTTAATTATATTTCCAATTTATTTGCACAACTGGTGTCTAGAATTTTAGATCAAATATTTGTGCAAGCGGTTTACAAATAGTGCGAATTATAGGAGAAAAATGGGTACCGACTCTAGTGTAATACAAGTTTTGATAAATAACTGATAGAAAGAACTTAAATTTGATTCAATTTATTTTAAAGAATCAATGTCAATCTTACCTCATGGGAAACAGACTTGTTAAAAATGCATCATGTACTGTACATACATGTATTATACAATAAATATAAAAATGTGAAAAAATAGAACAGGGTCTAAATTAGGACTATGGGGTTTGCATGAATATTTTCAAGTACGTAATCGTAGACGTACCGTCACGTCAAAATTTTTTATGGAAAATGAAGAGGCACTGTATATTTTCTATATAAAATTTTTTGACATGACAACGCGCCTACGTTCTCGCAAATAATCATGCACAAAAGTTTTTGCATAGTGCGAAGTTTTTGTTGTTGACAACTGTTATAAACAATGTTATTGTTATAATTTTAGATGTCTGGCATCGAGTGGGACCCCACCGGCCGCTACGTTGTGACGGGCGTGTCCTCGCTGAAGTGTAAGATGGACTGCGGGTACTACATCTGGTCCTTCCAGGGCAAGATTCTTAGGAGGTACATTCTTGTTTATTTTTCTAGCTTCTAAATGTGCTGCAATAATAATGATTCTAATATTTAGACATATAAATACTATATACATAACCATGTTATTATTATAAATGTGAAAGTGTGTTTGTTTATTTGTCTACTACTTAAATTTACTCCAAATCTTATATTTCAAAACTTATCTTTACTCCAAGACGGACCGATGGATTGATGTGATTTTTTGTGTGGAGATAGTTGGCAGGCTGGAAAGCGACATAGTGCCATTGCCGTTTACATTCCACGAAAAAGCATCTTTGCTGCTATGCGTTCTTCTCCTTGCCAATCGCCTCAAAGTAAACTCCAGACTTGTGTTATGGGATACTAACTTAACGATACTATATGATACAAAAAAAAACAGTTGTTCCATACATTTTGTGCGAGTAGGTATTGTAAAAATGTATGGAACAGCTGATTTTTTCAGATTTCAGAGTCGGTCCCATACAAAAAGTTGCTCATATTCATGAGTACTTTCACCCCCAGAAAGGATAAGAGTGTTTACCCAAACACCCTGTATTTTACAACAAATACGAAAAAGATCATTTTCCATCTTGACCCGACCGGGGATCGAACCTGTAGCAAAGAAAAAATACACTACGCGTAAAGAAAGCGGAACTTAAGCATGTGTGCCGTAAAATTCGCTTACGTCTATGGGTGGGTTGATGTGCGCGGTTTGTATTTTACATTGTATTTTTTTGGAAATAAATCAATGATAATGTGTTGCGCAGAGTGATGAAGGAGGGGTTCGCGCAGTTCCACTGGCGGCCGCGGCCGCCCACGCAGCTGACGGAGAAGCAGCAGAAGGAGATCAAGAAGAACCTCAAGAAGTACTACTCGCAGTTCGAGTCCAAGGACCGTCTGCGCAGCAGCAAGGCTAGCAAGGTAATCTGCACATTTATATTGTACTAAGTAACGTAGTTTACTATCGATAGTTGACCTTGAAAAATAGTCATACTATCGATAGTATCGATAGCCAATAGTTAATAGGTATCGAAAACCAATAATATCGATTGTTTTGGTTATCATCAATAGTATTGCAAACTATTGGCTATTGATGGTATCGATAGTATTGATGGTATCAATACTATCGATAGTGTGATTATTTTTCAAGGTCACAATACTATTGACAATACTATCGCTAGTCAACAGTATTGCTGCAACACTATATTGTACTAGTCGCGCCCCTTGGCTTTGCTCCCGTGGGAATTTCGGGATAAAAAGTACCCTACGAGCTGTTCCAGGTATTTTCCTAACCGTATACCAGATTTCATCGAAATCTGTTCAGTAGATTTTGCGTGATTGAGTACTGTGACGCGACTTGTGAGTTCAGAACCGCCTAGGCTAATTAACATGTTTTCGTCAGGAATTGGTGGCCAAGCGCACGGAACAGATGAAGAAGCACGTGGAGTACCGCGAGATGAAGACGCAGGAGTGGGCCGAGCAGAAGCCGCGCCGGCTCGAGCTGCGGAACTGTGAGTACACTCATATCATGATCATCATCTGCATATCTATAAGAAGCACGAGCAGTACCGCGAGATGAAGACGCAGGAGTGGGCCGAGCAGAAGCCGCGCCGGCTCGAGCTGCGGAACTGTGAGTACACTCATATCATGATCATCATCTGCATATCTATAAGAAGCACGAGCAGTACCGCGAGATGAAGACGCAGGAGTGGGCCGAGCAGAAGCCGCGCCGGCTCGAGCTGCGGAACTGTGAGTACACTCATATCATGATCATCATCTGCATATCTATAAGAAGCACGAGCAGTACCGCGAGATGAAGACGCAGGAGTGGGCCGAGCAGAAGCCGCGCCGGCTCGAGCTGCGGAACTGTGAGTACACTCATATCATGATCATCATCTGCATATCTATAAGAAGCACGAGCAGTACCGCGAGATGAAGACGCAGGAGTGGGCCGAGCAGAAGCCGCGCCGGCTCGAGCTGCGGAACTGTGAGTACACTCATATCATGATCATCATCTGCATATCTATAAGAAGCACGAGCAGTACCGCGAGATGAAGACGCAGGAGTGGGCCGAGCAGAAGCCGCGCCGGCTCGAGCTGCGGAACTGTGAGTACACTCATATCATGATCATCATCTGCATATCTATAAGAAGCACGAGCAGTACCGCGAGATGAAGACGCAGGAGTGGGCCGAGCAGAAGCCGCGCCGGCTCGAGCTGCGGAACTGTGAGTACACTCATATCATGATCATCATCTGCATATCTATAAGAAGCACGAGCAGTACCGCGAGATGAAGACGCAGGAGTGGGCCGAGCAGAAGCCGCGCCGGCTCGAGCTGCGGAACTGTGAGTACACTCATATCATGATCATCATCTGCATATCTATAAGAAGCACGAGCAGTACCGCGAGATGAAGACGCAGGAGTGGGCCGAGCAGAAGCCGCGCCGGCTCGAGCTGCGGAACTGTGAGTACACTCATATCATGATCATCATCTGCATATCTATAAGAAGCACGAGCAGTACCGCGAGATGAAGACGCAGGAGTGGGCCGAGCAGAAGCCGCGCCGGCTCGAGCTGCGGAACTGTGAGTACACTCATATCATGATCATCATCTGCATATCTATAAGAAGCACGAGCAGTACCGCGAGATGAAGACGCAGGAGTGGGCCGAGCAGAAGCCGCGCCGGCTCGAGCTGCGGAACTGTGAGTACACTCATATCATGATCATCATCTGCATATCTATAAGAAGCACGAGCAGTACCGCGAGATGAAGACGCAGGAGTGGGCCGAGCAGAAGCCGCGCCGGCTCGAGCTGCGGAACTGTGAGTACACTCATATCATGATCATCATCTGCATATCTATAAGAAGCACGAGCAGTACCGCGAGATGAAGACGCAGGAGTGGGCCGAGCAGAAGCCGCGCCGGCTCGAGCTGCGGAACTGTGAGTACACTCATATCATGATCTCCACCCCGCACTTCGTTGTAGACATCACTGACACTTAAAGTCCGTTTATTCATAATTGTCCTATTATGTAAACAATCTTACCATGTCTTTTTATGATTTTATTTTATTTATTTTATTTTATTTTATTTTTATTTATTAGGAAGACCAACAGCCATTTATACAACAATAGGTTAACACTTAAGAACTAAAGAAGCCAATTATAGGTCCTCACAAATAGAAAAAATATTAAATATGTAACAATGAAGTTGAACATTTTTTTTTTTTTTTTTTTTTTTTTTTTTTTTTTTTTTTTACACTACTTAAAACAAATGCAGTGGGTATGAATATTAAAATTACAGAAAGAAATATTAAACCTGTAGATGTTCTGACAAAAGTCGCTTAGCTCTTGCTACACTTGTAGTAAATAAATCTATATCAAGACTGCGAGATAGTTATTAAAATTGTTGCCTGCACGCACCATATACGAATTTCGCCGATATTTAGTAGATACTAACGGTGTACGAATAAGGGGTTATATCTGAAAATTCTAGAAGGTGCAACAATAAAAATTAAAATAGACTTTTTAGGAAATTACTTTCGTGGTTAATAAATGTTTTACTTTAGAATGTTTGGGTTTGAACTAATATTTGATTTATTTTTAACAAAATTCAAAAAAGTACTGTGAAGATTGTTTACATAATAGGACAAGCAAGAAAAAACGTTATGTGTATCTGTCTAGTGTGTGAAATGAAAATGGCAATAGCAAACCACTCCATTAGTATTAATGGCAAACCACTCCATTAGTATTGTCAAGTCGTGTGTTTCATTCCATGATTTTTTAAATTTGCAGAGGTTTTCTTATTATGGAGTAAATTAAGTGAAAAACGAAATTTACAGTACGCTTGCTGCGTACGCTTAGATCATTTAAACTAGATACTCGACTGATTTTGATGCTGTTTTCATTATCATTTAAATAATCCTGTTGGCTTTTAGGTCTTAGGCTCATATACCCGATGAGAAATAGCATATAACATATAAGACATTTTTGCTGCACTTCATAATTTTAATACATTTCTTTTTTTATCAATTCACAGACGTAGATACAGACGGTCTGGACACCGACCAGGCGAACACAGTGGAAGAGGTTGTTGAATTTTTCGTGAAAGAGGAACAAACTGTCATCGAGTAGTCGCCATACCTCCCCCACGTTAGCGGCCGGCGTCCACACTCCGGCCACCAGTAAAAACCGGTTAAAACCGGATAAAACCGGTTAAAATAGGATAAAACCGGTTCAATATCGACGGAAACCACTTTAAGACACCATCAACTTTTTTCTACTTTCTTTCCATAGTCACAAACGTAATTTCGATGTTTTTCAGTATAAGAGTTCGGTTTATAAATTATACAATAGGTAATGTTTATAGAAATCATATTAAATTTATATGTTTCAAACGGACAATGGCCTTTTAATACCTGATTGTATTGTTTTGTTATCTATTTACACAGGATTGTTAATGATGGTATGAAATAAACTGTTGATGAAGACAAGAAGAATTTGAATATGTTCCTATGAGTAACCGACAGAATATGCAAGCAAACAGGACAGCAAAGCAAATAAGCTTTAGAGAGTTACAGCATCAGTAGTTATTTGGCATCCTTTACACGCATAATATCATTCTCAAAATATCAGATTACTAGCTTTCGCCCGCGGCTTCGCCCGCTGGAATTTCCCACGGGAACCGTGCCTTTTCCCGGGATGAAAGGTACCCTATGTCATTCTCCGTACTTCTATGTGTTTGCGAAATTTCAGGAAGATTGGTTCAGTAGATGAAGCGTGAAGAGGTAACAAACAAATAAACAAACAAACTCACTTTCACATTTATAATATTAGTTAGGATTTAAATATTAGATTATCAAAATAGCTGATTCTCAATAAAGTCAAAGTACAATCAAAGAGAAAAAATACAATAAATTTATTTTTTATATTAGATTTATTTTTTAAAATATGAGACAAACACTCATTGAAAAAATGTAATTCCCCAAAAAATTTACTTTTGTGAATTCCCCTAGGTTTAAAAATAAATATGCAAGAGGTCAATTAACAAATTTTTCCATGGACTCTGTGGAAATGGATACTAATTTTTACAAGCTACTTCACCCATTTTCGTGTCTGGTTTCAACACAACAGGTTCCGAGTTCGATGCTGGGTTGCTGAGTGGTGGACCCACGGATGGTTGCTTGCATGAAGTTGCATGGCATCTAGTTTTGTGTGCGTTACCCTGGCAGGAAAGTGTGTCCTGGAGTTAAGTGAATGGAACCAAAACGTTGTGCATAGTCTAGTGTACATGTGCCGCGAATAAAACTTGTGCGTCTTTTAGTTTAGAAAAAAAAAACGGAAATCTAGGATTCTGCTAGGGTAACGTCGTTCTAGCAGGAAAGTTCTAAACGAATGATCGCAGAGAGAAATATTCTGAGGGGGCAGAGAGCTTAGAGCTGTGTGTGCATTGATCTGGGCCGAAAAGATCATTTGTGCGTCTTCAGGTTTTCGGGATATTGCATTTCCTGCTAGAGTAACGTTTTGCAAAATCGTGGATCTCCTAGATCAATCGTATGTGCGCCTGTAAGATAAATATACATGAGTAGCTATTCATTTGTGCCCATCTGTGCCATAATTAGATTTAAGAAAATATTTATAATTTTTAAGTAATCGCGTTGTCTTTGAAATCACGAAAAAAATCATAGCGCCTAAATGAAAAGACGTGTAAGCTCGCTGAAAACTGTATTCGATTCTTCTATACACCTATAATAACCACAAAAAGTTTCTGAAGTGCACATGTATTCAATATTGAATAATATTACTAAAAGACAAAATTAGGTGACTTAACTTTGACGTCAACATACAAGAAACCGGCTCAACCCAATAAGTGTGCGTGTGAACCAAAGATTAGTGTGTTCAGTCATATGTTATCGTGGAAATTTTCAGCTTAAAATGTTAAGGATATAAGTAAATAAACACAAATCCAAAAACATATGAACAACGGCAGATTATCCGGCCAAATTAGAATGACTACAAAAAAGCGACGGTTTCATACATACCGATAACCTTCTCTATTGAACGCATTATACCTAAGCTGTTGGCCGTACAGTCGCTATCAATCAAACGTCTGTCGGCAATTCCCAACTGGGAACTCCCGACAAAGTTTGAGGAAATAATTAAAAAATCCTAACTATCCTATCCTAACTAATATTATTAATGCGAATGTGAGTTTTTTTGTTTATTTACTTGTTTGTTTGTTACCTCTTCACGCTTTATCTACTGAACCATTCTTCCTGATATTTCGCATTAGATATATAGATCTGATCTAATATATATGTAGATCTGATATATATAGTTTTATTCGCGGCACATGTACCTACACCAGACTATGCACAACGTTTTGGTTCCATTCACTTAACTCCAGGACACACTTTCCTGCCTGGGTAACGCACACAGTTTTATTGGTAAGTAAGCTAAGTTAACATGGTACGTCAATTTACGTTTTATTAAAAAAATACAAAATAATAGAGCGGTTTTCCCTGATTATGATCATGTTAGATAAAGCGTTATCTTGTAAGCACGCGAGATAAGAATAATAAATTTTAGACGCAATAGAGTAAATCCGAAGAGAAAACAAAACATGGCGAAATGTACTTAAAGCGCAGTAGTGTGCAGTCAGGTTAAAATACCCTGACGCTATACTAATAGTGGTGTAATCCAATCTTGGTGCTATGAATTGGGTAATGGGTAGGCTGATGCCAGAGAAATTTGAAATAGGTGTTATTTCAGCAGAAAAATTCCGAGTGGAAATGAAACTAATAGAGAACAAACATTCCCCAAAATTATTATTCTCTAGAAGACTACAAATATCTATTCTAGAAGACTACAAATATCTATTACATAATCTGTGGTGCAGCATTACAAAGTACCTAAAGTCAAATTTATAACTAGCTTTTGCTCGCGACTTCGCCCGCGTGTATTTCCCACGGGCAAAGTGCTTTTCCCGAGATGAAAACCTTTCATCAAAAAAAAAAAAGCACTTTTCCTTTATGTCCTTAAGTACTTCTGACTATGTGTATGCAAAATTTCAGGAAGATTGTTTCAATAGATAGAGCGTGAAGAGGTAACAAACAAACAAATAAATAAACAAACAAACTCATTTTCGCATTTATAATATTAGTTAGGATTGTCCTATTAAGTAAACAATATTACCATGTCTTTTTATGATTTTACACCAATATAAATTAAAATATACTTTTTAGGAAATTACTTTCGTGGTTAATAAATGTTTTACTTTAGAATGTTTAGGTTTGAACTAATATTTGATTTATTTTCAACAAAATTCGTCAAAAAAGTACTGTGAAGATTGTTTACATAATAGGACAAAATGGAGTTTTACTTAGCTAGGCGTAGAGTTGGCGTAGAGCAAGAGAGGCAGTCACTAATCACTAAGTTTAGTTCTAGTACTACATACTTAGTAGGTGCCTATATTTCTTGTGGGTTTAAAGAACATTTATTTTCTCATAAAAAAAAAAAATACATTGGTACTTCACTTACTGAGAAAACATTTACAATCAAAAATTTACACAACAGTGAGCGTACGATTATAAAAAGAAAAAAAAAAAAAAAAAAAACAATATCATCCGACGCGTGCGCATTCGCATCACAAAGAAACAAACATTGATAAAAAACTGTCCCCACCAGAAAACAGGGAACTAAAGCGTGCTTGGCAACTAGATGTGTCATTCATGTCATGGTGGTATTATTGTGATACTTATATTTTTAATCTTATTTTTATATTTCATTTTAGAATCATTGGTGTTATATAATATTTTTATATATAAATACCTACATTATTACAGAATTAGATATTTAAGTCAGAATTTGTTTGACGTTATTTGACTATGTACCTATTAAGTTATAAGATTATTATTTGTATTTTATACATCCTATTATTTATACTTTTTTATATTTTTCATTTAATATGTAATAATATTTCTTGTGTATTGTACTTATCCTACTTTCTACTATTCTACTAATACCTATTATAAATGCGAAAGTTTGGATGTGAGTTTGTGAGGATGTTTGTTACTCAATCACGCAAAATATACTGGAAGGATTTCGATGAAATTTGGTATACGGGTAGAAAAATACCGGGAATAGCACATAGGGTACTGTTTATCCCGAAATTCCCACGGGAGCGAAGCCCCGGGACGCGGCTAGTAAGTAATAAAACACGCAAATGATTAGGTACCTTCAAGTGCATAGCTATTCAGGGCCTATCATATGCACACATAATAACCGCTGAGTCCAACATTTAATTCGGGAAGTACATAAGGCACTCTTTAATTAAAATACGTAAAACATTCCGTACGGAATAAAAGCCGGACCGCAAATTCAGCGGATGCCGATGCGGTTGATCCAATTGTTAACGCTTACCGAAATGAAATCTCACGAGTCCGTCCCATTTTAAAATTAAAATTCGTTATTAGGATATAGGATATGATATCTGTTTGAATGGACGAACGTTATCGTAATAATTGGAGAATTGGATTTGAAAAATTGGGTAGAGACATGCCCGTGCCCGTGACTTCGTTCTGGTGAAGAAAAGTTAAGTATTATTTTGTCACGGCATTTGGCATCAAGTTAAATGAAACTAAAAGTTGCCAAAGTTCTGCAAAACCAATTTATGGTGAGAAGGTAATTTAAAGTACTCTGCGACGATGCATTAACAAGTACCTACTTGAGAAGACTCCTGAAGTAAAATTGTTGTCCCTGAAAGGTCAACAACAACAACAATTTTGAACCCAAGTACCTACCTATTAATAATGTAACTTTTTCTGGGATAAAAACTGTGTTTAATAGTTGCGTATGCGTGAAGTTATATAGGTACCTACTTTGATAAAAGTATATCTAGTTTCGGAGTAGTAGTACCCCGGAACAATGGGCAAAAGGAACTCCTCAATGTTGATCGGACGTAGGTATCGTTTTCGCAGTCAAAACTAACGACAAAATAACACAAAAACTAGTCAAGAGCGAACCTAATTCGATTTGGGTAAAATACAATTTTCACAAGTGTGGAAAAGCTGAGAAGTCTGTTAGAAAAATATTCATTGAGGCGAAGCAGGGCGCATGAGCAGCTGTCCTCCATTCAGACGCATCCATCGCCCTTCAGTTTGCCTGAAAGTCTTGGAGACCGCACGCACCCGGCCGCATTTCGCGCGCAATTCGAATTCCAAACTAATTTAAATAATACGTTACACCATTCGGCCAGTATTGTGTTTAAAAGTGTAAAATCGTGAAAACGAGGTTGAATCAAAATTTTGAGTGAAATTTTATCGAGTTTTGTTCCGTTTTTGTTTACTTTTAAATTTCGAGCAAGGAGGTCTTGATTCAAGTTTATGGTAAGTTTAACATGATTTTATTATGATTAAGTATATTTTCATATTAAAATAATTACTGTATGGAAGTCAGTACCTATGTAAATAAATAAATAGATTTACTACATACCTACCTGCAGTAAAAAAATAGCGCTCTACGTACTCCATTTAAATTTAAACGTGTTGTAGAAACTTAAAAGTAACGAATAGGTACCATAAGGATATTTTTCTAATGTTATGAATCTTGAATCAACAAATTAATCTTTAATTAAAAGTGGACAAAGACTATTTGTCACAGTAAAGTGTGTCGCCGTACGTGCAGAGAAAGAATTTATCTTCATTAGGCACCTTCCCCACTTCATCCGTAGCAAAGTTCATATGGTTGTTTGCTTCTTACTCATTAATTTTAATCTAAAGTTTGTTGTTTTGTGAAAACACTCGGAAACGAAGGCAAATGATAAAAACATTCACGCACTTGAAATTTAATTAAACTAAATCTGAATATTTTTGTTGGTATCACACACATAAGAGAATTTTAACTGTGTTGGGTAAGCAAGTTTGATTAAAAAAAAACCCTGAATAACAGGGTTCTAGTGACAAATGGAATCAGAGGCCATTGAAGTTACTCGTTCAAGCAATACAAGTTACTCGTTCAAGCAATACAATCTTTTCATACATTGGTCTTACAATTAGCTCAATAATTGAGTTAGCAAGTACTCTACATTAGTCTAACTCTCCCTGTAGCAGTTCTGGATAAAATACTCCAAAAGTAGAGAAGATAGGTAGAGCCCATAGAGCAAAATAGACCTCCAGACCTCCACGCGCCCTCGGAAGTCCGTGTTGCTTGAAGGTAGAGCCTACGAACCTGCATAAGCTGCTTTTTCATCTGAGCGCTTTTCTGGTTGCATCCTCAGCATATTCGTAGGAGCCCAAAGTTCGCTTTCCTCGACTTCGCACGGTCTTCGGCATCCTTGGTTGTGAGACGTCGAACTATACAATTTTTTTTTCACTATGATCTGCTTTATTATGGGTAGGTAATCAAATATATTATTGTCTTTTTATTATGATGATTACGATAATTGTTTCGAGATTTCTGGTGAGCAAAATCTTCTATTAAATCCTCAAACTCAATTTTCTGAAGAATATCACTTTTTATGCTCATAATTATAAATCACTAGCTTTCGCCCGCGGCTTCGTCCGCGTGAATTTCCCACGGGAACAGTGCTTTTTCCCGGGATGAAAGGTACCCTATGTCCTTCTCAGTACTTCCAGCTATGTGTATGCGAAATTTCAGGAAGATTAGTTCAGTAGATAAAGCGTGAAGAGGTAACAAACAAACAAACTCACTTTCGGATTTATAATATTAGTTAGGATAATCATAAATCATTTATTACCAAGAAAAGTTACAAATAACAAGAACTGGAGCCCTGCGCTAAGTAAAAACTAGTGTTACAGGGACAACTCTTTACAACACTCAATTGATCAAACGACACGCCCGACCAAAATATTTTGAGATTAAATGTGAGAGAAATTGTCGGTCCTTCGGGGCCCTCTGAGGGGTCCTTGGCACTGGTCCTCTGTGCCCTTATGGTAAAGACGACGCTAGTAGTTTGTAGCTTTGAGACATAATATATTATGATTAAATAATTAGTTATCGACGCGAAAAAGAGCCTTCTTTGAAGGCCAAGTTTCAATAAAAAAATTTGACTTTGACTTTGACTGAGACGGTACTGGTTGCCATGGTCTTGCCTCCTCCGGATCTGAAAACTGCATAAGCCTGTTTCCATGCAATTTTCATTGAAGATACAACCAGGGACTTCTTTCAAACTCAAACTTCTTTATTGCGATAACTGTGTAGTTACAGGTATAGATGGTATATACAATACAAAATTCTACAGTTTACCCTTTCAGGCATGATATATTTTATATAACATTGTTAGAATGTATCACGATTGTGACAATATAATACAATCAATCAAGTATTATCTTTAGTCGATATTTAGATCGATTAGGGTCACAATAACGATATTTTAATAAACTATTATCTACATATTTATTCTTATTATAAATTACTTAATAAAAAACAGGAAATAAAATTTTATGAAAACGATATTATAGCTCCTGCGTATTGTAACTAAAATATTCTTCTATATTATAGACACATGTATGTACGTCTTTACCCACACGTACATTATACTTATCTACAGCATCATCCAACGGATAGTGAAGATAGTAATTTATAAGCGCAGTTCTCACAGTTTTACGTAATCAGCAGTCAACTGTTCAAATTATAGGTTGAATTTAATGTCACTGTCATTATTATAACCATTTCTTGGAAGTACGGTCAGGAGCACATATTATACATTGTTGTTGAGTATGTGACTGTGTACTCCTGACTGTACCTAAATGTTTTGTAGCTGAAGTTTGCAGGATATTTCAAGATGTTTGGAATTTTAATTACTTGCTTTTAGACTTCCGTTAAACGTAGGTATATGATATTACACACAGATTACGAAAGTTTCGCACTGAAACTTTCCTTCATATGATAACGCGTACGTGAGAGTACTTCTAAATCATTTTATTGAAGATCTTTGCCTGGTAAAGTATTTTATTAGATAGCTGAAGATACAGAGCAACCGATTTTTTAATAAATAAACCGATACAAAATAATAGCAATGTTTACCCGTCCGTCGTTTGTCTGTTTATTGTTACACATACAGATTTTAACTGCCGAAATATAATGAAATTTCATAAAGAAAAATTGGATATAAAAATTTAGAGACAACAATAAGTTATAATAGTTATGATTCTAAGCCTTCATCCTTTAGGAGTTGCGTATAACTAGTGTTTTTGGTTTACCCTAGGCCACAGATTATATACATACATACATATTATCACGCCTTTTTCCCGTGGGGGTAGGCAGAGACTAGCGATTTCCACCTGCTACGATCCTTACAGATCTCTCTTGCTTCGCTCTCCGGTTATGGGTGCTCCTAATATCTCCCTTTTTAAGGAGGTCCGCAATCTGGTTGGAGTGCGTTCTTCGAGGTCGACCTTGACCAACTCTTCCATTCACCTCTGCATTATAAATACCTTTCGTCAATCTCTTTTCATCCATCCTCTCAACATGCCCAACCATCACTACCATCAGTAATAGGTACTACCTTCATCATCATTTAAGAATTCGAACTATGTTCTTGTCGGTGGCGTATCCTCTATTTGCATCTATCTTCTGTCATAGATTTAACCTCGCTTCGTTTCTTCTTCTTATATAAGAGCTGTGCTCTTGTCGGTGGAGTGTACGTCACACTTCTCTATTCTCGGCTTTACATTTAAGGTCTTGATACGAAACGACGCCTGCCTTCTCTTTCATTTGACTTACATAACTCTTTCCCGGTCTCCCTGGACCTCTTCTTCCCTCAATTATATTTTTCAATAGGTCATCGAGTCGTATCAAGTGGCCATTTATTCTCCCTCTCCTATTTTGAATTTCTCTGAGAAGACTCTTCTTTTCATTTACAATCTTTAGCACTTCCTCGTTAGTTACTTTCTCCATCCTTCTCCACCTCGCTATACGACACAAACCTTGCCTTCTCTTTTATTTGGTCTATAAATTCTTGGCTTTCCTTTTACTACCTATTACCTACATTATGATTTTGCTGTTTATTCACGATCATACATGTTTTACGTCAACCACAACGCTAATAATATAATAACAAATATATTGTAATTAGTTTACCGATAGGAAATCCTATCGGGCACAAGGATAGGACATTTTATATTACTAATTTATTATATTCGTAGTTAGGTTGACGTATTTTATGACGGAGGTAATAAATAAATCGATGATCATAACATAATATAATATTCGCACCGTAAAATGTGGTGTAATTTGAAAATTTTCAGGAAGTTTGTCGTAAAGACGTTGGACAGAATTCACAAAGGCGGGAAATCCTCTCCAAAGCCCCATTCTAATTTGGGAGGAATTTTCTTACGAGTTCTATGGCCCTTTCAACAAAGATATAAATGGATAGTAATAAATTTATAAATGTATGCGTGTAAAAAAATAAAGGCTGGATTTTTGAATGAATTAAACTAATGTTCAAGGAAATCTTAGGCTAGGATTTGTATGTATGTAGAATTAAAACTTTAATTGAATTTTGTCAATAGCAGAAGGTCATATAGGTACTTTCTATACCTTATCAAACAAACCCGTACCTAATCACAAACTCTTTCAACCAAATAAAATATATTCTGTCTCGAATTTCTTCTTACGACATTTAGAAAAGCATTATTCCTTTTCTAACCTTTGTAATTAGATATGCCTATCCTACCTACATCATGAATAGCCTTATTGGGCGGCAGTACAATACGGTCGTAATTATTGCGACCCTCACAAATTAAGATTAATTGTTCTCGTAAGTATTAAGAATCGGATAAAATTCCTACGAAAGTAGGCTATGGTTGGTTGCATCCACGGGTTGCATCCACAGACTTAAATACTCTTCATAAAAAAAAAAATATTTCTGTGGTTGTATCATAGAATTATCTTAATAATTAAGTTTTAAATAAGCTAAAAGACAGTAAATAAGAAAACTATTTTTAAACTAACTGCGCCCCGGGGCTTCGCTCCCGTGGAAATTTCGGGATAAAAAGTATCCTATGTGCTATTCCCAGTATTTTTCTACCTGTATACCAAATTTCATCGAAATCCGTTTAGTAGATTTTGCGTGATTGAGTAACAAACATCCTCACAAATTCAGAAACTCACATCCAAACATTCGCATTTATAATATTATAATTACCTATGTAAAGCCGGCTGATAGTAATAAAATACCGAGTAATCCTTTAGTTTGTAAAAGGTTACCTTTATTGATACTTTGGATGACAATGCCAACTCTTTGTCATCATAGGTAACATGTAAAATTTGAAAATTTTAAATATGGTACACGGGTAGAAAAGAATATATTTATATCTAAATCTCTACTTAACTGGGTCCTACGACGTAGCTAATATCTTTACAAAATTGTAACAAAAATTTTCAAAGCACACCTTAATAAAAATCGTGTAAATTATTTGGGTTTTTGTATCGTAGAACTCCTTTGATCCTCTTGTAAGAACCTCAAATTTATCTTCATTAATTCAGGTTTAAGGGGCAGATGATTTTATTGCCATATTTATCATTTGTTGCATACAAATGATAAATATGGCAATTAGGCTCGAGAAATTTCGGTATACCAAGTAACCTTTTCTTCGTCAACTTACTTCATTGAATCAGGTTTATTTATTGTGAATACACGAAATTGAACGTCAAACTAATAAAAATTCATAGGTGCACCCTAAGAATTTTAACACACGTTCGTACAGTTTAAATAAATTCAAAAGTTACCTTCGAACTTAATTCGTTCAGTAGATTTGGAGAATATTATCGGCGATAAAAATAATAATAATAATCATTTATTCGCATTAAATAGGGTTACAAAGACGTTACAAAATTCAGCTAAGCGTGGCCTTCGAGTCTCACGACTCTTGGCTCTGTCTACCCCGTAAGGGATAAAGACGTGATTCTATGTATGTATGTTACAAAATTATAATATGTCCTTTATACCTACTTAGCTAATTATATTAGCATGCAAAATTTAAATATTAAAACTTATAATACAACTTTATACTATATTAATGTCAAAATACTGCATAAAAATATAAATAAAATAATCAATTTATAATACTGAATTCATACATTCGAAGACATTTATAATTAAAACATGTAGGTATTAAGACATGTAGGTATTCTATAGAATCCTAGTCTATACAAAGGTCTATACATATACCTAGTTAAACAGTAAAAATATTTTGTTTTTACATTTAGTATTTTTGACTGAAATGGATAGAGGGACGCTTAAAAAGAATAATAGAAAGCAAAAAAACATTTTTGGAATTTCTTGTCTGTCTGAGGCGGTACGCGAAATTGTAGATAACGAGCTGACGAAGATCGTTTATTGAATGAAATATCACTTTTGATTCATTTTAACACCGCGACTGTACTACGAGTATCTAATATATACCCGCGGGACACGAGATAACCAAATGGCTGAAATTTTGAGTACTGGCGTGTAGGTTACTACAGTTTGGAACACAAAACGAATTTTCATCTAAGCGAAACTCACGCAGGCGAAGCCGCGGACAACAGCTAGTTCTTTATAAAGTGTTCATTTTTTAATTTACACAGGACTCAAAAAGTATCAAAATAACAACAGAATCCGAAGAAAAGCTGTTAATTTCGTTAGTCGCACTAATTAACTCGAGATGTGACGCCACAGGGCAAGACGTGAGGGAACTACGGGGGCAGGGCTTAGTGAAACGACGCAGCATTTGTTTTACGAGTTAAAATTGTGGCTCGAGCTGTTTTACAAAGAAAATAATTAATGTTTTGTATGTTGTGAAGTGTCACTTTCTTTCAGCATACGATATCAATTGTCGTAGAGCTCTGAAGGTCTAAAAAGGACATCAAGACTTGACTTCACAATCCTGTCCTACTAATTGACCGAGCGAGTGAAGCGAGCGAGGGCTATTATACAAGTTGGGGCGAAAACACATTGTTTGTATGTATGTATGTTTGTTACGCGATAACTCTCGAACCGTTGAATTAATTTCGATGATATTAAGAATACTTGTAGCAATTATAGAATTTTAAAGTTCGTTGCGCAACAAAATAGGTTCAGCCGTTTTTGAGATATACGCACTTTTATGAAAACTCTATAACTCTCTCTATAACTTTTGAACCGTATTTTTTTTTAAATAATAATTGCGAGGTCTACATTCGCGGCGAACCACTAGTATTATAAATGCGAAATTTGGATGTGAGTTTGTGTGGATGTTTGTAACTAAATCACGCATTTACTGGACGGATTTCGATGGAATTTGGTACACGTGTAGAAAAATACTGGGAATAGCACATACCAACTTTTGTGTGTGCATGTAAACATAATTTAATTACTTTTTTTATGGGAAAATCTTTTAGTGACTTCACTAAGAGAAGAGCGAATACTTATTCGTATGCTGTAAACGTATCACACACACTGTGCATCTAGAATGTTACTCCCAAGTTGAAGATAACTTATTCAAGACATCTGAGTGACCTACTGGCGTCGTGTCACTTGCATATTGGACTGTGGTTTCGGTATCCGTTACACATGGTCACGGCACAAACATGTACATTGAAATGCGAACTTACTGACATAGAAATAGGGTTCACAACCGTAAATCTAACGGCTACCATAACCGCAAATGCAGTGCTCAACATGCATGAAGGATGTTTATTTTTGTACGTATTTCCAGTTTGAAAACAATATTTTGGGATGATATAGTGTTTACTTACATTTACGAGTATCAAAGGCTTGAAGATCAAGATATCAACGCAGATTTTGAATCGATTTAGAATTTTGTGAATCATCATATTTTTTAAATACATCTACTAGAATAGCTCACCTTTGTTTACAGGTTTTTATTTAACTTGCAATCTATGTATGTTCGCATGTTCGGGTCAAATCTTACAAGTCAAATAATAACTACTTTTCCTTACTAGGGCTGAAGCTAAGTTAGAATTACATCCGCATATTCTACAGGGTTGAAAATTTATTACAATGATGGTGCAGTATCGGCTCTCAACGAGAACTCATCAACGGTTAACTGCACAGACTTGAAATTTTAGTCATAAATTAAATGCGCCAATACCTCTATGGCAACAAAAAAGCTTGCGCCAAAATTTTTGTAGAGAATTTTTTTTTTTTATTTTTGTTTTTTTTTTTTGTAATTTTTTTCGTGAAAAAACTATCATCTCATCCATCCAGGCAAAAGCCACGGGAAGCCGGTCAGGTGAATAGGACTTCAACCAACTAAACCACCCGGTGTGAACACATGAGTCTATTCATGTGGTGTGAACGCCTAATCTCACTGTCAATCACCTACTTACATATTAAAACTGTCTGTTTGTTTTTATGCGCGAATCTTGAAACAATCATAACTGCAGTTAAGGCTCTATTTAAAATTATCTTTATTAGACGACCTCCGTGGCGCAGTGATAAAGACCTTGCCCCTGAACCAGGAGGTCCCGGGTTCGATCCCCGGTCAGGTCAAGATGGAAAATGATATTTTTCAGATTGACCTGGGTCTTGGACGTTTATCTATATTATGTATTTGTTATTAAATATAGTATCGTTGAGTTAGTATCCCATAACACAAGTCTCCAACGTAGGTACTTTGGGGCTAATTCAATCTGTGTGATTTGTCCGTATATATTTATTTATTGCACTATTGAATAGAAGTGCATGTATTCTCTAGAAATTCAAATTTTGTGCATTTGCATGATTTATGCCTAGTTTTAATGGTCTGATTCCATTGTCATCATTTCTAACCCGGATTGTTGGTTTGTTTGTCAAACAAAGTGGTCTAAACAATAGTTAGACGCTATTGTGTGTTTGTTTGTGCCCCGCCACTCTATTTACAAATTGGTTTGAGAGTTCAGTTCATTCATGAATTGTTTGAGTTCAAGAATATTTATTTTCATTTTTCATACTCGGAAAATAGTGTTTATTTGATCCGAGAAGATGCTATCCCACTCTTGGGTAGAAAAGACTCATAGTACCTAATCCTTTAATTCCTAGAGTAGGAATGATTTTAAAAAATCAATCCAAAGATCTCATTTTATAATGTGCGAAAGTTTGGATGCGTGTTTATATTACTCTATCTCGCCTCAACACTGCGGCCAGCCATTTTGATTAAAATTTTGCATATGGCTACTCATATGCAAAATTCCATCAAAATGGCTTTATCTACATAAAAATGATGATATGAACGAATTGAATATCATACGCTGCTTTTTATCCCGAACATATGTATATTTTTTTCAATAGGTACTTTTTTAAAATAAAGTAGCTTCAGACGTTTTAGATCTTTTAAACTACACAACCAATTTTAATACGCTTTTCACTATCATTTAGATTCTTTCCGGTTGGCTTACTACAATCTTGGTTTAATACATATCCGTGCGAAGCAAGGGTGGATCGCTAGTAGATTAATAAACAAGAAATATTCATCGTCATTACGTCAGCTTGCTACTAACTGCTGGGTATAAGCCTCCCTGCTTATACCCAGCAGTTAGTAGCAAGCTGACGTAATGACGGCACACCACGGCAGCCGGCTACCGCTCAAACGGCCCAGCCGCTTGGCGTTTGAAGTCTCGGCAAAGGAAAGAAAGGTAATTCCGCTATTCTTCATATCTGTGTGATTTCTACACCACACACGATGGCATATTTTTGCTAATTAAACTAAGCCCCTCTGTCTACGCCAAGCTTATCCATCTAGAGAAGCAACAAAAATTAAAATTGATGAATTCATAACTTCAAGAGCTCAAGTTTCACGAGGGAATAGGGAATATCAGAACTTTTCCGTTTTCTTAAAATGGTAAATCTTTCAGAATACAGCTAGTTGCTAAAAGAAGTTATAAATCAAGTCGCTATCGATAACTTACGTCCTGACCAGAATTTATAATGTTTGGGGTATGAGCTTTTACACGAAGCGAAGTTTTTTAGGGCTTTATAGCTCAAATTCAATCTTATATAGAATTATAGGGTTGTCGATAAGTCAACTCAGGCACGTTTTTAAATATCAGTCAATAAAAGAAAAAAAAATTGTAACTGATATTTAATGCCCAGCAGTGGATGGGCAAAGGTCTTTTATCATTAACTATTAAAGAAAAAACTCATATCATGAGTTAAAAGACGCAACCGCTAGACCGATTTTGATGAAATCCGATATGGATATAGTTGAAGACTCGGGGTCAAACATAGGCTAATTTTTTATTTAAAGTTCAACCCCCAAAGGGTTAAAA
This sequence comes from Ephestia elutella, assembly GCA_018467065.1. Classification (NCBI taxonomy): domain Eukaryota; kingdom Metazoa; phylum Arthropoda; class Insecta; order Lepidoptera; family Pyralidae; genus Ephestia; species Ephestia elutella. The sequence goes on along the minus strand of CM031580.1, from coordinate 5,283,612 downwards.
TGTGTGTCAAAGTATTTATGAAAAAACACACAAGATTTATAATTTTTGTCTGCCCTTCCTACATCTATGCTCCGTGCCCAACCTTGGTATAATCTGTGGCCAGCTGTCAATCAAACGCTACTGCAGTATACGGGTAACGCTTTTCGCGCCCTTTCCGAACCACGCAGACATCTCAAAGTCATCAGTAGTACGCACGCATCACGCATATGGAAAAGGAAATGTCACCGCTGTGATATAGGTTTTACACCAACCACTCTTTGGCAAGTGGATACAATTTACATATTATTATCCCTAACTGAGGTAAAGGATGGATGAAGTTATCCAGTGACGGGAAAAGTAGTTTGGATGATATTATTATTGCACAGTTCGGTTTGCCCATATTTAATCAGAATTTCCTTGAATAGAGCTGCCTAAAACCTGAATGATTGTCAGAGGGTGTCATGGTAGTTTGAATATTATTTAGTGCTTGTGAATTGGCATTATTAAAAATTATTTTAATATAAAGGCTGGATTGCACCAAACCTTAAGTTATTGTAAAAGTTAGTGTCAAAGTAAACAGGAAAAATAAAGTTGACTTTTGAAATGTATAGCCTTGGTTTTTAAACTTATTTATCAACTGGTGCAACTCATATTTTGCCTAGGTATATACTTATAGGATAGGATTATAGTTACTGTTACTATCAAAGTTAGATGGTGCAATCCAGCTTAATTTCTTGAAGAATAACTTAACAGTTAGGTAATAAATTGCTAGAATTGAATAACTGTGATACATATACATTTCTGTAATTCAGAAAAATGCCTGTATTTTTGTAGGCTCCAAGACGAAGTGAAAAATTGGCCGATTGCACAGATTCAATTACAATAAAACCAGTTAAATCAAATTGATGGCGAAGTACGGTTTAATGAGCATTGGCTGAGCGGAATATAAAATAAGCAATTTAATCCGGTTTCCTTGATGAACCGCACCAATTTCCATTGAGTTAATGAGAACAAAAGGATGTTGGATAAATTCCTTTATTTCAGGCAACGTAACATGGTATACAATATTCTATTGGCACATTATCATAAATACCTTACAGATTAACATACATATAAAAATTGAATGTTGTCTTATATTGTGTCGGGTAGCTTCCCGCGAAATGGCCAAAAAATCTTGGAACCAAAAAAATTTTTTGATCTTACGCAAGTTCACTGTCGTGAACTGTCGATTGCACATTTATACTCTACTCGATCGGGAAAAAATACGGAAAACTGTCTAGAATATCAGTCAATTTATATGTAAACATACTTATAAACGAGTAGAGCGATGACTTTGTATTAAAATGCAGGCGACCACCTCCACCCACACACACCCACGGAGAAGCATGTGCATGATGTGCAGTGCATAGATGGATGAATCAATGACGTCATCCACATACCTATTTTTTTTTTTTTATTTACTGAGCTCTCAAATGAATCTCAAACGTGAGGATGTATACAAACTGTTGAACAAACTAAATAAACAAACAGAAATAAATTCTTTATATTTCCGTAGTTGATGAACCGATTATCCTTTCAACATGTTATTATACTTTTAGTATTGATATTTGATGCTGCTATCTGTTTACCAAACCGTGGCGCCATTAGGTGTTATTGGCACCCCGCCAGCTTCTAACATCACGAGGAAATCCTCAGAACATCACTAGTTTACGAGGGCAATGATCTCCTTATATGATTTATACTACGTTTATATTGAACGAGTCTATAAATTCTTGTTTATTTTTTAATTTGCTACAGCTCTTGGTAAGAAAACAGTCTCTATTGTGCTCAACTGAATAAATCTTGCTCTTTATTGATTTTTTTCGTATTTTAAGGTACAGTCAAGAG
>CM031580.1:4804213-5281646 GCA_018467065.1 Ephestia elutella | reverse complement strand
ACGACATTGGAACCTTCAAAAAACGAGTCTACATCTTCTTGAAAGGCCGGCAACACTCTTGTGATACCCCTGGTGTTGCAGTAGTCCATGGGCAGCGGTGATCGCTTACCATCAGGTGACCCGCTTGCTCGTTTGCCGCCCTATGTTATAAAAAAAAAAAAAATATAAATGACGCATTTGATAGACGTAGGTCAACTTTTGTATTTTATTTATACCTTGGGAATCCTCCATAGAAATTATGGCATAGCTATATACGTTGCGGTGTGTTTCATTCCACGTAATGACACCGGCAATAGCATAGGTTTAAATAGGAAAGAGATAATAGTTATACTGTGCCTCATTGACCTTTGAAACATTCATACATTTTTTTTTTCTAAACCGATATGTTTTTTTGCACAAACTTGTAACTTATTAATAACTAAAAGCTTTAACTTAAACAAAAATTACTATTATTATTATTTTTAAATTTAACTTTAAACAACTGTGAGCATATCAATGTGCATTTGTGCATGTTGTGTTCGTTCCAAGAAGGCTGACCACTTGGTTGATCTTAAATATATATCTATGAACATGTGTGTTGCACTACACAGCCAGTTGCGAACTTAGTAAATAAAAAAAAAATATTGAGTAAGTAAGAGTCGTTTCAGGAAAAGTACCATGTGTCATTATTACATACAAATAAATACAAACACAACGTCACTCCACATGTTAGAAGATAACAAAATAAGACCATTATTTTATTTTTGACTAGCTGTTACCCGCGGCTTCGGCCGCGTGAATTTCACTTAGATAAAAAATCCAACCAAACTGTAGTAACCTAACATTTCAGCCATTTATTCCGTGTCCCAAGGGAATGAATTCGTATGGTATAGTCGACCACTTTTATCTTGTTTCCCCTTTAGGGGTTGAATTTCCATAATTCCTTTCTTAGTGCTCACTTACGCTATATAACGAGCCTCTATGCAAAATTTCAAGGTACTACGTTCAGCGGTTTCGTCTCTGCGTTGATTTCCCAATCTGTTTTATTAATACGGTTTTACGCCTTTAGGGGTACAACTTTCAAAAACCAATGATTGCATCGTTGTATGTTATGAACCAAAAATGTAAATGTAAGGTTTCATACGTCTTGCGTCAAAAATGGCGAAGTTTCATACAAATTTTGAACCCTATTTTTAACCCCTTAGAGGTTGAATTTCCAAAATTCCTTTCTTAGTGCTCACCTATGCTATACAATAAACCAATATGCAAAATTTCAAGTCAATACTTTTAGTAGTTACGTCTCTGCGGTGATCGTAAAAATCAGTCATTAACGATTTTATATATACAGATAAATAAAAGGTTACTTTAGATACCCAGACCATTCAAGTAATGTGGCATTTCAAGCATATGGTCGTTCGAATGAAATGTCCGTTCAGGGATGTGGCTTTTTAAGTGTTGTGGCCGTTCGGGGGAATTGGACGTTCAAATTCAGATTCCATTACAACATTAATTGAGGGAACATTGGAGACACAAAACTATGTCGAGACCATCCGTCTGTGTGATAGATGGTTTCGAAATAGGTAGTTTGGTGGATAACGTGTGTTTGTAATAAAATCTATGTTGTTTTGTCCGTTCGCCGCCGTAATATTCTAGCGCGTGCGGTAGTTTCATATTAGTAGCGTCGTCGCCCGCTCGGCCGGCGTCGGCAGTCGCGAGCGACCATTTTGAATTCAGTATTGTTTGGACATCGCGCGGGGAGGCCGCGCCGCATGAAATTGCTCGCGTGAATGGCATGGCGGACGGCCGCCATTTGTCCTGACATATCGGTTTGATTTTAATACGCGGAGAGGTCTCGCGTCTTTTGCTTGTTAACTAGTTTGAGTTATATTTGTGAATTTCCTGTTTGTTAAATAACTATTGAACATTTGTGTTTGTGAAACCTTTTACTTTGACTGTTTCTTGTGAGATGCGAAACGTGGCTGCCTGGGGACGCCGAAATCTGTTGCCGAGTGGAACTGCTAGACGGATCAGGTATTTTTTCTGGGGATTGAGATCTCATGGGGTAGGTTGGGTGATTTAGGGAACAACCCCCTCCTCTTCCGAAGACACTCGAAGTTGGATCCGAAGATTAAGAAGATTCAGTTTGGTAAGTGGTTTGAATTGTAGTTATTAAATTAGGTTAGTATATAGGGCCCCGTAGCTCCCTATATAAGCTACGGTGGTAGCAGACTGCGTATAGGTTAGGTTAGATTCTAGTCGGACAAGCGTGGTGTCGCGTGGAGATTTTTTCCCGGTACTTATTTTTACCGGTGGTTTTTTCCCGGTGAAGTTCCGGTACAGAATTCTTCCCGCCGCTTCGTTTGTCCGGATTCTCTGCGCACATTTTCTGGTAGCAGAGCGTAGTTGTTCTGCACAGTTTCTGGTAGCAGAGCGTAGTTTATCTACCCTCTATTTGTTCGTTTGTAAAAAATAATTAATTGTTTGTAAAAATTATTAGATTTTTCTTAGTTTGTTTGTATAAGAATATTTGTAACCTTTTTTGTATTTGTTTGCGGTTTGTACCGTGCGTTCCGGGTTTGTGCCATTCTCATACCTACCGCGGTTCTTCGTGTAGTTGTTTGATTTTGTTGTTTTTTATTTACCTTTTGTTATTTTTTGTTTGTGACTTGACGCGATGTCGAAGGTCTCCAATGCTAAGGCGACACTCGCCAACGAACTGAGATGGTTTGTGACGGCCGGAGGACTCCTGTCCCGGAAGGACAGGGAGGGCGCCATACTGCTAAGAGCGGATCACCTCCACTCACGATTGATTAGCGCGGAAGCGGCCATGGTGGTGCTTACCGAAGCCGAACTTGCCCCGGAGGTCTACGCAGGTCACATGGCGGACATGGACCAGATCCTGAGTCTGCACGATGATATCGCGGAGGCGGCGACCGCAATAAGGGCGAGACAGGCTGGCGGACCAGCCCCTCGCACACCTGTTAGACAGGAAGGACCAGCGGTTACTGGTCGGCTCCCCACCCTTCAGCTGTCCCACTTTGGGGGTAGGATGGAGGAGTGGGTAGCATATAAAAATATGTTTGAGTCCCTGGTCGTAGCACGACAGGATTTGTCGAAGGCCCAGAAGATGGCCTACCTCCTCTCCACTCTTGAGGATGAAGCGCGGTCGCTCATCCAGCACCTCCGGGTGGAGGACGACCAGTACGATACGGCTTGGGAGTTATTGAACTCCCGCTACCAAAACTTACGTTTGTTAGCGGATGCGCACGCCGCACAGTTGATGGCCCTGCCCAAGGTGGCCAACAGGGCACAGTTGCGCCTGCAGTTGCTCACGCCCGTTACAGTGGCCTGTAACGCGCTCCGCACACTGGGGCTGCCGGTGGACCAATGGTCTTTTTTGTTGGTGCACATTGTATTGGGCAAATTGCCCAATGACATCCGCTCGCGGTTTGAGCGCGAAAATGCGGAGCGGGATAGCACCACCCTACCAACATTCACTGACTTGGTGAAGTTTTTGGAGTTTGAGGCACGGGCGGCTGAGAATACCATGACGGACTCAGCGCCATCCAGAGCGCCTGAACGCAGGCCCTTGGAACCCTCATGGCGAGGGAAGCCCCAACAGGGAAGGCAACCGCCACCGCGTGGAGCTGGTGCGCGGGTTGCACACACGGCAGCAGTCGCGAGGGACGCGGACTGCCTGCAATGTGGTCGGATGGGCCACAGCCTGCTGCAATGCAGGGACTGGCAGAGACTGCCAGTACAAGATAGGCGCCGCATGGCAAAGCGGCATGAACTTTGCTTTTACTGTTTGGGCAGTCACTATGCACGTGACTGTCCCAGGGCCATACCATGCAGTGCATGCCGTGGGCTGCACCACGCGATGCTCTGCATGAACCGGAACGGGGATGGCCCCCGGTTGTTGAGGCAGGGGTCCCCTATGGGCGGGGGCGCTCCTGCGCGAAGCCCTCCACCATCGGACGGAGGACGCGGCTTCGCTCGTCGCACCCCCCCTCGGGAGGGGGGTCGCGTACCTGCGCGGGTCTTGGCGGACCGGGACCACGCGCCCCAAGGTCATGGCCAGTATGTAGCTGGCCAGGCCCCGGATAGGGCCCCCATGGGCGGGGGCCCTAGACCGGACGTGAGAGTGGGGACACCCCTCCACGCGGGTTGCCAATACCCAACACATGCAGCCGCAGCGGTTTTCTCCGCCGCTGCACGAGTACCCACGGCTGGAGTACCACCCGCCGTACCATATGTATGGCCGGGCCGCGGGTTATGCCCCCTCAGATGGGGATGTGCACTCGCCCGCCATATTACCCGGGTCAGTGGCGCCCCCCTGGTTTGGAGAGAGTGGGGAGCCCGTAACTAGCTTGCTCCCTTGCTGGGACAGAGCCGCGGACGGTTCTGCTCCCTACCGCGGTGGTCCGCGTATGGGGTCGTGGGGGAAGCCATTAATTTGAGAGCTCTGTTGGACTCAGGGGCTCAAAGCAGTTTGGTTACCACTCGAGTGGCACGCCAGTTAGGTTTAGTCGTGGAAGACTCGCCTGTGCCACTTCTTGGAGTTGGTGGCATACAGGTGAAGTGTCTGACGGGCCAGACACTTGTCACCTTTTCTTCGCTGAAATCCTCCACAATGAGGATCACGACTTCGGCTATGGTAATGGATACCATTGCGGGTTGGCACCCCTCGACAGACATACCGCCGGGTGTGTTGTCTTTGGTTTCGGGTCTGGATTTGGCCGACCCCTTTGTTTTTCATCCCGGCCCAGTGGACTTGCTCCTGGGCTCGGACGTATTGGGTTGGATTTTGTTGGGTACCCAGAAAGCTCTGGGTTCGTCTTCACTGATGGCAGTGTCTACTATCTTTGGTTTCGCCCTGATGGGCCCTGTGTTTGATAATAGCACCGTGGAGGAGCCACCGGTCGTCGCATCAGCGTCCTTGGCCAAGACCATGCAAAGGTTTTGGGAGGTGGAGGAGCCACCTATGAGTTCCAGGATGGATCCGGAACACGCTGAGTGCGAAGCCCTTTTTCGATCGACCACGGAGAGGTTGCCCTCCGGTCGGTTTGTAACTAGGTTACCCTTTGTTGCCTCTCGTCCTAGCCTAGGGCAAAGTAGGGCGCTTGCGGAGAAACGACTGCTGTCCATGGAGCGACGCATGCAGCGTGACCACGTACTTCGCGATAAATATATTGAATTTATGCGCGAGTACGAGGATTTGGGTCACATGTCTCCGGCTCGAGTTGATTGGAGCTCAACTGAGCATTATTTTTTGCCCCACCACGCGGTGGTGAAGGCCTCAACAGGCAAATTGAGGACCGTCTTCGATGGGTCCGCACCCACTTCGAACGGGGTTTCGTTGAATCTGTGTTTGCATTCGGGTCCCAAATTGCATAGGGACATAATTGACATCATCTTGAACTTTAGAAGACATCAAGTGGTTTTTGGTGCGGACATCCGGATGATGTTCCGCCAGACAGTCATACATCCTGAGGACAGGCGATTCCAGTTGATACTCTGGCGTGAGCGCCCTGAGGATCCTGTGACGGTGTATGAACTCAACACAAACACGTATGGTTTGAAATCTAGTCCCTATATCGCCATCAGATCATTGCTTGAATTGGCAGAGCGGGAACGGATCCGCTTTCCCCGTGGGGCTTCCGTGCTGTCACGTGACTTGTATGTTGATGACGTGTGCACCGGAGCCCAAAGTATTGAGGAGGCCCTCCTACTGCGGGATGAATTGATTGAAATATTGAAGACAGGTGGCTACGAGCTACGTAAGTGGTTGTCCAATGAGCCTAGAGTTCTAGAAGGGATCCCGGAGGATCACCAACAGAACCCTCACCTGTTTGAGGATGTGGATAATCCCAACAGGATAGCGGTGCTGGGCATGCAGTACCAGCCGCTAACCGATATTTTTACATTCCAAGTGGACTTGGAAATACCAAAGGTCTGGACTAAGAGAACGGTGTTGTCCGTAATAACCCGTATGTTTGATCCAAGCGGTTGGATCAGTCCAGTGATATTCTCTGCAAAGTGTCTTCTTCAGAGACTTTGGACTTTGGGCGTCTCGTGGGACGAGCCGCTGTTTGGCTCTCCATTGGATGATTGGCTCGAGTTGTTTTCATCGATTAAGGAAGTCAATCGGATTGCCTTGCCTCGTCGAATATTGCCCCCGGGAAATATCGAGCCAGCCTGCATGGCTTTTGTGACGCGTCGGAGCGAGGCTACGCCGCGTCAGTCTATATGCGGACAGTTGACGCCGATGGCCGGGTCAATGTCTCGCTTTTGTTAGGGAAGAGCAAGGTCGCCCCCATCAGGACTAGGCTGACTATTCCCAAGCTTGAGTTGAGTGGAGCTCACCTTCTCTCTAAATTGTTGCATCACGTTGCCAGTGAGCTGGCGGCCACGGTCGAGATACGAGACATCTTCGCCTGGTCGGATAGCCAGGTCGCGCTTGCATGGTTGCGCGCGGCCCCACATACCTTGGAGGTTTTTGTGGGAAATCGGGTTTCCCAAATCCAGAATATCGGAATTGATATAACATGGAGACATGTGCCGGGAGAGCTTAACCCAGCGGACTGTGCTTCCCGAGGTTGTACGGCACCAGAATTGGTGTCACACCCGCTCTGGTGGGGTCCAGAGTGGCTGATGGGATCAGAAACTTCTTGGCCTGTCTGTCAGACAGATGTTACTTCTTTGAGTTTGACTGGGCTCCGTGTACATGCTGTAGTCGCTGAGACGACGTCGGAGCCGGATTGGCTACTTGCTCGGTATAGCAGCTTGGATAAGCTTCTGGGTGTTACCAGTTGGATTAAGCGTTTCATACATAATTGTAGAAACCCACAGGCAAAGCGGTTGGAGCCGATTGCAGGTGCAGAAGAGCGCCGGAGCGCATTGTTGCATTGGGTCCGTGTCGTGCAGACCGGACGGTTTGAGTCAGAGCTTCGTATCTTGCGCGACGGACGCGCTAAGTTGAAGGGCGCGGTCGCTCGTTTGAACCCGTACATCGACTCGGATGGGCTTCTTCGGGTTGGAGGCAGGCTCCGGAAGGCGGATCTTCCATATGAGACTCGCCATCCTCTGTTGTTGCCCAAGGGCGGACCCTTGGTGCAGCTTTTGGTGTCTGATCGACACATTCGTAACGCCCATGCTGGGTGCAATGCTTTGTTGGCTATTTTGCAACGCGAATTTTGGATTTTGTCTGCCCGAAGAGCAATCCGTAGTGTCCTGTTTCGATGCATTGCATGTTATAGGTTGAAGGCATCCACTATGCAGCCACAGATGGGTGATTTGCCCGCTGATCGAATCCGACCTTCGAGGCCGTTTGACGGCGTTGGAACCGATTTTGCCGGCCCCTTTTCGATCAAGGCTTCTCCCTTTCGTAATGCCCGTATTGTGAAGGGCTATTTGTGTGTATTTGTTTGTTTGGCCACCAAGGCTGTCCATTTGGAGGTGGTATCGGCTCTGACTACGGAGGCCTTCGTCGCCGCGTTGGATCGCTTTGTTTCGCGTCGAGGTCTACCTTCCCTTATTAGGTCTGATAATGGCACAAACTATAAGGGAACTGTAAATTATCTTAAGGATGTTTCTGTGTTTATTGATAAAAATTGTACTAGTTTAAGTCAAATTGCTGCCCAAAGGGGAATAACCTGGAAGTTTAGTCCCCCAAGTTGCCCCCATTGGGGAGGGATTTTGAAGCGGCTGTGAAATCCGCAAAGACCCACCTCCGCCGCATTATCGGAGAAACGGCTCTAACTTTTGAAGAGCTGGCCACAGTGTTTTGTAAAGTTGAGGCGGTCCTCAACTCTCGTCCTCTCTGTCCGCTATCTCCAGATCCAAATGACTTGGAAGCTCTCACCCCTGGTCATTTTTTGGTGGGAGGGCCGTTGAATGCCCTGCCCGAATACCCGTGGAAGGATGAACGCGTATATCGGTTGTCGCGTTTTCAAATGTTGCAGCAAATGAGCCAGGACTTTTGGCGTCGCTGGTCGCTTGAATATTTGCATTTGCTGCAGCAAAGAGTGAAGTGGACAGACAGGACTGAGCCTCCCAGGGAGGGTGATTTAGTATTGTTAAAAGAGGCAAATTTGCCCTCATTGCTTTGGCGACGAGCTCGCATATTACGTTTGATTCTTGGCGGAGATGGCACTCCGCGTGTGGCTGAGGTGTTGGTCGACGGTTCGATTTTGAGGAGAGCTGTGACCTCTCTCGCCCGCCTTCCCGTAGAGTAAGCTAGCGGTCTGCTTCTCAGACCGGGACGGGGGGATGTTTGTAATAAAATCTATGTTGTTTTGTCCGTTCGCCGCCGTAATATTCTAGCGCGTGCGGTAGTTTCATATTAGTAGCGTCGTCGCCCGCTCGGCCGGCGTCGGCAGTCGCGAGCGACCATTTTGAATTCAGTATTGTTTGGACATCGCGCGGGGAGGCCGCGCCGCATGAAATTGCTCGCGTGAATGGCATGGCGGACGGCCGCCATTTGTCCTGACATATCGGTTTGATTTTAATACGCGGAGAGGTCTCGCGTCTTTTGCTTGTTAACTAGTTTGAGTTATATTTGTGAATTTCCTGTTTGTTAAATAACTATTGAACATTTGTGTTTGTGAAAACTTTTACTTTGACTGTTTCTTGTGAGATGCGAAACGTGGCTGCCTGGGGACGCCGAAATCTGTTGCCGAGTGGAACTGCTAGACGGATCAGGTATTTTTTCTGGGGATTGAGATCTCATGGGGTAGGTTGGGTGATTTAGGGAACAACCCCCTCCTCTTCCGAAGACACTCGAAGTTGGATCCGAAGATTAAGAAGATTCAGTTTGGTAAGTGGTTTGAATTGTAGTTATTAAATTAGGTTAGTATATAGGGCCCCGTAGCTCCCTATATAAGCTACGGTGGTAGCAGACTGCGTATAGGTTAGGTTAGATTCTAGTCGGACAAGCGTGGTGTCGCGTGGAGATTTTTTCCCGGTACTTATTTTTACCGGTGGTTTTTTCCCGGTGAAGTTCCGGTACAGAATTCTTCCCGCCGCTTCGTTTGTCCGGATTCTCTGCGCACAACGTGACATCTGAAACCTTATGCGTTTTATTGATTTCAAAAATTTATCAATAAATTCCTCTCGCCGTAAAAAATTTGATTATTTTATTGATAAAATATTTATTAATTATTTCTTATTTTATTTTTTTTTTATTTTATTTTTCAAGTGGAAATCGCTAGTCTCTGCCTACCCCCACGGGAAAAAGGCGTGATAATATGTATGTCTGTATATGTATTTTATTGATTACTAGCTTTTGCCCGCGGCTTCCCACGGAACAGTGCTTTTTCCCGGGATGAAAGGTACCCTATGTCCTTCTCCGTACTTCCAACTATGTGTATGCAAAATTTCAGGAAGATTGGTTCAGTAGATAAAGCGGGAAGAATTAACAAACAAACAAATAAATAAATAAACAAACTCACTTTCGTATTTATAATATTAGTTAGGATTAGGATTGGATTCGTTGTTCCTTTGATTTCAACTCAATGCTTTGTTTAGTGAGGGTGAGTATAGTATACTATAGAGATCAGGGTTCAAATCTGATGCCATAAAGTGCGATTGAGTGCAGCTGCTACTTGCAATGTAACTTTTATTATGCTTTTAACATAGTGGCCGTGCTCGATTTTATTGTGTGACGTCATACGCTTGCAGATCGGCCACGCAACGGTTCACAGAACTCGGAATCATGAGGCAAATAGAAATGTCATTTACTATATTACTAACTAGATTCTGCTTTCGGCTTCGCTCGTCTAAATTTCGTTTTTTACCCATTTCATCGCCTTAGGGTGAAATTTCAAAAATTCCTTTCTATCTTACGCTATAAGTGGATTCAAAATCATTGGAATCTATTCTACTGGTGAAAATACTCATGTATATGATCAACCATTTTTATAGGTCCGACCCAGCAGGCCTACCATGAACTCTTATTGCGATCCAGTTTAGGACCTAAATTGAACTGGGGCCCTATTTTTGAAAGCGTGACATACCACGAAAACTAATAGATTATTATGTCGAGTATGTCGCACATAATATGAGCGGAAATTGTGTCTCGCATTATTTACCACCGCCTCCATGCAAAGCGCAAGTGGAGAAGAGGCAGCGCAACTAACTCCACTGCTGCATTTTCTCCAAAGACGTCACTTTACAACATATGTCTTACACTAACTGCCACAAACTCAAACTATAGGAACTAACAAAGCATGGACAATGGGCCAATCATGGACCGTTAGTCCTATTTAAATCCATTGGGCCGTTTGACAGTACGTAACGGTCCATTTCGAACTGTCAAATTTCGGCCCAATAGATTTAAATCGGGCTGAAACTAGAGAACTCCAGTTTTGGCCGGTTGTTTTCCATCTCTTTTCTACCCTTTGTCGACATCGCTAACGATGTACCCGAATCCTGGCGTAACAGGCTCACCGATTTGTTATTTTTTTCGTTTAGTTATAGTTCAGTTTTCGTCGTATTTGTATCTTTTGTATGCTTTAGAAGCACCAGTACGATTTATGCATACTCTCTGTTTCTATATTTCTATATTTATAAGGTACTCACAGCAGTTACAGTTATGTATTTCTATTAGAGTTGAAAATAATCGTTCCTTTCTTATTTACGTTAAAAAACCTCTGTAAAATTTCAGGTTACTACGTTCAGTAATTTCGTCTCTGCGTTGATATACTCGATTTTATATACCTAATATAGTATATAATCACTTTAAACTTTTATTTTTATTTTTTCTTCTTCAACCGTTTATGTCAACCGTTTTGTTGAATTTGATATGTTTGCTTACCTGCTCAATGTGAGTTATTTAATAGAGGAAACTTTACTGATATATGTATCATCATGTTATTGTTACTTATTTGTGTAAGGCTATTGTTTGTTTCCCAAATAAATAAAAAATAAAATAAATAAATAATCGACCACGAATGCGCTGGTGCGACGAATTGAATAAATTTGATAAAGGGTGGCGCGATATAGCTTTAGATCGAAAGACTTGGAAGATGGAGAGAGAGAGAGTCCTTTGCCCAGTACTAGGAAATTGAAGGTTATAAATCTTGCCATAGAATCTGCCAGCTGCTTCTCTTCCTGCGCAGATTGTAAAAGTCAATCGAGGGAAAAGGCTCTAAAACTGGGGATTCCTCCACTCATAGGCGATGGGCTAGCAACCTGTCACTATACCTGAATCTCCATTCCATCAGAAAGCCCACTATTCAGCTAAGCGTGGCCTTCGAGTCTCACGACTCTTGGCTCTGTCTACCCCGTAAGGGATAAAGACGTGATTCTATGTATGTATATGTATGTATTAAATAACAAAGATAATAATAGCCAGAAATTATGGTTCAAATAAGAGAACTCCATATAGCTAGAATTTTTATTCTGATAAATTCTTAAAATTTCTTAAAACTTATCAGGTGGATTATTAATTTTCTGCGCGGTTAACCACACATAGGCTATCGCTAGCTAGAAAACATACATACATATTATCACGCCTTTTTCCCGTGGGGGTAGGCAGAGACTAGCGATTTCCACCTGCTACGATCCTTACAGATCTCTCTTGCTTCCTCTACACTCATCACTCTCTTCATACATGCTCTCCGGTTATGGGTGCTCCTAATATCTCCCTTTTTAAGGAGGTCCGCAATCTGGTTGGAGTGCGTTCTTCGAGGTCGACCTTGACCAACTCTTCCATTCACCTCTGCATTATAAATACCTTTCCTTTTACTAGCTAGAAAAAACATTTAAAATTCAGTATGGACGGGATAACCCTATTTATTTTCCGGGCAGGCTAACAATGTCATCGAACCTGCACAAAGCTTGACGTAATGGGCTTACAGGTGGAAGCTTTGGTCGCTTTTTGTTGACTCTGTTGATTGACGGTCAGCTTCCTCAAATATGTTGGAAAAATATAATGGAGAGATCACTTTTATTCTATTTATTACCACAGATCCTACAAATTATCCTTGTTTTATTTATAAATATTTATTGAAGTGTAAAGAAATCCTACATTTATCGAATTTTAAAATATTTACTTAGCAGTTTTTAGATGATTTTTTGTAGCTTCTTTGTATAACAATGAATTTAAAATTTTCTTCCACCACTGCTCGTTCGTGTAAATATTTTCATAAACAAAATGAAGCCCTTAACAACGCAACATGGCTCATCTTTAATTAATTAATAAAATGGCGTGATACTTGAAATTTGACGGCGGTTGACAGAACTTTGTTAATTAGGCACTGGGTTGCTGCAAAACTGAATATAAATAACATTAATTTTATAAATATTTTTTTTGTTGCCAAAAATATAGAAAAGTGTGTCTAGGAATTTCAAAGGTTAAAAAGTTATCATTAGCAATTGATTTAATGTTTTAATTAATAATGGGTTTTGCTCATAGAGCAACATGGACGTCGGTTGTCTACGCACGTCCGTATTGCTAAGATTCTGCTTGAGCATAAAAAAGTTCACATCAGAGATAGTAGGTGGCTTAGAAAAGCTGTCTAGGACTATCAATTAACCTTGCAACCCTTTCGTATGAAAAAAAAAATATAAGAAAGATAAAGATAAAAAAAAACCCGGGTTGGCTCACGCAGCATTTTAAAACAATGTGAATTTCAAATTAAAAATCATACATAAACCAAGGTACTTTTACAATCGTTCAATAAAATGGAAGGGAATCATACATCAAAAGGCGGCAGGTTAAAAAAGATTCAACGAGCCAATTGTGAAATAATTAACTGTGGTCCCTTTTTGTTCGCAAACCCAATTACTTGGCGGTTATTTCTGATCGCTACGGTGCTACGAGCTACGGCGTAGGCCTCGTAGACCGTAGCTTTTTGCTACGGGTTTTGAACGATTTGTTGCGGGTTGGCAAATGTAAATTCGCAAAGGAAAAATTACTGATAATTTTGACGATTTGACTTTAAAAAAATATGGAAGATAGAATGAATTGGTCTTAGTAGGTAGATACAATTATAGTACATGTCTTTTAATTATTTCATAGGAAATAATGTGGCCAAGAGCGGTGGTGGCCGAGTGGTAGGGCGCCCGCCTGTGGATACAAAATCCCAGGTTCGAATCCTGCCCGGGCTTACATGAGTTTGTATACCAATCTGACTCATGTTAGTTTTCATCGACCACCACTTGCTTCCGGTGGAAGAAAACATCGTGAGGAAACCTGCACTCTGGTTGATGATTATCAGCTAGTGTGTGAAATGGAGAAGGCAATGGCAAACCACTCTATTAAAATTGCCATGAGAGTCGTTGTGTGTGTTTCATTCCATATAATGACCACGACCCTCAGTCTTGAGGAAATACGACTAAAGAGAGAATGTGGCCAAGTGTGTGAAGTCAATTAAAATTGTACCGATATACATGATAATATGCCTGATTGAGTGATGACTAGATTTACATAATAATGAGCTTGTAGATGACCGCTTGATCCTCCGCACATAGTGGGATAATTTGCATATTAACCCAACTGGACCCACGTGGGTCTATTGTACTGTACAATGGACCCACGTGGGTCCAGTTGGGTTAGGTTGATTGTACAATTTGTACATATATACATAGAATCACATCTTTATCCCTATACGGGGTAAACAGAGCCAAGAGTCGTGAGACTCGAAGGCCACGCTTAGCTGAATAGTGGGCTCTCTGATGGGTCCATTGTAAACTATATAAATCAAACTTTTTGAACCTAAAATTTCAAACGGTACCTAGTTTTCCACTTAATATTATTATACTCGCATAGAATCTATTTAGAATCCATCTTTTTCAAGAATCGAGGTCTTGCAAATCACGTATTGTTGTAGCTCAGTCGGCAATCGGTATGTAATGTTGCCAGTAAACATACAAACGGATTTAAAGGATTTGTCTTAATGCTTCTACGAAATACATAGTAAAAGGGATTTACGTTTGCATGTCTGTGAATACTTTATTGGTCTTAATTTGTTTAGATTTTGTATTTTGTGAATCGTTAATTTTTTTAATGGCATTTGAAATGCAAAAGTTGCTTTCATTCTCATCAACAAACAAAAAACATCGTTAGGAAACCTGCATATTGGCTACTGTCACCAGATGGCGGTAGTTGTAAAAGTCATGTCAGATGCCTTTTGACACCAGTGTATAGTACGCACTCGATAAGAGAGAGATACTCTATCACGCAAAATAGACTGAACGAATTTCGATGAACTTTGGTACACAAGTGTATAAAACAAATGTTAGATATCTAGGTCCAACAGTGGATTTCTTGTGGCTAAGTTGATGATCTATCATCATACTGTTTAGAAAGTTTTTTCCGAAATTTTCACGGAATCAAAGTTTCAAGT
Organism: Ephestia elutella; assembly: GCA_018467065.1. Classification (NCBI taxonomy): domain Eukaryota; kingdom Metazoa; phylum Arthropoda; class Insecta; order Lepidoptera; family Pyralidae; genus Ephestia; species Ephestia elutella. Next base: position 5,267,316 of record CM031580.1, on the reverse strand, counting down.
AACAGCAGCAAAATTCCTTTTCATCATTTGTCAATGGTACTTGAAAAAACTGTTTGGAATATGACTAACACTAAATCCACAAAAGAAGATATTCCACGGAAATTTAGTTTTTATTTTACAACGATAATTTTCGTTCACAAATCTACAACGATAATAGTATTAAACCATAGACATAAAATACACAGCTAAATACATCCGAATGTTGACACAATTCCGCTTCGTTCTAAATTCAAGCTGAATTGAGAAACAAAATTTATGGTTTCACATTTAAACTGTCACTTTTAAAATCATTAAGAACGCAACCTGGCAATTTTGTTGTCATTTTGTATATGTTAAATTTATGATTCGCTTTATAGTTCTTTTACGTTTTGTGTCGGTCGTAAATCGTCATAGCGATCGCGTTTTATTGGATTTTAGATATGAATGCGATGTTGCTGATGCATGTTTTAATTCTAGTCTTATTTATTCTGGTAAGTGTAATCGTACATCTGTTTGAGGTTTGAGTATTAAAATGTTTGAGTCGCTAGTATCCCGACTAATATTACGAGTATAAATGCGAATGTGAGTTTGTTTATTTGTTTGTTACCTCTTCATGCTCTATCTACTGAACCAATCTTCCTGAAATTTCGCATACACATAGCTACAAGTACAGAAAAGAATATAGGGTACCTTTAATCACGGGAAAAACTGTTGTACTGTTTTCGTGGGAAATTAACGCGGGTGAAGCCGCGGGCAAAAGCTAGTGAGATATAGGAATAACAAGCTAATTATTAAAAAATAAAAAAACACGACTGACAACTCACATAGCCATGTCATTCGAAGGAATACAAGGAATCTAAAAATACCTCTCACATCAAAATCTGTTAGCCTTTCAGGACTTATGGTAGAATAAAGAAACTTACATACATACATGAACCCTGAAAACAAAACACTCCTTGTTTGGTAAGTCGTGTAAATATATATTTCTAGATATAGATTTTCCTTAAATAAGTTAACTGCCACAATCCAATGTAATCTAAACAAAGCATCGAAGTATCGGCAACTGGGTCAGAGTTTGATAAATGGAAAGTCGGATGAAGCCCAGCTGGGCGTAAAATATGAATGATGGACGAATTTATCTGAACACATTTACTACCATTTCCTTCTGAGGACATTATTTGTGATTGGACTTGATTTCTGTAGAACGATAACAATAATATTGATACGAAGTTTGAAAACATGATATTTAATTTCGACTATTCGAGATTCAACATATACTCGTAGATTTACAATTTGGCTAGTTTTTAACCTTATAGTCATATATTAGGATATTTTCGTGTAGGATGTAAAATAACTAATACCTATTTAAAAGCGAAACGTTTGATGAGTACCTATGTGGATATTTGTAACTCAATCACGCAAAATCTAACAAAAAGTTTTCGATGAAATTTTCTACATGATAAAATAAAACCAACATTACTTCATAGGGTATTATTTATCCCAAAATTTCAACGAGAGGGTGCCGCGGGGCGCAGCTAGTCAAATAATAAGGACCAGGACACAATAAAAAGGCTATCCTTTTTATAATAAGTCCGCCATTGTATATTTACCTGTTTTATCTTTGTTCCTTTTAATTATGTATCTAACAACAAAGATCTTACAATCAAGCAAACAAATTTCATCAAAAACCTTTTGTTAGATTTTGCGTGATTAAGTTACAAATATGCACATAGGTACACATTAAACGTCCCGCATTTTTAGAGCTGTGATATACGTCGAATTTGGACATTGAGGACAAATGAAATGAAAATTGTTTTATTTAAATAGGCTTAAAAATAGCATTTTAAATCGTCATATAGTTAGGTTAGTTGATGTTAGAAAATTACTTAAAGCTAAAGCTTAACAATGTGTGAATTTCATTATACTCACAAGAAGAAAGGTGAAATAAAAAAGGTAGATACTAAAACAGCAATCATGGAAAGCCCTTCAAATGATAAAATATTTTCAGAAAGAAAATACCTGTGACTGCGAAGGCCTAGCTGTTGAATAAACAATCTATGATTTTAGTAGAAAATATAGTTTGAAATTTTAATACTACCTTTTCTGCTGAAATCATGAATGTTTATATCATTGACATATTCTCTGACTTTTGTTGCATAGGTAACACATTTTTTTAAAATCTAAGAGTGCAAAATTCATAGCGCTCAATTAATTTAAAAAGTAAACAACACTTTTATATCGAAACGAACTCGTATGTGTCCATTAAACTGATAGTTCAACGTCAACTACAATATCAATTTGCTTTGAATAAATATAGAATACTAGCTTTTGCTCGCGGCTTCGCCCGCGTGAATTTCCCACGGGAACAGTGCTTTTTCCCGGGATAAAAAGTAGCCTATGTGCTATTCCAGGTCATTATCTACCTCTGTACCAAATTTCATCGAAATCCGTCCAGTAGATTTTGCGTGATTGAGTAACAAACATCCTCACAAACTCACAAATTCACAAACTCACAAACTCACAAACTCACAAACTCACAAACTCACATCCAAACTTCCGCATTTATAACATTAGTATGGACTAGCTTTTGCTCGCGGCTTCGCCGGCGTGATTTTCCCACGGGAACCGTGCTTTTTCCCGGGATGAAAGGTACCTTATGTCCTCTCAGTACTTCTAACCATGTGTATACGAAATTTCAGTAGATAAAGCGTGAAGAGGTAACAAACAAACTCACTTTCACATTTATAATATTAGTTAGCATTTGAAATAAAGGCTGATTTCCATAGAATTGGAACCAGGTCGGCGTCCATTAGCAACAAGACAACAGCACTGTTCTGATTTAACTTGATTAGGAAAAAAGGAAACTGGCAATCTTCCTCTCTCTGGCAATCGCTATTAACGCAAATTGATTCAATTTTCCGAGGGCGAAACGTGAACAAACTCCTCACAAAACGTATTGCGCAATTACTTATTTCATTTTGTCGCAGTCATGAATTATTTTCGGAAATCAGACGCCATTGTTCGTAATGTGTTGTTTTTAAACCATAGACAAAAAATCAGACGCCACCATGGAAGTATGTAATAAGTACCTACTTATAAGACGCGCGACGTAAGTACTTATTACTTCCATGGACGCCACATTGTTCGTAACATAGAGCTAGGTAAGTACCATAGACTTATATATAAGTACATCCTGAGCTTTGGTTCGTAATGTGTTTTTTTTAAACCATAGACATTAGACATAGAAAAAAATCATTTTTTTTTTCTAACATTATGATTTAAACCCCGACCTAGAAGGGGTGTTATAAGTTTGACGTGTCTGTGTATCTGTATGTCTGTCTGTGGCACTGTAGCTCCTAAACCGATGAACCTATTTTGATCTAGTATTTTTGTTTGAAAGGTGACTTAATCGAGAGTATTCTTAGCTATGATTCATGGATGGTTTAGCAACGTAGTGATTTTTTTTTCTGGGGGGTTTTTGTATATTTGTAATTGATATTATAAATTCAACATCGTTACAGAGTTGTACTTAACATACAAAGTCCCAAACTGATGTGATTCTTTCACTTTGAGGTTCTTTAAAGATACCAGCAAGCCTGTGTCAACTTGATAGTTATTTATTTTTAATTAGTCCGTCAAGTCTGTCATACATAATCCTTCAACAACCAGGAGATCGCATGAGGTAATGCGCCTATCATAAAAAATAGTAATCTTAAACACCATTTTTAAAAAAGGATTAATCAAGAACGTAATAAACTGGTTTTCAATAATTGCTTGCTTTCAATTGTGTTTTATATAGGGAGTATTATAGGGAATATTATTACTTTTATTATACACACTTAAAACTTCTTTCACATATCTTTATGAAATCTGTTATATTCGTATGAATACATACATCTCAGCAGGATTGGAGCATGAATCTCTTTAACAGGCTGTTTAAATCGGATACTCACAAAGGACATGAATTTTACATGAAATGAAGAATTCATGTGGATACCTTTTGCGTGTGAAAGAAAAGAAGAAAAATTGGGTCTTTTTGGGATGTTTTCATTGTATAATAATTATGTATATACCAGTGGCGTAGGGTGAATAAAAATAAAGGTAAAGCCGGGTCATACCTATCTTAACTAATTAAAAACATGCAATAAATTACATACCATAAATTAGTGTGTAGTACAGCTGTGTAGGTAGACAACAACCTATTTTTTGTACTAATGCCGCCATTTCTCACCTAACAGCCTACGTGTCGACAAGAAACAAACAAACACTACATTTAATATACCACAATGTCCACAATCAAGCTAATCACTTATCACAATTATACATTAGGATACGATGATGCGCGCGAAACGATGGCTAGGTGGGGTGACTGACCTGAATCGGCAACGCGAATAAGCTGCTCTGATTGGACGAAAACATTTGGGAGGCTATCTGAGATCGGGTTATAATCGCTGTTATATCGACGAGTGGTTGTATGTAGTAGTAATGTGTATGTGTGCGTGACTTGCATATATTTCAATTATTCGAATTCCCAATATTATGAGCGGGTTCCCTTCCCCAGCCGCGATGCCGCGGCAGCGTCCTACGATAGTAAAATCGTGTATGTGTGCGTTTGCGCGATTTCAAATACATTGCGTATTTTGTGTCCAGCATATTAAAGAATATATTTTCAAAGCGCGCAATGTGATTATGTGCGCTTAATTAATCACGCGCTCATATTAAATTACCTTAATGGGCAATGCCGTCGATCCTCGGCTTATAGTAAGACAGTGTCATACAGGTATATGGGTATAGATTTTTGTGCAAGAGTAGGCCGCGGGATTGAGCTATTAAAAAAATATATATATTTGAATCTGATAAGGGAAGCCGGTAGGAATCGTGTTTTAAGGAGGCTTCGCCACTGGTATATACCTAGGTGCGCCTGGGCTTTATCAGTAAAAAAAAATGTGTTAGTTTTTTTCATGTATGGCCTATGGTTGTTGGGATAGGAATAGGATAGAAGCTTGTTTATTTTTATTTTATTTATTTAGTACACAAAACAAATTGCAGTCATAAATGAAATACATAAAAAGTTAATGGTTATGTGCTAAACTACAACTTAAAAAAACAGTGTACATAAACAGATCAGAAAATATAATTATATAATGCGAGCATTAAAAGAAGTGACAAGCAAAATGTGAAAGAAAATTAAACTTGTGTTACAATTGTTAGTAAACGTGTAGACGTAATTTGATTATTTTTCTTTTAAGCGCGAAAATAAAAATAAATTGTAGATCTTCTTTTTTAGTGGGGAGGTTTTCGGGACTGGGACCGCGGGCCAGAACGCAAAATTGGTATTTAATAATTATGATTATTGGTACTAAAATACACCCATAATAAATATTTTGAGTGTACGTTAGTAGGTACCACGAATAAAACAAAAAGCTGGGTCCCAAATGCCGCATCAAAAGTTAAATCAAAGTATCTCCCAAACGCCTCTCTACTATTTCTTTCGTCTGCAACAAATTGACCTCTAAAGCACTTTATTAAAATCTGACGCGACGCTATCAATAAAGCTAAGCTAACAAAAGTCCCATACATTTACACCGAAATTTCTCAGATAAAAAATGACCCCATCTATCGATCTTGAGATGAAACAATGAACTGAAGTGCGTGATAATGAGGGTCTTCTGTAGGGCATGAAAAGGTTTGATGACTCGTGAAATATGCTGAAGTTTTTAAGGAAATTACTTAGGAGCGTTAAAAAAACAAACAGTTTATTGCTACTCATTTTTTACACGACTGACCAAAAAGGAGTGGTATGTTTTCAGGGTTCATGTTGTAAGTTTCTTTATTCCACCATAAGTCCTGAACGGCTGAACAGATTTTGATGCGAGAGGTATTTTTAGATTCCTTGCTGTTCCTCCGAGTGACATAGGCTATGTGAGTTGTCAATCGTGTTTTTTTATTTTTTTAACAATTAGAAATGCTAGTAGTTTGTAGCTTTGAGACATAATATATTATGATTAAATAATTAGATTTCGACGTGAAAAAAGCCTTCTTAGAAGGCCAAGTTTCAATAAAAAAAATTGACTTTGACTTTGACGTTATTATTAGTTATCTATACATATAATAAAACAGTAAAAATATTTTGTCTGTACATTTAGTATTTTTGACTGAAATGGATAGAGGGACACTTAAAATGAATAATAGAAAGCAAAAAAAATTTTTGGAATTTCTTGTCTGTCTGTCTGTCTGTATGTATGATCACGCTAATCTCCGAAAGTACTGAACCGATTTGAATGAAACTTTTTTTATTGTATAGCTATTAAGCCTGGGCAACATTTAGGCTATAATTTATTTTGAAAACTGGTACACCTGATGAAGAACCTTAACAGAACAGCTAAACTATAAGAATTATGGAAATGGTTCCTTAACAAAAGTCGTTCAACCTGATGAGCATTTTCTGATGACGTATAAAAATTGAAGATCTGGAACATCTGATGAAGAACTGCAAGAGACCAGCTACACCATAACATATATGGAAATGGCGCCTTATTAAAAGTCGTTCAACCTGATGAGCATTTTCTGCTGACGTATAAAAATTGAAGATCTGGAACATTTGATGAAAAGCTCCAAGAGAGATTTTTCATCTAAGCGAAACTCACGCGGGCGAAGCCGCGGGCGACAGCTAGTTTACTATAAAAACAAAATATAATGACAGTCATGTGAGTCATGTAATGAATAATTAACTTATGAAACATTTATTCGCAGTCAAAATAAACTTTCTTTTTTCGACCTTGAACAAATTTTGCGAAGAATTTAGTATATGTTTTTACAGCATCATTAAGTTTATTGATGCTGTTAAAACATCTCCTATTACCTTATTAATCAGCATCATCAATATGTATGGCAAGTTGCCTACAATGATGTAGCATATAATGACGAGTTGAGAAAAAAACCTGCATGGACACGTTTGTAAGCCATTAAACTTTAGCAATGATTTACTAAAAAAAATCAATTGGTATTGGTTACTACAATATAAACAAATGACAATTATACGTGTGTAATTCAAGGAATTTAGATTGCTTACACGAATGACATGTTTACTGACAAAATATAAATAACTATGAAAAATTACTTACATTTCTCAGACGCACACGTATTGCTTCGCCAAGATGTCGCCGTCGTCTGAGGTCCCCTCGCGCACCCGGGCCGGTGAATTAAGTTTTTAAGTTATAAATTTTTCCAACGGTATGGCGATGAATGACGGGCGACATGCTGTGTGTCAGCGGTGCGACAATATTAATGCCATACTTTTGTTTTGACTGTTGTCGCACCGCTCACAGACTGCAAGTCGCCACAATATCGCAGCGACTTTAAGTAAGTTAGGCTACTGTAATGATAGTGTGGAAGATTGGTCGCAAAGCAACTCCACAGTTCACACCTCTTCATTATTGGCATGTAGAGGAACCGGGGTTTTCACCTCGATAAAAAAGGCTACTGTAATGATCGTAGCAAGTGGAAGTTGCTAGTCTCTTCCCTACTTTCATGGGGAAAAAGGCGTAATAATAAGTATGTATTTACATTGCAATAAAAAAAAAAAAAAAAATGAAATAAATGCAAACAATCGTCTTATCATGTGCCTTCTCAGAATAAATCGGAAAGTAGGGGTCAGCACTTGTCCGCCGGAAGCAATATCTTCGGCAAAGTGGCCTCGTCGAGGGTCTGACCGTTCATGGACCGCCTTAACTGTTATTTATTGGATCGATTGGAAGTGAAAGAAAATTGACCTTTCTTTTCTACTCATAATATTATCTACATCATGAATTTTTACAATCAGAGTTTTTATGAGTCAGAGTAAAACTTCATAATGTAGTATGAGGTCGCAGAAGATACAAAAAATATGCAAAAAATATACTTATTTTTAAAACTATATCACTTTTTATTTTCGAATTTTGTACTGAGTTTATAACCTAGATTATTGAATCGCTTCTTAGTATAGATCAAGCTTACACAAGCTTACGCAAATCGTGACACGTCGGTGCATCGCGTGGTGCATCTTTTGACAGTTAAATTCGATAGTGATAAGACATGTAAACTTTTCAATCATTAATCATGCTGCTTTTTTAAGTAGGTTTTTAATTTCGATTATAATAAAATAGAAGATAAATAAAATATTTGAGGCCTGTTTGCATTTTTATTTTGTGTTATGAACTTTATACATTACTTTAAACATGTAACAAATGAACTCCATATTTAAATGAATCTATTGATTATGATATATTTATGTGCGAGTGTCGGCTGTGCCAATCACTAATACATCTATCTTGTCATTTGTTTCTATCTTGTTTATGAATTTTCTGCTCATGCAGAAAACAATGGGATTTGGCCTATACAATTACTCTAGTAGTAAGGAGAAATTCGAAACTCAATGGTTTATAAGGATTTTAAAGAAAGAACTGGTGCTTGCGTTTATCGCCCTATGTAATAAAAAAAAGAAAAAAAAAAATGTATACAATATTTTATGATTTTTATTTGTAACATTATTTTTAAATCATGCATTTGTTTATAAATATTTTTATGTGAAAATATAATAATCTGTCACATGTTTATACTAAGGCAGATTATACGCAAACAACAAAATCTATACATATATTAAAACAGTAAAAATATTTTGTCTGTACATTTAGTATTTTTGACTGAAATGGATAGAGGGACACTTAAACAGAATAATAGAAAGCAAAAAAATTTTTTGGAATTTCTTGTCTGTCTGTATGTGGCTAAATTGACTCGATAAATAGCACTTGTACACTGTCAATCACCACATTGGATCGAATGCTGGGAGCATTCGCCGTTAATATGCGTTACAGACGATTTAGACAATAGAAACAATGCACAAACCACTTACCACGTAGGCAGGCTTCTAGCACGATTCCTCACGAATAGTTCTTCCTTTAGACACCTGGCCGGCCAGCCACACACGATTATAAAGTTCCAAAAACACTGTTGAGCACTTGAAGTTTGATTAGGATAATTGAGTAAAAAAGATGTAATTAATGTTTGGTGCGCGCGCGCATTCGCTTTCAACGTCCAGACTCAGAATCGTTTACTGGTTCTGCCACCAGCCTATGGCGCTGATCTCTCAGACACCGGTAGGATCTGCGCATGCGCCAGCGGAAGTCCGGGCGCCCCATTGGCTAAATAGAACTGTAGCACAGCGAATTGTGATGATTGATAAGCGCATCGGTAAGGCGCGCGAAATTCAAATTGAAAGGTAAACAAGATTTGCGTTGAAAACGGAACATTCCGCCCACCAAAATACCAATAGGATTTTCCCAGAGTAAGAATAAGAAACGGTAATTAACGATAAATATGTTTAAGTTATTATTCTAAACTTAAAAGCTAACAAATGATAAGTTGAAACGATTATACGGAGGGTAGAGGACATAGTTTGACCAAAGGTCTCTTAAGCGAGTGATCCCTGGCTGTTCTAACGGTTGCGACTCGAACTACCCCATCAGGGCCAGGATGCAAGGAAACAACTCGTCCTAATGCCCATTGAAGAGGAGGCCGATTGTCCTCTTTTATAAGTACGATTGAATTTACAGTTAACGGTGTTGAGTCCGTGGTCCATTTTGCTCGCTGAGTTAACCCATGTAAATATTCATTTTTCCAGCGTTTCCAAAATTGTTGTTGAAAAGATTGGATAAGTTGCCATCGATTCAGTCGATTGATTTTTACGTCCTTGTAGTCGAAATCAGGAACTGCTGTAAGAGGTTCTAGCGTTAAAAAATGACCGGGCGTAAGAACGTTCAAATCGTTAGGATCCGAGCTCAATGGACACAAAGGCCGCGAATTTAAAATTGATTCGATCTGAGCGAAGAGTGTGGTAAGCTCTTCAAACGTTAAGACCTGATCGCCAACAATACGGTACAAATGACTCTTTGCGGCTTTGATTTGGATTTCCCACACCCCTCCGAAGTGGGGAGCAGAAGGTACGTTACGTTTAAAATCTATTTTTTCCGCATGAGAGGCTTGTTCGATACATGATGCTAGTTGTGAACTTGCACCAACGAAATTCGTACCGCAGTCAGAGTGAATAACATTGCAGCGGCCACGACGAGAAACGAAGCGACGCAATGCCGCGATGAAGCCGTCAGTCGATAAAGTAGAAACCACCTCAAGGTGCACTGCTTTTGTACTCAAGCATACGAATAAACACAAGTACGCTTTATCGATTTTAGCACCACGATGAAGCCCGAGCTTAATTCGAAAAGGCCCTCCTAGATCGACACCTACGACAGAGAAGGGTTTTGCCTGATTGACACGAAAGGCCGGAAGGTCGCTCATAAAGGGTTGCAAAGGTTTCGGTTTAAGACGGTAGCATCTTATGCATCTTGAAAGATGATGACGTACAGCATGCTTTGCCGCAAGTATCCAAAACTGTTGTAAAATCAGATAGTTGGTTGTGTTCAGACCGGGATGAAAATTGTTTCGATGAATAGATTCGATTACAGCTGATGTAAGAACACTCTTTTTGGGCAATAATGCGGGATACTTATGTTCGAAGTCAAGATCGGAGCGCGATAGGCGCCCGCCTACTCTGAGTATACCCTGCTCGTCCAAAAACGGGTTTAGTTTACGAAAACTGCGAGGTAACTGTATCTTTGATTGTAATTTGGATATGACATCAAAAAACAACGATGTTGGAAATGTTTGACGATAATTAGTAACGCACGATGACGCTCAGCGTCCGTTACGAAAAGATTATCTGATCGCGGAACAGTGTTACGCATGTTATTACAAAACCTGCGAACGTAAGCGATAATGCGACAGATTTTATCTAAAGAAGAATATTTTTCGAATAGCCGATCAATTATAGACGTGTGATTAACGCTTTCGATTTGATCCGAAACGAGAACCGTGGTGCGACGCTGCTCAGAGAGCACCGCATTGTCATCGTTTGAACGATTTTTCGATGTATCGATTGGCCACTCAGACTGTGGTTGAGACAACCATTCTGGGCCCGCCCACCATAGGAGCATTGTTTAGCAAATCGTGAGGCAATTGCCCACGCGAACAAACATCTGCAGGATTTGTGACAGATGGTACGTGCCTCCAGCACTCGGTCGGTACGATATCTTGAATGTGACTTACGCGGTTTGCAACGAATGTCACCCAGCGAGAAGAAGGAGCTCGCAACCAGGATAAGGTAACGGTGGAATCACACCACAGATAAGTGTCATGGACAGGAATCCGCAGCGTGTCCTTGACAAATTTGATAAGGTCTGTAAGCAAAACTGCACCACACAGCTCTAAGCGAGGTAACGATTGACGTTTTAAAGGAGCTACACGAGCCTTTGCACATACGAGAAAGACGCGAACGGAGCCGTCAGACTCGATAACACGCAGGTATATAACGGCGCCATATGCTGCTTCGGAGCTGTCACAAAATCCATGCAGTTGATATGATTGAGCGCTATCGGTAGCGTATTTACGTGGAATTTTAAGATTCCTAACTTGAGGAAGCTGTTCGGAGAACTTTTCCCATAGAGAGATAATTTCCGGTGGGGGCTTATCGTCCCATGAAAGACCTAGAATCCAAAGCTTTTGAATAAAGCATTTAGCTTGAATTGTTAAAGGAGATAGAAAACCCAGAGGATCGAAAATTCTGGCAACCTCACTCAAAATCGTTCGCTTGGTGCACGGTTGATTAGATGGATTAACGGTAAAGACGAACGAATCCGAAGCAGGCTCCCACTTAAGGCCCAGAACCTTGATAGTTGTGTCTTCAGTTTCGGTAAAAGTGATTGCTTCTGAAAGACACGCCTCCGCGGGAAGATCGCTAAGTAGCTCGGGTCGGTTACTCACCCATTTTCGGAGCTCAAACGAGCCAAGACCGAAAAGAGCGATGAGTTGAGTTTTGATTTCTCTGGCGTCCTTCAGCGATGAGCTTCCGGATATGACGTCATCAACGTATATGTCGGAAGTTAAAACGGTTTTGGCCTTTGGGTACTTGTGACCCTCATCGTTGGCCAGTTGCTGAATAGAGCGGCACGCCAGGAATGGAGCGGAAGACACTCCGTACGTTACGGTATTTAATACGTACTCTTGAAGAGGCTCATCTGGGTGAGCTCGCCAGAGAATACGTTGATAATCACGATGTTGAGGAGCTAGGTTGATTTGACGGTACATTTGGCGCACGTCTGCCATGAAGACAATTGCGTGCTCACGGAAATGAAGAAGGATCTCTACGATATTTGATTGTAGCTTCGGTCCCGTCAGCAGCGAGTCGTTTAGCGATTTGGAAGTTGCATCTTTAGCCGAGGCGTCGAATACAACGCGAAGCTTCGTTGTAGCGCTGTCGGGACGTAGCACACAATGGTGCGGTATATAATACTTGCCTTGACCCATTTGCTTGGCAGGTACCAGAGTCATGTGACCACTGTCGATATAGTCAGTCATGAACTCCACGTATTGTTGGTTTAAATTGTGATCGCGATACAGACGCCTTTCAATGGCATGAAAGCGTCGTAAGGCTATCTCTCGAGAACCTTCAAAGACTGGCTCCTCGTCGTCCTTGAAGGGGAGACAAACTACATATCTACCTGTCTCGTCACGGTAGTGATTACTGAGAAAACTATTTTCACAGCGTTGCTCTTCTGGGGTCAATCGGGAAGATTGTGGAACGTTATCGATTTCCCAGAAACGTTGAACAATTTTGTTTAAACTATCGTCTACGGTAGAAGGGGCTACTCCTAGTAGACTGGACGATGCGAGTCTGGACTTCCCAAGAAGAAGCCAGCCGAAGACTGAGTTGAAAGCTCGCGGTTGAGAGGCGTTGCCCTTCAGACGTTGTTCGAGAAGTGACTCAGCAAAGACGTCGGCACCTAACAAGACGTCGATTGGACCAGGGATGTCAAAACCAGGATCAGCTAGCGGTAGTGTTTTGACCTCCTCCCATCCTTTCGTATTTAGCCTTGCTATCGGTTGATCTCCGCAAATGCTCGGTATGACGAGCATTCCCAGACGAAACTTTACGTTACAGTTGGTGCCAATGTCGCATGTAACAAAGCCACTGACTGAGGCAGGGCTGCCCCCTAACCCATAAACGTTGATATTACCAGTTATAGGTTTTAGATTTAATCGTTGAGCGGCGTGAGCCGTGAGAAAATTATTTTGACTGCCGGTGTCAAATAACGCGCGAAATGTATGAAATTCACCAGAAGCATCACGAATCTGGACGAGAGCTGTTGCCAGTAACACGGTTGTGGTTACGGTTGGATCAGACTGAGTTAACGAATCCTTAGCCACTAAGGTCGCCGAGCTTGCCGCCGGCTCCTTATGTAGCAAAGTGTGGTGTTTACGTCTACATTGTCGACATGAAAACATTGATGTGCACTCTCGCACTGAATGGGATGCGTTAAGACAATTGTAGCACCATTTCTTTTCAGTGGCCACAGCCATGCGCTCATCTATTGATTTTGCCAAAAAATCACTACAGGCTGAGATGTGATGTTCATTACGACAGTAGGCACATTTACGAATCGGAGTGCTCGAACTATGAGCAGGTTTCGCTTGTTGTTTATCACCAACATTTTTATGAGCAGTGACGGTGGGAGCGACAAGCGAATGCGTGACGTTATGTCGCTTGAACTTCTGTGAAGTTCCCGGTGTGTCCTTTGAAACGTTAGCGGTTTTATTGGTAATATTCGAAAAGTGCGTGTCGCGAATTAATGCTTCACCTTTAGAGTGTAAGAATGCCCTTAAATGGTTATACTGTGGAAGCTCAATATCGGTATGTTTTTCCTCAAACTCGCGTCTTAATTTGGTATCGAGTTTGGCCAGAACATTATAACAAAGAACAAAATCCCATTTATCGGTAGGTAATTTTAAAGTTTTTAAAATTGTTAAGTTCTCATCGATCGTGTCTAAGGCGCGTCGAAAATCTTGAGCGTTCGAAGTCTTTAAACTAACGTCAAGATATCACGCCAGCACGTAAACGCTAATTCGCGTTTATCTTCATAACAGGACTTGAGAGCCTCGTACGCACTTAAATAATGTTCACTTGCAACAGGAAAAGTTCTAATGAACGATAAAGCATCACCACTTAAAACTGACACGAGATAGTGAAATTTCTCAATATTACATAAGGAGGTAGAATCATGTATCAACGCGTTATAAGTTGCAATGAACTCAGGCCATTCCTTGATAGCACCGGAAAAAGTTGGCAACGAAATTTTTGGTAACCGCATATTTCCACTGTGCGAACCGGTCAATGAATTATGTTTCGAAGTGTCAGCTTGTTGAGATGAACGTTGTTCAAATTTTCGTTGAATTGCCAACACTTGAAAATACAATTCGTCAAATCGATCCTGAAGTTCATCGCCCTCCTCATCGGCATCATCCTTAAGAAGGTCCAAAAATAATAAAATGGGAGTCATGAAAACTATCAGCAATCGTTTTTATTTCATGACAATATGAAAGAAATAACCCTACTTGTGATTCATCGGTATTGGCTAAGGTACCTACTTCCAAAGCCTTCGTTAAGCGATTATATGCTATAGTTCGTTTACGTCGCAAACTGGGCAAATTATTAATAGTGTACGTATTTTCGATACCCTTTTTAATAGTAGGTTTAGATTTACGCCTTGATAGTAAAGACATAATTAATATCAAAACAATAAAAACTGATTGCAACAAATATTCGGATTCGATAAAAAAGTTTAGTTGCGAACGTCTTCAGCGAGACCGCGTTCACAAGAATCGACGAGAATCACTGGGGCGGTATTACACGACAACAGGTAATATTGTCACCTCGGTCATCTGAGTTTTAAATTGAAATAAATTAAATTGATAAGGATGAATTAAATGAGCGTTAGGAACACTAAAAACGGTTTGCGATATTCGTTAATGTACGGTAAATAAAAAAAATAAAAATCAGTTTTTTTTTTGTAAAAACAAAAAACTATGATTTTTAACCTAAAACTGTAATAATGAAAATGTGAACGCACCAAAATTCGTTGAAAATATGATACGATAAACGATACAACGTCACGATAAAAAATATTTCGTAATTTGAAACGAAATAAATTTTCGATAAATAAATATCAAGAGGAAACGTTGAACGGTTGGAAAAAAGTAGTCGAGTTATAACGAACTATCAACATAAAATTATGAGAAGGTGGATTTGCAATATTGTATTATTGCGAACGGTAAAACGGTAGATAATTTTATGCTAATAAGTATAAAACGACAAAAGAATTTATTTTCAACAAATATTCTAGAAACTGATGGAAGCCATCTTAAATCGATAAACGGTAGGTAAGGTACTCAACAAAACAAAATGGAACAAAGACTTGTTTTCCGATTAGTAATTGAAACAAAATGTTATGTTTATTCGTTTTAGCTGTACTAGTAAGTATAATAAGCGTGGAATACGGTAAATGAAGTAGCAATTACTAAATCGAATTGGTATTTGGCGGCAGACTGAAGGTAGGTATCCAAAGTTCCCGGGTTTCGGCACCAAAAAATGTGGCTAAATTGACTCGATAAATAGCACTTGTACACTGTCAATCACCACATTGGATCGAATGCTGGGAGCATTCGCCGTTAATATGCGTTACAGACGATTTAGACAATAGAAACAATGCACAAACCACTTACCACGTAGGCAGGCTTCTAGCACGATTCCTCACGAATAGTTCTTCCTTTAGACACCTGGCCGGCCAGCCACACACGATTATAAAGTTCCAAAAACACTGTTGAGCACTTGAAGTTTGATTAGGATAATTGAGTAAAAAAGATGTAATTAATGTTTGGTGCGCGCGCGCATTCGATTCAACGTCCAGACTCAGAATAGTTTACTGGTTCTGCCACCAGCCTATGGCGCTGATCTCTCAGACACCGGTAGGATCTGCGCATGCGCCAGCGGAAGTCCGGGCGCCCCATTGGCTAAATAGAACTGTAGCACAGCGAATTGTGATGATTGATAAGCGCATCGGTAAGGCGCGCGAAATTCAAATTGAAAGGTAAACAAGATTTGCGTTGAAAACGGAACACTGTCTGTCTGTATGTATGTACGCGTTTCACGCAAAAACTACTGGACGGATTTGAATGAAACTTTTTTGTTGTATAGCTATTAAGCCTGGGCAACATATAGGCTATAATTTATTTTGAAAACTGGAACACCTGATGAAGAACCTTAACAGAACAGCTAAACTATAAGAAATATGGAAATGGTGCCTTAACAAAAGTCGTTCAACCTGATGAGCATTTTCTGATGACGTATAAAAATTGAAGATCTGGAACATCTGATGAAGAACTGCAAGAGACCAGCTACACTATAACATATATAAAAATGGCGCCTTATTAAAAGTCGTTCAACCTGATGAGCATTTTCTGCTGACGTATAAAAATTGAAGATCTGGAACATCTGATGAAAAGCTCCAAGAGAGATTTTTCATCTAAGCGAAACTCACGCGGGCGAAGCCGCGGGCGACAGCTAGTATGAAATATTTTTATACCTAGATATTTAATAGAATCTCTCAATTTACAGAGATACATGTTATAATTAGATCGACCGGGTGCACATGGGGTAATTATAGCGGGTAATTACCCCACGCCGCTGTTACCCTGCTGATTGCGTCATATTACACGGACAGCTTATTAAAATAGGCAGCTAATTGTCATTACATTTACTTATTACGTCGCGCTGCTGTCTGTGTTTTAGCTAATCACATGATCTTTCTTACTAATTTAACGTACTTGCTTCTTACTTTTTGATGTTGAACATTCATGTTCAGTACATACGAGTATACCGCAACAAGATGGGCTATTAAGGAGCCATTTTAAAGGATAAAGTTTGTATTGTAAGATTGAAATGTAAACATCTGTTAAAATATTAGCGCGATACCGAAACGTACAAAAAATGGCTTAGCGATCGCGATTCAGTTGAAATGAAATGAAAATTGTTTTATCTATTAAATCGTCATATAGTTAATAAGCTATATTAGCTACTTGAGGTCAGAAAATTACGTAAAGCTAAGGTTACTACTACTAGTTGCGTTTCGAGTGAATTTACTTATGGCGGCGATTGATTTGCAGATTTTTTCCCAAGCTATTTGCTGGGCCTTCCTAAAAGCCTTCCCTTACTTCCTCAACGTATGTCTATCTTTGGTCTTTTTCTTCCATTCTCTGTTAAACGCTCTCAAATAGTCTGCCCATCACGTCTTTGGCCTTCCTCCTTTTCGTCTTCCATCGGTTGGAACTTAGTTGGTTAAAATTTGAATTGCAGATACAGATTTGAAATAAATTGTCGCGATACTGGAGTCCTGACGCTGACTGACTGACTGATTAAATAAATAAATAAATATATACGGACAAATCACACAGATGGAGTTAGCCCCAAAGTAAGTTCGAGACTTGTGTTATGGAAAACTAACTCAACGATACTATATTTTATAACAAATACATATATAGATAAACACCCAAGACACGGGTCAATCTGAAAAAGATCATTTTCCATCTTGACCCGACCGGGGATCGAACCCGGGACCTCCGGTGTGGCAGTCCGGCGTAATGACCGTTGGGCCACGGAGGTCGTCAAAATATATCAACGCAGAGACGAAACCTCTGAACGTAGAAACTTGAACGTAAAAACATAATGCCAGCAACAGCTTCCAATAAAGCCTCTTTTAAGACTATTACTCATTAAGATAAGACTTTAGCAATTAATAAAAGTAATCCCTTGATCCCTTTGATTGAATGAACTGTTTAAAGCTTAACGAAATTATATTGGCTTAACTACTAAACTTAAATTTTATCTTTGCTGGGGCAATTAAGTCAATTATTCAAAAGAAAACTTTGTGATTTGGAGATAACCAAAATATATAGTTTAACAGCTGTGCTTTCAGCAATGAAATAAATTCATTTAATTAGGGGGAGAGAAAATCAATTTATCTTTTCTCTCCCCTAATTACATGAATTTATCAAATTGCTGAGTTTTTTTTTTCCAAATTATGAAATGCATTTCCTGGATCTGCATCAGACAGAAAGAGTTGTCAGAGCGTGAATAACCGTCACAAGGAGAACATTTATAGGATTTTTTTTATAAATAGTTGATATATGTTATGCCAATATTAGATGGACATTTGTTGCGTAACAAGTAAATTATTCAGTAAAGTAATTATATTTATATGAGGCACACAAAACTAAGTAGAAAAAAAAATTCTAATAATTAAATATGTCTAAATACTTAAATAATATGAATGAGAACGTATAGTTTGTAAGCATTGTAATTTTTTTTTTACAATATTTCCCTTCACTGAAACAAACGGTACCCGGTACCCGTTAATTACTATAGTCTACAAACTTAAGAGAAACGATTGAGGTCCTAACCTAGGACCCTTGGATCATAACTTCTTGACCTGTCCACCCTAGTGTACCGAATCCGATCCATATCAATTAGATGGGTCTACAATATACTTACGAAGGCTGTATTGTCCTTGTAAGTAGTTTTTAGGCGTTTTCTACCAGCGTGTCATGGGGCACATATGACCTTTTTCAGTATCTTCCATTCTGTTCTATCATTTGCCTTTCTTCTTCATAGCGGCCATCCCGTGTAATATCATCTTCCCATCTTTTTATTTGCCTTCCTCTTCTTCTTTTGCCATCATCATTCTGTGACTATTTAATGAAATTTATCAATTTGACCTATATTGTACAAAAATACAGAATTAAACGTACAATAAAGGCATTATCTACCAGCCAACCTTTGGTCCACTTTTTCTTTTTAGTTACTTTTCCCTGCTTTCTCTCATGTCATCGTCATCATCACCTTCGTAAGTAATTTCGCTTAAATTATTCGTAAATTCTCACCTATCGATGTAAATTAATTATTCCTAAACAAAACCACCTTATCCTCGAATAAGTAACGCAAATTGCTTAAGATACTTATTATTCAGACGGAGACAAGATTGGGATTAGCATAATGCGGATTGAAACCATAATGTCTGTATAATTTCGATAAGACAAAATGTTTGTCAACAACATCGCTATTTCGGTTAAGATGATACCTATTGAGGTTACCGAAAACCAAATTTTTATTAAATTATATTATAACTTTTTTCAGATAACTATGCTTAGGAGTGTATTTTTTCTTTGATAGCAGGGAGAAAATACAATACCTCCTTATATTTCCAGCCAGTCCAATCGATAGATCGCAAAAAATAATATGAAAACCATCATCATTCTTCACATTTCATTTGAATTTATTCTCTTCAAATTCAAATAAAAAATCAAAGATGGCGTTTTATAATTAGCTAGGGGTCTCGTCTCGCTGTGTCAGCGCTGACGCGGGTCCTTGCTGTGACGCACTCAAAAGTTTAGCTATGAATTTTACATGCTCATTTCAGAAGCAAAATAATCAAAAATTTATTTGAGACCGTGTTTATCGGCTAGAATCTTTAACCTCTTTCTGTCTTTTATTTTTTCTGAAACTTTGAAATTATTTCACCAAAAAGAAATAAAAGATCAAGATCAGATAAAGAACAGTTTCAGAATTTGTGCATATAAAAAATTGTAGAAGTCACAACTCAGGAAAATGAGGTAAATCTCATTTTATAAAGTGCACTTACTATTTGTTTACTTTCTAACATATTTACCGTCTAGGTACGTGTGGAGTTCCTCAAATGTTTTCATATTGTCATACTACTGCACTTATCATACTTATTGTCTGTGCATAAAGCTAGTTTAATGTAATTAGGTACCTACGAGTACATTGACTATATTTAACCTATTTATTTTAAAATAGAAGCAAAAACAAGTACAAATCTTCCTATTAATTGAACGTATTTTCTTGTTCTTAAAACAGTATGGCTTTTTGCAGGAAGCCATTTATTGGGTTAATTAGGTTAGGACTATTATAAGCAATGTGTGGGACGAGGAAGAGGCAAATATCGTCTACTAATTAGTTCATTTGTTCTCTTTTGTGTAGGTATTTACTAATTAAAACGTTTATAACGAATGCCCCAATGTTCCTTACTCAGAAGATGTTCAAAATTTGAGAATGTTTTCTTCAACCTAACTTAAATGCCTATCTGGGAGCAAATCATAGAATTACTTATAATAATTCTGTACCATAGACAGACATACAAAAAACTTTAAGGAGCGAACATGGAGCGAACGAAAAACATATCTAGAATGTATGAATGTGGATATGGAAAAATATAGCTGCTCCTCTTCCTGCGCAGATTGTAAAAGTTAATCAAGGGAAAGGGCTATAAACTAGGGATTCTTCTCATAGGCGATGGGCTAAGCAATCTGTCACTATTTCTGAAAGCGTGACCTCAGAGTCTCATATTTTCGACTCTGTCTACCCCGTAAAGGATAAAGAGGCGATACCGTATTGTTAGACGGATATTCACATCACTACATCATGGACATCACTACATCATGGACATCCCTACCGGATGTGTGAAAACGTCATTGACGAGAGTGACAGTTAGTTCCGGACTCATTCTAACAAGAATGGATGCTAATATTTTCGGTCGTCGACGAAAATCATAAGAAGGTGTTAAGAAGGTGTGTATTTCAGTGTTTCAAGTTTAGTATTTATATAATTAGTTAATAGTATGGAACCGCTTTAGTTCTTGTCCATCCCAATGTCTACTCATTGTCTATGAATAGTAACGCTACTAATATTATTCAAATAACTATGACGTATGACTGTAATGGCTAAACTCTTACGATTTTTATTAGGTATACCAGTTTAATGTATTACGAAGGGGATTTTCCGTACCGATATATCTTTAGTGTTGCTCCATTTGTTATTATTAAAATATACGTTTTTGCCCGCGGCTTTGCCCGCGTGAATTTCCTTCGGGAACAGTACTTTTTCCTGGGATGAAAGATATCCTATCTCTCAAACTATGTGTATGCAAAATTTCAGGACGATTGGTTCAGAAGATAAACAAATAAACAAACAAACTCACTTTCGCATTTATAATATTAGTTAGGATAGGATTAGGATAGTATTTCGGGTGGTATACTAATGTGGTCCACTGTACATAATGAACAAAATTTATTGGATTTTGTTTCAGCACAATTTTGTATTAAAATATAGAAAAATATAATCATTGCAATGCTGGTAAAATATATTGTCTAACCCAGCAAAAGTTATACAGCTATTATATTCGCAGTAAGGTCACAGACTAGCACAGAAGGTGTGTATAAAATGTGACGCTTTCTCGTAAAGTAACACTTTATAGCTACAAAGCTGACATAAATGGGGGGTGGGGGGGAATTCATGTTGTGCATTCTGGTTTATACTTTTGGTTAAGTTATACGGCTTCTCTTCTTTTTCTACTTAAAACAGAACTGCGGATCTGTTTTACCAGATCTAGTATCTCCCTGAGAAATACATAGTAACACCCGGCGTCATAGGTGAGCGATGGAACACGGCGCGATGCGATGCTGTGTACAAGGCAATAATATACGCGACTACGCCGAAAACATAGATCACAATTATATACGTACATACATACATATAATACCATAGATTTTCATCAGTTTTAAACTTTCATTTGGCACGTGGCCGGCGGCAAACGCTTATTACTATATTGTTATTTTACGAGTATCTGTCTCCCAAAGCCCTTCAAAAAATATTAATATCATAATTTGTGTACCGACGACAAATTATCCAATAGAAAGAGACGATCACGTAGAATAAAGCCGACCACGATTAGATAAACTTAGCTCGTATAGCTGCGTCAATATTCCTAAATCATCTTGATTAGCTGGTATAGTTTGCACTGCAGTGGATACTTGTGCATGAAAATCTTACTTAACAACATATGCATCTATGGTCCATTTATCCATAATATACCTGTTATGTAAACAATCTTCACAATACTTTTTGTTAAATTTGGTTGAAATATTAGTTCAAACCTAAACATTCTAAAGTAAAACATTTATTAACCACGAAAGTAATTTCCTAAAAAGTCTATTTTAATTTATATTGTTGTAAAATCATAAAAATACATGGTAAGATTGTTTACATAATAGGAAAATTATGAATAAATGGACTTTAGACAAGTTACCTGGTATTTTTCGTTTTCGCTTCATATACGACAAAGCAATGAGGTGGCACCAAAGATTTCAACCGGGTGGCACGTTATGCGTAAATGTCAATTGGTAGCGTTGTTTTGCACGGCATTGTATCCCGCCGCATTGCTGCATTTGAAGCTCATGTAGGTCGCCGGGTTAGTGTAGCTTTCGATGAAGGCTCGTCCCCCAGCACAAGCTTCCCGGAGTTTCAGAAGCGAACTTTATTGCCGTCGACGGGAGTCGCCACGGCATTTCATCTCGCCGCGCCTCATTGTCGCATTTGAAGCTCATGTAGGTCGCCGGGTTAGTGTAGCTTTCGATGAAGGCTCGTCCCCCAGCACAAGCTTCCCGGAGTTTTAGAAGTGAACTTTATTGCCGTCGACGGGTGTCGCTGCGGCATTTTATCTCGCCGCGCCGCATTGCCGCATTTGAAGCTCATGTAGGTCGCCGGGGAGTGTAGCTATCGGTGAAGGCTTGCCCACAAGCTTTCTGGAGTTTCAGAAGCGAGCTTTATTGCCGTCGACGGGTGTCGGGGTGGGGGTGTTATTAACGGGCGGGTAATGACTCGGTATTAATAACGTATTTTATGGCCGATTGAAAATATCTGGGGGATTGCTGAAGATCTGGTTTCAAGATTTTTTTGATTAGATTTTTACGTCTAGCGACTTTATATTCAATGATCTTTTAACTACACGTTACGCCAAAGAAAGTTACTAAGATTTTGTCTTAAATATACGACTGTGGCGCCTAAGCAGCCTAGGTGCATTGGTGTAGCTGGTCATATACCTACATGTGACAGCGGCGGTTAAAGGGTAAATAATACTGCAATCCGTCAACTGGACCCGCGGGTCCAGTTTAAGCGTGGTCAGTCGACGAAGCCTCGGTGAGTAGCTTTTAATCAAGCAAAGTACAAACAACTCTTAAGCCTTTTTCAACAACGAGGTTTACTTTGTCGGCCTTTGGCAATTTTCTATCCACTCCACACCAGCTGTTTTCTCTTTATTATTTAATTAAAGAAAGAATTCCATAGAGTTGACATCTGCGTATGACCGTAAGGGACAGAATCCTTGTGCTACTACTAAATTGAAAACACACAATAACAATGCTATACCCTCTCATTATTGACAACTTACATCATTTGAATTGCTTATATCTCATACCGGGGAAACATAAATAATTGCTTAGTTCTCAAACCGGCCAAGCGAAAACAAGTGAAACTATGACAAATTGTGGGGCCTACGAAAGATCAGGATGGAAAGTGGAGAGCTAGAAAGAATCTTGAAATTGAAGATCTAGTATCCGAACCAAACATCATTGGAGAGGTCAAAACAGCAGACTCCGCTGGCTCGGACATGTGGAGAGAATGAAAGAGGATCGTGCCGTAAAAAGAGCATACGAGGGTATTATTTGTATGTCCAGTCTAGAGATACTTGGTCTGAGTTATTTAAGTACAGATTATAACAATTACTCATCCAGTGCGGGATTAGTACTCAATAATGGCGCGGGTTCCGCGGGATCAGCGATAATCCCCCGCTATCTAGCGGCAATTACCGCTCGGCTCACTTTGTTTTGACCCACTTTGAAAAGAGGTGTTATGTTTTTCGTTATGATTCGTTGTAAGCAGCAGCTCTAATTTATTGACTCTAATCTTAAATTGAATAATTGTAATCTTTTTTTTTCATATCGAGTGTGTTATTTCTAACAATGGCGTCAGATTTTAATTCAAGTCGCCTAAAGGCATCTGACATGACTTTTACTTACGATGTTTTCCTTTACCGGAAGCAAGTGATGGTCTATGAGAACTACCATACATAAGTCAGATTCCGACAGGACGTACCTAGCTCTATGAGTCAGATTGGTAATTGAACCTGGGTCCTTTCGAACCATAACCACCACTGAAATTGATGACTGATAGTTTAGCAAACTCAATTCTTCACAAACGCAATATAAAAAACAAAATAAAAATAACTATCTACTCAAATAACGTCATCACCTTTCTGGAAATGTACCGTGATAATGATAAACGCGCCGCATTTTTCATACCTTGCTCTATGGAAGTAGGGTTACCATAATTTAGAAATATTTAGGACCAAAAAGTGTTACCTACTTGAATTTTGAAAAAAAAAATACTTATCTAGTTATAAATTGCTGCTTAGCAAAAAAGTGTCAGTGTGGTTATGATTTGTGAAACTCAATACTTCGTTGATTTATTTTAAAGATTCATTTTATAAAGTACTAGTATTTGCCCGCGGCTTCGCCCGTGCGAATTTCCCACGGAAACAGTGCTTTTTCCGGGGATGAAATGATGACCCTATGTCCTTCTCAGTACTTCTGACTAAGTGTATGCGAAATTTCATGAGGATTGGTTCAGTGCATAGAGCGTGAAGAGGTAACAAACAAACTCACTTTCGCATTTATAATATTAGTTGGGAAGGATTAGGATTAACATCGTGACACGTCGTCGCTTCAGTGCTTGTTTGTTCTATCTACCTTCAGTCAAATTTTACAGGAGAAGCGTTTTTTGCGGTATTTATTTAAAAAAGCTAAAGCTTCTACTTTTGAAGGTCTTTAAAAATACATGAGTTACCTATGAATTAATGGTTATAACTTTTATCTGTAGAAGGGAATTAATTTTACCTTATTTTACAGTTTTTATGTGGAGATAGAACAAAAATGCACAAAAATAATTACGAATGTGGACATAGAACATTACCACATTCGACATAGGACAAACTGACTGTATCATATTTGCGTGTTTAATTGTTCTATCTCCTAGGTATATTATACAGGGTGGTGTTTAATTCACGATATTATTCATAACAAATACAAAACAAAACTTATTTTAGTTAATATAACATGTTTTACACGACTGCCTAAAGAGGAGTGTTATGTATTTAGGGCTATGCTTTCTTTATACTACATAAAAAAATCACTGAAAAATAATAATAATAAAATAGTTATCGTTCACATAGTAGTGAATCTTGATCGGACCGGGGCCTTTTCCCTTTTGGGGCACAGGGATTTCTTATTTCGTGGTCCTAACGTACCACTTAAAATATATATTAATTACCAAGGTGGCATTCAGGACCGCGGTCCCGGTCGGGAAAGACTCCTTACTCCATTCACAATAGCTCAATGATTGAGGAGTGTAAACCTTAACTAGTTAAAAGTACTTACCGTGTTGCTGCCAAAATCCAAATGCAGGTATTGAGTTACAAACAGCTGAGCTGAGCTGATCGGAGCCGAAAAACTGAATTCTACGCGGGCGGTTGCTAGTAATACCTATATTCTTTGACATTACTAAGAATAACAAGGTACTTATACGATAACACTCTTGGACTTAGCTTGGAGATGGTTCAACAAAGTCGTAGAAAAACAACACCCTGTTTCAAATTCAAAACGAAATCAAGGGAAAATTTAAAAGTACTTATTGCACACTCTGTGGCAGCGTCTGATTGAATTCTTGTTTATAATCAGACTGTTACATACTTTTAAACAATTTATGTATGTATAAAATAAGATTAAACACAAAAACATTCCAGAGATAGGCGCGTGAAAACAATCTTTTTAGCTTTATTATATTTGTACAGTCAACCGCATGTCAAGTATCCCAGTATGGACCCTATGGGGTCGCAATAGCGGCGAATTTACAATTAACTTATTTATTTGTCCGATTGTACTCCTAGAACAATTTTTTTCGGGATATCCATAAAATTCAAGTTTCATGGAAATCTGAGCGTTACTCGAGTATAAAATATAGAGTGGTAAAGTAAGGGGTAATCTGACGTATATTTTGGGCTAAATTTTAACAAATGGGTGTGCTGAGTGCCCTCCACACCTGTGACCGAGTTTCCCACCTTTTTATTATCTGAATAATGGGAAAAATGAAAAAGTAGGTCTGCGCGTGAGTACAAAGTTAATTATATTTTTTATGGATTTAGGCTTTGAACAACACTCGCTGTTAAATAGGTTTGGTGTGTATGTTTAATTATATGACTGCCCAAATAGGAGTGTCATGTTTTCAGAGTTCATACAGATATGTATTTCGAGTTTCTTTATTCCACCAAAAAAAAAATAAACGCCTGGTGGTAATGACCCGGTTATAGAAATGTGACGTCTAGAATGGCGGCCGTGATTTTAAATTTTTGTAAAATTAGTTATTAATATTATATTTAAAACACATAGGTACATACATATTATCACGCCTTTTTCACCTTTCTTTTTTACCTTTTTCCTTTATTATATTTAAAATGTACTTAGTAAACAAGCCAACACAATACCAAGTAACAAGTACAGGGTTCAATTCCTGTTGTTTGGGTTAGTAAATCGTCCTTATTCTTGTCATGCGCCCACTGCCACTTGTATGGCACACCGATATTTTACACCTGTATTTTGATTTAATAAATAAAAAATATAATAAAAAAACCTATTTCCTTTACACTGATATTTTTACGAGAGCATAGAGAGGCGCGTACAGCTTGTATCCTAACTAATATTTTAAATGCGGAAGTGAGTTTGTTTGTTGGTTTGTTTGTTTGTTTGTTACCTCTTCACGCTTCATCTACTGAACCATTCTTCCTGAAATTTCGCAAACACATAGTTGGAAGTACGGAGAAGGACATAGGGTACCTTTCATCCCGGGAAAAAGCACTGTTCCCGTGGGAAATTCACGCGAGCGAAGCTGCGTGCGAAAGCTATTCCTATATAATTTAAACATTTCTACGGTATCAAATTTCATATTGGCCCATTGATGAGTTTACAATTTTTTTTTCTTTTATCAATATTTGTGCCAAAAAGCAGCAGCCACGTTAGCAGGATGCATCTCGATAAATGGGCACTGCGCATCACACCCTGGGTTCCTGAAGGTGGTCGACGTCGGAGAGGAAGTCCAAGGAAAAGATGGCGCGACGACCTTGACGTTTTCCAGCCGGATTGGTCGAATGTCGCTATGGACAGGGATAGGTGGAAGCAAGTGGGGGAGACCTTTGCCCAGCAGTGGGACAATATAGGTTAAATAAAAAAATATATATTTGTGCCATAGAGTAAGAAGGTCTCAGAGCGCGCGACGATCTCTGATTAATCTATTTGTTTATCAATTAATTTTTGTACACAACAAATACTCGTACATAGAAATGAAACGTAAAATATGGTTGTCTATGATTTTTACATACATTTTCAATGTCAAGTGTTGTTTGTTTGTAGGGCCTTAGCTTCACACCTCACTGGACCTTTGATCAGCTTATCTGTTAATTAACAGATAACAAGTGGCGTTAGTGAATTCTCACTTAACTGCCGACAAACGATTATATCGATTTATAGCGCCGAAAAACAAGGTTTTTGTTTTAGTAAAATTACACTATCTATACATATAATAAAACAGTAAAAATATTTTGTCTGTACATTTAGTATTTTTGACTGAAATTGATAGAGGGACACTTAAAAAGAATAATAGAAAGCAAAAAGCATTTTTTGGAATTTCTTGTCTGTCTGTCTGTCTGTTTGTCTGTCTGTCTGTATGTATGTACGCGTTTCACGCAAAAACTACTGGACGGATTTGAATGAAACTTTTTTTGTTGTATAGCTATTAAGCCTGGCCAACATATAGGCTATAATTGATTTTGAAAACTGGAACACCTGATGAAGAACCTTAACAGAACAGCTAACTATAAGAAATATGGAAATGGTGCCTTAACAAAAGTCGTTCAACCTGATGAGCATTTTCTGATGACGTATAAAAATTGAAGATCTGGAACATCTGATGAAGAACTGCAAGAGACCAGCTACACTATAACATATATGGAAATGGCGCCTTATTAAAAGTCGTTCAACCTGATGAGCATTTTCTGCTGACGTATAAAAATTGAAGATCTGGAACATCTGATGAAAAGCTCCAAGAGAGATTTTTCATCTAAGCGAAACTCACGCGGGCGAAGCCGCGGGCGACAGCTAGTATGTATATGTGGTGATATTTTCTAAATGAAATGCGCGTGGTTCCAAAACTTCTTTTATTTTCTATCTTCGTTACAACTCAGCAAATCTATTCTATCGTCTTTAAAATTATTACACGTCTTTCTTTCGTCTTAACACAATCCTCCATCTTCTAATACTCTCTTCTCTCTCTCTAACTTACTAACGCATCCCTTTCTTACTGTCACTTTTTCCGTCTCTTTCATATACAATAATACACTAGCTTTCTATCTCTCTCACTCAATGTTGCCACCCCACATGTATGTCGGAGTGCTAAATAGCTAGCGCCCTAAATAAATATTGTCTATTGTTATTATCCCTGAGTCAGTCATGAACGGTTGTCATTGTCAATGTCAGATTGACGGTTGGTGTGAAAAACCGGTTCATCTAAGGCGTCGGTGTTATGTATGACGCGCTGATTCTATAAATTGAATATTTATTGGTGTTAAATATACGTCGGCTACCACCAGCTCCGCGATAGCAGCGGTGGGATATGAAGCCAAAGCCTTCTTTGGAAAAGAAATACAGCAATTCAGGGAAGTACTTTTCCTTTTGTGACATCTTACATGAAAACGCCGGCAAGCCCTTTGGCGAAAGTAAAACAAAAATGCGTGTAACAACGCGAATACACATCATCATCATCATACCATCATCATCTTTGGTGATCCTTGTTGGCGTTTACGTTAAACAACATTTTCTTTAACTACTTGGCCTTACTTGTAACCTCCAAATGTTACTTTGGAATGACACAAGTCAAGAAACTGCATTCTGTGTTCCTGTAGCCATGATCTCAATTTTAAGTAGGTATGTTATATTAACGCCGGATTCCCCTGTGAAACGTGTTGTTGCTCAATGTGCCAGGATCTGCTTATTTATCCGTGGGAGATGTTACCTACTACGAGACCACAAAGCAAAATTGATGTATGTACGCACCTGTGGGTGAGTTATTATTATACAATTTTTCAATTCCTAACAAAAATCTTAGTTTATAAGCAACAACAATCAAAGAGAATGTGCGAAGAGGCGCTCTGCCGATATAAGGCTGACCACATGCATTGCATAAGCCCAGATAAGGCGAGTGTTACATGTGTTTTCCTTTTAAGTATATTTTCTAAATGACAAAATGATATTTATACCTGTGTTTACATGTGAGTTTCTATCTATTGATCACTTATGTCCATGGTAATGTTGTGTTGTTGTACCTAATAATTAAATGTTCAGATTAAAAACTGAGAAGCCGAGGTAAATATTTTATGTGATCATGGAATGTGTTTGATAAATTGATGTGTTGACATTAATTGAAATTTAAATAAGCTATTTTGTTATGACAAAATTCTAGAATTACTGGAAAATAAAAACAATCTTCGCTGACCATTGGTGAACTAATAATAACAATGATTACAAGGTTTATTTGCTGTTGGGTAACATTTTAAATAATAATAGAAAATAAATTTTGGCTGAGTGTATGTTGAGTACCAGAATAAAATAAAAATAAAAATACTTTTATTTTGTGAAATAAACAAGGAAGTGTTTATTGCATATCTACAAAATAGAATAAAAATTAAATTAGTTTTCAAATTAATCACCAGTTTATAGTGAACAGCTGAAAGTAATATTTCTAATTTAATTGTATGGCATAGAAAGTTGTATTAGAAGGAAAGGCAAATTACTTTAAACATGGTTTTGATTTAATTTCCAAGTGTGGAAAATTCTAAACAATTTATCACTTGTAAAGTGCCTTTATAATATTTTAGTGATTGGCTTTATAATTTCTACTGTGGCTATTTAGCTGTACTCTGGAAGCTTTAAACCAATGAATGAAATTGGTATTCATCGTTCCAATAAATAATAAAGATACCTAAAATAAGTTCAAGCAGAGGTGGCTGAGTGGTTGAATTGCTCGCCTGTGACTGGGGATTCCGGGTTCAGGTCCTGCTTGTATTCTGTGGACTACATACCGGTCTGGCTTTTTATTGCCTTTGAGTGAGTATAGTGGGGTACCTGCGCACTGGTTGTCTGATTGATTTACCGGTGTGTGTGTGACGGCGGCCGCTGGATGGCGGTAGAAATCGGGTCAGGTTTGACCTGTAGAGGAGTCTGAGGTCGCGCTGGTATTAGTACCTGTGATCTACTCGATAAGTAAAAAAAAAAAACCCATGTTATTTATTTTTGTAGCGGTATATTGAAAACTATTGGGAGAAATTTGGCTTTGAAAGTTGTACTTGATCTGCTTGCTTGACTTGTACTTGCACAGTTTTTGATAACAATTGTTTAACAATGGACACAAAGCCTAATGGGACATCTATGTTGTTGAAGGAATAATAGTTATGTTACCAGTTTGTGAAGTTAAAAATAAAAAATGAAGTATCTAAGAAGGAAAAATAACATATTTACTGTGTCTGTTCCCTTTCCCTACTCATGTGGTCACACAGAGCAAGAGATAAAAAAAAAATATTGATGTATCTTAACAAGTGAATTTGAAATTTGAATATCAACACTGTTCCAAACTTGTGCCGACATGAACGTGAAGATAATGAAACTAATTTTATTGTATTGTGTATGATGTTATGTGTACCATCTTTCCCCTGATTTTCCTGCTCTTCGTGGGAGCGGTTTCGTTATGGGACGGAGATTTGTAACAGTGAACGTGGGAGGTATGCTCTGTTTGATCAGAGCGTTGGGCGCGAGCGGCGATCTGTTAGCAGAGTGAAATCATGCTATGATACTAACACATTTTTAAAATAAATTTCTGAACACTTATGAAATACCATAGTATTTAAATTATTTACGCCCTGTTTGAGAAATGTTTATTTCATTTTTTTTTTTTTTTTTTATAAAATTGAAATTTTTATAAACTGACTTCCTGAGATTAGAGTAAGCCCTTCTGAGATGAATCTTTCTGAAAGAATTCTCAGGGCAAATACTGAGTTTTGTTATCCTAGTTGTATGTTATGTGTGTTCATGCGTCAATATTTATTACGGTTTAATATTGGGCATGGCCGTGGCTGTGTCTTGATGCCGTTTTTTTAATGGCAGTTTTCGAGGTGTTTGTATGGCTGGTGCCAATGATAACTTCGCGATCGTCGAGTGGGAATGGTGGCGACCCATCCCAGTTGTGACCAGTCTAAGGGTTGCTTAACCTGAAAGCCTTGAGAGGTTTTCTCTTGAGGTGGACTGCGATGGCAACATTGGCAACCCATCCCAGTTGTGGTCACGTCCGAGGTTGCTTACCATTAAAATTGGAAAATGAATAATTTCTTAAAGCAAAATGAATCGTAGCTTACCATGAATTTCGGTGCCGCGTTTTGAATATTATGCCGATGGATAGTTATTAGAACTATTTACGTTTGGTTGAGATTTGCGCCTTGCGGTGGTTTTTAAATACGGTTGGAGGATTGCATCGACTAACTACAAATTGTGTTTTTCTTATCATAATCAACTATTTTGGTGAGACACCGGCCTTCTTTTTGGACGGGTGAGGAGTATGAGACATTAAAATTGTACCTAGTGTTTAACCGGACGGTTGAATTAACGTGCGAATCCTTCCGGTCTGTTTGGACCGATTCCTATCTTGTAACGATATCGTCATGAACAAATATCAAAATCACCTTTTCCCAAAACGACTGATTTCATAAATGTATTTATTTTAGAATGCTGAAAACTGTTATCGTCTGATAATGTACATTGGTACGGAAAAAGTACTTTCGTGATATTACATCTAACACTGGGTTATAATACTAATGTCCAAATCATATAAACCCCTATGTAGTTTTAACCTCCGACGCAAAAAGAGGGGTGTTGAATAGATACGTGTCAGTTCGACGTCTGCTGTTTGAACGCCTGTTGGCAGGTAGTATTGGTCCTGTTCAATAATTGATTCATGGTGTGTCATGACAGTCCATGGTTATTAATCATGTCAAGTGCAGGTCAATTATGAATAATGCTTCGTTTTCCGAATATGAATGGTGCACAGATCATTCTTTATTTAATCAAGTTGTTCAAGAATGTTATCATCGTATAATGGCAGGATGGACGAGCGGACCTTTATTTTCAGTTTCTGCAAAATTCTACCGAGTATTTATTTGCTATACATCTAATAAAAATTTTGTGTTTTTATAGTTATTCGTCGAGCAGTTTATGATTTTACTATTTAACTTTAGTTTCGAATCATTTAATTAAGGAAATTGTTAGTGTGTATTGTATCTTTCAATAAAAGACTACCTGAGAGCTACAGTTTTATTTTATATTCATAATCACTTTGACCATTCGATTGGTTATTTTTGTTTCAGCAGTTTTTCCTTTTTAGCAAGAAGATGAAGTAATTAAATGTAAAAAAGAACAGAAGAGTTTGTATTTTATTCAAGGTACTGATATGCTCCGCGCTTTATGCAGCGTGTTCCCGATTGTGCATCGCATATGGCATGCAATGCAACTGTGCACTGTATGTGCAGCATGTTTCAGATATTGTGCACTGTACGTGCAACGTGTTCCAGATATTGTGCACTATACGTGCAGCATGTTCCAGATATTGTGCACTATACGTGCAACATGTTCCAGATATTGTGCACTATACGTGCAACATGTTCCAGATATTGTGCACTATACGTGCAACATGTTCAGATATTGTGCACTGTACGTGCAACATGTTCCAGATATTGTGCACTATACGTGCAACATGTTCCAGTTATTGTGCACTAAAAGTGCAACGTGTTCCAGTGGTCGTGCACTATAGGTGCAACATGTTCCAGTTATCGTGCACTACAGGTGCAACTGGTTCCCGTTATCGTGCACTATAAGTGCAACATGTTCTAGTTATCGTGCACAATAGGTGCAACGTGTTCCAGTTGTCGTGCACTATAAGTGCAACATGTTCCAGTTGTCGTACACTATAGGTGCAACATGTTCCAGTTGTTGTGCACTATAAGTGCAACGTGTTCCTGCTGTTGTGCACTATAAGTGCAGCGTGTTCCTGTTGTTGTGCACTATAAGTGCAGCGTGCTCCTGTTATTGTGCACTATAAGTGCAGCGTGTTCCTGTTGTTGTGCACTATAAGTGCAGCGTGCTCCTGTTATTGTGCACTAGTTCCTGTTGTTGTGCACTATAAGTGCAGCGAGTTCCTGTTGTTGTGCACTCTAAGTGCAACGAGTACCAGCTATCGTGCACTATGGGTGCAATGTGTTCCAGTTGTCGTGCACGATGTGTGCAACATGTTCCTGTTGTTGTGCACTACAAGTGCAGCGTGTTCCTGTTATCGTGCACTATAGGTGCAACAAGTTTCTGAAATTGTGCACTATAAGTGTAACGAGCTCCGATATCTTGCAGTGCACAATATGTGCAATATGTTCCTGATATTGAGTCCTTTTGACAACGAGTTCCAGCGCATCGCAGCTGCACTGAAAAGGTGCAACATGTTCCGAGTTCTTGTGCAGTGTAAACTACATCAGAAGGTTACATACTTCTTACATCGTGTATCGCAACGCTATCCTGTAATGTGTCACAGTTTTCGTGAGATGTGTTCAACATGGGTAGCTTCACATCACGAGACGTTTGTGTACTAAAAGCTGAGTACTTACACGATAAGTGAGTGTTATTATTATTTTATTTGAGTTGACATAGATTTTGATGTGACGTGTTCCTGGATTATTATTTTAAAGAATACGCGCGAGAACGCGCTTATTGTCAGTATGGCCGTGTCGGAGTGCTAAATAGCTAGCGCCCTAAATAAATATTGTCTATTGTTATTATCCCTGAGTCAGTCATGAACGGTTGTCATTGTCAATGTCAGATTGACGGTTGGTGTGAAAAACCGGTTCATCTAAGGCGTCGGTGTTATGTATGACGCGCTGATTCTATAAATTGAATATTTATTGGTGTTAAATATACGTCCGCTACCACCAGCTCCGCGATATGTATATAAAAATATACTTATTTAATAATTAATAAAGTACAGCCAACAACACATTCACTTTTTTCTAAGTTTATGGTATACTAGCCGCGCCCCGGGGCTTAGCTCCCGTGGGAATTTTGGGATAAAAAGTACCCTATATGTACTACTAGCTTTTGCTCGCGGCTTCGCCCGCGTGAATTTCCCACGGGAACAGTGCTTTTTCCCGGGATAAAAAGTAGCCTATGTGCTATTCCAGGTCATTATCTACCTCTGTACCAAATTTCATCTAAATCCGTCCAGTAGATTTTGCGTGATTGAGTAACAAACATCCTCACAAACTCACAAATTCACAAACTCACAAACTCACATCCAAACTTTCGCATTTATAATATTAGTATGGATTCCTTATTAGGGTTAAAATATTAGTATGATTAAAACTGTAGACGCCTCTTCACGATTTATCTACTGAACCAATCTTTCTGAAATTTCGCATATACATAGTTAGAAGTACGGAGAAGGACATAGGGTACCTTTCATCCCGGAAAAATGCACGGTCCCCATGGGAAATTCACGCGGGCGAAGCCGCGGGCGAAAGCTAGTAATACATAAGAAAAAAATCACTACATTAAATTATAATACTGTTTACAAGAGTATTATAAGTCTGTGTGCGGTGTGCTGTTACCTTCAAAAATAATAAATGTGAGTGTATCTTGGCACCTGGAACAAATTTTGATCTTCGTCATCCCTATTCGATAAAGTTGATTATACAGTAGTAGTATCGACATGAAATAAAATGCTTATACAATACATACCATTAAGTTTTATATAATTACTATATAGGTAATTAATTTTAATTAAAGCAGAACCGATTTCCATGAATCACGTCTATAAATTTAGAAAAAAAATACAGACATGTCAAACTTACAACACCCATTTTTTGGGTCGGGGGTAAAAAAATGAACCTAGGTAAGTCGTCGTAAAGCTAATGAAACCCATCAGTACTAAACGTTAATACGTACCGAACCATACATACTTACATGTAACATGAACCGTTATTGTCCACACGTCTAGCCACAACAATGGCCAAGTCTAGTAGCTGGCCATTAGTTGGACACGAAAGGTCATACTTGATGTCTCTTTTTTTCTACCCTTGTGGCATTATGTACACTGACGTCATTGTTACTGCGTCCTTAGAATATTGCACATCCTTATAAATAGGTATTGGCAGTAGATTTACTATCTGTGAAGATTTTTAATTGACTTTCTGATTCTTATTTACACTCTCTGTTCTAACTTCTTATGCTGTAAGTCTTCCCAAAATGTAAAAATCAATCAATACATATAATTAAACTGTAACTGGTCTGTGTCTGTACATAGGAGATATTTAAGAAAAAAGAAACTACGAGGGGCCAATAGAAGTCAAAACAATTTTTATTTTTATTTTTGTCTGTCCATCTTTCTGTCTGTATGTTTGTACGCGCATCACTCAAAAATTACTGGACCAAATTTGATGCGGTTTCACTATTGTATTCTTGAAGGTCTAACTTAAAATCTGGCGTAAGTTTCATCCTGAAATGCCGCTTAGAACCGGAGATATAAACAATAGTAAATTACGCGCGGACAAAGTCACGGGCACAGGCTAGTAAATAAATAAAATTAGCAAGGAAAAAAGTAAGCCGTCATGGGAAGCCGCGTTAGATGTATAACATCTGGGCATTAAAATTCAAAATACATTCCAAAATTTGTTTGCATCTATTCTATTGTAGGTCTATAATAACATACCAACCTATAACCAAGCACCCTTCTTTTGCCACGGCTTAAAACGGAATAAAAATAGTGATGGTTTATTCATTGGTCAAAATTTGAATAAATCCGCAGTGCAGTTGCCTATTTCCTCTATTTGCTTTAATTCTCCATTCGAAATGGTATAATCGAAAATGGAATTTAATTCGAAATGGAATGGTATAATGGTATGATCTTCCAATGTTGTATAAGTATTAACAACTAAAGACTCGTATGTTTAGAAAGTAAATCTTAATCGTAGTTTCAGACATTTGCGCGTTCATACAAACAAAACAATCTGAAGCTGCACTATACGCACGTTCATAACTAGGTATAAGTACTAAGTACTACGAAGGACGCTAAAAGACCAGTATGGCGCAACAGCTAATGCTGTATCTGTGGCGTCATATTGGTCACAAATTTGACCCGCCCAGTTGACATGCATGTCAACACATGCTAAGAAAAAGAAGAATAAGTTTGTTTGTAAACTCTTTATTGTACATACACACAAGAAAAATACAAAAGATATAAGCAAAAAGAGAGGCGTACAATGGCGGACATATCCCAAAAAGGCAATGAATCAACAAGCTAATTATTTAAAAATAAGAAACACGACTGACAACTTACATAGCCTATGCCATTCAGGCTTATGCAAGGAATCTAACAATACCTCTCACATCAAAATCTGTTAAGCCGTTCAGGACTTATGGTGGAATAAAGAAATTACATACATACATACATACATACATACATGAACCCTGAAAACATAACACTCCTTTTTTGGTCAGTCGTGTAAAAAGAGAGGCGTACAATGGCACAGGGCGGGCGCTTCATAGAAACAGCGCGTCAAATATGCCTACTACTACTACAAATGAAACTGTATATCCGTGAACACGTCAGTAACACGTCAATGTGTGCGTTTTCATAGTCGAACGTCCCACAGTTACACAAGAACGGGGAGAAGTGCGGAAGGGGGTGCCATATTGCGGGAGGGGCAGGGAGTTTCCTTTCTGTACGTAGTACTAATATTAATTCTGTGACAATGGCGGACTTATAGCAAAAAGGGATTTCTTCCAGTCAACAAAGTGTTTGAAAGTTGTCACACTTCAACCAAAGCATATAATCTCGAGGGGTTTTCTGCTACACACAAATAGAAAAATTACTTAAATCTCCAACCCTATTTTCAAGCCCCAATTCCATCTGCGATCCCAACGCCAACTTCGGGCATTATTTCCGCGTGTAATTTTAACTAAGTTTCTCCATTAGGTCCGTATAATGGAAATATTCCTATTTCCGAGCAAAGTCGGGAGGTGCCATTAACTTATACCTTAATAGCGTAATATGATAATATTAGATTCGGGGTGCTATTTGTAAAACGAATTTGCTTCTTCGACTTTGCGTGTCGATACAGTTCAAATGATATCTTGCCAAAACTGCCTTTGAGGGATTTTCCGTGACACAAATTAAAAAACAAATAGTTCCAGATGACTTCATAGATGGCGCTTAGTAAAAGGCGAGAGAAAAAGTTCCATACAAAAAGCAAAAAATTCACGGGATTGGCATTGAAAAAAAATAAAACTTAGTAAAAAAAAACAAAAAAGTATCAATATTGTTATTTGTGTAACTGTTATGTGATTTTTTTCCTGCCTCTGGTTGACAAGAAAAAGCGCACCATATAGGTTCAGCTATTAATACGGACAACTTTTTTTTTGATGCTTCTTTGAAATACCTCACATTAATAGAATCATCCGTAAAAGAATCACATCCATAACCAAAGTATTTTCCAAGACATAGCCAAAAACAATTCACATTTTCAAGCGATTTTCGGACGATACCAAAACGCCCCTAACTAAACGTACATTCATGTGACGTCACGCGTAGAAAATGGACTTTCCCTAAAAGTTTGAACTCGAATAAATTAGCTCTGGAGAATAAACTCGTGCTGAAAAGTCGCAAAATGGGTTTAATTATATGTACCATAAAATTACAAATTTTTAACAATTCTCATACCTAGGCCGGTCCCCTATTACGACTCGGCTTTCAGACTTTTTTATACTGATTTTTTTTTCTTAATTTAGCTGTCAGAAAAATCGCTCAACCTTAATTACAGAATTAATATAAGTACCTTGATTCTACTAAATTATAAACGTACTTATCGTGCCTCAGTTGTGCCAGAGATCTTGTCGGTTTAGTACGATTTCTATTGCTTATTTTATAACATAGGGCGGCAAACGAGCAAGCGGGTCACCTGATGGTAAGCGATCACCGCTGCCCATGGACTACTGCAACACTAGGACTATCACAAGAGTGTTGCCACACACTTTTCAGACACAGTTGAGTGTATATTTACTTTTGTAATTTGTGAATCGGTTCCCAGGTGTTTTGTACTTATTTATAGTCGAGTCAATGAAGCTTTTTCTTAGTCGTGAATTTTTTTGGCTTCAAACTTGAAGAACTTAAATCTTTGTGAACTTAAATCTCATAGAGTCGAGTTAATACTCGACTCTATAAGATTTAAGTTCTAAAATTATTCTGGTGACTCAAATTTTCATTGTTAACTCTGGTTAAGTCAAATTTGAAAAGGAATGTCTCACCGGTAAGTCATTTAAAAAGGCCTCTTACTTTCTAGTAAGTAGTAAATTTAGTAAGAGACTACTTTAATTACTGTTTTAATACAAAATCCTAACTAATATTATAAATCCTAACTAATATTATAAATCTTAACTAATATTATAAACGCGAAAGTGAGTTTGTTTGTTTGTTACTTTTCACGCTTTCACTACTGAACCAATCTTCCTGAAATTTCGCATACACATAGCTGGAAGTACGGAGAAGGACATAGGGTACCTTTCATCCCGGGAAAAGTACTGTTCCCGTGGGAAATTCACGCGGGCGAAGCTGAGGGCGAAAGCTAGTTCAACATAATAGAGAACCAATTTCTGTAATTTGCAGTATCAAATTAATTTTCAGCAAGATAATTGTATAAGTGCTTTATTCTGAAGTTGTTATTTTTCAATTATATACTTAGGTAATATTTTATTTAACTTCTATTCAGAGTTGAAAACTAGCAAAAGTTAAGTCTTATTTTCTTAAACTATTACTATCCTCAACAAGTTGTAAAATAAATAACGATATCTATTTTTTAGGCATCTCAGATGAAATTAGTACTAAAGTACTCTCATATAGAAATTAGGTGAAAAAATTCCACACGAGCAGGACTTGAACCCGCGCCGCGACCGGGTCTTTATACGACCTTGCTCTTCCAACTGAGCTATCGCGGGTTCAAGTCCTGCTCGTATGGAATTTTTTACCATGTCTAATTTCTATATGAGAGTACTTTAAATAACGATATCATTGATAGTAAAGATTTGACGCATGCAATCTTTGTTAATAAGACATTTTAAAAATATGCATGAGACAATTGTGACAAAATAACGGGCCGTTTTATTTTTTTTACTAGCTTTTGCCCGCGGATTCGCCCGTGTGAATTTCCCGCGGCTTCGGCCGCGTGAATTTCCCGCGGGAACAGTGCTTTTTCCCGGGGTGAAAAGTAGTCTTTGTCCTTCTCAGTATGTGTATGTGAATTTTCAGAACGATTGATTCAGTAGATAAAGCGTGAAGACGTAACAAACAAATAAACAAACTCACTCACAAACGCATTAACAAAATTAGTTAAAACTAGTTGGTGCCCCACAGCTCCGCCCGCGGCAAAAAGTATATCATGTGTTTTTCATGCAAACATTTCAGTGACTTTTGAAAAAAAAGCCTAGCCTAGCCTATATTAGATCCCGGATCTTTAACTATATCCGTACCAAATTTATTAAAATTGGTCCAGCGGTTTAGCCGTGAAAGCGTTACAGACAGACATACCGACAGCCAGACTTTCGCATTTCTTATTATAAATTAAAAATCTATACTTCCATTTTTAGTATGAAAGTATGTATTTTAAATTTGTATTTAATGATACCATTACATATGAAAATCTGCCACACCGTGTAGGCTGCAAAGTATGTCAATAAGATATATACTCTACATCCATACGATTGTCAAAAATATATACCTGCCGCTAAGTATATGCCATCACTTCACCTTTCTAAAAGGGAAATGTTCATAAATAACAAACTTATGCTCCATCGCTGTCATATGCAAGGCAATTCGATTTGCCAGAAAGAGACAGAGATTGCTACGTTTGTATACTCTTTTTATTTATAGCCATAGGGTCTCGCGACAGATTTGTCATGTTTGTGGTGGAATTCCCATGAGTTTCATATACCTTTTTTGTTTGCTGAAAAACAAAAGCGTATGATATTACCATCTCTCTCTTTGTTACACGACTTCGTAAGGAGTGTATTGTTTTCAAGATTAAATTACACACGACTGTCTGAATCCTCTGAAATGATTTTAACGATATTTTGTTTTTCTAAATAGAAATTAAATTAAATTTAGAAGTCTAGAAAAAGAAGAAGAGAAGTTAAGGAAAAACTCACATACGCTGCATTCCTTTTGGGCAGACGTGTTCATCCATTTTATATTTACAGATACATATATAGGTTTTTAAACTTAATTGGTGAGCCCCTGTACTGTAACCTTGTAAAAAAGCATTACCTAAGTTAATAAAACTTTTTTTCCAAAAAAATGAACCGACTTCCATTATAAAACTTAAAATCATGAAATAACTTAATAGGCAGATTAATCAAAAAGAAAAATGTTTGGCTATTTCTGTGTTGGGGACATACACAGAGAATCTTGAGTTTTCATAAAATAAGGAAGGGCATGCTGTCGCGGGCTTTTGCTCTATAATGCAATGTTTGTATTTTTAAAGGTTGTTAGGCATCGAGATATTATGTACTTGTTGTTAGGTATCTTTAAAATTACCGAACAGATTCTGACGTGGTTAAAATGGGACCAACTTGGGAATACACTCTTTCAAATAAAAAAAATAATTTCGGAAATCAGTCCACAATAGGCGGAGATATCGGCGAACATACATAAAAAAAACATACATACATCGAAACATATAACCTCCTCCTTTTTTGGGAAGTCGGTTGAAAAATAAACAATTTTTTATTTGATTAACAATAATTTATTAAAGCCTTAAACTCAAGAGACACCACAATACGCACATAATAATCGATTTCTATTTAATTTAACAATTTTTCAGTATCAAATCTAAAACTGAAAACTTATTTTTAATCTTAGGAGTAGATCCTGAACATAATGCGTGTAAACCAGGAACTAATTAAAAACTGTTTCGTCCCTGATTTACAGCATTCAGTTCTACTTTGTTAACAGTTTAATTAATCACTAGTGAAAGTTTAACGACTCTTCTTGATTTGTGGTCCGCTCGGTATTTACAAAAACTGTTTTACATGCGATGTGCATGTTTTATGTCGTTAAATGTTTTTTTACTTTCAAGGACAGAGGTGTGGCTTTGTGATATTCAAATTTAGATTTTATTATTTCTGAAAAGTAGTAGTGGAATCATTTCACCTGAGTGATATCACTAAGGTGAAATGAATCGGAGATGAAATTAAGCTTTTAAATACGTTTCAATATAGTTATATTTCGCTAAATTTAGATATTTAACATAAACTAAATCCAGATAATTAAGTTAATCCTCAATCGCAACTTTTGTTTGTCAATACAATAAAAACTTTAAAAATGCAAGAAATAAAAATAAAATTCATTTATTTCAGATCATGCAGAGTCCATGGTACAACATTTTAAACTTATTATTATAAATCTACTTACTTATTTCATTTCTCTTTTATTATTAATAAATAACTTGTACATTATTTATCACTGAAATAAAAAAATATAATAATACATTTATTATTTCTCATTTTTACACCATCGTGGAGGTCTGCATGTCTCCTATAAACGTCGGCATCCATCCTCTCATCAATGAATGTTCTTTTTACACGACTGACCAAAAAGGAGTGTTATGTTTTCA
This sequence comes from Ephestia elutella, assembly GCA_018467065.1. Classification (NCBI taxonomy): domain Eukaryota; kingdom Metazoa; phylum Arthropoda; class Insecta; order Lepidoptera; family Pyralidae; genus Ephestia; species Ephestia elutella. The sequence continues at coordinate 5,225,659 of CM031580.1, read as the reverse complement.
GGGTTCATGTATGTTAGTATGTATGTAAGTTTCTTTATTCTACCAGAAGTCCTGAACGGCTGAATAGATTTTGATGTAAGAGGTATTTTTAGATTCCTTGCATTCTTCCGAGTGACATAGGCTTTGTGAGTTGTCAGTCTATTTTTTATTTTTTAATAATAAGCTTGTGTCTTTATTTTCTGAATTTCTTCAGAGCCTGCGGTTTTCCGAGATGCCATGATAGTTCATTGTACTCGCAGTCTATTGTGTGACAAAGCTAGCTTGAGCTCCTAGCGCCATCTCGAGGGTACTGTCTTATCCGCGGAAAATCTAAAGTGTCTTCTCGCCTCAAATATTTTTAGAAGAAAATGTTGCTGGCTGAATTTTTTACACTGTCTTTTGTTTGGCGTCGAAATTTATAACTTTATATGTACATATAAACACATACATTTTCCACTGTATTATATAAAACACAGGTCATTCCACCTCTTGTTTATTTGTAATATCTTTATTGCTGAAAAACACAAAAGCAAAATACAGACCATACAAGTAGTGGTTATTACAGCGGCGGACTTATCTAAAGAGGGATCTCGCCATGACAAGAACAACAAATACAAAAGCTAATTATTAAAAAACTAGCTGTTGCCCGCGGCTTCGCCCGCGTGAGTTTCGCTTAGATGAAAAATCTTTTTGTGTTCCAAACTGTAGTAACCCAAACTCCAGTACTTAAAATTTCAGCAATTTAGTTATCCCGTGTCTCGCGGGATTATATTAGGTACTCGTAGTACAGTCGCGGTGTTAAAATTAATCAAAATTCAATAAACGATCTTCGTCTGCTCGTTATCTACAATTTCCCGTGTACCACCACTCCCACCCCGAGTCCCTCTTTATCCTATCCTTATTATTGTGTCCTGTCTATTTATACGTCAGAAGAAAATGCTCATCAGGTTGAACGACTTTTGCTAAGGCCCCATTTCCATTTTTTATAGAGTAGCTGGTCTCTTGGAGTTTTTCATCAGATGTTCCATAAACTTAAATTTTTATACGTCAACAGAAAATGCTCATCAGGTTAAACGACTTTTGCTAAGGCGCCATTTCCATATTTGTAATACTCGTAGTGTAGCTGGTCCCTTCATCAGATGATCCTGATCTTCGATTTTTATACGTCAACAGAAAATGCTCGTCAGATTGATAAACTTTTCCGAAGGTACCATTTCCATATTTCTTATAGTTTAGCTGTTCTGTTAAGGTTCTTCATCAGGTGTTCCAGTTTTCAAAATCAATTATAGCCATAACAAAAAAGTTTAATTCAAATCCGTCCAGTAGTTATTGCGTGAAACGCGTACATACATACAGACGGACAGACAGACAGACAAAAAAAAACAAAAAAATGTTTTTGCATTATTCTTCTAATTTTAAGTGTCCCTCTATCCATTTCAGTCAAAAATACTAAATCTACAGACAAAATATTTTTACTGTTTTATTATATACCCACGACCCCTTTATGCTGTTAAAAATCAGAAATCACTAAAATGGCGCAGCGCCATCTATTGGAAACATGAGAAATAATTTAGCTTACATTGTACGGATGGCTATCGAATACGTAATACAAACATAATGGTCATCTCTTTTTCGTGCAGACTCAGTGGATTACGATTTATGATTATATGCAAAAATTTACATAGGAACTGCGTTTCAAAATAAATAAATTAAAAAGTTAAATTCAATCACTTTAAAGACGCCATTCTCATTTTATCAACGCCATCTATTGGATATTTTTCTTGACACAATCAGTAGAAGACCGGAAATAAATTTGCAAATAAATTTATTCGTTTCTTTTGAAAATTAAAAGAAAGTAAGAAAATAATTCTAGAAAACAAATAAAAACGAAAACAGAAAATTATTGTTTGTGGCAGGATTCGTTCCAGCTACTTTCTTGAAACATTTCTTTACTAAAATTATTTAAAAAAATATAGAATTCTAAAAAAAACTAATATAAAACGAAAAAAAAAGAAAGTAAAAAGAAGTCATGTCTACCAGGATTCGAACCCTCTATTTAAAATATTGATCCACGACCTCTTCCGACAGAGCCAACATGCGTTGTTTATAGCTGACGAAATTTCAAATGGGATTTGTCTATAGGTACGCAAATTCACCCCTTTTTTGTACTGTAAGGGTTGAAATTGTGAACAACCCTTTCTTATGTGGGCAGTATATAGTATAATGAAGACACTAACCAAATTTCACGTTTATAGCTTTTATAGTTTCGGTTTTGTGATGATAAATTAGTTTACTTCCCCCTTTTTACCCCTTTAGAGGTTGAATTTCAAAAAACGCTGAAACACGCCATTGGTTATTTTTGTTGAGAAGTATTCTTGCCAAGTTTCAAGTAAATCAGTGAAGATTTTAATTTTTTTTCATACAAACTTTGCCCTCAATTTTAACCCCCTTAGGGGTCTAATTTTGAAAAATCCTTTCTTATCTGAGCACTACGTATTAACATAAAACTTTGGTCCAAATTTCAAGTTTATAGCTTTTATGGTTTAGGCTGGGCGTTGATTTATCATTTACCCTTGTTCTTTTATATATATAGATAAAAAAAACGACTGACAACTCACATAGCCTATGTCACTCGGAGGAATGTAAGGAATATAAAAAATCTTCTCACATCAAAATCTGTTCAGGACTTCTAGTGGAATAAAGAAACTTACATACATACATACACATACATACATGAACCCTGAAAACATAACACTCCTTTTTTGGTCAGTCGTGTAAAAAGAGCAAACAAAATGAAGTTGAGCAAATTAATACAAACATGTCGTATTTGTTTAAAATGTATTGTACAGTGAGTACAATAATTACACATATACAAAAGTATAGTAAAAAATGTGGACATAATGCTAAAAAGCATTGTCTGACAGTCAAACCTTAGGGATATTAGTACTTTTAGTAAAACCACGACCACAGCAATTTATAAATGAACTTATTATCCCATCTGACAACGCCATTGTCGTTCAAAATCAGGAACCAATTATGCACACTTCCAAGCTTCCGATAACATCATAACTTTCATAAATTAATAGCACCAACGCCATCTCTAAAACTTTAATAGCTCAAATTGTCCAAACTTTTATAATTAACCCACATGAGCTGGCCAGATTGTCGAGACCCCTTTCGTCGGTCGTGTCTTTATGGATCTCTATTGGAAAGTCAATATGCATGCAATGTAAAGGGTCTTTCTTTCCTGGTTACGGTTTAGTTTGTTTATGATAAGTATATAATACTAGCTGTGTCTGGGGCTCCGCTTTCGTGGAAATTTAGGGATAAAAAGTATATATATATATATATATATTATTTCCGGTATTTTTCTACCCGTGTACCTTTCATTAAAATCCACTCAGCTGTTGAGGTGTGACTAAGTAACAAATAAATATATATCCCACCAAAAACATTCTGTAAAAAACTAGCCAAGTCTCGATGGAGCTGTTTGTTTATCTCTAAAAAGTAATGAAATCTAGACAAAGTCGTTCCAAGTCTAAGGTTCCTTACTGCGATTTCTTTATTATTATATTTAATGTTGTGAGACTTGGCCGTTGAAGGGTACACAAGGGTACAAAACCAGGTGCTCCATGACACCATTGCACTAATCTGTTGTCAGAACCGATACCCATTGACGATGGAAAATTGCCACTTGGAAAACGTTGATTTAATAACCAGTCAATTGTAGGCTTGATAAAGCCACTAATGTATAAAGAATGTTCAACGGCCAAGTCACACAACATTAAATATAATAATAAAGAAATCGCAGTAAGGAACCTTAGACTTGGAACGACTTTGTCTAGATTTCATTACTTTTTAGAGATAAACAAACAGCTCCATCGAGACTTGGCTAGTTTTTTACAGAATGTTTTTGGTGGGATTTCACTTCTTTTTGTAGAAACGTGGACATATTGATTTATTTTATTAAATTTTCTTATTTGACACAGTTTTTTTTCTTTTAGGAGTAGTTTTATTATTATTACAAATCTTTCTTTTCTTTTTTTCCGGTTCTGATTCTTGTACAGTAAGCAACAGTTTTTCGTATTGCCCATTCGCGTTCATTATTTAATCTTTTCTACGGTTTAGACCGTTTAATTTTTGTAAGATGAACCATACCGTTGTACAAAGTACTTGTTACTTCCATGACCATACCATACCCATGAAGATTGGTTATGAGAATTTTAGACCAAAGAGCTAGCAAAAAAACTTAAAAAAAAAAAAAAAATTCTGTGCAAAAAAATGTTTAATTGATTTTTTTTCCCATGTCTATGTTCTAGAAATTTATTCCACAGAATATTGCATGGAAGTAGTAAGTACTTTGTTGTACAAAGTACTTATTTGTTGTAAAAAATAAGAACTTCATCGAAGTTTAATTTTTCCCATGCAATAATACAGCCAGTGTTCTAAAAACCAGAGACCAAATAAATTTAAAAAAAATGGTTATTGTCTGTCATTCTTGGCCTATCACGAGCAGGGTTTCCAGCTTGAGGCTTACCCCAAACAAAAGAAAATAAAATTTCGTTTGTTAATTTGATATGTAGGGATTTTTTTATTTCACACTTGATCAGTGTTATCAAATTGAGGGTTTTAGCCCTAAATTAAGGATCAAAATATACTTGATGAGTATTTTTTATTCATTCCTCAGCACTTTGACAATTTAAATGTAACAATATCATTTAAACCACCATAATCATTACCAATTTTCGACATAATTGAGGGCCTCATGCAAGTTGATAACCTTATTTTTCGTCATCAAGCATTAGGAGGCATAATATTTTCAATTTTTCATACTGAACTTAGGGTAATTTTTGAAGAAGCGGGCAACTCTTAAAAGCACAATGAAAACAGACAACAACGAGAAATTTGTCTTTTAAGTACAATCGAAATACAACTTGGTACAATATCCCGATTAATATGTACGGTTATAACGTATTATATAGGTAACGCGTATGGCAAATACTTGGCATTTTCTGGCCGGAGATCATCTCCAAGCGTGAGCTCTGAGAAATGTGCAATGCTATAGATCGGCCACACGTTTCGAAGAGACCCATATACTAGGCAAGCTCTCGAGTGGATACCACAGGACAAAGAAAAGTTGGTCGACCCTAAGCAAACCTGGCGGCGGCGTACCGTTGCAGCGGAAAGGCAGTCGGTCTCTCCTGGTCGGAAGCAAAGTGCATTGCCCAGGACAGTATCCGATGGAGAAGCACTAAAACTAATACTTAGATGAAGAAGCATTAAAAATAAAAATGTAATTATTATGGTAGTAATAAAACTAATAAAAATGTAATTACTCTTTTATTATGATTAAGCAGAAGGGGAGACATTCGCTCAAAAGTGTGATGCTATAGGCTAGATTAAATAAGAAGATCTGTCCCTCTACGCTGGACTTTTGCAATGACAGTCGATTTTTCTATGTAGCAATAGAAGGGGGCGTTGCCATAGAGATATGGTAATCTCTAATACAGCTGAGACCAGCTGAGGGTTCTTCATGAGATACTTCAGACCTTCGATTTTTGACATCAAATGAAGCGGCCCACCAAGTTGAATATTTTTTGTAAAAGCGGTATGTCGATCTCTAATAGTTTGGTTGGGCTCTTGTGTTTTCTAATCAGGGTCACCAGGTACTCCAGATCTTCGATTATCCTAGTTTTTATAGTTTTCCCTTTATGTGGCCATTAAAACCTAACTTTGTACCAAATTTCAGCTCTCTGAGTTTATGGGAAGTACTAGTTCTATTTTGATGATCATGAGTGAGTGAGTGAGTGTCGAAAATGCGAAACTTTGCTTTCGCTTAACTTCGGAACTAAATGACCTACAGACTTGAAATTTTGGATTTTAAGTATGTGATTATAGCTTACTGGATGACGAAAATTTCATCGTACTGGTCTTATCCAGAGGTTCTCAAATAGGGGCCTAAAAATGCGGCGAAATGGTTCCAGTAAAGGATATACGGCAGTGTTTGCTTCGCGCTCGACTTGGCGGGGGCACTGCCGTGCCCTGATATTTTCGCATTTATAATATTAGCAGGATAGGACTTCCGGTAGAATTAAAACATAAAAGTTTCTAAATTAAAAAAAAATGATTTGTGGATTTTAGATTTTAGAATGTCGAATCACTAAAAACCCATCGTTTTTCTTATGAAGATAAAAAATGAAGCTGGACATGTCGTCAGTCCCGCTTAATTATATCAATTATCGCCATAAACTGACCACGACGTTGTTACATTAGTATAGTTTGAATAATCTGTGGTTATGTCAATATTGTTTGACATGTACAAAGACGAGCAATCCAAGAAATAGCATTTGATTCGATTGAAACTCGGTCCGAGCTACCAGGCTAAATCCAGTTATACTTAGATGGACACCCTTCCAATCAAGTTTGCCCCAGAATATCTGAAACATTAATAAAACAATAATGTTTACTAAACTCTCAGACAACTCGGAGTAGAGTGAGAGAAGAGGTGGACGAAGAAGATGTGTACAATAGTTAGAAGATGTGATTCCAAACTAGACCATACAAAGAAGTATACGACTATGTACTGCCGTTCGATGGCGATAGTCGTAAAAGTCATGTCAGTGCCTTTAGAACTTAAAAAAATCTACTCGAGATAAGTAAGAATGCTAGTAGTTTGTAGCTCTGAGACATATTATATTATGATTAAATAATTAGTTATTGACGTGAAAAAGAGCCTTCTTTGAAGGCCAAGTTTCAATAAAAAATTTGACTTTGACTTTGAATGAAATATTTGAAAGTCCACTAAAAGTAGATCATTGATCTCTGTTCATAGGAAATACTTAAGAAGTAATGTATGAGGAGTTTTATAGAGCCAAAAGGCGCAGACTATTGAATTAAATTAAATACGCTTCCTTGAACCTCAGATATTAACAACAGTAAATTCCACGCCGACGAAGTCGCCGGTAAAAGCTAGTAGGCAATAAAGGAATCATTGCCATTGGCCTCCATTACCAGTGATCTGTGATTCCAAATACCCATAAAAACAATAAACAAGTTTATTGGTTTCATACGAATCTATTGCTGAGAGCGAATTCACGTTATGGCCTGCATTAAATACCCATCAAACATGACTCACACCATAGAATTGTTCAAAATACTCTCAACCCTATATCTCTTTCATTAAAGTTGATATTCGCGAAATGTCAAGGAGATTGTGGTTATACTCTTCTCGAAAGTCACTCACCATAAAAAGTTTCATAAAGAAACCCATTTTGCAGCATCATCGCCTAAATACAAAGATTTGAGAAGACACTCAAAGTTATATGGTCCATAAGTCAAGAACAACAAATAACGACGTGTACCAGAAGTCAGAACTCATGTTTAAAAGCACCTGTTGAAAATGCACTAAAAAGAAAATAATTTTATTTTTTCTGTGGAATATTTTTAAACCCCGATGCAGATAAAGGGGTGTTATAAGTTTGAAGTGTATGTGTATCTGTATGGCTGTGTGTATCATTGTAGCTCCCAAACGAATGAACCGATTTTGAGCTTGTAGCTAAATACACCAACTTATAGCCTATTAGTATTTTTCAGGAGATCCACAAAAAAATTCTTTGAAAAATTGTATTTTTACCAACATTGCTCTTTATACATATTTGTAGTCATAGTTTAACAATTTCTTCTTGCAATATATACCTAGGTGCTCTTGAAAACGGTGATCTTGAAATGAGTGCTTCGGGTGGAATTCATCCAAATAACGACTTGTTTTTTATTGTCTCTATTAACTGAAAGGTGACAGATTCGACAGATGTTTAAAATGTGGTAAAAATAGCATGAAAAGGTAGTTTGTATCAAAAAATAGATAAAAATAACAATGATGATAGCTTTTGTTAGCTAACAATTTAGGAAGTTAGTTCCCAATAATATTTAAGGCGTTACAACTCAGACTGAAAAATCTATTGGATGGATTTCGATAAAATTTTAAAAACAAAAATACCCTGGATACCCTGGTAAATAGGGTAATAAGGAATTCGACATCGCACGGAATTGGAGAGAGGTCAAAACACATAATCTTATCACAAATCGCATAATCATATCAAAGTAGACCATAAATTTCCAAAAACTTTCGCCTCAAAGTTACAGAAATATCAAAAGTATACAAAGTTATAGAAAAAGTTACTTTCTGTAAAGATGGGATAAAATAAATTGTATTACGAAAGTGTCACGTCTGTTTCTCGAAGTTTCCAAAAAGTATGTTTTGTTTTAAACAAGCTGGAAAGTTTGTTGAAGGTAGTGGTCTAATCTAATGGAATTTCAGATAATTGCTGATAGATTAAACAAGTGCAAATTTGAGGTTATGACAAACTAACAGGGTCATAAAATTTAACATCTGATATTAAACACGCAAAGGCGCTTGACTTGTCTTTGACATATATAGTTTTTCTTTTTCTTTTTATACTTGGACACTCAGTCATTTCGATAAAAATGTTCATATAACGAGTCTACGTCTTCTTGAAAGGCCGGCAACACTTTTGTGATACCCCTGGTGTTGCAGTTGTCCATGGGCAGCGGTGATCGCTTATCATCAGGTGACCCGCTTGCTCGTTTGCCGCCCTATTAAAAAAATATATTAATACATAAAAAAGATTTCAAAATATTAAATATTGACCTACGCTTTGGCTCTATTGTACATCAGTACAAAAAACAAAAACAAAAACATTTTATCCAATTTTTTTACGCCCATGGATCACCATGGGCGTATAAAAATTGGATAAAATGTTTATTTTCCCTCTCCAACTTAATAATCTCACAAGCAAAGGCTGAAAACTGCGATTCTGCTCGTGAACGGAACAAATTTCCCCAGGAGAAACAAAAACAATTTTCGGCCTTCTATTTAAAATGTACAGTCAGATGTTGTGAAACATGACCCTTTTCCTTAAGTAATCCTATGCCAGTTTCAGGTCAGGTTTCTCTGCATCTGACTGTACGATCAGATGACTGACGTTACTATGGGAGGTCGAAAAAATAAGTCGCAACGGACCTTAATTGTTAAAAATTGATGTTTTTCGAATAGAATAGGCCCTGAAATTTTCCTAATTTATAAAAAGGTTGTCGTGTATGTAAGAAATTGACACGGAGGAGGGAAGGGGATATATATATATAGGGGCTATAAATGCTCTGTGGAAATTGATGAGAAAGTGCGAACAAAATCAAAGATAACAATTAGATTTTGCCGCCCGCCACTGCTCTGTCATATAAATCTATACAGTAATTTCTCGAATTACGCCCACCGTAGGACGGGGGCTGAATTGTATTAAAGTAACCAGATAACATCGATTTGTGGGATATATTTGACCCGATTTGATATAAAGGATATAGGTAATATAATAATACTATTATTATGTGGTTATTTTTTGGTATACTGTAATTAGTAAAATTATCGAATGGTAATATTTTTATGAGCTCTTTTCTTGAAACTTTTACAGAGAGGGTAGTTCATATTTATTGTGAGGGTTGAAATCTCCTATTTTATTTTCTTAATCAGCGAGTTTATCTCGGTTACAATCAAAATTCTATAAATTAAAGCCACGAATCAAAAAGAATGCCTTTGCCCAGCAGTGGGACAGTACAGGCTAATAAAAAAAAGCCACGCATCATGCAGGCTGATTTACTAACAACATCTACTTTTTTGCCTTCACTCCAATCCGTGGTAACTTATTGGTAATGTAATATGTGTATATATTTATTGGTTTTTATGTATCTATCTAACGGATAAGTTGGTGGGGGACTAACTCTATGACCGTTGTCAGCCTGTGCGAAAAAAAAATTGGCTTAAAAATAGCACTCAATCGTCACGTTCTTGTTTTTTAGTTAGTTGACGTCATAAAATTACTTAAAGCTAAGGTTACCACCGCCTCCAAAGCGCAAGTGGAGAAGAGGCGGCGCAACAAACTCCACTGCTGCATTTTCTCCAAAGACATCACTTTACAATGACGTCAGTTTACTAATCCTGATTATTAGCCAGACATAGTTCTAAAAAATACATAAAATATTAAAATATTCCGCGCCTTTCAGAATCATGGTCACCGTAACACGTTCCAAGTAAATACGGAACCGTGACTGCGCGTACGTGTCGTCATTATCCTTGTTAGCCCCGGTCCCTGTCGAGACGAGTGGAACCCTAAATTACTTCATCCGTAGTATAATTTACTTCAGCCCTTTTAAATTTAGAATGTCTGGTTGCTCTAAGAGCGTAAGAGCCAGATTTCATTACAGCCGAAATGATGAGGGGATATGGTTTTATGTTTGATGATGACTGGACGTACAAATATACAAATGATAATACATATATTTTATATCTTTACGATATTATTTTTAAACGGTGACAGAAAATGAGAAGTTAGTCATCGGGTAATTTTACAGTCGAGGCCATTATTAACAGAGAACTTTAAAAACATCGATTTTAAGATACAACTCTCATTGTCTACGTATCTAAATAAAATCTGTCATAAAAATACTGGTTGCATTTTTTCTCCCTCCCGATATAGTCGGTTATTATGATAGTATCAATATTGTTGCTGATTCAATATCAATGTTCTACACAGCTACTATTGTACACAGTCTAGACTCCATAAATTGAGACATTTTTCTATTAGCTTAACACGGATAATATGCATGTTATTTGAATTTTCGTCTGCAATGACTACTTTATTAGAATACTTGAATGAATTATTCATAGACGATGTCAATTTAACTTTTCTCGGTTATTTTGGGAGTCTTGAATCTGAAATGAGGTATACTAGAGTAAATTTTGTTTCGGTTATTAGAGATTCAAAAGGACGAGACCTTGTTGTTTTAATAATAATTGTTTTATCATGAAAATTTGAGGTAAATGTTTACGCGAAACCTTATTGTTAACAATTAAAATTCAATTTATCATTATTTTATGAAAATTTAACGTTAGGTACTTATGAATTTTTGCTACAATATTTATGTATATTGATTTAGTTTTCTTTTTCTACTTCTTCGATTCGATATAATATCCCTTTTACGATTGATCTGGTTTGTTGTACTTAGTAGGTACCGTGTATACCTGGTCTTGCAAATGACATTCTTATTACAGCTTGTTTCTTACTGGCGTTTCCAAGCTAAGTCATTTGCTGGAGACTGGTGACTGAACGCAAACAATGCATCTATTGTTTCATTTTAAAACTTCGAAGTATAAATTTATATTTAGGAATGATATTTTTGGAGATTTTCCCAAAATATCTATTATATATATTTTGAACTAACTGGTATTCGTTAGTATCTTCATTTCTTTGGCAGATCATTCTTCCTCATCTCAGCCTTTTAAAAAAATATTGTGTCGTGTAAAAATATGTAGATATGAATATCTTCCTTTATGTGTATAAGATTTGTTGATTTTTCATTCAGAGATGTTAAAATATTTTTTCTTGTCTTTTCAGATCACAACATCAAAGTGCTAGTGAATAAGTGACCGAGCTGATAAGTGTCAATAGTGCTGTGTTATTGTGTGTTTTGAAATCGAAATAAAAAATGCGGCTGGCGTGAGTGGTGTTCGCGAGACGTGTGCTCCGGTCGACAGCACAACGCGGACTGCAACGAAGCAGCGATGGCTAGGCCTGAAGTTGTGCGATGAGCCGGCGGACGAAGAGGAGGGGATGGACGAGCCCAGCGCCGCCAAGCGGCCCTCGGTGCTAACTATCGATAGAGCCGCCTTCCTCCTCTTAAGGGTTAAGAGAGCCTTTAAGAAGAAGAGGCAGCAGAGGAAGGAGAAACAGTGAGTTTTGATTATATTAAAGTAGGTTTAGCTTAGACAGGAGGACAAACCTGAAATAACCTTGTATATAATGTTACTATAAAAGCTCGAACTACGGTAAATCCTAAGATTTAAGAGTAAGTCTTAGGATTTACCGACATGAGTTGGTAATGTTGTTTTTGGGAATAAAACAAAGAGTAATTCTTAATAATTTATTTCACAGTCGAACCTTAGGTTTCCATATCATACCATATTTTTATGTAGGTATCACATGAGAGTAATATAGTAATAATAATATTACAGTAGTAATTTACTAATATTTCAATCAATCATCAATTTTAATTTGAAATTTGTATTGTTTTAAGGAACTAGTCAATTTAAAATACCTTTAAATTATTTTCTAAATATTAAAAAATAAAATAAGTAAAATTATAACATGTCTTTTTCAACATTTCCCGCATCCTAAGACTTACCAAGTGAATGGTGGTAAAAGTGCGAATCGCAAAATTGTTCGGGCTCTTAGGTTTTACTCGAAAATCTTAGGTTTTACCATAGCACGAGCTTTTACAGTAACAAATATAAAAGGAGCCATGATGCCACAACAGTAAACCTTTTCAACCGACTTCCCAAAAAAGGAGGAGGTTATATGTTTCGATGTATGTATGTTTTTTTTTATGTATGTTCGCCGATTTCTCCGCCTACAGTGGACTGATTTCCGAAATTGTTTTTTTATTCGTAATGATATATACCCAAGTTGGTCCCATTTTAACCACGTCAGAATCTGTTCGGTAATTTTAAAGATACCTAACAAAATATAAAAATACCAACATTGCATTATAGAGCAAAATCCCGCGATAGCATGCCCTTCCTTATTTTATTAAAACTCAAGATTTTCTGTGTATGTCCCCAACATAGAAATAGCGATTAGCGATTAACTATAAAAGTTGGATCATGATTACTTAGGCAAATTATTTGTAGCAATAACATTTAAAGTGGTAACTCAATTTCCTTAGTAAAGTTTTTTAAAGATTTTATTCCTAATAATATAAGAAATCAAGCCATCCATTGCCAGGCAATTGGTGCAGATATAAACCCCTGTTAGACATTGTAACTTTACTAAATTATAGTTATATTTGTTTTATTATAAAAGATGAATTTAATATTACTTTGGAAGGCCCCAAGGGTGCTTTTTATACCTATAAAAATCATCCTTGCTATCCATATTACCTGCATAAGCAACTAAGATCCAAACTTCATACCTAGTCGCTAATATTTTTTATCCGTAGATATATACCACGCAGAGAAACATTCAGCATTTTTAAAATAAGGAAGGTTTGGTCATCGCGTGCTCACGGTCTATTTATGTGCCAAAAATAATAGACAATTTGACATGTTCTGACATTTCAAATCAAACTGACATAAAAAGTTTCGAATTCTTAATTCTTTATTTTCGGCCACCAGTAAAAGAAAAGTTTAAGTTTTTATTAAAGAAAATGAAAAGGTGTAGAAGCACTAAAAATGATAAAATAAAACTTTTTTTCAAAAAGTGAACCGACTTCCATCATAAAACTTAAAATCATAAAATAACAATAAAGAAAAATGTATTAGCATGCTACCTACTGAATGAGGTGAAGTCGGTGCCAAATTGAATATTAAATAATCTAAATTAACATTAGAATCATGTATATATACAAAATGCCTAGCTAAACAATTACATAGTCCTGCACTTGGCACCGACTTCACCTCATTCAGTAGGTAGCATGCTAATACATTTTTCTTTATTGTTATTTTATGATTTTAAGTTTTATGATGGAAGTCGGTTCACTTTTTGAAAAAAAGTTTTATTAATAAGTGTACTTCAAAATCTTTAAACATGACATAACACCTTCTCTGAATCAAAATATACTAGTACGTTCGAATTTCGATACAATTTCTATGGGTTTTTTCTGACTTCATTGACTTAATTTTTATTTAAACAGGGACCTTATTACATCAATTCATTGCATTCACTCAATATGAATACAAAAAGTCAAAAGGTTTCTACGACCTCTTACAGCCCTCTTGGTAATCATTAAACATTACCTGTATAATATTTAATTAATACCCCTACTTTAATGCCTTGGACTTCATGTAAATTCTGGTTCATCATTCAAAGCACGTCCCGGCTTTACGAAGGCTCATTTTGTTCCAATTGGGAATACGACATTAAACTCATTGTATACTATCCAATATGTTTTTTAAATGAAACGTTGTGATTTAACTCTCTTCGTCTAAAAAAAATATTTGTAAATTCACTACATTTATGGAGATTTTAAATTTCTGATTGTTTGATATTTATTTCACTATTGTGGTTTAGTAAGCATCCTTTTCTTAAGTAATAACTACTCCGATTGATCTAAATAATAAGATTATTTCGTTATTTTGCTAGGAGTAGCAAAATGTATTATGTTATTAATAAAATGAGATGATGCGACCTCCTCTTTTCTACTCAAGTTGCTGTGCCCGACAGGGTCCATAAATGTACTTATTTGTAATTTATTTGTCACCACATCAACTTTATGGATGCAATAAAATATTGAGTATTCTGAAATAATAAACATTTATATCTTTTAATTTTATGTTTTTCCCAATGTCTATATATATAAAATCTATAACCCATTCGAAAAGAAAGGACTGATGTTGATGTATGGTGGTATTGGTGGTATTTTTAATGTTGCCATTTTTCTCATAAATATACCTAAATTTCTAAGGGTTTTAAATAATAAAAACATATATAATAGTGATACTTTTATATATTTGAGTTATATTTTACTGTGATTTACTAACATTGGTTACAATTTTTTGTGTATCTTCATTCTCGTCAGACTTGCTTTCAATATCCTGATCCTTAATGCCTATTTCTTTTTCAAAGTTATAGGTTGCACGGTTTCATATTTAAGACTGTCATAGTTCTTTAAATCATAGCTACTCTTGACGCTTTTTAGCGTATTTCCATCATTATCATTTTTAGCGTCATAAGAATACTTATCATCAGAAGCATCCTTAACATCATTTGAATTTTTCACTTCAAAAGTACTCTTCAAATCTTTGTCTCCTACGATTTTGATATCTTTCTTGTTGATTGTTTTCTTGGGACCAAAGTTCCAAAGTTTGTTACTTTTGATGTCTAGACCTTCTTTATTTTTTGGGAACAAAAATATTTCTATTGCTTTTGGTTTGAGGAGTGATTGAGCAAAAGGAGAGTTGGATTTCTTGGAGGGCAGGATATTATCGAATATGATTGGATTGAATGATTGGATAGAAATAGGCTTAGATGCACCTCCAAATGGTTTAGGTCCAAGTTCTTTAGGTCCAAATTCAAATGTGATAGTGCTTTCTTCGTGAGACTCGCAGCATTGAGGACCATATGATACTTCTTTATCAATGTTGAAGAGATCATTGCTTGATAGTATTTTGTTTATAAAACTCGAAGCCCCTCCAAGAGGTGGGGCATTTCTCAAACTATTGCATAGACATTCATCAATAATAGGGAGAGATTTTGGATTTATGGGCATGAGGTTTTCTTTTGCGGGTACTCCATTTTCTGTAAAGAAAGAAGTGTCAATAATATATTTTTACAGAATGGTAATTTTCATCGACCACCACTTGCTTCCGGTGAAGGAAAACATAGTGAGTAGACCTGCACTCTGGTTGATGATTATCAGCTAGTGTGTGAAATGGAGAAGGCAATGGCAAACCACTCCATTAAAATTGCCAAGATAGTTGTTGTGCTTGTTTCATTCCATATAATGGCCACGACCCTCAGTCATGAGGAATACGACAAAAAAGAAAAGGAGGGTGATTATAACGCATTTACCTTTTCCAATATAGAAAGTGATGTCCATCTTCCCCAGGGTGACTAAGGAATTGGAGATGGTCGGCATGGGCTTGGCTCTGAGCGAGTCCCGGCTCCACACCGACCCCAGAGCCAGCAATGAAATGTATATGAAGCTCAGCATTTTCTAAAACAAAGAAAATCCAATTTGATATAGGACATAAATGGTAGTACTAAAGTAAAGAAAATATTACGCTAGTATCACCGGTGGTAGTTACAATTTGATGGTGCAAAGTAGCCTTGAAACCTGACCGCGACAATTTTTTTGTCGCACGCGCCGTCATTTTCCATATAAAATTGGTTATGCATCCAGATCTTATTTTGCACCAAGGCCTATGGTTACATAGCTATGCCACTGACTGTATATCAAGTTACCCTGCATGAACCTTTATGCCGCGGTAGCAGCAGCTAATTTGCAATTAATTTGGGTAAGTTGATATGCTGTTGACCATACAGTTACGTTACATCCTACATAATTAAAACTGTGACTGCTAAGCTCAGAAGAGTTGGCTCAAAACTTAAGAAAATTCTGAAATAATGAGACGTAGCTAGATCCTCGTCATAAAAAGAGGGAATCCTAACGCTTAACCAAATTTTATTTCGTTCCCTAATAACAAGGAACGGAAAGGAAAGTAAAAGGCGACCAAAACGGTCATAAAATACACGACTATGAAGTGGAAATTGGCAAAAGAAGTCTAAATCTTCAGCGGTATATCCAAAATGCTATGCGTATTTGTAAGCAATAAGCGAAGATAAAAGGCAAAGTTTTCAAAGTTAAAACAACATTATATCTTACAAGTTCGTCTGGGTGTCTCAGGCAACGAGCGTCGATTGATATTCTTCGATTCGGCCCAAATCAAATCAGCTATTTCGAAACTTCGATTTGCTCTTTATTGGCTTTGAATTTTATGATCTGACTTGCGAAATACAATTCCGAGCAATTTTCATGACAAATTCGGTTTAAGGTTTACGTTTTTACCATTTACAATTACTTTTGGGTTGGTTGTATCCCGATCCGTATAGGCATGATTTTTTTGTACAATTTTAGGCAAATCAAACTTAGGGATCTGCCCTGCAGGCATTTTGAGATACACTGTATCTTATTCCCTGCATGGGTTTTATAACTTTATGGTTTTACCATAACCGTATTCAATCTAATTTCAATAGAATCTGTTGAATAGTTTTTGCTAGAACAACTGAGGTCCACCTAAAAGCTGAAAAGCTGGATAAATGTCGGAGTCATTTAAAATTATCCAAATAATAAACGACTTCTTAATTTCTTCTTAGCTTCACTCCTGTAAGAATTTCGGGATTTCTGATAGTCCGTACCCTTCTTCAAGAATATGTTATACAGAAATAATTTTTGAAATCAGACCAGTAGTTCTAGATATTAGAGTGTTTCAACATACAGTTCAGCTTTTTTATCATTATTTATATTTTTATTATTATATTAGTTATCATGAGACACTACAAAATTACGTAACGAGCATATAGTTGTTTTTACGAGTATTTAGTAGAATATATAAAGTTTTGTTTGTTTGTAAAGTAATAATCTTATTGGAATTATTCATAGCTACGATAATTTCAAGGACTGTTTTAAATTAAGACATTGATTGTCGCAACGGCATGCCAAACTATTTCAATTGGAGCGCATATTTGCACGAGCTTGCATTTTGGCCATAAAATGCATCAGAATCGTATTTATTTATACCCGTCGATTTCAGAAACAGCTCGTAAAATCGGCGTGTTGCCGACCTCAGTGGCTCAGAAAATCTTAAAACGGCTGAACGTAAAATGCCACTTAGGATTTCAGTCGTTCTCTGTTTGGTTGGTGACGTATTTAGTATATATTTTGTTATTCATGACTCGTATATAAATGTTACTATAGCAAAACTAAGCCCCGGGACTTATTCTAGACTATTTCGGATAAAACGTACTAATCTAGGTTTTGTTTTACACGTGTGCCATATTTCATTTAATATATCTGTATGTAATGGAAGCAGTCTTTTCGCGTCATTTCCCGTCCACTAGTGATCTGGCCTGGCTTTGCAGGGATGAAATTTATATATAATCCTTCCTCAAGAAATGTCCTGTCCAACAGTGAAAATCGTATCGAAATCCGCAGCTTGGTTTAGGAGGAGTTAAAAGCCTAATAGACACAAAGATTGATAGAGGCATAGAAATACTTAATACTTTGTGTTTTGGAACAACAAAATTTATTTTCATTTTGATGCATTCTCGATGCTCTTATGTGCTAATGCTAACTAGCGGCAGCCTTTATGTGTTATTGTTTCATCCATAATCACTAACTTTGGCATCATCAATGTAATATTAAGAAAAATAAACGTCAAACGCTTATGCTTGGCTCCTAAGCTTGGCTCCAAAGCTTGGCTCCCTGTACCTTTAAAACTTATATTATAGGTACCTAATACTAGTAGAATAATTTGACTTTTATCTTATTCAAAGGCATTTGGGGTCGTTAAATATAGTAATGCCGCTACCGATAACATAACAGAAATAATAAAAAGAAGAACTGAGTTGTTTGACGAGTTGGAGCAAAAAGATGTTGTGCTGGAAATGGTAAGTATAATTAGCAAAAATATATCATCACTATAAAGAGGTATTTGATGTTGAAGTAAATTTGCATCTATAGAGCAAGCGCTAATGTCGCCTAAAAATAAGTCGTCGATTGTGACTTAACTGGACTATGTTATAAATACTAATTAAAACGTAGTCCAGTAAATTTTTGAGATCAAATTTTAATTCAAAATGATAAATTACAAAAAGAGTATGTACCTAATTTATCTAATAATATGATGTATTTTCTCACCACAATATTCAGAACTTATTCTATCAGTACTAGGGTACAATTAATTAATACAAATTGATATTGTGGGAGACTGGTGCCTAAACTAGATAAAAAGTCTGTATTTTATCTGTTATACAAAAACAATATTTGTTCATTTGTACGCAATATGATATGAATACCTACTTTTCAAAGTGATTTATATTCTTTTAGTTAGAAACCAAATTAAAAGAAGCAAGAGACAAAAAAAAGAAAAGAACAGACCATTCACTGAAAGACACAGGCTCTAAACGAGGAAACTGTGGATCATACCCAAGTAATGTGGATTTGAACATAAGAGCAAAAGGGATAGCTATAGTCGGCGAATCGGATACTGCTCTTAAATATGGAGAATCTGGTAATTAAATTAATGAAACATAAATCTGAAATCTTGAACAAGGATGAAAGGGAAATTTAATTTGGAATAAGTTACCAAGTCTATTCAAGATTTGATTTCATACTCTTGCTTATTTGCTAATTTTGTTAATTGATATCTCTATCTAATTTAATTGCAATTAGTATTGAATGAATTTTATCGAAGTGTATTTTGTTTCAGGCAAAAATTTTCTTTCTTTAAATTCAAGTGGGATCGCAAACGTTGGCAGAGCAAACCTCCAAATGAATACCAGTGACGGAGCTATAAATATTCCTTTAGAAGATTTATTTATTGGTAGTTGTAATGTTCTTAAGAGTGGCATTTAAGAAAATTTAAAAAAAGCATATTTAAAAAAATTACAAATTTGCAGGTCGTGCTCAATTGGATTGCAAAGAGCCTGTAGCAACACAAGATTTAGGTGACCAAAAAAACGATACATTTGAAACCAGAAGAAAAGGTCTAAATGATACTTCTGTTACAGGCTCGAACGATGCAAATACTACTTCTGTTTCAGAAGTCAGTAATGCTACTATAGTGCCCGCTGCAGATGCTAAAAATGACCTTGACGATGACATAATAGAAGCTAAATCAACCACTGTGTCTGCAGCTTTAAATGCAACCACTGCAGCTTCTACTACTCCAAAACCTAAAACGTAATAGGTACAAGGTGATATACTGCAAGTTACGTACGTGACGATAAATTTCAATAAATTATGTAGCAAATTATGTTTATTTATTTAGTTTTTTTTTTTTATTTCTATTAGATTCCAAGCAAAGTGAGTTTGTGTTTTCTTTGTTAAGCTACACCACCGATGAATTTTCGTCTAGTTAGTTATTACGAATGAGGTATTTTTTTTCCTGAAAAACTACTGCTCCCCAGACAAACGAACAAGCAAAACCTATTATTTTTTTTTACTATTAACATATAAACAAGCATAAATAATCCGGTTCCAGAGTTTCACAGAATTTTAACGTACGACTAATTAAGAAGTTACTAAGAGTTTCACAGAATTTTAACGTACGAGTAATTAACAAGTTACTTATTTAAAACTTTGTTGCACAAAATTACAAAAATAATGTAGAAACGAAATATGGCATTATCTACCAGTCAACCATCAGACCAAACAAAGTGCAACAATACTAAGATCAATAACAACAATAAGATCTAAACACAAAAAGCACAAGTGCACAAGCAGTGTGTTAGGGCAATTTGTGGCCTGAAAACCAGAGACAGTTGTGAGCCAAAGTATAAATCTTTAAAAATATTGACAGTGCCATCTTTGTACATTTATGAAATAGCTGTTTTTGTTAAAAGCAACCCCAAATTATTTGCGAAGCTATCAGATACGCGACCTAATTTGCGACCCCAATATATGTATAATATATGTACTCAGCATTGTACCCTGGCACAAAATGTGAAAAGCCTCAAGGGCATGGCACCCAAAGTATTTAATAAGTTACCTAACACATTAAAAATGCTTGACTTAAACAGTTTAAGAAGCAATTATTTAATTTTTTAATTGACAAATGCTACTATTCAATAAATTACTTTTTAAATGATAATACAATACGATATTAATTAATTAAATTTTGACATGTAATTTATAATCTATTTTTCTATTTTTTTCAATATTTGTATGCTGTTACCGGCAAAACATAGGAACACTGTATCTTATAGCATGTATACCTATTACTAACTTGGTAACTTTATTTGGTTGACTGGAAGAAATCCCTTTTTGGGATAAGTCCGCCATTGTACGCCTCTCTTTTTGTTTCACTATGTTTTGTATTTTTCTTGTGTGTATGTGCAATAAAGAGTTTACAAACAAACAAACAAACTAGTTAAGTTACGGAGCGTGAGCGGGAGCTTTTTAAAAACAAGCTTTAATAAAGTAGAGATGTTTATTCGTAGAGAGCAAATTACATTCTGTCTTAAAGACTAACTTAGAGCTAAGAACAATGTTCGGCCGTTGCCGCGTCAGCATCATGCGGTGGTCCGATATTGCGTGGGCGCAATAAGAGGAATGCATGCTAAATGTTTACAGTTGTTATGTCTACATGAGGGGCGCTATACATAACTCCTCCTCCGTAAGATCGAGATTATCCGCAGGATCATCTCGAGTTTTCCTCAGATTACATACTTTTGACAAAAGCTTATATGTATAACCTACAATAAGGAAAACTAAAGCTATGATTATAACTAAGTTTCATATATTAAAACCCGTTAGAACACTTTGGGAAATTTCACTTTCACTTTTGGCACTTAGATCACTTTTTCGCACTAAATAGTTCAGGAACTGAATATCAGCAAGGCTGATCTCGTCGAGCGGGATTGTCTTCAGCGGCTCCGGGACATCGTTCACCTTGGGCAGCTGAAGTAGAGGTAATTTAGTATCGAATATCCTTTTTCCTTCAGTTATATGTTTCTTTAGAATAATTTCCTTTACTTTTACATAACAATCATTGTTTAAGGATAACAGGTAAGTTCCACGTATGACTTCCTGAGCTGTTTCTTCTTTACAGAATTCAGTAAGTATATTTTCGTACTTTGTGTAAATGATCCAACGGTTTGACTGTACGGACTCTATTTTCATATCTTCTATAAAAACAGGTGTAGAGTGGCAGCTTGAAGTATTGGTGGAAAACTGCATAAGTTCAGTGACACATTCGTCTTTCCTCTGAGCTGAGAGGTCAGTTTCATAGCATAAAAATTGCTCTTCATCAATTTCTGAACATGGCTGGGAGAGCATTTTTGTTTTCAACCCCTTCACAAGTACATAAGGATATTTGGGAAGGATTATAGAAGTTGGATTGTTATCATTACTCAAAATGGGTATTGGAATCAATTTGAAATAGTTATAAATCTCATTAGAAATTAAAGGAATATGTAGCACAAACCTTATCTGATTTTGTCTGATATAAGCTTTTAATTCTGTACAAAATTCTATCTTAACAACATTTTCAGCATTAGCTGGGAAAATTAATTTATCAGTAATTTCTATTTCCTTAAGTATAGATAGAAACTCTTCTGTATCTATAATAGACTGATGCAGTATTTTGATTTTACTAAAAGCAAGCGCAGTTTCAACTTCATTTAGCCGGATATATAGAGTTTGGAAATTATATATAAATGACATATAAATATGTATAATTTTATCAATACTTTCTTTATATATTGTCTCATTTAGGTAAGTTTCAATTTCTTTTATATTATTTTCTATTTTCATGAAGTTGCTTTTAGTAGAATTAGCTATATTAGAAAATGTATGTATCATTTTTGTAACTATTGTCATTTTCTCATTAACATCATCTTGTTTTGTTTTTATCTTATTTATCAACTCTTCAAACCTTAAAGCATCATCGTTATCCAAGTTGCCGGTAATTGCTTTTATTAAGGAACCAAGGGTATTAATTATACCACGCTTAACCTTTGCCGTAGGAAATAATTGCTTATATTTCTCTATAGTATTAAGCATAATATAATTTGCTTGTAACTCTACATTGTTAAAATCTATTCCTAACGTTTTTGTATTGAGACAGTTATGAACCTCATTTTTAAATGCTATATAACTATTCTTATTTAACTCTATTTCATTATATATTTTGCTTAGATCTAAAATCTTAATTACAGTCCATTTGTCGTAGCTTATGAAAGCTTTACCTTCCTTTACTGGCAATAATCCGGGATTCTTGTCAATCCGGTGCAGTAGAAGGGCCTGGCTTTGGATCATATGGACTCCCAGAAGCAACAACCTGTGGAGGGCGTTTAATATCTTTAACTGGAATTTTTGTCTCGCGATTATTAGTAACTACCGGTACTGGGTTTCTATGTATTGGTCCGGTAACCTGTGCTTTTTGATATCTCGGCTTATCTTTACTTCTTCTAGTATTTACGCCTTTCATGAAAATATCATCACCTACATCTATATTAAAATCGGTTTCACCTCCACGTCTATTAATTACAGATTGTTTCTTCTCGGTAAGCCTATCAGTTAAATATTCATATAAGTACTTAGTTTTTCTAACATGTTCCTTAACTAGTAGTTGTGTGTACTGTTTCTCAAAATCTACTGTAAATGCGCTGTTAGATTCGGTATGGCCGAACACGACCTCGAAAGGCGTTAAGCCTGTAGCTGTATGTATAGTATGGTTATATGACATAAGTGCATACGTCATAACTGAGCTAGCGTCTGTGACTTTTCTTTCATATCTAGCTACACGGTAAATCTCTATGATAGTAGAGTGGAATCTTTCTATCAAACCCATAGAATTTGGGTTGTGTGGGGTACCTACATGTATCTCTATTTTATAAAAGGAAAGCATTTCCTTCATTAATGAATTATTAAACTCAGCACCTGGATCTGAACTGACTCTATTGGGTACTCCGTACATAGAGAAGTATTTAAGTAGAGCTCTAACGACTTCCGGTGTTGACTTATTAATAATCTCTATAGCCTGTCCTAACTTACTAAAGGCATCTATAATAGTGAGGTAAGCTTTACCCTCTATTGTAAAAGTATCAATGAATATTTCCTGGAAAGGTTTTGTCTGTGTATGTGTGAGTTGTAATTCTGGCTTTAAAGGTTTCCGGTCATACTTCATTTTTCTACATATTTCACATGAGTTAATTATACTAGCGACAGTTTTATCCATAGCATGCCAATAATAGGTACGTTTTAAATGCGATAGAGTCTCTTTAATTCCTCTATGACTATTTTTACCGTTATGATACTTTAGTATTACGTCACGCTGCTCATCTTCATCATCTATGTATATAACACGCTTAATACATTCATAAAATTTAACTGTTCCTTTCTTAAACAGGGTTGTTGTAATTTGAGAAAATAGTTTACGATGTAATTCGCTTTCAAAATAAAAGAAATATTTTTATTTTAGGTTAGGTGTACTCTAAAAGAAACTTTTTAACAAGGTCAGCATTATTTTCAGGTAAGTGGACTTCTAATACTTTTTGTTTATCTCTAGATAAATCTTTAACTGATATTTTATCTCTATTCCAGGTGTGTACGAGTATCTGGTTTGGTTTAGTATCGACGGCTTCCTGCAATATAAGTATACCTGCTGTATCTAAATCACGCGCGGAATGTATAGTGTTTGTATTATCGCTACTATCGTTTTCAGATGCAGAAGCTGTACTACTATCTATAGATGGAATTGAATAAGGGGATCTTCGTCCACCATGTTGAGACTGAACCTTAGAATTATGAGACTCTGAAGAGGAAATTGTAATAGGAGATAATGACCTATCACGCTGTTTTTCTTTTCCTACTTTTGAAATTTTTCCTGTTAAGTCATTTAAATAATCTTGCAACTGTCTTTCCTTTTTGTCTACATTTACTTTCATTGACACGTCATCATTTTCTCCTAATGCATTTACCTTTATACGTGAAAGTGCATCAGCATTACTATTTTGTGACCCCTTTTTGTATATAACCTCAAAATCAAATTCTGCTAGACGTAATTTCCACCGTGTAATCTTACTATTAGGCTCATTAATACTCTTCAACCATGCTAACGGACGATGATCGGTATATATTTTAAATTTTCTTCCGTATAGATACGGTCTAAAGTGCTTTGTAGCCCATATGATAGCTAACATTTCTTTCTCTATGGTACTATATCGCGTTTCCGCGTCATTTAGGGTCCTGCTGGCATATGCCACAGGCTTATCACTGCCAATAGGGCCTTGTGAAAGAACTGCGCCAAGGGCAAAGTTTGACGCGTCTGTAGTAAGAACAAAAGGTTTCTCAAAATCTGGAAATTGCAAAATTGGGGCGTTAACTAATAGTTCTTTACACCTTTCAAATGCATCAATATATTCTTTAGTGAACTCTATTTTATTTCTTTTCTTTAGGCATGAAGTTAAAGGTTGTGTTACCTTAGCAAAATTATTGATAAACTTGCGGTAGTAACCTACTAGTCCTAGAAAACTTTTTATTTCCGTGGTAGTCTGGGGTAATGGAAAATTTAACACTGCCTTAATCTTATCGTCATTAGGCTTAAGGCCTTCTTTGGTAATGACGTGTCCTAGGTAAAGAACTTCCTTTCTTAGAAACTCACTTTTGTCTAAAGTTACCTTTAAATTTGTTTCTCTAAGTCTGTCAAAGATTTTCCGTAATTTTGAAATGTGCTCGGGAAGGCTAGAGCTAAAGATGATGATGTCATCAAGATATACCATGCAATGAATACCTTGGAGACCACGTAAGACATTATCCATGGCCCTTTGAAAAGTTGCCGGGGCTGTTTTTAGTCCGAACGGCATGCGTTTAAATTCAAAGTGCCCTGACTGGGTTGTGAACGCTGTTTTTGCTGTATCATCATTATTTACCTCAATTTGGTGGTACCCGGATGCAAGATCTAGGGTAGTGAAGTAAGTAGATTTACCAAGTTTATCGAAAAGATCACTAATATTGGGTAATGGGTACTTGTCATCTATAGTGAGTTCATTAAGACGGCGGTAGTCTACTACCATCCTGTATTTAACTTCCCCAGATGCGTCCAGCTTTTTGGGAACCAGGTGAACTGGTGCACTCCATGGAGAATGGGATTCCTGGATTACGTTATCTACTAAAAGTTTATCTCCCTGTTTTTGTATCTCTTCATTTTGGAAAGGAGAGTGACGGTAGGGACGTATGTATATAGGATTTTCATTGACTGTACGAATATTATGTTTTACCTGATTTGTAAATGAAAGAGGAATTTTATCACAATAGAATATGTCACGATATTCATAACATAATTTAGAAATACTCTCATGTTCTTCTTTATTTGTGTGTTCAAGCCTAAGTTTTCGTAAATTTTCTTTTAATAAATCGTCTACTTTACAATTTTCCGAAACTACGTTTACATGAAATTCCTCACTATTAAATACACTAACATCAAATGGTTTTTCGATAGTTATTTTAATTTCCTTTTCAGTGGTATTTTGTATTACAGTTTCAGCGAGAAAATTCTTACATGTGACTATGGCTGTAGGCATTCGTATGCCTTCACTGAATTCCGTGAACTCTAATATAGCATCTCCATTACAGTAGTTAGTGGGAATTTGCACTCGCTTTTCAGTCCTAGGCTCTACAATTATCTCATAAGGTGGAGTATATAATATAGGTATACATGCGTTAGGTGTTTGAAGCACTTGGTTAGCCATGTCGATATTAGCAGATAATTTTTTAAGAAGATCGGAGCCTATAAGTCCATCGTATCTACCATCTACATCAAACACATAAAATTTATGATAGAGTGTACTTTTGAATGTCTTAAGTAATGGTATATATATTACATCACTATGGGTACTTCGTGCATGAGTGCTAACTACAGTAAATGGCTCATATTGTTTATATTCGCTGAAAAATTCTTGAGTTTTGGCAGGGCTAATAAATGACCTGCTACTTCCTGTATCAATGAGAAATTTAGAACCAATTTCCGGTATTTCAATATGGGGTAATTTTAATATGCTGTCGCAATAATTTAAATTTATTATTTCACTTGACTGTTGCTGATAACATTGCAAAAATTTTCAGAGGTGGCGTTAAATTTCTCATCTACTATATTTTCGGAAGTTTCCGCATAATTGACAGGAAGTGCCTCTGTCTCATCATACTCTATTTGTGGGTCATTAGTGTAAAAGGCGTACTCATTACTATCTGGATAATATTCTAAACCATTGGATGGCTCTTCGCAATAAAATAATTCATTTGTCAGCATATTTTGCTTTACAGGTGCGGTACGCATAGAAACGTCAGTGTCAACTTTATATTTAGGTAAATTCTGCTGATTTTGCATGCCAGATTTAAATTGGTTATTATTAGGAAACTGTTGGTTTGGAATACCAAATTTAAAACCACTATGTTGAAATGGTGCACGATATTGTTGCACAGGACCTTGGTTAAAATTACGTTGAGGTATATTTTGCTGAGTAGCAACATTAGAATTTTGGAAAGGCATTCTGTATTGTGGTGTGAAATTTGGCCTAAAACCAAACTGACCCTGATTTTGGGGGATACCAAATTTAAAATTATTTTGATTAGGCATATTATTAAATGAATGACCTTGATTTAGTGGAATACCGAATTTAAAATTATGCTGATTAGGCATTCCATTAAATGATTGACCAGCAACAAATGGTTTTGTAAAATTATTAGGTCTATGTGCAATGCTAGATTTTGGCTTATTATTCTTAACGTTGTATTGTTCTTGAAAATTAACTTCCTCAGTTACAACACTTAATGCATTTTCTAAAGTAGTACACTGTCTAATACGCACAATACGCAACATTTCCTCGGGCAAATTGTACATAAAAACTTTTAATGCAATATTGTTATATATAATTATTTTAGCGGCTTTAATTCCTTCATCAGTTATAGTATTTACTTTAGCAAATAAGGAACTTCTAACATTTTGAACTCTATGGCAAAATTGGATATACGACTCACTTTGTTTAATTTTTTAAATTTTCTAATTCTATAGCTATACAATCCTCTGACCTTGGGTCTCCAAAATGTTGGAAAAGAATAGCCTTAAGTTGGTCCCATGACGTCACATTTTGATGTTCACTGAGTAGAGTCGCTGCTCTACCTATAAGTCTACTAGTTACAGAATGATATATGTATAAATCTTGGGTAGTATTGCCCGCTATTCTATACGCTCTTATAACATAATCACATTTATTTAAAAATAAATTTAATAATTTTTCATCCCCGTCATATTTAGGGATTATGCACAATATTTCTTTAGGAATTATTTTAATTTGTTCCATTTTATTCAACACAAAAATTTATATAATAATTAAATATGTATTTAATTAATCAATTTTGGGATTAATTAACACTTAATAACTAAAATTAATCGATTTTCTGATTAATTTATACTTAAATATAATAATTAATCGATTTTAGATTAATTATACCCTACAAAATCAGATAAATTTGTCTATTTTGGGTAGGGAAAATTGGAAATAACACGGACATATATGAAAAACAGGAGTGAAGAGGTTTACTCACGCACTGCTCAATGCCATGTCTTCCTTGAGTCTGTAACTGCTCTCGTTGTCACTTGTCACTTGCCACTTGCCACACACCGCACTTAAGTTATTTATTTGTTTTGTGGTTCGAGTCCGAAAACTGCAATAAACCGACTGTAGTAGAAGTACTTCACCAATTTTGGGGCGAAAGTCACTCACTAAAACCGGCGGCAGGATCTCGGAATCCTACACAGGCTGCGCCAGTTAAGTTACGGAGCGTGAGCGGGAGCTTTTTAAAAACAAGCTTTAATAAAGTAGAGATGTTTATTCGTAGAGAGCAAATTACATTCTGTCTTAAAGACTAACTTAGAGCTAAGAACAATGTTCGGCCGTTGCCGCGTCAGCATCATGCGGTGGTCCGATATTGCGTAGGCGCAATAAGAGGAATGCATGCTAAATGTTTACAGTTGTTATGTCTACATGAGGGGCGCTATACATAACTAACTAACCTATGTTTTACAAATAAAGTATTTGATTGATTTATTGATTGATCTACCTCCTTAAAGTACTTACTCACTTATATTATTGCAAATATACAAGTTATGCACTTGTAACAGTAAAAGTAAATAAACTTGAATTATGTTGCACATTATTCAGTCATCACCTGAAGTGAACCTTCTCCAGCAAAAGGTCAAAGTTCTTGAGAAAAATACGCTAAGGAAAAATTCTAACGGACTTTTATTTTCCAGTTCACTATAGATTCTTATACCGTGCAATGCAAGCATTTCAACGCAGCTAACAGGACTGTAAGAGCATTTATCTGAAAGATATCGGCTTTCACGGAGATTCTAAGGAACGAGTAAAATGCTGAGGTGCCTGATATGCCTTACGTAAAAGGTGCTAGGATTTCATTTCAATTACACACGTAACACATGATTCTGTTTCTCTCTAGAGAAAACGTGGGTTAGATAATATCCTACCTCTGTGGTTTACCGAGATTTAGTTGATTGGAATTTAGTAGTATAATTAACACAGGCACTTATTTTTGCTTGATGCATTTTATTAAGTGACAGATTTGATAGCAATCTGGCGTATGGGTGTCATGGTCCAATCATACTACTTCGTATTATATTAAAAATGCGAAAGAATGGATGTTTGTTTGTTAGTCCCCCTATGACAAAGATAAACATTTACAGTTTTCAGATTTACTCAAATACAAAATCTCTAACACTGAAATTACATGATTCTAGATCAATGGAAAGTACCCCTACTTTCATTTGGAACAACCAGATCAGCACGGG
Organism: Ephestia elutella; assembly: GCA_018467065.1. NCBI lineage: Eukaryota > Metazoa > Arthropoda > Insecta > Lepidoptera > Pyralidae > Ephestia > Ephestia elutella. The sequence goes on along the minus strand of CM031580.1, from coordinate 5,196,528 downwards.
ATCCTTCATCTTCAAAACCAAATATATATATGTCGCAGCAAACTGGTTAAATTTGCCCTACAATTAACTGCCTAGCCACTTAAATAATGGCATTGAACTAGCGGCTAGGCAGGTAATTAATCGGCAAATTTAACCAGTTGGCTGCGACATATACACATTTATCACGCCCCTGGAAAACCTGTTTACCAGAATATATCAGTATTCAAAAATGAAAATATTAGTATTTCCCTCGTGCATCTGTTTGTGGATTTTTCTCAATAATATTATATGAGACGTCAGCTTGAACCAACACTTTGTTCTCAGCTCAATGTCCGCCATTTGCAAACTCTGCACGTATGTTTAGTTTTCACGAGCTGCTTTTATTGAATTGACAATCATGAAGCTTATTTTGTCTACCACATGTTGGAATTTGTGTATCTCCCTTGATATACGGTTTTATATGTTCGTGTATATTGTTATGGCTAAAGTAGGTTTGAATATAAACTTAAGATTAGTCGGCTAAACTTAGGTTTATGTTTCAGGAAAGGCTAATGATAGTTTCTTCTATCATTAGCTTCTCATATCACGGCTAAACTTATGTGTAGCTGTAGCAGCATCAAGGAAAAATATAAAAGGAATCAATAGAAAATATATTTGGTCACGAAAACTTCTATTAATAAAACGTAATTATTACTTATACCAAGGTCCTTGGAACGTAGATATTATTATTAACATTTATCTAGCTTCCATTTTAGGGAATATTATATAACATTTATGTATTAGAGTATCAAAAATGCTCTAAGATGTACACTACAAAAAGAAAAAAACACACATATCAAAGCACACATAAATAATTGGCCAACCACTGCATGCAACACACGTCTGCTCTGTTCAATGCATACACTTAAAATGATATATCGTTCCAGTGCGGCGGCGGCAGCGGCGGCGGCGGCGGAGGCGCTGGGCGGGGGCGGGCGCCGCGTGCCTCCCCCTGCTGCGCTCGCGCACGCTGCCCGCCATCATCGCGCCGGGGTTCTCCATCCTGCACGCCCAGATTGACCCGCAGAGGACTGGTGGTCAGTACCTACTTATTATTTAATTTACATGCTTTATTGTTAAAGGAAAAGTAGAAGCGAGGAGAGGGAAAGGAAAGCCAAGAAGGGCATTTATAGACGAAATTAAACTAAAGAGAAGGTAGAGGTCCTGCCGTATAGAGAGGTCAAATCGATGGCAGAAGACAGGCATACATGGAAATTACTCCACCGACAAGAACGAAGTTCTTAAATTTATTGATTGATTGATTTTAAAGTAAAGTAAAAAAAAAAAAACAGTTTTGACACAAGTTTTTATTAGCTTTTTTTTTTCTTTTTTAGCAGGAATATCTTGAGGTATTAAATGCGTGACAAAAATTTTATGTCAGTGCAGTTAACCGTTGTGGTTGAGGAGTTTCCTAGTTGGGTTTGAAGTCAATCCTATTTTTATCTTATTATCCTGTTTTTACATTATCATTGGAACTTAAGCCACGTGTAAAATTTCTACTCGTTTAAGTTTCTTTTTAAATTAAACTTTGAAGATAGCTAAGCTAATGTGGAAATGGGCTGGACCAGGCCTGGACGGTAATGATCATCGCAACAGAAAGATGAGCTCGAAAATAAACAAACTCTGATATTACGAAAGAAACCAAACCTAACTAAATCAACGCTATTAAGAGTATGAATTTAAATGACACTTAACACTACAAAGCAAAACATCACTTTCCACACTATCATAAATAAAATCTGTGGTACAATGAACTAGTTTATGCACGTGACGTGCTCGACCCCATAAAACAAATGGGGTATGAGATACGACTGAACTTCCACTGAGAAGTTCGCAGCTTATTCGCAGCAAATCGCTTTATTCGGTCGCTTAGTTCCGGTAACCGTGAGGAGGTTGGGTGATAATATAATTTTATGTATCTATTAGCTGCCACGACTTTTTAGTGGGAAATTCTAAGCTAATTTACTGGATCGCTGTTTTTACACGACTGACCAAAAAGTAGTGTTATGTTTTCAGGGATCATGTATGTAAGTTTCTTTATTCCACCATAAGTCCTGAACGGCTTAACAGATTTTGATGTGAGAGGTATTGTTAGATTCCTTGCATTTCCAGCCAGTCATTCAGTCAGTCACCTTTGAGTTATATATATATATATAGATTTCAGCTTCCTACGCGTAGTAGTTTTGGCTGTGCGTTGTCTGTCAGACGTATCGGAAAAGTTATTTAATAACTTAATATAACGTTAGCATCATCTGTCTTAAATGACAATGATTCACTAATAATTTATCAGGGTACTAGAATCTGCACCCTTATTATTCTTAACACCAATAAATGTATAAATTTTATCGACGAACTAATACTATTTCGAAACAAAATATAGGTAAACCGATAATCTATTTCAAATCAACTACAAGTAATCATAAAAATTTCACATGACAAGACAAGACAAGACAAGAATACTTTATTAGCACACAAGATCACATTTTCAGATAGACAAAGTAACTTATAACTTAAAAAAAAGAAAGGAAGATACGCAAAAGGCGGCCTTATCGCTGAAAGCAATGTAAAACATGGTATGTTTGTAAATGCTATTGTTTTAAAAAAACAATCACCCTTAACTAAACCTTAACTGTAACGACTGCTAACAAAGGATTCATTTAAATCAAGGCGAAACTTGAAATTGTACTGCTATTTAACGTGATCACAGAGGAGGTATATGTAGAGCGTTTTTTGGTATTCTGCCGAGTGACAATTTCTGCCGAGGAAATCAGATTTTTAGCTAAAAAATTAAGAATTATACTGATTAATTGTCGTGACATTTAGAACGAATATACTAATTAATAGAAGTCACAGTCTTTGAGGCTTTCTTTTAATTCATTTGTTTCTTAATATTTGTCACATTATTAAAAATGTGTCTATTCAGCTAATTCATTTATACATTAGATTATATAAGTATATTGAAATGGACGAATAGGCAGACATGCTCAGACATGCAGACAATCAACTGAACAATAAATGATTAACTCTAAAATATATAATCAATTTTGTACCCTGAAATAGTTTGGATTTATTTATTTTTTTACTTGTAGTCCCTTCTGTTATTGGGGATTGTAGTGGCGTTCAGCTTCCTTACTGATGGCGCGTTCTCGCGTTTACGCAGCGACGAGCTACACGTCACGTAGGACACAAAATTATATGAAAACCGTTGAGAATGGTCTCTTGTAACGTCGATATCAGCGTAACGTTGAGGGGAAAGAGCGGCGAGTGCGGAGTGGCTTTGCGGCGTCTCGGATTCTCGACAGATTTTAAGTCAAACTGTTAACAAATTGGTTGCACTCTTTCGTCTTAAAAGAGCTAAAAAGAGATAGACATATTGTCACAACAACTCCACAAAAAATAATTTCACAAAAAGTTATTACGAGAAGCGGCTTTCTACACAGGAACGCAGACTGTCGCAAACTTAAGGCGCCGCGTTTTGGATTATTTCTGATTTATTTTGAAGCCTTTTTTTAAATCATCTGGAATGCGTGCAAAGTTAAAAATATCGAAAGAAATTAGGTGATATTTGATTTATACAATAATTACTGGTGGTAATCGCATCAGGCTAATAGTATTCTATTTTTTAATACTTATGGTAATGGCTGAAACGGTGGTGGCCGACTGGTGGGGCGCCCGCCTGTGGATGCAAAATCCCAGGTTCGAATCCTGCCCGGGCTACATGGCTTTGTATACCAATCTGACTCATGTTAGTTTTCATTGACCACCACTTGCTTCCGGTGAAGGAAAACATCGTGAGGAAACCTGCACTCTGGTTGATGATAATCAGCTAGTGTGTGAAATGGAGAAGGCAATGGTAAACCACTCCATTAAAATTGCAAAGAGAGTCGTTGTGTGTGTTTCATTCCATATAATGACCACGACCCTCAGTCATGAGGAAATACGACTAATCCATACTAATATTATAAATGCGAAAGTTTGGATGTGAGTTTGTGAGTTTGTGTGTGAGTTTGTGAGTTTGTGAGGATGTTTGTTACTCAATCACGCAAAATCTACTGGACGGATTTCGATGAAATTTGGTACAGAGGTAGTAATGACCTGGAATAGCACATAGGCTACTTTTTATCCCGGGAAAAAGCACTGTTCCCGTGGGAAATTCACGCGGGCGAAGCCGCGGGCAAAAGCTAGTCCATAATAATGACGATTAGTGTGTTGCAAAAGGCAATACCAGTTTTAAAAACAAATTAATGTGTTATTTTGTAATCAGTGATATAAACTTCACCTAAATAAAATAATAAACCAAACAATACGATGAAATAAAATATTAGGTAACCATGGATTACATCCCCTTAAGCTAGCTGCGACCTGCGGCCTCCGTTAACTATACCGAGACTTAGGGGTGTAGTAAAACATCGATGTTTATTATTAGTTATATAGAAGCTTTTATTTTATTTTTTGGTAGGTAAAATTTGTTTTTGTAGTAGTTTCAAGGAGTGTATTTCCATCAATCTAGAAACCTTAGAAAATCTATAAATCTATAACTTACTTTAAATACTTTACTATACAAAGATAAACGTATACACAACATCTTATAAAAAACCAAAAACATTATTAAAAATGCTACTTTTAACCGACTTCAAAAAAGGAGGTTCTCAGTTTGACCTGGATTTTTGTATGTATGTTTGTCCGCGATTATCTGGCGTTTGGCTGTACCGATTTTGATGCGGTTTTTAGAAAATCATTTTAATGCAACGCAATAGAATTACATATTTATATATCGACTAGCTTATACCCACGGCTTTGCCCGAGAAAATTGTACATCAAAGCTTTCCTTTATTATGACATGACCCACCCAGTCCATTAGTATAAACCGCATAAACATCTGTTCAGTAGTTTTTGAGTTTATCGCGAGCAGACAGACGGGTTGTCCCTAGTTTGTAAGTACCTGCCAAGAAAGACAAAATATCGATATATCGATGTTTTGTTTTCGTGTTTGCATACATCCCTAAGCCGGCGTCTATCAAGGTGCTGCAAGGTGCTGCAAGGTGCCGCCGGTCGCAGCGACCAGCTACACTCGACAGCACCCTGCAGCACTTTGATTAACGCCGCTATAAGTTGAACTGTTGACATATTGGATGTACTCTTTCTTCATATGCACTAAATGCTGTGCTAAAAAGAGACAGATATATCACACACATTATCACTACAACTCAGTGTAGTCGCGTGCTGCAGACTCTTGCGGCTTAAAGGCGGTCTCGTGATAATCGGTGTGCTGTAAACTCTAGCTACAGTCGACGTATTCGCCAGACCCCACTTTGACTTGACTATGGACGGACTCTTTGACCTCTGACGGACAAAGAAAAAAGGGACTATCGACCGACAGGACAGGGAAAAAAAGTACGAACGACTGACGAAGACTACTAAGACAAATAAGTGTTAATTGAATAAAATCAACCGACGCGACCGTTAAGGGATTAATAAAATGATTGATTGCATGAAGCTTGGACTCTGCCATATAGCGTTAAGTACATAATTTACTAAAATTTTGTGCAATAACGTTTTAAATAAATAAATAATAGCTTGGACTCTATTTTTGTTACTCTGTGACGTAATCCTCGCGTGACAAGGAAATGCAGCGGCAAACATGAAAAGAAGAACGCGCGGTAAGCACGCCAAGAATAATGGAATTCTTAAACTTCTTTGCAACTACCGAGGAAGATAGCACCCGTATATTACGAGGAATTCAAGTTAAATAAATAAAAAAATAATTTATTGCTATACTTACAGCTACTATTTACAAAAAAAGTAATGCCTCAGCTTATGTTATCCTCAACTATAACAGGAAAACGTTGGTTTTCAAGCACCCCTGTATTATTTTGTTATAACTAAAAAAATATTGGTGTGACCTGATTCGTAATATCACAAGTTTCTGAAGAAAAACAAATACGGGACCTATTTTTAACTTTATTTTCCCTGTACCATGCTCATAATTACTTTTAAACTTTTCCCTGTATCAGAAGCTGTATATTTCCCTCTTCTATATCAGATATAAGCATATCCTTATTTTTTTTAAATACGATCGTTGGCGGAGAAAATGATACCACAAAAGTGCAGTGAAAGGAATTCAATTTTGGCTTTGATCCAATGTGGCTTTGTTTTGGTACAAGTAACAAGAGTTGGATTATAAAGTTTTGTATTCTCATAATTCTCATTTTGTGTGTGTGTTTTTTTTATATTGGAGGCTTTGTTGAATAATATTTTAGGTTGCAACTAATGAACCAATTTATAAATAAACATTAAAAGCTTTGCTGCGCCATCTATTGTTTTTTTTGTGTCTATCTTAACTGTCGTATAAGAATTTAAAATATAAGGATTTTAGCGGATTTATTGAATTTCACTGTTGTTCAGATAAAATGGTTGTGTCTTAATAAGAATAACAAAAAACTCTAATGTCATTTTTGTATTTTTTTTAAATAGCTGAGATATGAGGTTTTTTTGATATATTTCCGCCATTTTATAAAATCTCGAAAAACTGGCTCGATTAAAACATTCTATAAAATTACTGAACCTGCTCACAAAATTTCATGAAAATCGGTTCAGAAATGCGACCTGTAGGCGAGAACATCCGGACAGCCAAAGAATTTTCGGCTAGTGGAAACTGAGATGCTTCTCTCGCTGCGCTCGCTCGGTCAATTATTTCTCTATTCATTCATCAGCTCTTTGGGTTTATTACTTAATAATAATTTAACAAATATTTTCCATTCATACTATAAATTACCTCTATTATCTCACTGCTGGGCAAAGGCCTCGCATTGCCTTCTAATCCACTCTATCTAAAGTAATCTCCGACCAGTTTTTCCTAAATATTCTCAGATCATCGTAAAAAAAAATACATATAATAAAATATGGGAGACATTGTCTGCAAATAACATAAAATATTTTAATTTTAAATCCGCTGCCTTCGGTAACTGCAGAGCTCAGAACTGGGTCCGCGCGAGGGCGTGCATTTTCATCGCGCAGAGCATTTTAAACTCAGCATTTCAGCCGACACTCCGCTTGCCTGACGAATGCTTTTATGTTGTCACACGAACAAATTGCATTTCGTTTAAAAACTAAACTTAAGTTCGAGTTAGTAGAATAACTAGAAAATAGTTCAAAAATAGAGTTTACTTTTTTTTAATAACTTCCTTGTTGTTTGTTGTTCAGATTCATTTGTTCATTTGTTGTTGGATAAGCAATAAATAATCCATTGACTTGAAAAAATCGTATTTAAAATTTTTTGCTAGCTTTATGATATAATCTAATTTATTTGTTCCAGAGACAGAAACTGATTTTATACAAGATAAGTAAAGCAAATATAAATAAGAGAAAATCATGTTATATCAAAAGAATAATATTTTAGGTTGTAACTGATGAACCAATTTATTAATAAACAGAATAGAAACAAGATATATCGTCCAAAATCAAATACAACAATGATCGAATTAGATCAATTTTATATTATTAAGGAATAACATGACTGTTATTCCTTAATAATATATGGAGTGGCAGTCGTGTAGAATAGACTGACTCCTTTTTGCGGTATGAGGACCTTAAAGTTATACCTTGGGCTCGGAGAAGACCTCGGTTAAACGGCCTATATGTGAATATATGAAAGGTAGAAGTTCAACAAATTCGGCAATTCGACAGAGCTCGACAATCGCTTACCTTGCTCGCCTGCTGAAAGCTTCTCCTGGTGATCACCAGATTTCTTCTGAACACAAGTGGCTCCTTCGGAAGATCCTGGTTCTTGCGGTGAATCTCAAAAACGGCGCGCGCGCACGGCAATGGACGCGTAAACACGCACGATCTCAATGATGTACGGTTCGAGACTAAAGTGTGACAATCTGCGATGCTTTCGGAAGGCAAGTAGATTCCGTCTCGCTCCCTCATTTGCCCGCAAAAGGGACAGCGATATCAAGGTGTCTTGTCACCGAATTTGTTGAGAAAAAAGGAAGTATAAAAAAATTGGAGGCTGATGGCCTCAACATAGCTCCCCGCCTTGAAAGGTCCAGAGCTTTCAAATTAAAATATAGACAAGAAGCTAGGTGGATAGATTAGATAAGATAAGATAGATTAAGCTAGGAGGGTAGATTAGAGGTAATAGCGGTCTGAGAATATCAGCGAATCGATATCTACGGTAGAAATTATGAGTAAATAAGCGGTTTAATTAAATTGCGGTTTGATTAAGTTGCGGTTGATTATTGGGTAGGCAAAGGATACAGCTTTGTGACAGGACGCTTATATGTGCCTGACACAGTCTTGACTAAAGCCACACGAATTATACCATCCGATCCAGGAAACACCTCCTTTATGACACCCAATGGCCAAGTCAAGGGCGGTACGTTATCTTGACCCAAGAGAACGACAGTGCCTATCTCTATGGGACGATCGTGAGTGCACCATTTCTGACGGACTTGCAGCGTATGCAGGTATTCAATACGCCACTTTTTCCAATATGATAACACGAGTTGATCCAAAAGTTTTTTACGCTTTGTCAAATTCATACTTTCCTCTGTTAATTCAGAAGAAGGTAAATAAGTAATGGGACTGGACATTAAAAAATGAGCCGGCGTGAGAACGTCAGGATGCGGATCAGATGATAAAACACTAAGAGGCCGTGAGTTCAAAAGTCATTCTATCTGTACGAGGACAGTTAAGAGCTCCTCATAAGTGAGAAGCTGCTTTCCTATCACTCGGTACAAGTGCGCTTTGATACCTTTGATGTTGGACTCCCAAATTCCTCCGAAGTGCGGAGCTCGGGGCGGTAACGTCTTCCACTCAATTCGACATTTCAGAAGTCCTTCTTTAATGTCGGTCTGAATGCGCGAGTTTAATAAAAAAGAGTAGATTTCGTTCAACCGGGCCTTAGCACCAACGAAATTGGTCCCGTTGTCCGAGTACATGACAGACACTGGACCACGGCGGGACATAAATCTCTTTAAAGCTGCAAGAAAAGCTTCGGACGTGAGATCCGAAACTAATTCTATATGAATAGCCTTAGTGACTAGACATATGAACAAGCAAATGTAGACCTTCAGCGAGCGTTGGCCTCGGCGACGCATAGGTATGTATGCAATAGGACCCGCTAAATCAACCCCAGTGTGTACAAAGGCTTTAGCGTCACGCACGCGATACTCAGGCAGATCAGCCATTCTGGGTGTCGGGTGAGTAGGCTTAATACGAAAGCAAGTATTACATTTGTGACAACGCGAGCGAATGACTGTCCTACCATATATCCAAAATTAATAATATCCAAAATCGCTGCCTTATGATGGACATTAATAGCCCAGGACCGGTATGGCAATAAGTGTTATGGTAATGATCGATAATTAAATCAACTATGCGGGCGCGTTTAGGTAACAAAGCAGGATGCTTCGCTTCGTAGGGTAGGTCCGATTTGGAAAGTCGGCCTCCGATGCGCAAGATTCCGTGATCGTCAACAAATATGGACAAACTGCGCAACCTTTTAGATGGAAGTTTGCCAGATTTAATTAAATCTAATTCCGTAGAAAAATGAATGTTTTGAACGATTCTGATAATGAAATTTTCAGCGGTTTGAATATTTTCAACAGCGTTACGACCACTCAATCTTTTTGTGAATTTAAGAATATATAGAAATACGCGTAATAATTTGTTCCATGAACACACGCGGCCGACTAAGGTGTCCATAATATGTGGTTCCGCACGGGAAGCCTCAACAACAAAGGTTTTAGATTTCAGTTCCGGTAATGTCTCACATTCCGTCGGAACAAATTTCAATGGCCATTCATTTATAGGCTGACGAAGCCAGGACGGGCCGTTATAATATAAGGAATGTACAATTAACTCTGAAGGCAGCATGCCACGTGAAAGACAATCGCTAGGATTCTCTTTCCCTGATACGTGATTAAAACAAGCGGCAGGTAAATTTTCCTGAATTTTTGCAATACGGTTGCTAACAAATATAGACCACCTATGAGGGGCAGAATGGATCCACGAGAGCGCAATAGTGGAATCCGAAAACGCATAAGTACCGGCAATCGGAATGCGGGCAGAAAGCTTCTCTCTGACAACCTTAACAAGTTTAGACAGCAACAAAGCAGCAACGAGTTCTAACCGAGCTAGTGTTGTTACTTTAGCGGGGGAAACCTTGGATTTCGCACAAAGAAGGCGGACCGTTATATTACCTTGAGTATCAGAAATGTGTAAATATACACAGCAACCATAGCCACTAAAGCTAGCATCACAAAAGGCCACAATGTTTACGACAGATTCTGCAAAAACTCCAACATGACGTGGGATTTTAAGAGCAGATAGTGCGGGAAAATCCCGTGCTAAAGCAGTGAAGCGGTCTATGATTGGCTGCGGAGGTACCTCATCCCAATCTATCTTGGCTAACCAAAGTTCTTTAATAAGTATTTTAGCGTACAAAACGACCGGCGCTACAAGGCCAAGTACGTCGAATAAGCGAGCAATTAATGATAAAATGGTGCGTTTTGTACATTTACTGTCCACTGGGCTGGTTGTCAAAGAAAAAGTATCTTCAGCGGGCTCCCAGGTTAAACCAAGGATTTTAAAATTGTTAATATTGTTATCCATACTAGAAAAATTAACTGATAAGCGGTGAGACGCAGGGTCTCTAACAAAGCGGGTGAATTGCTGGCCCATTTGACAAGGTCGAAGGAACCTAATTTAAATAAATCAATTAAGTTGTGTGACAACTTTATAGCGGTTTGTTCATCAGGAACAGAATAAACATAATCATCCATATAAAACTGGGTTTCTACCAATTTGGATGCGTCCGGAAAGCGGTCGCTATGCTCACACGCCAGATGGCGTAGTGTGCGCATGGCTAAGTAAGGGCTAGACGCCAATCCAAAAGGCACGCGGTTGAAATTAAAGGTGCGAATAGACTCATTCTTATTGAAGCGGAATAAAATTCGCAAGTATTCGCGGTGATGCGGATTAACACCGATTCTTAAAAACATCTGTTTAATATCTGCGGTCATAGCTATGGGAAACGTACGAAAATCAAGTAATAACAAAAATAAGTCGGCCTGTAAATTCGGTCCGACATGTAAAATGTCATTGAGTGACAACCCTGAGTGCGTCTTAGCGCTGGCGTCCAAAACCACACGAATACTATCTTTGTCGGGCCTAATGACCGCATGGTGCGGTATGTAATAGCCCTGTTCTGTTAATTCAGAATCAGGTACTTCCGATAAATAACCCTGAGATATATAGTCGGTGATGGTTTTATTATAATTTTCGCGTAGGGTTGGTACGTGCGCAAATTTACGTTCGAGGGCCAACAGGCGGCGGTGGGCGACTGCACGAGAATTACCCAACTCAGAGGGGTTCCGCGAAAAGGGTAGGTCAACAAAATACCTACTGTCTTTAAACGTGACGGAAGAACAAAAATATCTTCGCACTCTTTTTCGGATGGACTAATAAGCCGTGAAAATGGTACTTCCTCCAATTCAAAGAACTTCTGTAAACCCGACTCAATGTCAGTATTAGTCAGCGCGGTAAACGAGGAAGATTGAGAAAACGAGTCACAATGACCTGCCGCACCTCCCATCAGTACGTAACCGAAGCTAGTCAGGACAGCTGGGGGGGCGCTACTGCCCGACTCAATCATATTACCTAAATAAATATATGGAAAAAGTTGCGCGCCGAGAATAATGTCAATATTTCCCGGCACATTCCAAGTTAAATCGGCTAGTGGTAATTTATTTATATATGACATGTCGTCATTTAATTCAATATAATTCGCGGGTAGCTTACCTGTGATGCAATCTACCACTAACGCATGAATATAATATTTATCTTCGGGGTTAACGCGCGATTCTATTGTTATATGTATATAACCATGCACTAGCTGCGTGGACATTCCAACACCCTGTAACGATGAGTTATGTAGCTTAACTATAGGTAAGTTCAAGCGCTTACAACAATTCAAAGTTATTAAATTATTCTGAGACGCACTATCTATCAAACACCTGACCACAATTTTGTCATGACCATTGTTGTGAGTCGCATACACTTGAGCCGTCGACAATAAAACATAATTTGAATTCCGCATTCCTGTGTTTAACGTCACAGAAGTGGTATTTTCTACTGGCGGCGAGGGCTGAGTGCGCGCAGACTGCGTGGCGTCTGCTAGATAACAAACCGGTTTGCCGTCGCTTGGCGTTGAGTCCTGCTTATTGTTCTCAGAGAAATGCAACAATGAATGGTGCTGTTTTTTACAAAACTTGCATGTCGAACGCGACTTGCATTTATTCAATGTGTGGGTTAGGCTTAAGCAGTTAATACAGGCACGCTTTGACTTAATAAAATCGAAACGAATTTGCGGTGTACTCATATTTTTAAATTGCTCACACCTAAACAATGGATGTTTTTCGCCTGCGCATATTGGGCAGGGCGTTTCTATTTCACACCGTGGCGCGCTATTTGATATGAAAGTTTTTGAAGTATTAGTGGAATTTGTCACTCGCGTTTCAAACCGCGAACAATTATTAGTATGTGATCTTTCGCGTGCCTTTATATGATCTTGTATAAAAGATATAAATTCTGTATAAGACGGCAATTCCTTTCCACTAATATGTGTTTCGAATAGCTGGGCTGTTTGAGAGTCAACCTTTCGTAGACCACAAATGTAATAACATAAAGTCCAATAATTTAGGTATCTTTAGCTGCTTGAGCGCTGCAATAGACGCCGAATATTTTTCAATAAAAGTGTTTAAGCTAGCGGTATTATTGACACAATTTTTAATGTCCAAAATGTTGTTTAAATAATGAATACCTAAAGTGCGATTATCTTGGTACTTCTTAACGAGAGAATCCCAAATTGTATTATAAGTTTCTCCCGTGGGAACAATACCTGCAGTTAATTTTAAAGCACTGTGGGTAAGTTTGCCCATGAGATATTGGACACGCTGCGAGTCCGTCAGATCTGCGTTTTCGTGAATATTACTACGAAATATTTCGTAAAATATCGGCCAATTTTCAATTTTACCATCAAAGGACGGTATCTGTATAGGTGGTAATTTTATAGGGCCTTTCTTAAGTGACACGCCAACGTTAGTCTTATCTCTGGCTAAAATTAGATTACGTTTGTATTTAATCGCTGAATATAATTCTTCGAACGAGTTTAAAGCCGCGTAATCAGGTGGGGTTTCTTTCAGTTCAAAGTTCAACTCATTAATATGTTCTATGATTACTTCAAATTTGTCATAAAGTTCGCTGATAGTCTCAGATTGGGCTAGAAATGGCTCATTCGAACGATAATCGTAATTGGAAATGCCTTTGCTTATATCGTATAAACGATTAATTCGTTCATAAATAGCTTCTTTTTTGGCAATGAGTTGTTTTAATTTGGCTTCGAGTTTGTTAGAAGCCATTATTGGAAATTACTATAAGAAAGTATATGGAAGGTGAATTAGCAAAAAATGCAATTAACAAGATGGCGGTTCGTAGCACTAGCGCCGAAGCGAAAGTACATATAATATTAAAAGCTGGACAAATCCGCTCGTAAAGGACCAAATTATGGAATGGCAGTCGTGTAGAATAGACTGACTCCTTTTTGCGGTATGAGGACCTTAAAGTTATACCTTGGGCTCGGAGAAGACCTCGGTTAAACGGCCTATATGTGAATATATGAAAGGTAGAAGTTCAACAAATTCGGCAATTCGACAGAGCTCGACAATCGCTTACCTTGCTCGCCTACTGAAAGCTTCTCCTGGTGATCACCAGATTTCTTCTGAACACAAGTGGCTCCTTCGGAAGATCCTGGTTCTTGCGGTGAATCTCAAAAACGGCGCGCGCGCACGGCAATGGACGCGTAAACACGCACGATCTCAATGATGTACGGTTCGAGACTAAAGTGTGACAATCTGCGATGCTTTCGGGAAGGCAAGTAGATTCCGTCTCGCTCCCTCATTTGCCCGCAAAAGGGACAGCGATATCAAGGTGTCTTGTCACCGAATTTGTTGAGAAAAAGGAAGTATAAAAAATTGGAGGCTGATGGCCTCAACAATATAAAATTGATCTAATTCGATCATTGTTGTATTTGATTTGACGATATATCTTGTTTCTATTCTGTTTATTTATAAATTGGTTCATCAGTTGCAACCTATATGCGCAACTTTTAAAAATCAAAAAGAAAATTTACTTTGATTCTCAATAATGACTTATTGAGAATCAAAGTAAATTTTCTTTTGATTTTTAAAAGTTGCGCAGTTTGTGATTGCTACTACTTCTACTACTCTACTATTCTATAAAAAGTATGATTTTTTTTATATAGAATAGTAGGCAAACGAGCATGCGGGCTGCCTGATGGTAAGCAATCACCGCAGTCCATAGACACCAATGACCCTAAGATTGATAGCTAACTTCAAATATCCACAGTTTGATATCCGTAAAATATTAGACAATTACCTACAAATTGCGTCTCTGGGAAAGTGAACACAAGTAGGTATTTAATAATGGTGAGGGCAAATTCTGAAGGGTTTTACTGAATTTCCGTTCAAACAATTGGTTCACCGAATTTTCCATTAATTAACATTCTCACAAGCTAATTATTTAAAAATAAAAAACACGACTGACATCTTACATAGCCTATGTCATTCGGGCTAATGCAAGGAATCTAACAATACCTCTCACATCAAAATCTGTTAAGCCGTTCAGGACTTATGGTGGAATAAAGAAATTACATACATACATACATGAACCCTGAAACATAACACTCCTTTTTTGGTCAGTCGTGTAAAAATATATTTGCTGAAGGCTTTGATTCTTTCATTCAAATAAATATTAAAATTATTTTTGAAGAAAGACTTTTGATGTGACTGCTGATGGCTGCAGTCACTAAACTATGGTATTTTTAACATACCTTCCCAAGTAACATACCTACGCTAGATTTTCTGTGGGAGCTCCATTGTTTTGTACGTTCACAAAAGTCTGTCAGACACTTATTATATCATGTACATAATAAGTCTATGGAGTCAGTAGTGTATTTTGTTCCACATATTGTTTGCCATACATGATGTAGGATTTTAATAGTATCTTTGTAACTAGAAAAAGCATAAAACGCAGAGCGCGCCGCCCACTCTATTTTACGTCTGCAGCGACCACAGATTAAATTAAAAAAATATCCAGTAGAAAATTCTCCGTGCATTTTCCACAAATAAATTCTTTTCCTAGACAACCGCAAATTAAAAAGTCAGCTCCCTGATTAATTAGTAGGAAAATTGTCACCTGCGCCGGCTGTACTAGGAAAAAAGAAAACGTGGTTATTAGCAAGTCAAAGCAGTTGGACCGAGGCCAAGACAATGTTGGTACATGATTTGTTGGTTTTATTCGTCGTTGGTCGGTTGTAATGATGATTTGATTCTGTTATTTGTATTTAAATTTCTGTATTTGGAATTTTAGGGAATATTTCTTTCATGAGACACGCAAATACGTAACTTCTAACATACTTATACTAACTTTCTAACTTATATTGTAATGCGAAAGTGAGTTTGTTAATTTATTTGTTTGTTTATTACCTCTTCACGCTTTATCTACTGAACCAATGTTCTTGAAATTTCACATATAATATTATATTTTAGTTACAACTGAGATGGACTTATACTTTCATTCCTGAAAAAAACACTGTTCCCGTGGGAAATCACGCGGGCGAAGCCGCAGGCAAAAGCTAGTAAAAATATATTGCCGTCACGCTTTCAGAATAATAGTGATATGTATTGTATATACGAGTTACAGATAAAGCTTTAGGGGTAGCTTTATTTTTACTGTATTTCCGTCTGCTTTAGAACCAGAGTACAAAATTAATTGACATTAGCTAATGAAGACTTGACTTAAGAGCTAGCAAACTATTTTAGTCACTTAATAACCAAGTCAGTATTTACTTTGCACGTTGCGGCAAATTGTCTTGTTTGTTAGTAATTAACTAAAAGTTAGCTAGCGAGCGAGCGCTGCCAGACAAAACTATATTCTTCTAGTTAATAAAACATAAACATACAAAATTGCAAAAGGAACTATTAGGTAGGTATTTTGTGTCTAGAATCGTCCTTCTGCGACTCTAGAGCCTTTTTGTGACTAGAGTCTTCCTGTGACTCTAGTCTTCCTGTGACTCTAGTCTTCCTGTGACTCTAGAGTCTTTCTGTGACTCTATAGTCTTGCAGTGACTTCCTGTGAAATTGATTATTTTATATTTTTTATTATTAGGTGCGTTTCGGGCGTTGAATCTCTTTGGAGTCGGGTCACTTTATTACAGATACACTATCTTCTGGATTCAACATTAGAATACCTCTATAATAATTTTATATCTAAATACTCCATGACCAATGAAACATCACTTATGGATGCAGATAAATAAACCCTTTTTTCTTCTATTAAGAACTTCCCCGTCGAATGAATATGTAACCCATAGTCACGTACTGGTAGCAGAGGCCATTAAATAAAACGGGTTAATACCGCCTATGCGGCCGTAACCGTCGAACAAAACCAGACTTTTTCCAATTGTCCATTTTCAGTCACAACATCCTTAAACACAAAAAGTGCTGGCATTAGGCCTCTTTCGTCCACTCCACAAAGAGTGGTTGGACCGTCAGTCAAAGCCAACGTCTAGACGCTAACACACCAGTCACAGACTCTAGAGTCGTCTGTGACTCAAAAGTCTTCCTGCGACTCTAGAGCCTTCTTGTGACTAGAGTCTTCCTGTGACTCTAGTCTTCTTGTGACTCTAGTCTTCCTGTGACTCTAGTCTTCCTGTGACCCTAGTCTTCCTGTGACTCTAGAGTCTTTTTGTGACTCTATAGTCTTGCAGTGACTTCCTGTGACTATATAATCTTCCTGTGACTTCCTCCTGTGACTCTAGAGTTTTCCTGTGACTCTATAGTCTTCCTGTGACTTCCTGTGACTCTAAGGTCTTTCTGTGACTTCGATGATATCATCAGGCCAACAAGTCGGTTGATATGCTACGTAACGATGGTACGTGGCCGTCACGCCAGAACCCTTCTACCCCAACGGCCATAAACTCAGCATGCTATGTGTCCCGCACATCACCACGAAGCGAGCTAGAGGATTAGCTCGCTAGCTCGCTTCGTGGAGTATATCTTGGACTATGTTGGTGACTTTTGTTCTTCTACGGATTCCCTGCATTTCTGCTCAGTTTTCCGCAGGCTTTGCACCGATTCAAATAACTCTTATGTTAATACCTACCACTAAAGGTATCCACTTAAAGTACCGTACCGATAAATATTTTGCAGGTGCTAATTTCTCGAAAGAAATACTATGTTCTGCTAGATGAGGCGAAAACTAGACATTTTATAAAAGTCCATCGGGCTTCCCCATCTCTATGTGGATAATAATATCTTACGAGCGATATTTGGGATTAAGTATGGTCGGCTGGCCTGTGGTGTGGGTGGCCTGTGGTGTGGCCCTAGAATAGCACCAACCCATCTCTTCCCGTGGGTGTCGTAAGAGGCGACTAAGGGATCTAAAACACCGGAGGATGGGCAGCAGCATCTTTCCGCGTACTATGACATCACACTGCGATCGCCAACCCGCCTGCCAAGCGTGGCGATTACGGCAAAACCCCCTATGGTTGTTACACCCATAACACGGCCCCTAGTCCCCGGCGGCCCCGCTATCCCGGACTCTGGTAGCGGTCACGGTAACGGCGGGGCAGGGGGTGCTAAGAATCCCCGGCAGATGCCAGGCTACCAACCCCGACGACCTTTGGCCCTGGCAACTTATAACACGTGCACACTGCGGACCGACGAGAAGCTCGCTGAACTGGAGGAAGAATTGAGCAGGTTACGATGGGATATTGTAGGATTATGTGAAGTCCGAAGAGAGGGGGAGGACACCATGATCCTCAAGTCCGGAAACCTGCTCTATTTCCGGGAGGGCGACCAACTGTCCCAGGGTGGTGTCGGGTTTATCGTCCACAGGTCCCTCGTCAACAACGTGGTCCAGGTCGGAGAGTGTTTCGGCGAGGGTAGCGTACCTTGTACTCAGAATCACCAAACGGTATTCGTTGAAGGTAATACAAGTATACGCACCGCCCTCATATCGCTCCGACGACGAGGTAGAGACTATGTATGAGGATATTTCTAGAGCCATACATGGCTCCCAGGCCCACTATACCGTTGTGATGGGGGACTTTAACGCGAAACTGGGCAAACGAAGCGATGATGAGCTGAGGGTGGGGAATTTTGGATATGGAAGGAGGAATGCACGTGGTCATCTGCTGGCCGGCTTTATGGAGAAGGAGGGCCTCTTTATGATGAACTCCTTCTTCAAAAAGCCAAAACAGCGAAAGTGGACATGGTTGCATCCTAATGGCGTTACAAAAAATGAGATTGACTTCATCTTGTCGACGAAGAGGCACATATTCAATGATGTCTCTGTGATCAATGCCGTAAAAACAGGAAGCGATCACCGATTGGTAAGAGGCACATTGAATCTTAGAATAAAACTCGAAAGGTGTCGACTGATGAAGTCTACGCTCCGACCAGCGCCTATCCAGCTCCAAAACCCCGAGAGCTTTCAGCTCGAATTGCAGAATCGCTTCGAATGCCTGGGAGACTGCGAAAATCTGGACGATTATAATGACAGGTTTGTGCAAATTGTCCAAACAGCTGGGTCTAAGGCTTTCAAAACCCGCCGTTCAAAAGGAACCAAAAAGATCTCGGACCTCACCAACAAACTCATGGAAGAAAGACGAAACTTGGTTCTGCAGTCCTCTGACGATGCTGCTCAGTATCGGCGTCTAAACAGACAGATCTCCAAGTCCTTAACTCGTGATTTACGCCAATTCAATACTGACCGTATTGAAGAGGCGATCAAGCGAAATAAGGGCTCAAAAGTGTTTGCAAGGGATCTGTCTGTTGGTCAAAGCCAACTGACCAAGCTGAAGACTGAGGATGGCAGAATCATTTCGTCGAAGCCAGAGCTGTTGGAAGAGGTTGAGAAGTTCTACGGACAATTATACACCAGCGTACGCACACCTGTCAGTAATCTGGCCAAAGATCCAAGAGCCAGATTGACCCGACACTACACCGAAGATATCCCGGACGTCAGCCTTTATGAGATTAGAATGGCTCTCAAACAGTTAAAAAACAATAAGGCACCGGGTGATGATGGAATCACGGCTGAGCTTCTGAAAGCAGGTGGAACGCCGGTATTAAGAGCTCTTCAGAAGCTATTTGATTCCGTCATACTCGAGGGACAAACGCCTACGGCATGGCACAGAAGTGTGGTGGTACTTTTCTTCAAAAAAGGTGACAAAACCCTATTGAAGAATTATAGGCCTATCTCACTTCTGAGCCATGTCTACAAACTGTTTTCGAGAGTCATTACGAATCGTCTCTGCTCGCAGGTTTGACGACTTCCAGCCTCCCGAACAAGCCGGTTTCCGAAAAGCCTTTAGTACCGTAGACCACATACATACGCTGCGGCAGATTATACAGAAGACTGAGGAGTATAATCAGCCATTATGCTTGGCGTTTGTGGACTACGAGAAAGCCTTCGATTCGATCGAGACCTGGGCTGTGCTACAGTCTCTCCAACGGTGCCAAATTGACTATCGATATATCGAAGCGCTGAAGTGTTTGTACGAAAACGCAACCATGTCGGTCCGTCTCCAGGATCAAGGCTCCAAACCTATCCAGTTGCAGCGAGGGGTGAGACAGGGAGACGTGATATCTCCGAAACTGTTCACCGCCGCCCTGGAAGATGTTTTCAAGCTTCTGGACTGGAGCGGACTCGGCATCAATATCAACGGCGAGTACCTCACTCACCTTCGATTCGCTGACGATATCGTAGTCATGGCTGAGACCTTGGAAGACCTAGGCACAATGCTCGATGGCCTCTGTAGAGCCTCTCAACAAGTGGGTCTAAAAATGAACATGGACAAGACGAAAATTATGTTTAATATCCGTGTCGCACCCACTCCTCTGAAGGTTGGAGACTCTACACTCGAAGTTGTTGACAATTATCTATACTTGGGACAAACAGTTCAGTTAGGTAAGTCCAACTTCGAGAAAGAGGTCAACCGTCGAATCCAACTCGGCTGGGCAGCGTTCGGGAAGCTTCGCGATATCTTCTCGTCCAAAATACCGCAGTGTCTCAAGACTAAGGTCTTTGACCAGTGTGTGTTGCCAGTAATGACATACGGAACAGAGACGTGGTCGCTTACTGTGGGCCTCATAAGAAGGCTCAAGGTCACCCAAAGGGCGATGGAGCGCGCTATGCTCGGAGTTTCTCTGCGTGATCGAATCAGAAATGAGGAGATCCGTAGGAGAACTAAAGTAACCGACATAGCCCGCAGAATCGCGAAACTTAAGTGGCAGTGGGCGGGGCACATAGCTCGTAGAACAGATAGCCGTTGGGGCAGAAAAGTTCTCGAGTGGCGACCACGAACCGGAAAACGTAGTGTTGGCAGGCCTCCCACTCGGTGGACCGACGACTTGGTGAAGGTCGCGGGATGCGCATGGATGCGGGCAGCGCAGGACCGGTCGTTATGGAAATCCTTGGGGGAGGCCTTTGTCCAGCAGTGGACGTCTTTCGGCTGAGAGAGAGATGGTCGGCTGGACCGGCCAGAATTGGCTTGATTTGCCGACGTGACGACTATTTGTTCCTAGCAATAAGATATTACGATTAATTTGTTGACCGAAGGCTTAATTACATAGTCGTGAGCAGAAACTAAGCTGTTTATGTAATTAAATATATATAGGTACGACGCGTCTGTCTTTTGATTAAGTTTTTCTATTTTCTACCATGAACCAAAGAGTTATAATTAGAAGTCTATGTTTTCTACAAATTTTAGTTTACAAGTATTAATAAGATTCTTGTTGTCTAGTATATGTTTTATTTTTACTAGTTGTTCGCCGCGAACTTAGACCTCGCCATTATTATTTTAAAATATCTCAAAAACGGCTAAACCGATTTTGTTGCGCAACGAACTTAAAAATTCTATGGATAGTTGCTACACGCATTCTTAATATCATCGGAATTAATTCAACGGTTCGAGAGTTATCGCGGAACAAACATACATACATACTTACATACAAACAATGTTGTTTTCGCCCCAACTTGAATTATAGCACTCGCTCGCTTCGCTCGCTCGGTCAATTATTTTATTTAATCTTTTTGGAAAACTTTCAGCTTTAAATTTCAACAGTACAATAACAATAAATAACAGCGAAACCAATAAACTTACGAAAGTGACTGTTCAAACACTACTTAAAAAAATTAAATTTTACTGAAAGCAGTATATACCATTGCAGTTTTTCTGTTATTATTATTTCTCTCTAAAATAACATGTTATTGAAATGGCTACAAAGATTAAGTATAACTACCGCCATTTATTTTAATTACTTAAGCTCGATACGGAAAAACAGAACGGAAATTTGTTCCATAAAGAAATATAATATTTAATAATATAATTGCCCTGAAGGCAAAATTTATCGCTGTGCAGTGTGCATTACTTAGGTTACGTAATGTGCAGTTTCATGCAACGCGATAAGGCCATTTTATGGGTCATTTTGTTTTACGTGACTTGAGTAGTGTACTGAGTAAATTAAAAATATTGAAGTGTCAGTTATTTAAAAAACATAGTGTACAATACAAACATAATGTACAACCATAATATAACGAACAGTTACGAAATCAACTTAAATATAAATATTTAGGCATTTTCTTAAAGTATTTGGTCAAGGCAAAATCAAATATTTTTTTTGAAATAGAAATAGAACGTACGTTTACTTACGTGTACGTTTTAATGTGAACGTAGTATCAATATCATCAATACATATAATAAAATCGTAAGTGGGTGATGTCTGTACATGGAAGATAAATGTGAAAAACTATTATCAATACATATAATAAAATCGTAAGTGGGTGATGTCTGTACATGGAAGATAAATGTGAAAAACTATTATAAGGAGTATCTAATATCGTAACAGAACCCAAATCAACGAGTTTTAGAATTTTTGTCTGTTTGTCTGTTTGTCGGTTTGTCTGTTTGTCTGTTTGTCTGTTTGTCTGTGAGTTTGTGCACGCTAATCTCAGAAACGGTTTGACCGATTAAGATGCGGTTTTCAGCAATATATTGTGCTAAGCTTCACTTAACATTTAGTCTTTTTTTGCATATAGTTTACATAGATACGTCTGTTTATACTAATTCTATGTGGTTTGGCCAAAACTAAGCATCTTTTCCGGATTACCGCGATGGATTTGAAATATCTAAGCATTCGCCATTCATCGCATACCTATTTGAAGAAGAGTATATAGTATTTTTTTTATGGGATGCAACTATAGATGAAGAAGGATTACGAAACCTTTAATTTATTTATGGAAACAACATATTCCTCATTCAAGCAATCGATCGAACTTACCACAAACTCACTGGCCGCTTCTTTCCTCTCTAAAATTATAACTTATTCCAAATTTAAATTTCATAAATAAATCATACAGTCGATAAATTCGGGACATAACCTTACTTAAGATTTCGGCGTCAGCGCGCAATTAAAATTCAAATGTTATGCAAAGAGGCTGGTGACTTTGCGTCGATTTGAATTACCTCGCCTATGTAAATATTACCTCAAACTTAGACTTTCTTGCTTAGTTGGAAGTCAGGAATAGTGATAGCAATTTGTGGGGAAGGCTGTAATTTATAATATGTAAGGATTCTGATCATAGATTTTTTATTAATGTTAAACATATCAAATATTCATGTTGAGTTTGATGTTTTTTGGCCCATAGCAAGTCTTTAAGCTCAAAATGGAGATTTGCAGATGCCATGCATGAGTCAGTAATTAATTACAATAAAAACATACAGATCCGTTTTCAGGAATCCGTCCCGCTTTACAGCGTCCAGCTGTCTTAAGTCATTCACAAAATGTGTCTGAAAGTCACAAAAAAAATCCGTAAAAAAATAGGTAAGTACTTAACAAAAAAAATACTTAAAATGAGTGCGTTAAAAAATGCTTATTCGCCAATAACCTCCTTTTTTTTGGTGGCAGTATATTTAAGAGAGAAGACATACTCATATAATGCAGCATCAATGAATAATGGCAGCATCAGTGCAGCAAGCAGTGCTTCCCCAGGGAATGTGCTTAGTAATGGAACAGTTGTTCAACAGTGGAGATTTCTCATCGCAGTACAGCTATGTTTAATTTAATTTTAAAATATAAGCTTTTTCTTTTAGCTTTAAATAAAAAAAAGCCCTATAAAGCACAACTATTATTAACTTAGATGCCCTATGATGATGACTTAGATAACTAAGATATCAAATAAAAAAATACTTACCTGATTAAACTTTTAAAAATTGAGACAATTTATGTTCCGAAACTGGCGCGATTGTGACGAGTCGAGAGTAAAACATAACACATGGGTAACTATAATAAACCTTGTAGGCCTAGTCCAAATAAATGGTCGTATTCTGGATGTAACAAATACAAAACCATTAAAATATCTTAAATATTTTAAAATTCTGTGGTCGAAACACCTTTTCATAGTCGGTAAAAATGTTTTCCAACCCTACATGCCGCATTGCAATCCGCAATCGTATAAATCCATGTCATTTCTCAAAACGGTGCGGAAAATATAGTAACAGCGACTCATGAGCCTGGCAATTGTCTTGGCCTGCAGCCAACTCGACC
This sequence comes from Ephestia elutella, assembly GCA_018467065.1. Lineage (NCBI taxonomy): Eukaryota > Metazoa > Arthropoda > Insecta > Lepidoptera > Pyralidae > Ephestia > Ephestia elutella. The sequence continues at coordinate 5,172,814 of CM031580.1, read as the reverse complement.
AGCTGAATACCTTGTTACTTATGTTTGCCTAGTACTTGGAATGCAGGTGGTGCATTATGTGATATGGATAGAATCAATGGTTTCGACTTGCTGCTGATACTATTGTTATGTTTGCTTAGTACTTTTGATTGCATTGCACCCCAATTCAAACTAATATTATAAATGAGATAGTGAGTTTGTTTGTTTATTTGTTTGTTATCTCTTCACCCGTTATCTACTGAACCAATCTGCCTGAAATTTGACATACACATAAATAGAAATACTGAGTAGGGTACTTTTCATCCCAGGAAAAACCTCGTGGCCGCGGGAAAAGTTAGTACTTAATACTCGTATTCCATTTGTTAGAAATGGGCAGACAAAGGCTGACTATATAAAGCCCAGCTGATGGAAAAGAGAGTATGAGTTATTCTATACTAGCTTTCGCCCGCGGCTTTGCCCGCGTGAATTTCCCCCGGAAACAGTGCTTTTTCCCGGGATGAAAGGTACCCTATGTCCTTCTCCGCACTTCCAGCTATGTGTATGCGAAATTTCAGGAAGATTGGTTCAGTTGATAAAGCGTGAAAAGGTAACAAACATACAAACAAACTCACCTTCGCATTTATAATATTAGTTAGGATTAGGATTAGGATAATGGATTGGTTTTGCCATTTCTTTCAAAACACCACCAAGTAAACGAAACGTATACCCAATATCAAAATATATCAAATTCATCCTTTATGAGTCACTAACAGACAACGCACAACCAAAGCTACTGGGCGTAAGAAGCTGTCATGTAGGTTACTTAGGGTGCGTAGGAGAGCATTAATCCACGAAATTCCCGCGGAAATAAAGCCCCAGGCCCATGCTAGATTAATATAAAACGAGTAAAAAAACATGAAATTGTATAAATTAGTGCAGTAATATTAATCTAGGTTAGCAAATAAAGTAGCTGGCTCAAGATTGAAATATGAATTTTGCGGAGAAGCTCCGCCGGCGCGCTTCTTGATTACAAGAAGCGTTAAAAATAAAATGCTTACAAGAAAATACAGGTAAGGTTATTCTGTATCCTGATTAATCTTTTCTTTAAATTATTCCTATATCCTAACTTATTTTATAAATGCCAAAGTTTGTTTGTTTGTTTGTTACCTCTTCACGCTTTAACTACTGAACCAATCTTTCTGAAATTGCGCATACACATAGAAGTACTGAGAAGGACATACGATACCTTCCATCCCGGGAAAAAGCAATGTACCCGTGGGAAAACACGCGGGTGAAGCCGCGGGCAAAAGCTAGTTTTCTATATTTTGTAACGCCGGAATCGTATCTATAGTTACTTAAACTTGGTGACTCAGCATCATGTACCTATGTGTCATTCCACACTCACTCTCGTTTCATTTGGGGTCGGCTCTGCTCGTCATTCTCCGACAGGCGGTGCGGTTTTGGGTCGTCGCTGTGTCGGTTGGGGTTTTTTTAGGTCATTGTTTATGACGGACATCCAGGTTTGAAGAGGTTGACCTGGTTTTCTTCTACTGGCGGCGTCCATGTTGAGGACTTTTCTGGTCATGTGGTGTTCTGGCCTATGTGTCATTCCACACGCTGAGTGATAAGTACCTTTTTGTAGCATGTACAATTCTTGCTATTTTTTTGTCTATACCTATACTTATGTAAATCTTAACTCTATGCAACAAATAAATATTTTTCTATTCTACGCTAATCTATGTTACTGAGTTGAACAGAATATATGTTGCATTCTAGCAGAATATCCCTAACAAAATACGTAATAAACACACATTGTGTGATTCTTACGCCTCGAAATAACCATATAGAAGTAATAAATAAATAAATATATTAATAAATAAATAAATATATACGGACAAATTACACAGATTGAGTTAGCCCCAAAGTAAGTTTGAGACTTGTGTTATGGGATACTAACTCAACGATACATATAGATAAACATCCAAGACCCAGGCCAATCTGAAAAAGATCATTTTCCATCTTGACCTGACCGGGGATCGAACCCGGGACCTCCGGTGTGACAGTCCGGCGTGATGACCATTGGGCCACGGAGGTCATCACAATTATACTTTTATCAGTCCTATGTAAACCTAGTATAACATAAAAGTCAAAGTAGTGAAAGCAAATTGAATAGAAAAACACAACTGTTCTCAACAAAAGAAAAACCATTTCCTCCTCCATTAAAATAAAAGTTTTCATATGAATAAGATATATTGCGATCTCACAAAAGCTGAAACAGGTAGAGTATTTTCTGCTCAATAAAAACTTGGACACCATCCAGCGAAGTACAGCCCGTGTGTTTGCAAAATTCCGGGTCCAATCTAAACGAAACATTCCAAGAAGAAAGTAATAAAACAAAGGAAAAAAAACGAAACGTTTTAAATTTTTAAACGAAAATTGGCCGTGAAAAGGAATGGTAGATTTGGGAGCATTAACAAAACTCTTTATAAATGTTACTTGAATAAAAGCTTCAATAATTACGGAGTTTAATTTTGTGAAGCTAATAATTAGCAACGTTTGGACCAAAAGGCTGTGTTAAAATGTCTAATTTTAGCCTAAAGGGTGTAATCTAAATGGACTCAAATACGTTTTTTTAATTGGTCAAATGGTCCAACTATTTGCCTTTCTCGGTATAGGTAAAATACCAAAGGTAAATGCCTCCCTTACCGCCCTTTACACCTTATAACGACCCTTTTGTCTAGACTTAATTTGCGATTAGCACTTATAACTAATAAATTTTCCTAAATTTTAATTTTTCAAAGCGCTGGCCATTTCGTAATTCAAGTATCTAGATAATCACGCTTCATAAATTTTAAGGAAAGTTTTTGTGCAATTTGCGATTTTTAAATATCTAAAAGCACATTTTTTTACAAAAGTAATTAGTTTACCTCATGAATTACCAAGTATTGACGTAAACTGCATGAAAATTACTTAGCAAGTTTAGTTTATAGTTACATAATACATAAATAAGAACGACTGTTAAACGCCATACGAATAAAAAAAAAACTTAGCAAGTTAGTAAATGTTTTAAAAAACCATTTTTTTTATAACAGTTCTTACATAATCTAAAATATCTATTTATATTCGTTTTGCGAGTGCCACGAAGTACTGCCATTCATACGAAAAGATTAAAATGATTAATGATTTCTTCTCGTGCGTGAAGGGAAAACCAAATCCATGTGTATTTTTAACTCTGCTTACTCAACTCCTACTACGCTTTTGTTAAACTCAATTGCAAGAAAATGACAATTTTTAATGTTTCTTTGACAATATCTTTGTATATTTGTATAAAAAAAAGGAACTGATTGTCAGTATATACGGGCTTATTTCTAAAACTACTGATTTGAACGAAATAATTTTGTTATCGATACAGGCTCTACGAGCTACGAGCGTGCTACGAAACTGCTACAAGCTACGAAAGGTCTACGAATATTCTAAAAGCGCAATATTTTACGAGATTTATTCAAAGTTTCATGTTTTTTATAATTTCTAAAATAAGTTAAGTTAAAGTTAATATCTGTTGTTTTACTCACGTGTATTTCGACTCGTAAAAAATTTTTCATCCAATATTTTCATACAAATAATATTTTGTTAACGTTTAGACATTTAAAACTTCATAAATTGACAATATTATTGCAATAGTAAGAGAAACCTTTTTATCAGCCTTGTTATAGAATAAGATTTGAACTGTATTTGCTGTAAAAGCTGTTGGTTTCTTTAATAATATAAAATAAAAAATTGTAAATAGCTTTGAATCGATCAAATAAATTCGATTCGCAATTTGCGTAGTCAGTTAATTTGCAGTTACATGTCACTGATAATTTCACCGTAACATCGTCAGAACTCATCCGTGGGTGTGAACGAATGGACGTCTGTTTATACTGCGGCAAATAATACTAATTAAATTCAGCTTGCGTTCATCAGTGGACATTTGCATAACCGAATGATGAGAGTTATCTTCTAGTTTTGGGTGTCTTGACCGTTGATTAAGATGTTATATTCTCAACGCCCGCTACTCCACAGTGAGCAAAAGGTGTCTTAGATATATCCTTTACAAACTTTCACCCTGCGTTACAGCCCAATTTTAAATTTGTAATTAAAAATTTCTAAAAAAATATTTTTTGTTTGTAATATATTTATTGTAAGATTATAACATACATTATAGGTAAATGCACAATGGCGAACTTATCCTGTGTAAGGATCTCTTCCAGTCAACCAAATCTACGTACAGAATATACTACTTTTTTCCGAACGAAATTTTTATTTTTCCATTTTAACGAGCGAATGCGAACTCTATAAAGTGCGATTATCTAATTAGTATTTTCTAAAATAATCGCAAACATATTTTTTGTAGTTCGCGAAAACAAGTGAATGTTGTGATATATTTCAATATTATTACACGACTGATCAAAAAAGAAGTGTTATGTTATCAAGGTTCATGTATGTATGTATGTATTACATTTCTTTATTCCACCATAAGTCCTGAACGGCCTAACTCATTTTGATGTGAAAGGTATTTTTAGATTCCTTACATTAGCCCGAATGACATAGGCTATGTGTGTTGTCAGTCGTGTTTTTTATTTTTTAATAATTAGCTTGTTTCCTTTAACAATATCGTTAAATGAGTTCTTGGAATACTTCTATCAAACCAACTTTCAGCTAACTTCAACCTAGTTCTCACAAACCACTCAAGGAAGGAAGTATGGATACTGTATGCACGGTATTATCTCCGTAACAATCAAGGGAAGTTCTCATACATACAGAATTTGTATATGTGGAATCCCCACAAAAGGAAGGTACATAACTAATGTAGGTATATTCTTGGAGGATACTGCGTGGTAAATAATAACTTAGTTTATGTACTAGTTACGTCTCGTAGCTGAAAGCTCTTGGGAATTTCGAGATAGAAAATAGCCTTAATTCGCGTGATAATATACTTAGTAAAAGGATACATATTCGCATCGATTTTTGCATTTTATAATTAAGTAAGATTTGGACTAAATATGTGTTATTAACGCATTATTTTTATCCAAACAAAGTTTTTTTTACACGTTTGACCAAAGAAGGAGTGTTATGTTTTCAGGGTTCATGTATGTATGTATGTATATGTGTGAGAGGTATTTTTAGATTCCTTGCATTATGACGAATGACATAGGCTATGTGAGTTGTCAGTCGTGTTGTTTATTTTTTAATAATTTACTTGTTGAAAAAGTAAATTATATAAGTAGAGTACCTAAAAAAACCACCGATATTATTGTAGTCTATATGGCCTCGTTCTTGGTTTGTCCTGAAACAAAACCAAAACCTGAGAAGACAGGTGACTCCTGACACAGGTATCTTTTACTTAAAAGGAGTCGCCTGCCACTTGTAGTAACAATGTAAATGAATCAATAAAATTATTTTAATATTTATTCCAAACCCTTGTATTGCTATTATATCGCCTGTGTATGTATGTTAAGGTATATTTTGGAGTCTTAGAATGTGACAAAATAATTTAAAACCATAGACATAGAAAAAAAAAAATTCTTTAATAGACATTTAAACTTGATTGTCAAATGAAGCCCAAAAATGTCCATAATAGTGTGCTACAAATTCAATTTTTTTACAGATTGTTCACAAATTCTATGGAACCAAAACACACCAAAAATGCCAAACTTGACAAAATTGAGGTTCACAGAAGATATTACCTGTCCTTCACCAACATAGGCAAAAAACATCCCGCTTCTTCAGCTGTCTGTGTCTCTAAGTAAACATATTTTTTGGTTCTTGCTCTATATTTAAAACCTTAATTATTTTTCCATTTCAGAAACCTCTTCTAATATTGCAGAGTAACGAATAATTTCCCGCTGACGCTTGATTCTCAGAATTTTTGCTCATTACAGAAATTTCTTTGTGAAATATAGAACAGCGTGAGAAGGAAAATAATTATGAACAACTTTTCTGGCATGTTTTATACAATTTTTATTATATACTTTCTGAAGTTAATTGAAAATTACCATTGTTATAACAATGTATTGTCTTGTACGTTTGGCCTACTGCAAAGAAGTTGCAAAGTAGTTTTAATAAGACCTTCTTTCTATTACGTACTGAGCTATTACGTGGAAGGAAACACACGCAACGTTTTTTTTCCACGTGGGCGAAGTCGCAGGCTTTTGCCTGCGACTTCGAGCTAGAAAATATATAATAGAAATATAATATAATAGAAATATAATATAATAGAAATATAATATAATAATATAATAGAAATTAAATAAAAATATGTCGTATGTTAAAAAAACAATTGCCGTATTTTTATGATTATTCTAGCGAACGCCTTTCTTATGCACACGAGTAGATATTGCTCAAAAAATTATATATATAAAAACTTTGCTTGAAAAAAAGTATATTCTGGACGAAGATGTCTAATCTACCCCGAGACGCAGGGTGAAAGTTTGTATAGAATAAATTTGTTTGTTTGTACACAAGGTACTTTTTTCCGAGGGTCAATTTTTCATATATTATTTTACTACATAGAGGCTCTGCTAAAAATAATGGCAAAAGTGTCCCGCCAACAAACATCACATTTCGTACATGAAAATGAAGCATTCGCCTTCTAAGAATAGGGCCCGCGCGTGATCGATTCGTTGAAGCTGGAAAATTTAATGACCACTCGGAAAACCACTCCGTAAAAGTTTGAATGTCAGTGAGTGATTCTAGGACCGCTGTTTCTAACAAAAAATAAAACAATATTTTCCCGTTAATGGTGCGAGGGTTGATTTACTGAAAGAGGTTTTTTCGGTATGAGAGTTAACCACTAGATCGCAATTGAGATAATTTCATTGTATCTTCATGGTACGAGTATCATATGATTTAGGGACTCAGTGTGTCAAATTTTAAATATGATATCACAGACACGGTTTATTTGTGAATATGTATTTAGCTATAATTGAATCTCCATTCCATCACAAAGCCCACTATTCAGCTAAGCGTGGCCTACGAGTCTCACGAGTACTCACGACTCTTGGTTCTGTCTACTCCGTAAGGGATAAAGACGTGATTCTATGACAATGTATGTATGTATTTAGCACATCTAAATATGTTTGAAAGGTTAACTTTGACAGTAACCTTTACCGTACCGGTTAGTCAAAATATGACTTGCATTGCACCCGTTGTTCTTAAACTGATATCACTAATGTTAAGAAAAACTGTAATTTCGTTGCAACCCAACCTGTTTTCTTCTATACCTAATAGGAACAACATATAGGAAATACATAATAGAATAAAAAAACTTTATGGTTTAAATTCGTAGTTTCCTAAAATAACATAAGTAGGTAGCTTGCTTGACAGTCACTGAGACACTAATACAGTCTGTCTATTAAGTCCTGAAATTAAATGATGGCGCCACTGATGTGCATGTAGCAACCCTATATAGTGTGACCAAAATAATTTTGATACTAGCAGTTCGTTCAGGTAAAGCGAGCTAATAAATAAAACACATTATTCAGTCATATTGTTTCCGTTTTATTTACAGTAGGTACCTTGCTTATGAAAAGTTTTACTAAACATTTTTAATTTAACCATAATAATGTTTTTAATAATGTTTGTTGCAATGTCTCAGGATAGGAAATGTTGGCGTATACAAAAGGAGGCTTATACCCAGCAGTGGGTCATGGAAGGCTGACGATGATGATGAATGTTTTATAGTTAAAATGCTAAGGTGGATCACTTTCACTCATCATCGGAGTCCAAATATTCAACAACAAGAAACGTTTCGTTGCCGCTTTCATCAGCGGCACTGTCATCACTACTGCTGCTGCTGTCACCACTGCTGCTATAATCGCCTAAGCGAGCAATCAATTCGTCTATATTTAGATACAGGTAACGACCTCGCTCATAGTAGGTACTCTTTTTTGAGCGTCTCAACGTAATGGCAGCAGTTTTTCCATATTCAGATGTGATGCTGCAGAAGGCCTCTTCAACAAGTTGCTTCGTCGACTATGGGCCTCACTCTTACTTGTACTCTTTGGTTTTTCTAAAAAAAAAAGGAATAAAAATTGTAACAGAATAGAAACAATATCTTATTCACAAGAAACAAATAATTTAAATTCAAAATTGATAGAAAACCCGAATAGACTGAGATGTACCATCATAATGTATCAAAAATTTATGATCATACTATAATATGACCTATTTACAATTTTAGTCTAACCTAAAAGTGTAAACAATACCTTTTTTCTTTTAAAAATCGTAAATTCAGTATATTTGTAACTTCAGGTTGATAAAAAACAAACAATAACACGGTTACATACCCATAATATATGTTGTTCTCCCATAAATATCATCGAAATCTCACAAAATTCGTCCATCCTTGCACTCCGCAAAACATTGCTGGTAAACTTTAAAAATCAATTTCCGCGTGCGACTCCGATTTACTTCACTCATTTTTTAAACTTTTCTGCGTAGTTTGGTCTTAATTTATTGCAGTTTAATCAAAACAATAAAAATACAAACGAAAAACAATTCAATATTGTTGACAGCATTGACAGCTGATGTACGTTTGGTGTTGCCAGACACATCATCAATGTTAGTTCCTCGAACTTTAATGTCAGGACTTTATAGACAAGCTGTACATATATGCATACGCGAGTGTTTTTAGAGTGGCAGTGGCACATCATTCCTAGCAATATATATTACTAAATAAATTCCTTACATCATTCTACGACATTGACATTTTATATAGGATCTTGGCATTCTACGACTTTGGCATTAAACGCTGATACACTACATTTTCCACTTTCCCTCAATTTGATTTATATTGTAACAAAAATCTAATGTTATATCAGTAACTTAGTCGCAATACTTTGCAACAGTGCACAACAGAACGCGGGTCGCAACTATGTTGCACAACTCGCGACATTCCTAACAAAGTAGGTTGTTGAATAGGGGACCGGACAACTTTTTTTTTATGCTTCTTTGAAATATCTCACAATAATAGAATCATCCGTAAAAGAATCACATTAATAACCAAAATATTTCCCAATATATAGCAAAAAACAATTCACATTTTTAAGCGATGTTTGGACGATAACAAACGCCTCTAACTAAACGTGCCTTGGAACTGGAGGACTACAGGCACTTCGCAGCCGGTGATATCCTGAAGTTTATGCAGTCCTTCTTCAGGAATCCCGCTGTGTGTGAGTAAGGCTTGGGGGTAAGTACAAAAGGGTCCAAGACTCGACGTGCTACCGTAAACACGGACCCCGCAGTAAGATAAGATAAGATAAGATAAGATAAACGTGCCTTCATATGACGTCACGCGTAGAAAATGGACTTTCTTAAAAAGATTTAACTCTAATAAATAAGCTCAGGAGAATAAACTCGTGCCGAAAAGTTGCAAATGTGTTTAATTATATGTAACCATAAAATTACATATCATTAACAATTCTAATCCCTTGTCCGGTCCCCTATTGTTGCCACAGATTGTTGCCAATTAAAAACGCTCCATAATTCTTTGTTTGAGTTAACGTACTTATCTAAAACTATCTCAATTATTCGGGGAAAACCCTACAACTACGAAGTATTATTACATGCACGTTGCACTTGCTGTTACAAAGGAGCATAGTTGGCAACAGTCGGTTTCAAGTTATACCAAGAACTTGTGCCTAACTTCAACATGTGCAGTCTATCCTCAAACTAAATGACAAGATATGTATCTATGCTAATTTAAACATCGTTTAGGTTGCGCTAGTTGTGCCCCTCGGCTTCGCTTCCGAACTTCAAGATTCTCGATAGCCTTAGCCATTTTCATGAATATAGGCTAATATAGCTATACTAGCTTTCGCCCGCGGCTTCGCCCGCGTGAATTTCCCACGGGAACAGTGCTTTATCTCGGGATAAAAGGTACCCTATGTCCTTCTCCGTACTTCCAGCTATGTGTATGCGAAATTTCAGGAAGATTGGTTCAGTAGATAAAGCGTGAAGAGGTAACAAACAAATAAACAAGCCAACAAACAAACATACTTTCGTATTTATAATATTAGTTAGGACTAGGATTACAGAAATAATTTTTCGAATTTTCGGATAATTTTAGAGATTAATGCGTTAAAAAACAAACTACTTATAAAACTCTTCAGCTTTAAAATAAATAGGATGAATTTAAAATCATTGTTATCCTTTTTTATATTGAAAGGATCTACTCAATCCGACCCAAAAAATACTATTCAAAATATTATACAATACCTAGGCGCCCAAAATGATGAAATAGATGCCATAATGTTTTTTTTTTATTTATTTTATTTTATAGGAAGACCTACTACAATTTTAGTCTTAAATGTAAATGGAATAGTTAGCAAAGGAGCCACTTAAAGGTCCTCACAGATAAAAGCAAAATATAAAACGAAAGTTTGAACACAAGGGATGTTTTTGAATTCACCCTTTATACTTATATAATAAAGAAGAATAATCCAATTTCTCTCCCTCTAAAAATGCATCGCTGTACTCTTTAGCATGATTAATCCATCATGAATGTATCATACACATTTAATAAAACAGTATCATCAGATACGCCTCCATGTTTTATTAAAGCCCGTGTCATGAAGCTTTAATATTTTGACGCCCTGATGAAGGCATGTAAAAAGGTTGCGTGAAAATATTCTGAAGGTCACAGAGGGCAGTCGACTGAGATAATGAGTTCGTTATCTTACATTTTTTAATATGTTTTATGTACATATATTTTTTTTAAGCTGTGGTGTCTCCTTGGCTTGCTTAGCTTGGCGTTAGATTTACATCCGAAAAGGCCCTTACTATATAGTTTCAGTGAAGTAAAAGGGTAGGTACTTCGAACATTGTTTTTACTTATGGTTTTTTGAACTACATGCCTCATCATAAATACATTGTTTCAAGAATTCCTTTCAAAAATATTATCTTTCTTTGTGATCACAAAGAAAGATAATATTTTTCTTTTTGATTAAAGTTCCATTAGTAGATTTTCTTTAGAGAAAAAAATATGTTTTAGACATTTTCATTATTTTTGAATTGCAACATTTCTGTCTTTTTGTCTATTTCGGTTTCACGGTAAACCTCTTTGACGACTTGGATGAAATTTGGTATGGAGGTCAAATAAAAACTTATTTTTTCCAAAAATCAACCAACAATGGTTGCAATGCAACCCTTAATTAAGGCCAATGTATGAATGTACCATTGTAGCCAATGTACCATTCTCCCTTAGGGGGAGGGGTAACTTAAAATTAAATTGAGATAAAACCAGACTTTATAACAATTAACAATTTATTTTACAAAAAAAATACAAATAACCGCAGGGCATGAGTCCGTATCAGTTCGCACCGTAATATTACCCGTAATTAGGCAAAATCAAACCACACTGTCCTCGGAGTGATAGTCCACAGTGCAAAGGAACGGTGGTGGCGTAGGAGATCCAACGCAGCTGAAGATGGCAGCTAATAGTCACAGGTCTCGCCGGGTAGGTAGTCTGCGAGGACCGCAGCCAGATGAAGGAACCCTGGAATCCACAAGTTCGGCAATTAGAATAATGCCTTCACATCTAACTACTGTGACATCACCTTCCAAGAAGCAGATGGAATGATTCATGATATCCATGGTGATCAATGATGTGGCAGATAAATTGAAATGAGTAGGTAATTAGGAAACTAAATCAAAATTAGGTTAACGAAATAGATAGGTATGTGTGGGTACTTGATCTCGACCTACGGTTTATAAGACTTAAATCTAGGATCAGATTATAAAAACTATTACAGATAAAGCATAAAGCTTTTTTATACACAAAAAATAAAGGGTTAATTAAAGGTTAATAAAACAACAAGGGTTGCAATGCAACCCTATATTCCCAAATAAAACATCAGTATTTCAATCTAAACAAACAATCAAAATCACTGCGCACTACGAAATGACGAAATGTACAGTGAGCACAAAAACATACCAAAATTTACTGCGACTTCGCCACTAATACTACAGAATATAGGTCATAGAGTAACAAGACATGCGGTTGACTGTACTACCTACATATAGCCTGTAATCTACTCCAATCAATACTTAATTACATTCGGCCCCTCCCGAATAGTTTTCCGCCAAATAAATAGAAGTGTTGGCATTGGTTTTCGGTAATCCCTCAAGACACAAATTAGTCAAAATATAGATATATAGGTACTTAGGTCAAAACGGGAAAAAATCAATAAGGCCCGACTTAGATTGAGACTAGAAAAAAGAGATATTTTGTAACTAACTAATATTATAAATGTGAAAGTGAGTGTGTTTGTTTATTAATTTGTTTGTAACCTCTTCACGCTTTATCTAAAATTCATTTATTCTTACCAGTCCTATCATGTAAACAATCTTCACAGTACTTTTTACACGACTGACCAAAAAAGGAGTGTTATGTTTTCAGGGTTCATGTATGTATGTATGTATGTATGTAAGTTTCTTTATTCCACCATAAGTCCTGAACGGCTTAACAGATTTTGATGTGAGAGGTATTTTTAGATTCCTTGCATTCCTCCGAGTGACATAGGCTATATGACGTCATCATAAAAACAAAATGGCGGATTATATATGTGATAAATAGCAGACCAAAAAAATAAAATTTGATCAATCTTATCGAGTGGGGTATCAAATTGAAGGGCTTTAAAAGGCGATTTCAAAAATGTATATAACTTATATGTTTGTATGTACTTTTTTAGTAAAAACTTGTCAGTCGTGTTTTTTATTTTTAATAATTAGCTTGTTGTTGAATTTTGTTGAAAATAAATCAAATATTAGTTCAAACCTAAACATTCTAAAACAAATGTTTTACATTTATTAACCACGAAAGTAATTTCCTAAAAAGTCTATTTTAATTTATATTGTTGTAAAATCATAAAAAGACATGGTAAGATTGTTTACATGATAGGACTGGTAAGAATAAATGGAGTTTAGTAAACCAATTTTCCTGAAATTTCGCATACACATAGTTAGAAGTACTGAGAACGACAGAGGGTACCTTTCAAACCGGGAAAAGGCAATATTTTCGTGGAAAATTCACGCGGCCGATGCAGCGGGCATAAGACAGTGTAAAATAAATAAAAAAATATTTTATGCTGTAACAGTAGCAATAAAAACCTCAGAAATTTAAATTAAGAGGTTTTTAGATACGCTTAACCGACGTGGATATATTGGGAGCCTTATCTCAATAATTACTGGGAAGCCTATTAAAAAATATGAAATTTTGATACTTCGTTTCACACATTTCTTTTTCGCTGGAGTCTGGACCTTATAGGTGATTCTACTGACGGGTTAGTTCGCGGTGTATCTGTACTTTCGATACTTTATACTAAGGTTTTCTGGCCGGTTTTCTGGTTAACTCTCTGGGATCATGTAATTGTTTGGGTTTGACTTGGAATCTCGGATCTAAAATTACGCATTTTTGGCCAGAAATGTCATCGTAAATTTTGCTACTTCGAGTCCCAATGCGTAAAATCCTAATTAGTATAATATTTTTGAAAATGTAAGTTTAAGTGACTATCAATCCGGTCCATATCAAAATCGACATGAAAAATAATTTAAAATACCGTAGAATTAAGAGCTCGCTAATCGTTATTTTTTACTTGTTTTACTGTATTTTTAAAAAACCTGTGGCTGCCTGGAGACGCCGAATCCTGTTGCCGAGTGAACCTTCTAGAAGAAAGACAGGTATCTTTTCTGGGGACTGAGATCTCAAGGGGGTAGGTTGGGTGATTTAGGGAACAACCCCCTCCTCTTCCGAAGACACTCGAAGTTGGATCCGGAAGATTAAGAAGATTCAGTTTGGTAAGTGGCAGAAAAGTTATCGAGTGGCGACCACGAACCGGAAAACGTAGTGTTGGCAGGCCTCCCACTCGGTGGACCGACGACCTGGTGAAGGTCGCGGGTTGCGCATGGATGCGGGCAGCGCAGGACCGGTCGTTGTGGAAATCCTTGGGGGAGGCCTTTGTCCAGCAGTGGACGTCTTTCGGCTGAGAGAGACTGTATTTTTACACGACTGACTAAAAAAGGAGTGTTATGTTTTCAGGGTTCATGTATGTAAGTAGTATGTTATTTATTCCACCATAAGTCCTAAACAGTTTAACAGATTTTGATGTGAGAGGTATTGTTAGATTCCTTGCATTCATCCGAGTGACATAGGCTATGTGAGTTGTCAGTCGTGTTTTTTATTTTTTAATACCCATTAGCTTGTTAATTGGTTTAACATTGTTAATAATGGCCTGTGGTGTGGCCCTAGAATAGCACCAACCCATCTCTTCCCGTGGGTGTCGTAAGAGGCGACTAAGGGATCTAAAACACCGGAGGATGGGCAGCAGCATCTTTCCGCGTACTATGACATCACACTGCGATCGCCAACCCGCCTGCCAAGCGTGGCGATTACGGCAAAACCCCCTATGGTTGTTACACCCATAACACGGCCCCTAGTCCCCGGCGGCCCCGCTATCCCGGACTCTGGTAGCGGTCACGGTAACGGCGGGGCAGGGGTGCTAAGAATCCCCGGCAGATGCCAGGCTACCAACCCCGACGACCTTTGGCCCTGGCAACTTATAACACGTGCACACTGCGGACCGACGAGAAGCTCGCTGAACTGGAGGAAGAATTGAGCAGGTTACGATGGGATATTGTAGGATTATGTGAAGTCCGAAGAGAGGGGAGGACACCATGATCCTCAAGTCCGGAAACCTGCTCTATTTCCGGGAGGGCGACCAACTGTCCCAGGGTGGTGTCGGGTTTATCGTCCACAGGTCCCTCGTCAACAACGTGGTCCAGGTCGAGAGTGTTTCGGCGAGGGTAGCGTACCTTGTACTCAGAATTACCAAACGGTATTCGTTGAAGGTAATACAAGTATACGCACCGCCCTCATATCGCTCCGACGACGAGGTAGAGACTATGTATGAGGATATTTCTAGAGCCATACATAGCTCCCAGGCCCACTATACCGTTGTGATGGGGGACTTTAACGCGAAACTGGGCAAACGAAGCGATGATGAGCTGAGGGTGGGGAATTTTTGATATGGAAGGAGGAATGCACGTGGTCATCTGCTGGCCGGCTTTATGGAGAAGGAGGGCCTCTTTATGATGAACTCCTTCTTCAAAAAGCCAAAACAGCGAAAGTGGACATGGTTGCATCCTAATGGCGTTACAAAAAATGAGATTGACTTTATCTTGTCGACGAAGAGGCACATATTCAATGATGTCTCTGTGATCAATGCCGTAAAAACAGGAAGCGATCACCGATTGATAAGAGGCACATTGAATCTTAGAATAAAACTCGAAAGGTGTCGACTGATGAAGTCTACGCTCCGACCAGCGCCTATCCAGCTCCAAAACCCCGAGAGCTTTCAGCTCGAATTGCAGAATCGCTTCGAATGCCTGGGAGACTGCGAAAATCTGGACGATTATAATGACAGGTTTGTGCAAATTGTCCAAACAGCTGGGTCTAAGGCTTTCAAAACCCGCCGTTCAAAAGGAACCAAAAAGATCTCGGACCTCACCAACAAACTCATGGAAGAAAGACGAAACTTGGTTCTGCAGTCCTCTGACGATGCTGCTCAGTATCGGCGTCTAAACAGACAGATCTCCAAGTCCTTAACTCGTGATTTACGCCAATTCAATACTGACCGTATTGAAGAGGCGATCAAGCGAAATAAGGGCTCAAAAGTGTTTGCAAGGGATCTGTCTGTTGGTCAAAGCCAACTGACCAAGCTGAAGACTGAGGATGGCAGAATCATTTCGTCGAAGCCAGAGCTGTTGGAAGAGGTTGAGAAGTTCTACGGACAATTATACACCAGCGTACGCACACCTGTCAGTAATCTGGCCAAAGATCCAAGAGCCAGATTGACCCGACACTACACCGAAGATATCCCGGACGTCAGCCTTTATGAGATTAGAATGGCTCTCAAACAGTTAAAAAACAATAAGGCACCGGGTGATGATGGAATCACGGCTGAGCTTCTGAAAGCAGGTGGAACGCCGGTATTAAGAGCTCTTCAGAAGCTATTTGATTCCGTCATACTCGAGGGACAAACGCCTACGGCATGGCACAGAAGTGTGGTGTACTTTTCTTCAAAAAAGGTGACAAAACCCTATTGAAGAATTATAGGCCTATCTCACTTCTGAGCCATGTCTACAAACTGTTTTCGAGAGTCATTACGAATCGTCTCGCTCGCAGGTTTGACGACTTCCAGCCTCCCGAACAAGCCGGTTTCCGAAAAGGCTTTAGTACCGTAGACCACATACATACGCTGCGGCAGATTATACAGAAGACTGAGGAGTATAATCAGCCATTATGCTTGGCGTTTGTGGACTATGAGAAAGCCTTCGATTCGATCGAGACCTGGGCTGTGCTACAGTCTCTCCAACGGTGCCAAATTGACTATCGATATATCGAAGCGCTGAAGTGTTTGTACGAAAACGCCACCATGTCGGTCCGTCTCCAGGATCAAGGCTCCAAACCTATCCAGTTGCAGCGAGGGGTGAGACAGGGAGACGTGATATCTCCGAAACTGTTCACCGCCGCCCTGGAAGATGTTTTCAAGCTTCTGGACTGGAGCGGACTCGGCATCAATATCAACGGCGAGTACCTCACTCACCTTCGATTCGCTGACGATATCGTAGTCATGGCTGAGACCTTGGAAGACCTAGGCACAATGCTCGATGGCCTCTGTAGAGCCTCTCAACAAGTGGGTCTAAAAATGAACATGGACAAGACGAAAATTATGTTTAATATCCGTGTCGCACCCACTCCTCTGAAGGTTGGAGACTCTACACTCGAAGTTGTTGACAATTATCTATACTTGGGACAAACAGTTCAGTTAGGTAAGTCCAACTTCGAGAAAGAGGTCAACCGTCGAATCCAACTCGGCTGGGCAGCGTTCGGGAAGCTTCGCGATATCTTCTCGTCCAAAATACCGCAGTGTCTCAAGACTAAGGTCTTTGACCAGTGTGTGTTGCCAGTAATGACATACGGAACAGAGACGTGGTCGCTTACTATGGGCCTCATAAGAAGGCTCAAGGTCACCCAAAGGGCGATGGAGCGCGCTATGCTCGGAGTTTCTCTGCGTGATCGAATCAGAAATGAGGAGATCCGTAGGAGAACTAAAGTAACCGACATAGCCCGCAGAATCGCGAAACTTAAGTGGCAGTGGGCGGGGCACATAGCTCGTAGAACAGAGAGCCGTTGGGGCAGAAAAGTTCTCGAGTGGCGACCACGAACCGGAAAACGTAGTGTTGGCAGGCCTCCCACTCGGTGGACCGACGACCTGGTGAAGGTCGCGGGATGCGCATGGATGCGGGCAGCGCAGGACCGGTCGTTATGGAAATCCTTGGGGAAGGCCTTTGTCCAGCAGTGGACGTCTTTCGGCTGAGAGAGAGAGAGAGAGCTTGTTATAAGAAAAGTTTAAATCATGGATTTTTAGGTATTTTGAAAATAACCATAATACATAATTTACGGTAATGCTGCATTAGCATTCACAGCCAATGTCACAGCAAAATATTCGAAGATACTTTGCGTAGTGCTGTCAATTTTTGTTTTTTCTTCAAATTATTAAACCAATATAGTTGGTTACTTTCCAGCTCGTAACTGGTTCACACTTCGACAGTTTGAAATGTCCACAACTATAAAAAGTTTTCCAATGTTCTGCAATTGTTCAATGTTAGAGACGCGTAGAAAATGGCCAAGTATATCTGAGCTACGATAAAATGGTAAGCTCTTCTAAATTTTAAAATACTACAAGACGTTATTTTACAAAGAGTTATTTGGGAGTTGTAGAGATTCGTTACTATAGTTGATTCGTTTCGTAAGTATTTTTTTACTTGCCGTTAAGCATTTGCTCAACAGCTATTGGAATTGAGGTAAAGGCAAGCGAAAAAATAAAATAGCACAAAGTTTTTTTCTCCTAAATGGACATAAAGTTAGGCATCTTTCTATCTTTTACATCGTCTATGACAGGTTGATTTCAATTCAACAAACTTTTGATTGTTACGAAAATATTTTAAGATAAATTCTTCTAATATATTTGTTAAATATACATTAAACAAAAAGATAGAACTAGTTTTATACTGATCTGAACATGAGCAAAAACAACCAACTATTTTACATCAAACATCAACTTAGCTATCAACCAACTACATCAAACATCAACTTAGCTATAGCGGCTTGCCATCGCACGGTAGTTGATAAAATTACGAGCACTTTAAACTATCTTTCAACGTGCCAAGCTAGAACTAGTCACAAACAAACATATTGTTACAAAGTGTTTGTGACTTTTTCAGAGGAACTTTTGTTTATTTTGTTATGTTTGAAACGTTGTTTGTGAAATATCAACGTTTTATTCTTTTGAAAGATTTCTGTATTTTTCAAATAAAATGAAAAGAGTTAGATATTTATACTATGCGATCGATTACACAATCGCGATTCTTCCTATTGGTGATTCCCATACAATATGGATTCAGCACAACTGCAATTTACTTCATTCGTGATTCTACACAGTCGTTAATTTAATGCAATCAGGATTCTTCCTATTCGTGTTTCTACACAATATGGGTTCGTCGCAACTGCAGTTTACTACATTCGTAATTCTATACACACCCGTTAATGTAAAGCAATCGAACAATTTATCTAAAAATTACGATGTTATTCTCCAATAATAAGTCTGATTAGTCTAAAACTAACCAGTAATACTCTCCCAATGTAAACCTATAATAAGATAGAACATTGTTTCCCAAAAAGCAAACATTTACCGCCAGGCGCGGCGAGTAAGAATTATTTTATTGCCACCCCAATATTGGGTATTTGGGTATATGCCGTGTTATTGTGTTATGCGGATTTGGCTACTGTTCCGAGGGTTGGTGAATGGTTGAATGCACTGAGCTACTTATAATAAAAATCAGAGGCTTTCATTTATATTTTTTGTCAAACTTAGGTGAAAGACAAGTGTTTAATATAGGTAATAATAGTTATAGGTACTTATTAGAGCACGCATAACTTGTATTAAATTTAAAACTTGTCTAATATTAGGTCGTAACTATGTAAAATAAGATTGAATGTTCATAACCAATATGGTTCTAGATGTGAAAACTTTTAAGTGGCTGACTGTTGCTAATATTTTTGTTACATTGTTTTTGATTGCAAAGTCCCAGTTTTCCAAATAAATAAAATAACAATGTAAACGTCTACTATCTTCTTTTTGGCTTCATTTAATCGACTAAATAAAAAGTCTAAATATTCCTTAATATCTTACTATAATAAACAACCTTTAGAACTCTTGGTAAAGTCTGCCATTATATCTAATTTCGTACCCTAAATGTAGAAACAGGTATTTGAGACAGCCATTTTCGCCAGACAGAGTAAAATATGTTGCGAATCTCAGACGTGTAGAAAGATATTATGTCGCAGTAATTCGTCACAGGGACGTACAATCTGAGACTGAGAGACAGATTTAACATTGCAGCTTATTATAAAGCTGATAAAGAAGACACGCTTGTCTGCTCTTGAAAATACTGTTCTTATAAGGTATTCTTGCGACTGCAGCTCAAATAATGTAGTTGAAGTACATTTTTTACCTACCTAAAATGTATTTTAAAATTTAATAATGTAAGTTCGTGAGATGTTTAAATGCAAATAGGTACAAATATAGGTACAATCATAGAGCTCATTTTAAGAAAAGTTTTTACCATCGAGATATTATGTTAACACGTTTTTACTTTCTATGTTCATTAAATACATTTTAGGAATTTTGTAATAATAATAAGCACTTTATCTTGCATCTGTCAAAGAATAACTACACTCCTTTGTTACAATATACTTCTAGACGTTCCCTCAACCTCAGTAACCAAAGTAGATTTGTCAAAAAGTTATCTTTGTTCACAGATATGACCCAAAGCCAGATGCTCTGCCGCGGGGTATCCGCGCACAAGGTGTGCGGGCTGCGTGCGCATGCGCCGCGCATCTCCTTCACCAGCAAGGACGAGCCGGAGCTGGAGCTGCGCAGGAAGTCTGCCAGTAGCCGGCTCGGCAGCTCTCCGCGGTCCAGCATAGCGAGCGAAGAAAGAGATGGGCTTGCGCTCAGGTAAGTTGCTTTCCTACGTGCTGACTTCTTAGCTCCATATTTTGCCGCTAGATGTCACTACTAGAAAAAGTAAAAGTCGCTATGGATGTGTTTTCGCGCAGAACGACCTTCCCGAGATGATTCTTTCAAAGCATACTTACCTGGCATAGGGGACACCGTGATCAAGAAGGCGGTTCCCCCAGGGCGAGGCCTGTCCATTGCACTGCGGACGGGTTGACCCCTGCGATTATCCCTAATGTGGATAACTCGGATGCGTAATTTTTGGTAGTGGGGACTGCGTTCGCGCCGTCCCCCTTATTAAAGAATATAAACAAATATTTTAATATAGAACCGATTAATACTTAGTTAATTAAATCACAATATTTTCATATTTATACTCCATTTATTCTTACCAGTCCTATCATGTAAGCAATCTTACCATGTCTTTTTATGATTTTACATTAGGAAATTACTTTCGTGGTTAATAAATGTTTTACTTTAGAATGTTTAGATTTGAACTAATATTTGATTTATTTTCAACAAAATTCAACAAAAAGTACTGTGAAGATTGTTTACATGATAGGACTCGTAAGATAAAATAGATTTTATGTATGGATATTTGTCGATACGATATAATAGTCTATGATAAAAATCCTCACAGACACAAACCTGTACATTGATTTGTTGATGCACAGGTACCAATAATTTTGTGTGCCATGTACAGTTATTATAATACCATAAATCTATCTCTAACTTTCGCATTTACAAAATTATGTAGATGCAACTTTTAAGCCATCAAAATGTAATCCTAATTATCTTGGTCGATAGGTACTTAATTTTCTTATTAGAGAAGCCAGCAGTTAGCTCACCAAATCCATCTCCGAACTACTTAGAACGATACCACACACCAAATTGGAGCCTCCGTGTATGTACTCTCTATGGCATAGTACAAATTATACAGTTATACATACTTACGATAATATATTAAGACTGACACACTTTTAGAATAGAATATCAACTAATAAGTTAATTTTGAAGCGAATATCAACTACTTTAATACATAGTCAGGTACCTATAGAATTTGTAACAAAAAAATTTACAAAAAAAAAAATGCATTTGAGTATATTTTTAGAACTGAGTAAAAAAATGTCAGATTAGATAATATTTATTTATTTTCTATTAGCCGCGTCCCGGGGCTTGGCTCCCGTGGAAATTTCGGAATAAAAAAGTACCCTATGGGCTATTCCCGGTAGTTTTCTACCCATATACAAAATTTCATCGAAATCCGTCCAGTAGATTTTGGGTGATTGAATAATAAACATCCTCACAAACTCACATCCAAACTTTCGCATTTATTTATTATTATTTATTTAAAAAACATAATAACATTATTACAGTACACAATATTAGTAGGAAGTACGATATTAAATAAACAGTTCATAAGTTGACTTTCCAGCCTCTTTGTTCTATGGCCAATGTTACTACGTGTAGATGTAGTAAACGTGTTGGTCGTTTAGTAATTATGGGAACCCGATACCCGGCTTCCAGGAGTGAACATATCGCATACGACATATACAGGGATACTTGAGATTAATACTGGACAACATTAATTGGCAGCAAAATGAATGCGGTGAAATTTTAATTAAAATGGTACCTACCTATATCTAGTAATTACAATCAAAATGAAACTAAACATCAACCTAGATAGAATACTTTATTATTTTAGAGAGATGAGGTGATTTAAAAAAAATAAAAGTTGTCTATAAAATTACTATGTACTGCATGACTACACTATTTTATTTGTT
Source organism: Ephestia elutella (assembly GCA_018467065.1). Classification (NCBI taxonomy): domain Eukaryota; kingdom Metazoa; phylum Arthropoda; class Insecta; order Lepidoptera; family Pyralidae; genus Ephestia; species Ephestia elutella. The sequence continues at coordinate 5,150,952 of CM031580.1, read as the reverse complement.
AAGGGGGACGGCGCGAACGCAGTCCCCACTACCAAAAATTACGCATCCGAGTTATCCACATTAGGGATAATCGCAGGGGTCAACCCGTCCGCAGTGCAATGGACAGGCCTCGCCCTGGGGGAACCGCCTTCTTGATCACGGTGTCCCCTATGCCAGGTAAGTATGCTTTGGAATAATTACCTAGGGAAGGTCATTCTGCGCAAAAACACATCCATAGCGACTTCTACTTTTACAAGTAGTGACATCTAGCGGCAGTTGACACACTACGAATCTTGCCTTACAAAAAAAGTTTATTGCAATGAGCGACAAGCTGAAGCGCCCCGGGCAATCGTATACAGTTTAAATAAGGTTATATTTAAAGTTATTAGACCAAAATCGATTGGTCTAAACCTTGACTTTGTCAGACTATTGCTTAATTTGCTTACTTAAAAAAGTCTCACAGATAGCGTTTTATGAAAGCTGAGTCGTAATAATGGCTGAACCTTAGATATGGTGCGCTTTTTCTTGTCAACCAGAGGCAGAAAAAAAATCACCTAACAGTTTGACAGTTGCATAAATCACAATATTGATACAAGTTTTATTTTTTTTAAATGCCAATCCCGTGAATTTTTGCTTTTTGTATGGAACATTTTCTCTCGCCTCGCCGGAGTCATCTGGAACAATTTTTTTTTTATTTGAGTTTTGGAAAATCCCTCATTAACAGAATTGGACCATCTGACAGACCTCAGTCGCCAGTAGCGCCAACTAGTGAACGAAGAAACGATAATCCGCATTATAGAAACACCTATGTAGTTTATTTTATGGGATCTTTAAAGCGGCAGTTAAATGTACAGGATCTGTTTTATCAAATTGACTTTACGTGGCTGCACGTAACTTTATTATGTCGGTTTACGGCCAAATGAACTAGGTACCAGCTACGATGTCCGTCAGAGCAGGCGGACATTCTTGGATTTCATTAATTCTTTTTACACGACTGACCAAAAAAGAAGTGTTATGTTTACAGGGTTCATGTAAGTATGTATAATGTTTGTATGTATGTAAGTTCTTTATTCCACTATATGTCCTGAACGGCTTAACAGAATTTGGCGTGAAAAATATTTTTATATTCCTTGCATTTCTCCTAGTGACATAGGCTATGTAAGTTGTAAATCGTGTTTTTTATTTTTTAATAATTAGCTTGTTAGACTCAATTCATTATGAAACTTGTACTACTATGTATTATGTGATTATGATTTCATCTGCCGTTGTAATTTGAATAATTTCAATTTAATTTTTATAAAATGTACCGTGAACAAATCTAGTAAATAAAAGAATAAAGCTGAAAACTGATTGAATTTCACCGATTTATTACACTTTCAATTACAAGATATCCTTATCCCGCAAGACGAATCTAATCCATTCATCTCTATCAATTAAGTTCTCCATAACTCTTCTTCCTTCAGCTTTAAGGGTGAATTTCGAAAGGCTCCGACCCTGGACGGAAACTAATTCCACTTTATTACGTTAGTTCTAACAGATGGATGGTTTTACTGCTTTTACGGAAGCTTAAGATAAAGCTGTTAGTGGCTAATATATGATTTTTTGCTCGATTAAGTTACGGTAATCAATTTTTCTTCTTTCAAAGTCAAAGTCACTAAAGCACTTTTAAACCGTCATATTCTTGTTTACAGTTAGTTGATGTCATAAATTTACTTAAAGCTAAGGTTACCACCGCCTCCAAAGCGCAAGTGGAGAAGAGGCGGCGCAACAAACTCCAGGCTACATTTTCTCCAAAGACGGCACTTTACAATATATGTCTTACAATTAAATTACTAGGTATCTATTTATTTATAATCGATATTACAGTTCTCATAGCATTATGGGAGACATAGGTGTTTTAAGTTGACCTTTTCCATCAGGACTACCAGGAGCAATCTGATTGTAATACGCAAAAGATAAATTGTTTTTGGCTACCTAGATCCCAGTGGTTCTTAGAAGTGCTATCTGTTACAGAACAATACGTATTTACACATATATATTTACTTACACTACTGCTATTTACTAAGAGTAAATAATTGTACCTACACCTGTAATTGTTAATTTAAGGCGTGTTATATGGTTTTTTCTGTGAACAACTTTTTGGCCGGAAATGTATAGTCTAAATTAATTTAATTTGTAAAATATTTAAGAATGGCTGTTGTTGTTTGAATAAATAAAAATAAAATAAAATAAATACGATTTGTTGACTATGTTGGCTTTTTAAACCGACTCCCCAAAAAAGGAGGAGGTTATATGTTTCGATGTATGTATGTATATTCGCCGATAACACAAAAGGGTCAAAATATTACTATGAAATATACCTAAAATTGGAGCGTAGATCATGTACATTACAATAGTTTTTATTTCACTTCAATACATCCAGTATTTCCGAAGTTATAACTACGAGAAGTTTAGGCCCTTTTTTAATTTCCGAAATTAAGCGGCGCTAACGCGATGACGTCACACCTTTGTTCACCGCGCCGCGATCGCTCACAGTCGGCGGGCAGGCGGCTATCAGTATGGTTCGATGACCCTACTAAGTGTGCAGAATGGAAGAAGGTTTTCTTAAAGGTCAATCAGACAATCTGCCAAGAGTGGATAGTTTGATGGTGGCACAATATTTCATAAATAATCAGGATTTTACGGCTGCCGAAATTCGAGGAATAAAGTTAAAAGGTATATATGTTATAACACCTATTCTTGGGTAGGTATTTGTTCAAACCTAACTGAAAGTACCTACCTACCTATGAGAGTTTCATTTGCTGTTTTTATTATGGGACCGGTAAAAATACAGTACCTACCTAGGTAGGTACTCCAATCAACATTTCGAGGTTGTTGATGATTATTTTGTGTTTATTACCTAGTAGGTATAAACTTAAATAAAATGCCACTATTTACCCATATACAGAATAGAAGTACTAGTAGGTATTTACGTACATACCTATATATTAGTTTTCTAAGTAGGCAAATACCTACCTGTTAATAGGTATTATGCCTAGATATTTTTGATAAATTTTATCCAATATCCTACCTTTGTTTACATCAACGAATTTTTTAAAATAAAAATACGTTTTTAAGAAATCAGTGCTGATCAAATTGCGGGCCGCATAGGAGAAAGGGCGGTTTCGTCCCATGTGTTGTAACACTTTTTGACTTACACCATAATGAAAGATCAATAAATGTTGCTTTTGCCGTGGTGTAAAAGCTTCAAATATATGACAGAGATAACGTACCTATCCAACGATCAAATATTTTTATAAATCGGTCAACACACATGTTAAGCTTGTATTCTCTTAGTCGCCTTGTTCGACATCCGTGAGAGCACTTGGAATGATCCTATTCTTCTCTGCCGGACACCACACGGCTAGGGTCGTATTTATTAATGTTTCTATTTAATAATAAATATATTTAATAATTTATAAATAATAGTATATATATAGTCTAATGATTCATAATCATCAAAATTACGGAGCCTTTCAGTATGCAATCACTTGTATCTTTATTTATTACGTACCTATTAATAATAAAGTTTCGTCAGGGCTATTAACATAGGTATAGACTAGTGTATACCCATTTAAACGATCGAAAGTAAAGGATAAACTTATTATTAACAAATACTTACTACTTAAACAACATTGCGCTTTAGTTTTAGGCCCTATTGAATCGACTCTTTTATGGCTGTCATCCACTTTTTCCTCATTTTCGGGTCCTCCGGCACATAAAAAAAGAGTTTATCTGGTGTTTTAACTGTTGAATTGGAACATAAAGGCACAATACAGTTTCTTTTTCCCATTTTACCACAAAGAACTTAATAATTTTAATTTTTACTACACAGCGGCGCGCGAACGGGAGCGTGTCTGGCGAGTGAGCAAAGTTATGACGTCAGCGGCTAGTGAGCGCCCGCCCGCGTTTTTAAAAACCTACAGTCGGAAATACGAACTTTGATCGTAAATATATCAGCCATTTTTTAAGATATGAAAAAAGTAAAAACACCGTTTTTCTCGTAATTTTTTGTAGATTTTTTTGGCATATAAAGTAAAAAACGTTTGTCAGACCCATTGTGGACTGATTTCCAAAATTATTTTTTTATCTAATTAGAGATATACGTGTGTTTATAAAAAAAAATATATATATAAATTTCTAGGAAATTTGATTTGTATAGAGTAGGTAACTACCTATCTATCTTGTGATTTTTTAAAGTGTTAGCTAACTGGTCATCGGTCACCGGAAATTTTTGGATTCGTGAGATAGCCATTCTCAAAAATTTGAGAATTTTTTATATTTAAGCCATTTCTCAAATTTCATTATCAGATATTTTTTTTTATTTGACTAAATATAGTTTCAGAGATTAGCGTGTTTAATTTAAAACTTAGGTTTATTTCAATAATTTAGTACAGATAAAAAAAATCTACGTAAAATGCGACTGGTATTGATCCAATCAGGAGATAAAATAAAGTGTCCAAATCAAAACGGTTGTAGAACGAATTTTGATGTAAGCAGATATTTACGAATTCAAATAACCAAATCTACTACAAGACCGAGAATATCGATTTATTGGGACCTACATCTCATATCGATATTCGCCGCATTCAATATCCGGCGGTGACAGATACGAAATAAACCCAGTTTAGACGAATCGAGAATCGAGATGCTGGCAATCGATTGCATTCGATTGAGAAGCTAATTTCGTGAAGCGTTTCGAATAGCGTGGAAAGTGTGTGGTAATTTTGTGGCGTTGAAGTTAGGAGATGATCTCACTTATTTTGGATGAGTTTTAGGTGTGTGCTGTATGTGTTATTATAACTTCGTTAGTGTGTGTCTTAGTCATCATAAATCAAAATACTAATGCACTTGTATCATGATTACATGCCGTAACGTTTACTTGTACTGATGCTACTGATTATATAAAGAAGTATGAATTATTTCAATTCATACTTCTTTATATAATCATTCATCAATTAAACTTAGTATTTAAATTCTTACTTACTCCGTAAGTAGTCCAAAGTGAAGTGGGTTTGATCCACGGTTACACGACACATACTCTGGTTGTCTAGCGAATGACCAGTTTTCTGCCTACGCTACGGGCAGTAAATAAATTATTTATTTCTCCCACAGAAAATACACTATTAGAATAAAACACAATCTTTATATAAATTAAGTGGGAGACGAGACTGGTGCCTAAGCTGGACAAAGCCAGTGTTTCAAGTCACCAGTACATTCAGTTGACTGGACCATCAATGAACTTTTATGCGGTAATACTACTGTATTGTTCCACGGAATAAATAATTACCATGGCCGAGTAATCCACATTTTAGGAAACACAACAGAAAAAACATCGACTTTGCGAACGATACCTACTTGAAAGTTGTCAATGGAAAATAGCACTGAAGGGGCTGTAAGAAATGTACAATAGCCACTGAAGTCTTAGCAGATGGCTGGCCCAATATTTACATCGGCATTGTTTGAATGAATACAACAATGAATATCGGGCCAAATTGGACCGTTCGATATCAATACTCCGATCCTGAAATACGGTCCAAGTCAAAAGCTTGTACCTAGTCTAGTTAGCATAGGTTTCAGTATTGGCATTTAGAGGCACCGGGGTGTTTTAAGTGGGTTCAAGTCGTAGGTAAAATAATTGACCGAGCGAGCGAAGCGAGCGAAGGTCTCTAAATCGAGTTGGGGGCGAAACACATTGTTTGTATGTATGTATGTATGTATGTATGTTGGTCCGATTTTGATGAAATTTGGTAGGCATGTAGGAAATATCAATAGAATTTTCAAGTTCGTTGGGCATCAAAATCGGTTCAGTAGTTTTTGAAATATTAATAAAAACGTCCGCGATTATCTAGCAAACGAAACCATAGCGTGTTCTTATTTTGGATAACGCCATCTAGATTTTATTTAGGGAACTGAATTACGTTAGAAGAGTCGAAATCAGAGTATATCAATAAAAACGCGAGTAATAATCGCGAGGTCTAAGTTCGCGGCGAACTAGTATGATTTTTTTTATTATATTTTTTATTTGTTATTATTACGCCGCGAACTTAGACCTCGCGATTATTGACCGAGCGAGCGAAGCGAGCGACGGCTATAATTCAAGTTGTGGCGAAAACACATTGTATGTATGTATGTACTAGTATGTATGTATGTATGTTTGTTCCGCGATAACTCTCGAACCGTTGAATTAATTTCGATGATATTTAGAATACGTGTAGCAACTATCCATCGAATTTTAAGCTCGTCGCGCAACAAAATCGGTTCAGCCGTTTTTGAGATATTTTAAAATAATAACCGCGAGGTCTAAGTTCGCGGCGAACAACTAGTTATTTTAAAATATCTCAAAAACGGCTGAACCGATTTTGTTGCGCAACGAACTTAAAAATTCTATGGATAGTTGCTACACGTATTCAACATAATCATCGTAACGTATCATCGTAATTAATTAAACGGTTCGAGAGTTATCGCGGAACAAACATACATACATACATACTTACATACGTACAAACAATGTTGTTTTCCCCCTTAACTTGAATTATAGCCCTCGCTCGCTTCGCTCGCTCGGTCAATTATGTCTGTTACTGTTAGAGTCGGTCCTTTACAATAAGTTTCTTATACCTCGCTCGCTTCGCTCGCTCGGTCAATTATGTCTGTTACTGTTAGAGTCGGTCCTTTACAATAAGCTTCTTATACCTCTATATTCACAAGTTGTTCGCCGCGAACTTAGACCTCGCGATTATTGTTTTAAAATATCTCAAAAACGGCTGAACCGATTTTGTTGCGCAACTAACTTAAACATTCTATGGATAGTTGCTACACGTATTCTTAATATCATCGAATTTAATTCAACGGTTCGAGAGTTATCGCGGAACAAACATACATACATACATACTTACATACAAACCATGTTGTTTCCGCCCCAACTTGAATTATAGCCCTCGCTCGCTTCGCTCGCTCGGTCAATGAGTAGTTTTACCAGTAGAAAGTATGATTTTATAGTTTCAAAGATTAACGCGTACAAAGAAACAAATAATCAAACTCTTTAGATTTGAAGTTGGGACGAAAACATAGTGTTTGTATGTATGTATGTTTGTTCCGCAATATCTCTCAAACCGTTGAATTAATTTCGATGATATTAAGAATACGTGTAGCAGCTATACATAGAATTTTTAAGTTCGTTTCGCAACAAAATCGGTTCAGCCGTTTTTGAGATATACGCATTTTTGTGATTCTCATATTTTTAAAATAATAATCGCGAGGTCTAAGTTCGCGGCGAACCACTAGTCCTAATCCTAACTAATATTATAAATGCGAAAGTGAGTTTGTTTGTTTGTTGGTTTGTTACCTCTTCACGCTTTATCTACTGAACCAATATTCCTGAAATTTCGCATACACATAGCTGGAAGTACGGAGAAGGACATAGGGTACCTTTCATCCCGGGAAAAAGCACTGTTCCCGTGGGAACTTAACGCGAGCGAAGCCGCGGGCGAAAGCTAGTAATCAATAAATCAAAATCGCCTATTGTGCCATACATTGTGTTTGTACAATAAAGGTTAAATAAATAATTAAATCGATACTTTCTCTAGAGTTGCACCACACCGAGTCCTGAATTATTTATATGGGGTGAATGTACTTTCTGACAAATTTCAGCCCTTATACGAGGTGTTTCCGACGTTGTGTGAAGAAATTGGTCGTACGCATAACGTGTATAGAGCTATACCAGTTACTTTATATGCAAATGGAACGAGGTTTTCAATATATTTCTGTTTATTTCTTTGCATATTTTTACCTGTTTAAATAATTTGGGAAGCCAACAGAATAGAAATCCGATTAGATTCTCAAGCTTTTCTTCAAACGAGTTACCCCTGTCCTATGTGAGCAGCAAATGCGACAAAGTAACATAAATGTCAAAATGAGCGAGTCTTAAATGTCAAATGTATGAACGTGTTTAATTATTCGTGGCCTATGTTGGCGGGGCGTAGGTAAGTAGGTTTTTGCTTATAATATTTCTTTATAGCATAGCATCGCACCGAGCGTTGTTCTGTCGCCAACGCAGGACCGGGGTTTGGGTGGTAAAACGATGAGCAAAATCATTTCACACCAAAATAAATTTAAGAACACAAGATAATGATCTCTGATTCAATTCACTCTGCGGGAGTTTGAAATATTTCGTTCACACTTCCAGCGATGAAATTGCAGACATTTTCGCGCGCTCGGAATTTTAGAATCGCTACCGAGCGGTGCTAGCAAAAAATAAAATTACCCCTTTTTATTTTCACCATCTGGTTATTTCTAAAAGAATTTACATTAAATTATTTTACAGAAAAAGTATCAAATCTCCGTCACGGGGTACACAGTCCCGAAAGTCGTGAGACTCGAAGGCCACGCTTAGCTGAATAGTGGGCTTGTTGATGGAATAGAGATTTAGATAAAGTGACAGGTTTTGCTTGCTTAACAAGAAACCCTAATTTAAAACCCATTTTCTTACAATCGGCACGGGAAGAGAAGCAACTGTGCCAGCTGTTTCTCTTATAATATGCTATTTCTATTCTATATCGCTCGCAGAAAAGTCCCAAGTAGAAATTGTTGTTATGATTTTTAGTCTTAATTCGTGAAAATATATAAAAATATAAAACTTTTAATAGTTATGCTGAAAAGTAGCTGAATATGACCTTTTACCAGTAAGTTATAGAATCGATTTCATTTCTGTAGACAAGTATGTTAACGATAGCTCGTGTCGTAATGTTGGAATATATAAATTGTTTAGTGCGCGAGTGTATAGTTATTTTTGATAATTAAAGTTTGTTAGCACTCTTTTTTCTCTCTTTTCCTATTAAGAGCTTAGATGGGTCATTCTTTCTTATCAATCCACGAGGAAGGCCAGTACCCCAATAGATGATGATGATTGCACAATACCCTGGAAAATGCTGACTAGTTTCAATCTTTTATTTGTAGGTAAAGTCCATTTATTCATAATTGTCCTATCATGTAAACAATCTTACCATGTCTTTTTATGATTTTACAACAATATAAATTAAAATAGATTTCTTAGGAAATTACTTTCGTAGTTAATGTTTTACTTTAGAATGTTTAGGTTTGAACTAATATTTGATTTATTTTCAACAAATTTCAACGAAAAGTACTGTGAAGATTGTTTACATAATAGGACTATTATGAATAAATGGACCATACATTGTACAGGGTTACTGGTAAGTCGACGATTATGCAACATAATGTTTATAAAAAAATAAATTTCATTTCACTGTACTGCCTTATCTGGTCTTTGTTTTATAAGATAAATCTGCCTGTATCCCTAGAGATAATATATCAACATGGAAGCGGTCGTGGGAAGATGTAATGAAACCGCAACAAAGTGTTCCACAGGCGCCGTTGGATGAGGCCATTAACTTTTCTTTGTAGTAAGTAGGTAAAGTCACAGATAATATACTATACATAGAGCCACCATCACGATCCGCACGTGTTGTGCGTATTGCTCTGTGGAAGTAAATTCATGAAAAGGGTTAAAAATGCAATTGAAAGGCAAGGAAGCGAGCACTATTAAAATTAGATCATTAAATCCATCCTAGATCTGGCCAATGGAGAATAATCGACTTATTAGCGTGCGGTGGCTTATTATTAAATTGTACACTTCATATGTCACTATGGCTTGGCCAAAGAAATAATACAGCTCGGCTACTACAACCCGGCGTCCTAGGTAAGAGACAGAATGTTGCGCGGCGCGAGGTGATGCTTTGTTGATGTGACTTTTGAAACGTAACTTTTTCCAACCAAAATCACTGATTTTATAGTATACATTTTTAACACCAGCTTGAAATAGACTGTAAAGTTTGGAAGTTAGTCGATACATTTATCTCAGCCTAAATCCAGAACCGTGAACTAAATAAAGTCCCATCTTCTGAACTTTTAAGTCCAATATCTCGACTTTCAGTCTTCCGAATAGTAGTTACTTGTTCAAGTAAAAAATTCGTGAAAAGTTACGGGGTTGTTACTTTTTTACAAGTTTTGAAAAGAAGCTTAAACGTTTTCGTTACCGCATGTGGCCAATTCTTTTTTCAATCCACCAAATTCGAATTGGCTGATGCGGAGTTTGCGCGTTTATTTGGTTTGAGAAACTTCGGAATTTGGTTTTTGTGACTATTTGTGAAAACTTGTAAATGGCTTTTGTTCTTATTTATTGTTACTATTTTGGTGAAACTGTAGGCTGTAAGTTTTCCGTTAAGATAAAATAAATTAAATAAACATATTTTTTTAATCGATAATCGATTAGGTACCATATATTTTGAAGTGGGCTGCGAAGCAAAGCGATGGGATACTGCTAGTCTATTATACAACAAAAAAAAAGTTTTATACATATTTTTTTGTGTGTTTGAATTATTTATGTACAACAATAGGAAACCTTTTATCCCAGAAATTATAACAAGTGCCACAGGAAAGCAAATTTAACACGAAATGGAGGGTAAAGCTTAGTTATAGCAAAATAGGTCAAGACGAGAGTTTCAATTACAAGCTGGTGGCCAGCGAGCTGCAGTTAGCACATGACTAGTTTTGTACAGCTGACGTCACAGGAGAGATAAGAAAAGGGGGTGTCTCTCTATCTATATCTTAGGTTGCATGTACAAATTGGCCCATATTTGCAGAAAATCCTGAAAATATCCGTCGAACTGATCTTTAAAACTATTTTAGTTTTTGATGTTAATACTATTGGCGCGGCTTGGCAGTAAAATCGCTTCGAATGCCGTGTCGGAAAATGGTGTGATAATCGTGCCTTATACGCCGGGCGTCCCGTAACGGACTTTTTAAATATGAATGCGTTTGACCTTTTATACTTACAAAGTGTATATAATCCTGATCCTAACTAATATTATAAATGCGAAAGCGAGTTTGTTTGTTTGTTGGTTTATTTATTTGTTTGTTTGTTTGTTACCTCTTCACGCTTTATCTACTGAACCAATCTTCCTGAAATTTCGCATACACATAGCTGGAAGTACAGAGAAGGACATAGGGTACCTTTCATTCCGAGAAAAGGCACGGTTCCCGTGGGAAACTCACGCGGGCGAAGCCGCGGGCGAAAGCTAGTCTACTACAAATAATTTCTACAATATTATAAATGCAAAATTGTGTTTGTCCTTCTTTCACGCCAAAACTAATGAAAATGGAATATATTGATGTGTTTTTTTGTGGAAATAAATTACTATTATTGCTTTTATAAATATTATTTTACCTACCTGTTTGTTTCATACTGTGCCATATAGTTATTTAACTTAGGTACTGTTTGTCACTCTATATCATAAGTATCACTTTGCCGAGCACTATAATTAAAAGTTTCAAGCGCCAGAATGGGAAAAAAGCTAAATAAAGCATTTGAAAATCTGAAATTTTAGTAACTCGTGAATAAAAACTGACACCGTACATAGCCAACTTGAATTTAATCCTGTCTATGACTATAAAAAAAAAAAAAACTAAAACGAAAAAAAAAACAAACTAAAATTAAAAACAAACAAAAAATTAACAATCATTAAATAATTTAATTAAGGAATTAATTTTTTTTTTTTTTTTAATTTGAAAATACTTAAACTTTACTAAAGTTTAAGTAAGTTTTTTAAAATTTTGGATATTCTCATAAAGTTACTTATTTCGATGGCTTGACGACCCAAAGAGGATCTTGGACTCAGAAGACTCGAAAGAAGTGGAAAGAAGGAAGGAGTGCAAGCCTTGTATCTCATAAAGTAAAAAAAAATCATTTTAAGTACAATTTCTTTCTACGTCTATGGATCTTCTTGTCCTTTCCCACTTTTATGTGGAGTTGACACAGCGCTTGCCATCTCATTTGATCTCTCTCTCTCTCTTCTGCGGCTCACTTCGTCCATTGCAGGACATAAGCCTTCTCCAATGCACGCCAAGCTTCGTGATCTTTTGCAATCCTTCTCCACAATGGGCCTCCAATTTTGGCGATGTCGTCGCTCTAACGGGCAACTGGTTTGCCCTGCTTTCTTCGCCCCATCCACGGCTGTCAGTCCAGTAATTTTCGGCCCCATCTTCCGTCCTCCCTTCTGCTTATGTGGCCTGCCCATTTCCACTTCAGAGTAGCTACCCTTCTTGCTATATCAGTAACTTCTCATTTGATATTTCCTTTATATCCATGCTCTCCCTGACACAATCCAACCATCTTCTTCGGGTTTTCCTCTATTTCTGACACCTTTGTCTTTATGTTGTGTGTTTCATTATTTAAAGTGAATAATCTCTAATATTCACTTCTGTCCCATCGTAACGCAATTAGCGTTATAATTACAAGGTTTATTTCAGAATCAGGCTGATTTTAATTACACTGCGGGACCTTGTAATTAAAGCTCCTTGTTTATTATCCCTACGTTTTATTACCGAGATGATGTGAATGCCGTGCTTTATATTATAGTTATATGAAGTGACCGCCTACTGCTTTATACATCATCACTATTTTATTTCCTTGTCAAAGGAATAAAGAATTATATCAGATTTGGCTGTAAAACCAAAATAAAAATACGAACTTATTGAACCTATCTCCAAGATAAACAAAAAATCAAAATTCATATATTTGCTTTTAAACACAGTAGAAAAAGTAATACAATAAATTAATAGTGCTAATACCATGTTCTGCTTCAATAATTTCAAGCTAATTTTTGATAGTAATTTCAAATCTAAGTTTCTATCCAAAATAATCAGAAATTAAGATGTAGATAGGTAAAGGTGAATAAAATATATAAATAATCGGATAACGTTAACGACCATACAGGCACAAAGATTTTTTCTGAATGGTCATTCATACATAACAACCGCTGACAATATTTGTGAAAATAAAGTACAAAAAATGTTTGTCCGCGTCGCTGGAATCAACCCAAAAATTGGTTCAAAGCTGTGAAAAATCAACGACCTAGATTAAAATGTAGATAACAGTTAAATATAAATAACAAATCTAAAAATAGAAAGTCTGGGGTACAGCTGTATTTATTTTTCCACTCGATTTCAATTTAATTTAGAAATATTTCGTTCCGCAAACAATTTCATAATGAAGCATTCAATTACTTGGACGGAAATTAATATTTCTTTTGCATTTTCTAAGAATCCATTAAAAGAAAGTAAAAATGTTAAGAGCTGGGAGGCAAAGTAATTAAATATGTACTTCATTTTAAAATGACGTTCGTATTAACTAAGGTAGGTAGTAAAAGTTAGAAGAGTGCTTACTGCAACATTATAAATTGTCAGATTCTTCAAACTGCGCAACGCCGCCAATGCCTGAAAAATCTGACTCACAAAAAACTCAAGATACTATGGAGGTTTTTTCATGTCTGACACATGTGGCCGTTTAAGTAATGTGGCCGTTCGAGAGAAATGGTCGTTCGAATTCAGATTCATCTATTGACAGCAGCCGTATTAAACATACATATTTTCACGCTTGTTGTCCGTGGCCCTTTTGAACTTTAAATATGAGTATTTGTTACATATATTTTTTGTTACAGAGTACCAACACCACGTGGATCAGTGTCCAGTACCGGCAGCTCAACAGGGTCGCGGCTGGCTCGCCTGCTAACGCAAGGAGTGAGGGGCACCCCCGAGGATGTCGCGATGGACACGCCCCGCCGGCTCAGCTGGGAGCGGTATGTACCACAGTGTACCAACGTCATGTGCTCAGTATCCAGTACCGGCAGCTCAACAGGGTCGCGGCTGGCTCGCCTGCTGACGCAAGGAGTGCGGGGCACCCCCGAGGATGTCGCGATGGACACGCCCCGCCGGCTCAGCTGGGAGCGGTATGTACCATTGAGTACCAACACACGTGGCTCAGTGTCGAGTACCGGCAGCTCAACAGGGTCGCGGCTGGCTCGCCTGCTGACGCAAGGAGTGCGGGGCACCCCCGAGGATGTCGCGATGGACACGCCCCGCCGGCTCAGCTGGGAGCGGTATGTACCACAGTGTACCAACGTCATGTGCTCAGTATCCAGTACCGGCAGCTCAACAGGGTCGCCGCTGGCTTGCCTGCTAACGCATGGAGTTAGGGGCACCCCCGAGGATGTCGCGATGGACACGCCCCGCCGGTTCAGCTGGGAGCGGTATGTACCACAGTGTACCAACGTCATGTGCTCAGTATCCAGTACCGGCAGCTCAACAGGGTCGCGGCTGGCTCGCCTGCTGACGCAAGGAGTGCGGGGCACCCCCGAGGTCGTCGCGATGGACACGCCCCGCCGGCTCAGCTGGGAGCGGTATGTACCACAGTGTACCAACGTCATGTGCTCAGTATCCAGTACCGGCAGCTCAACAGGGTCGCCGCTGGCTTGCCTGCTAACGCAAGGAGTTAGGGGCACCCCCGAGGATGTCGCGATGGACACGCCCCGCCGGCTCAGCTGGGAGCGGTATGTACCACAGTGTACCAACGTCATGTGCTCAGTATTAAGTACCGGCAGCTCAACAGGGTCGCCGCTGGCTTGCCTGCTAACGCAAGGAGTTAGGGGCACCCCCGAGGATGTCGCGATGGACACGCCCCGCCGGCTCAGCTGGGAGCGGTATGTACCACAGTGTACCAACGTCATGTGCTCAGTATTAAGTACCGGCAGCTCAACAGGGTCGCAGCTGGCTCGCCTGCTGACGCAAGGAGTGCGGAGCACCCCCGAGGATGTCGCGATGGACACGCCCCGCCGGTTCAGCTGGGAGCGGTATGTACCACAGAGTACTAACACACGTGGCTCAGAATCCGGCGACTCGGACCGCGGTTCCAGTGAGCCTCGGTCCCAGTCACTGCGTATAATTTATATTTTTTAAAAGAACTACACTATGAAGTTAAAATAAAAATTACGTTTAAAAATGTTTAAAAAGATCATCCTCGGCTATTTACAGTGGTTTTAACTAACCAATCCATTTGCTTTGCAGCTATTATGCTATTTACGCTGAACCAATATCGATATAGTGTCAATCGCAATTTAGCCGGGCTTTTGAGGGGAACCCTGATAATCCCGGATAAAACGATTTGCCTAAACTAGGACCTGTGGGGTTTAGTTGAGTAAGTTTCTGTGTCAGATCAACTCTCCAAGGGAGGCTAAATTGGGGTATTTTGGATTGCGCCATTTTTAGGATGATTTTGGGATTAGGTTGTGTAAGCCTTTCTACCTTATCAGCTTTTCTATAATAATGATACTTTTTGCTGCGATTTGTGTAAAATCCAAGAAACTTCTTGATGTTGTCTGATGTATAATTTAGATATTGCATATTTTCCTTGCATACCTTATGAACTAAAATATGGTATTGATGATACTAAATAATATTACAATACAGCTTAGAAAAAATGGCAATGTTAGAATTGGTTGTATATGGGTAGCGGTGATCGCTTACCATCAGGCCTGCTTGCTCGTTTGCCATCCCATACTATAAAAAATAAATAAAACCAAAAAACAGAGATTATTCGACGACGTAAAATAAATAGTCGTAGCAGATCGTAGCATTATCCGTAGCAAGTACCGTAGCGCTTCTACGAGTAGCGTAGCGACCAAAATAAATGAGTTTCATTCGTAGACGTCACCCTTACTCTTGAGGCCTCTTTGTTGTGGCAAATACACTGAGGTCAACTGAGGTGAAATTTATATAAATACACAAATAAAAAATACGGACTGGACACTAATAATAAAAATAAAAATTCTTTATTTGCTACACTCGACATAATATTAAAAAATTGACAATAGTTTTGTTTCTCGAATGTATTTAATCAATGTATAAGAATTTTTTTTAGCGCTAATAGAAGCCTAAAGCCGAAATTATCTAATTGTCTTTTAAAATTTGTATCTGTCTGTATGTTTGTCCGTGTATCACACAAAAACTATTAAATGGAAAATGCGACTTTCACAGTTTTGTATTGCTGAAAGTTTTACGATTTCGCCTTGATACCTTCTTAGAACCTGAGATATTTACAATAACTAAAGTGTACATAATTTTGCCACCCTTACCACGATTCATAATTGTAAGCATAGCTATATTTTTCGTGTAGAGTAGAGCTAATATCTGTCGCGGCCATAGTTGAAAAAAAAAATTCTAAAATATTTTTTTTTTATCTATTTCTATGGTCACGGCAATAACGCAAATTATCTTTGTTATTTTAGGTTTAAAATATTTGTTAGTTTATTAGCCACATCGCAAAAGCAAAATAGAAAGTGCAGTACAAGAAAATGAGAAAAAAGCTAGCTTGGTTAACTTTACAGCATTGTTACACCGCCTTGCATACAAAGAGCACTCGACACGTTTCTAAGGACCCTTTATTAGTTTCTGCCACAGAAATCGGAATAATTAAATCACTAGAAAAACTTTCAGATGACTTTTAATACGACAATAAAAATAGTGTAAAGTGTAAGTATACAACAATACGTAATTGACATTTATTTGAACCCAATTCGATTCGAATTTCAAATTTGAGCGTGTGTGTGACGTGAGCTCCTTCTCTTATCCAGTGTGTTATTACTAACACTATTTTAACTACCATACATGAGTCAGATTGGTCTACAAACTCATGTGGCACAGGATTTGAACCCGAGTCCTACCCGACCTCAGGCGGGTGTCATTACCACTCGACCACCAACGCTCCAGTGTTTAATATAGATCGGCAACAAAATGAGGCATATTGGACACTTCTATGTATCTATTTACAATTCTGTGGTCTCTGCCCACACAATCTCCATAAAAACGTAGATTGAAGAGCTGTGAAGGTCTCCTAGGCATCGCTATTCAGTGCTAAGCGGCGCTTAAACTGACCTTTTGTTTGACTTGTCGTTCCAAAGATCGTTACATGGATGGCATCTTAAAACTGTTTTAGTTTAAAGCTTACTAACGTTTTTGAGGCACGTTAAGTTTATTTTTTTTTATTAAAAGTTTAATGGCGTCATTTCATAACATTTAGAAGATCGTAATTTTACTCGATCACGCCAAATCTACTGGACGGATTTAGATGAAATTTGGTACACAAGTAGAAAAATACCGGGAATAGCACATAGGATACCTTTTATCCTAAATTCCCCCGGGAGCAAAGCCCCGGGGAGTGGGTAGTTTATTATAAATTAACGCTATGAAAACGGAAAATCCCTTATTGCTTATTTTACGCCCACTTTTATCCTGTTCTTACAGATTTTCTACTTTACTTTTGGAATAGGTTATAATCAAAGAATTTATCTATAAAATATTAACAAATAAGCGGACAAAAGACATCTCATTATGAGTCAGATGTTTACCGAGATCCGGACGGTCGTCCGGGAGCGGATACCCGTGTATCCGGTGTCACAGCCGGATAATTGAACCGTGGAAGCGGCAATCGGGATATTTATTATCTTTATATTATTTGGACTAATCTTATATTTTCAAGCACTTCTTAAATTTTATAGAAGTAAACGTATTTAATATTATACTACTAGCTGCGCCCCCGGGCATTGTTTCCGTGGGAATTTCGGTATAAAAAGTACCCAATCCCGGTATTTTCATACCGTTGTACCAAAATTCATCGAAATTCATCACATAGATTTTGCGTTATTGAGTTACAATCATCCAAAGTTTAGCATGAATTAACAATAGGGTTATTCAGATTAGTGAACCCCTACAAAAATGGGACTAACATTTGTGCATGTAAAAAAGGGGGATGATGTCAATTCCATCAACATTTACAAAAATCGGATCATACACTTGACAAGTAATAGAAATATAAAGCTCAAAGGCGCGTTTTCGTTTGATTGAGAGCGACACCGTTCCGAATTACGCGCTCCGCTAAAAATCATATGCCATATAAAGAGCTTTCAATATTTACACAACTGTTCAAAATAGAAGTATGATGTTTTCAACCAACCAGCAGTAAACGTCAAAACGGATACCTCATTATCCGTTTTGATGTTTGTTGCCCATGGTCCGATGACATTCGTTCTTCAATATTTATCTTACATAACTTTTTTGAATTTAAAGCTCATATCCTCTCAGAAAAACAATACCAAATGTTAATTCAAAGCATAAAAGATGCAATGTAATAATATGACAAGTAATAGAAATAGAAAACGCAAACCCTTGTGTGGTTTGATGAAGAGCGACTGGCGCGCTCCGCCGTTTCAAATCACGCGCTCGACTGCCTGCGTGCATTGGAAATCACACACCGCATATTTCATAGGGTTGGCATGTCTCACACTTATCAATCAATCAATATCAATCAAGACTTATAATAAAACTAACTGGTCTGCGTCTGTACTTAAGAGATATTTAAGAAAAAAAAGGGGGTCTTTATAGCCAATTGAAGCCAAAACGATTTTTTTTAATTTTTTTGTCTGTCTTTCTGTCTGTCTGTATGTATGTGTAAAAACTACTAGACGTTTGATGCGGTTTTCACGGTTGTATTGTTGAAGGACTAACATAAATTTGGCGTAGGTTTCATTTTGATACGTCCGCGGGCACAAACTAGTTTCTTTTTAAAATTTAAGATAGGCAGTTCCTAAGTGGGTGAAGGAAGACGTTACTTTATAATAAGCGCTCAAGAACAGAAACTTACCCATTTTATGTTTTTTCTTTATACGTTATACATATTTTCTGTAATGTGTGTAAAGCAACACTACTAAATAAAATTCTAACTTCACGGCCAACCCTATTCGTACATGTTCAGATTCAGAGCAGGAAAACTCAAAACAGATATCTAGTATTATGCCCAGATTGAATTTGGTGTTTCGTCAACTTCGCGGCTCGCTGGGCTGTGTGACGTCACATTGCACGAGAATGAAATGGAGACACGTCATCTGAATACTATTCAATTTACTGGTTTTCGTTTTATCTTGTATATTTCATATTTATTTATACGAGTATAAGAAAACTTGCTATAATGGTAGAAAAATGAGCATATACTACCACATTTGAGGAGTGATGGACTAATAATCATATTAAACATCTAAACTTTTAGTGTTATGTGGAGTTTGCGAATCTGATGGCCACTCTCCAGTAGGGGCGAGGCAGTAGATTTTTTTATTTTTATAATCTGTTTCAACAACATCAGTTACAACATCTTAGTTTAGAACAGCCTTTTAAGCAAAAATATGCCTATGCATAGTTTTTTAATATGATTATTTATTGTATACGAGTATTAAGTACTAGCTTTTGCCCGCGGCGTAAATTTCCCACGGGAACGATGTTGTTTCCCGGTATGAAAGGTAGGTATGTCCTTCTCAGTACTTCTAACTATCTGTATGCGAAATTTCAGGAAGATTTATTCAGCAGATAAAGCGTGAAGAGGTCACAATCAAACAAAAAAAAAAATAAACAAACAAACTTACCTTTGCATTTATAATATTAGTTTGGATAATTTATTATAGGATCACAAATAATTTATAATTATTGATAGAGATGTTTGCACAGAGGTTTATTTCTACACTAAATGAACATCGAATTCAGCTTAAGTTTACTTAACTCAAGGACTTCGGCTTTAAGTTTACGTTGCTTAATTACATTACGCACCCGAGCAAACATCAAATCTTATTTATCACTTCGTATTAGATACTATAGACTTACAATTACGCCAGTATATAAAGTAAGTCTATGTCACATACATAAAAGCGATTCTATGTAGAAATCGGGAATAAAATTAGCATTATAATTATATATTTACGTCTATATGATACCTATACTTACAATTTATTTCACGGTGAGTCTTTTTTTGTTTTTTTTTCTCCTGTACTCCATCGGACTCGGCAAATAAAAACAACACATAAACGAGATTCCACTTGCAATTTTATGCCATTTTGTAGGTTGATGTCATAAACTTAAAATAGGTTTTGTTAATCCTAAGAGAGTTTCGATACCAAGCCAACTCATAAGAATTGCGTTATTAAGTAGTGAATTTGAGTTTTTTACTTTAAATTGCCGATGGAAACAGGAAATTGGGCGAACGAACAGTGAAAATTTTATATTCCCTAAAATATTGGGACCATATGAACAATATTTCAAAGAAAGCTCCCAAAAGTGTCGACATTGAAGTTATCTTCGACCTTTTTCAAAGAGAGTTGTAACATCAATCGACCTTTAAAGTCTAGGCAGAGCTTTTGTACTCGATAATTGCCATATAACAATAGCAACCGTTTAGAACGTCTATATAATAAGAAGTTGTATATATTTTTTTTTTCAGTAAACGCCAAGTTTACATAAAATTACGTAAAGTTTTGCAAAACCAAAATGGGATAAGTCCGCCATTGTGCTTGTATTCTCTAAATATTATGTAAGTTTTTTTTAAATTGTAACATATTATAAACCAACAAAACAACCAACCTGTTCATGCTTTGACTGCAGAATGAATTAAAAAAAAAACATTTTTTCCCGCCATATCTCGTCATACAATTAACATGAAAATGCTTTCAATTCCCGCGAACTAATAACTAAGATAATGCCCTCACGGACTCCTGGCATCCATCAACAGAACAAAAAGGTTTATCTAGGGTCCAAGAGCTCCCGACAAATCACCGTTTTTGGGAAGAGCTATTAGGGTGTCTGTCCATGAAACCAAATACCACACACCATAGACATAGAAAAAAAAAATCATTCTTTAATTAAAAAATTTTTTGCTAGCTCTATGCCACACACAGGCTAGGAAAGTGTCAAGGATCCTATTTTTGAAATGTATGACTCATCAAAAAAACAATAACATTGATGAAAAAGATAATAATTTGTTTCACGGGTTTAGTTCAAAAATTCTATTGGGAGCTATGTTCAAAAATTCTTTGTAAAGCGCCTTATGTAATATGGCATAGACTCTAACAGACTTACTAAGTACTTACCTAAATATGTACTTACCCTATTTTTTCAAAAATTTGAAATTTTATACGAGATGACAGTTCTCCTAAAATCAAATGTCTGGACAAAAAAAAAAGCATAGGTTACATAGTTTTATTATAAAGTTGTCCATTATAACTACAGATTTCCTCGTCAGCTCTAAGTCATAAATAATATTGAATTGTCATTCGATTTGGCATGTCAATTTACGATTCAATCGGAAACAGTAAAGTGGGTCAACCCGAAACTAAATAAAAACTGTTATGTTTTACCCATAGAGCTAGATTTTTTTTTAATTTCACTTAGAGACACAGACAGCTGAGGAAAGTTTATATGTCTATTAAAGAATGTTTTTTTTTTTGTTTTATATCTATGGTTTTACCTGATATCATATGAAACTGCTAGTCTAGTGGACGGTTAGCTTTACGAGTATCGTAATTTCTATGTTTCTTCGCTTGAGTGAATAGCGAAGTACGTAATAAAGTTTATTTCTTATCTTACGATTATTACGCGCAAATGGAAAGTAAGTATATAAAATATAGAGCAAGTTAGTACCAAACAGACGTACTTTGTAATTAAAATTTTACATTGTTTTAAATATAAATCTCTGTGGTTAAACAACGTTGTTCAAAGTCATGGTAAAGACGAATAACATTTCAAGTTTTGCTAATAAACTGAGAAAGTTTAACATTACGGTTACTTCATGATCTATGCTCTACGCGTCTCTGATAATAATTGTTGCTATTACTTGCTAAGAAAATTGCGGTTAAATATTTAGATATTTTTGGGAACACTTCCATCATACGAAAACAGATAGTGTAAAGAAATACCAATTATAATTTTTTACAGATAGACAATAAATTGAAAATCCTATTACTGACGTCTTTTTATATTAGATCTATGGTAAATCCACGTACACCAACTTTTAGCACAGTAATAAGGGAGGGAGGGTTATCATTTACTAGCAGAACCCGCGACTTCGCCCGCGTAAATTATACACAAAAACTTTCCTCACGTCCCAACACGTCCATTGTGACAATCGCATGAAAATCCATTCAGTAATTTTTGAGTTTATCGCGATAATACAGACAGACGTGGCGGGGGACTCTATTTTATAACATGTAAGGATTTAATTTATAAAGCTAATGATGACCTCACCGACCCTGTACGGTTATTTAAGTCAAATTGACCTACGAACTCACGATGCGAACCTGGGACATTCTGAGCAAACACATCTATAATTTACACATTTTAATCTCCGCTCCCCAGAAATTGTGTGTCACCAACATCCGTGGTCTGCTAATCTGGCTAAATGGCGGCTGTTTAGTTTATGTGGTCCGGATATTACCGGCTTATCTCAACAGGGCCAGGTACTCTTTTTAGGACGCAAGTCAGGTCAAATGATATACCTTGAGCCGCTGATCGACTTGAGCAATTTGATCATTAACTTATACAGAATGTTGAGAGTTTTTAGGGTTCCATACCTCAAAAGGCAAAAACGGAAACCATATAAGATAACTTTGTTGTCCGTCTGTCCGTCGCGTATAATAAAATAACATTAAGATAGTTAATGATGACCTCACTGACCCATGTATGATTATATCAGTCACATTGACCTACGAGATACTAGTAGGATTCGAACCTGGGGCATTCTGAACAAACACAAACACATCTGTTATCAATTTACACATTTCAATCTCCGCTCCCCTGAAATTGTGTGTCACCAACGTCCGTGGTCTGCTAATCTAGTTAAATGGCGGCTGTTTAGTTAATGTGGTCCGGATATTACCGGCTTATCTCAACAGGAACAGGTACTCTTTTGTAGGACTTAAGCCAGGTCAAATGTTATACCTTAAGCCGCTGATCGACTTGAGCATTAACTTGTATAACCTTAGCTTCAAGTAATTTTATGACGTCAACGAACTAAAAATCATGAATTTGACGATTTAAAAGTGCTATTTTTAAGCCTATTTAAATAAAAAAATTGACTTTGACTTATAGAATGTTGAGCGTTTTTTTATACAAGACTAGCTTTTCCCCGAGTCTTCGCCCGCGTAAATTTCCCACGGAATTGTGCGTTTTTTCGGTATGAAAGGTATCTCAGTACTTCTGTGTGAATGCGAAACGTCAGGAATATTGGTTCAGTAGATAAAGCGTAAAGAGGTAACAAACAAACAAATAAACAATCAAACTCACTTTCGCATTTATGATATTAGTTAGGATTAGGATTAGTTAGGATTGGTTTGCTCTTGACCACAATCTTGCTCGAGAACAGAGATGACGTCTACGATGTAACGAGCTTACCCAGCTGTAGCTGTGTAGCGTTTGCTGTTTAATTTCGAAACGCAAACCTTTTCACGACTATTCTAGTATTAAATACTCGTAAAAAATTTATCCCACCAAAATATTTTTATGTAAAATGTTGCCAAGACTCGAAAAACTATCATCTCATGTAGAGCCAAGTGTCTAACTCTACACTCCTTTAACTCTACAAGCTCTAAATTCACAAACTCTACAGTTCTACACCTTAAACAAAATCACTGATAAAATGAACCCGCATGCTCGTTTGCCTACTATTCTATAAAAAAAAAATGAATATAATGATAAAAAAATGTTTTTCAATATTTGCATGCCTTGATTAGGAATTTAATACAAGACACTAATTTATATTGCAAGATCTGTAACGTACGGTATTTAGAGAAAATAAATGATTCGAATTCGTTATTACAAGAACTGTTGTACATTATAACAGGAATAATTAATAGTGAATTAATATTTCACCTAACGCCCATGTGACCGTAGCATAACTTGCTACAGTTTCTGAATACTATAGAAAAAATAAAAATACACGGCCTCGCCGGCCGCCGCCATTTTTAATTCATCAGTAGCCGTCGGCCAGATGTCGTTATTGTGCTGATAGCCAGGAGACGAGGGGTCCACTGTCATCGGGTAACAATGAGGGTATGACAATTGTATCTCATTATGTTGTATGGAGCACCACTCGCTGTAAGGAGACTGTAATGGAAATGTCTACTGTACTTAGTCTACCTACCTACTTGGAAAGTAGGTAAAGGAACTTTAGTACATACATATACATACATACATATTATCACGCCTTTTTCCCGTGGGGGTAGGCAGAGACTAGCGATTTCCACCTGCTACGATCCTTACAGATCTCTCTTGCTTCCTCTACACTCATCACTCTCTTCATACATGCTCTCCGGTTATGGGTGCTCCTAATATCTCCCGTTTTAAGGAGGTCTGCAATTTGGTTGGAGTGCGTTCTTCGAGGTCGACCTTAACCTACTCTTCCATTCACCTCTGCATTATAAATACCTTTCGTCAATCTCTTTTCATCCATCCTCTCAACATGCCCAAACCATCTTAATAACTCAACCATCTTAGGAACTTTAGTGTCCTTCATGTATTCACCTGTGGCTAAAAAGGTCCCAGGTTCGTATCGTGCCCGTGCTACATAAGTTTGTATACCAATCTTACTCATGTACCTATGTTAGTTTTCACCGCCCACCACTTGCTTCCGGTGAAGGAAAACATCTTGAGGAAACCTGCACTTTGGTTGATGATTATCAGCTAGTTTGTGAAATGAGGAAGGCAATGGCAAACCACTCCATTAACATTGTCAAGATAGTCGTTGTATGTGATTTATTCCATATAATGACCACGACCCTCAGTCATGAGAAATACGACTAAAGGGGAGGATAGCCATGTCTCCGCTTGCGTTGGTTGGGCGTGAAGGTAAGACCTGCCGTGCAAAGGACCCCTGTTGGTTGAGCAATTGCTCAAACGGAGCGGCCCTCCTCTTTATATCCGTAAGGTTGGTACCGGGAGGACGCTAGAGACTATGTATATCGTTATTGGTTCTGTACTCATTTTCATTCTTAACCTTCCATTTTTGTGAGTCTTTGCCTCTTCTACGAGTTTCTTCCACCTATCGCACTCCTTCGTCACCTTTTTCCAGTTTTTAAATTGGCCCACCTTCTTAAGGCCATGTCGTAGCACACATTTGAAAAAATTGTAATTTTTCATGAAGAAATTTTCCTAATTAGAGTTTAATTACGAAGTGGAAAAATAATACAGGATGTAGATTATAATGTTTATTAAGGTTTTAATCGTGTACTTTTGAATAAAAATACATATTTTCGCCTTAATTAATTCATAAAGGCATCGAAAATTTAGAAAAAAAATCAGCTTTCAAGTCATGGAACTTACAATTTTCAGCGGTAACATATATATATTTTTATATAATTAGTTAATATAAATACTATATTTAAAGTTTTAAACGAGTACTTTTATTTTTAGACTAATATTTTTAAAGATATTTGAGAAATAGTTGCTAAATCGGTACAAAATCTGTTCGATCCTGCCAACGAAAGTAGAACATTGTGTTGTGCAAAAATCTATCTTATTTCAACGCGCACACGGCGCAGTTAAGCGCATATGAATTTTGTTTTTTGCAGCTCAGGTTGGACCTCGTCTTAAGGTCTTCGGCTAGGTGTAAGTTTGTCATTTATTCTTTTCAAAGGTTTTTTTACTACGCAACTGGGTTCGAACCGATGGAGGGAAAAAAGAGGAAGGCCAAAGAGGAGATGCTCCCACTGCTGGGCAAAGCCTCCCATCAGGTCTTTTCCTTCCATTCTCTGTCAAACGCTCTCAAGTCGTCCGCCCATCTCCTCTTTGGCCTTCCTCTTTTTTCCCTCCATCGGTTCGAACCCAGTTGCGTAGTAAAAAAACCTTTGAAAAGAATAAATGACAAACTTACACCTAACCTAAGACCTTAAGACGAGGTCCAACCTGAGCTGCAAAAAACAAAATTCATATGCGCTTAACTGCGCCGTGTGCGCGTTGAAATAAGATAGATTTTTGCACAACACAATGTTCTACTTTCGTTGGCAGGATCGAACAGATTTTGTACCGATTTAGCAACTATTTCTCAAATATCTTTAAAAATATTAGTCTAAAAATAAAAGTGCTCGTTTAAAACTTTAATATAGTATTTATATTAACTAATTATATAAAAATATATATATATACTAGCTGTCGCCCGCGGCTTCGCCCGCGTGAGTTTCGCTTAGATGAAAAATCTCTCTTGGAGCTTTTTATCAGATGTTCCAGATCTTCAATTTTTATACGTCAGCAGAAAATGCTCATCAGGTTGAACGATTTTTGCTAAGGCGCCATTTCCATATATGTTATAGTGTAGCTGGTCTCTTCGAGCTTTTCATCAGATGTTCCAGATCTTCAATTTTTATACGTCGGCAGAAAATGCTCATCAGGTTGAACGATTTTTGTTAAGGCACCATTTCCATATTACTTATAGTTTAGCTGTTCCGTTATGGTTCTTCATCAGGTGTTCCAGTTTTCAAAATGAATTATAGCCTATATGTTGCCCAGGCTTAATAGCTATACAACAAAAAAAGTTTCATTCAAATCCGTCCAGTAGTTTTTGCGTGAAACGCGTACATACATACAGACAGACAGACAGACAGACAGACAGACAGACAGACAGACAGACAGACAGACAGACAAGAAATTCCAAAAATTTTTTTTTGCTTTCTATTGTTCTTTTTAGGTCTCCCTCTATCCATTTCAGTCAAAAATATTAAATGTACAGACAAAATATTTTTACTGTTTTATTATATGTATAGACTAGCTGTCGCCCGCGGCTTCGCCCGCGTGAGTTTCGCTTAGATGAAAAATCTCTCTTGGAGCTTTTCATCAGATGTTCCAGATCTTCAATTTTTATACGTCAGCTGAAAATGCTCATCAGGTTGAACGTTTTTTGCTAAGGCGCCATTTCCATATATGTTATAGTGTAGCTGGTCTCTTGGAGCTTTTCATCAGATGTTCCAGATCTTCAATTTTTATACGTCGGCAGAAAATGCTCATCAGGTTGAACGATTTTTGTTAAGGCACCATTTCCATATTACTTATAGTTTAGCTGTTCCGTTATGGTTCTTCATCAGGTGTTCCAGTTTTCAAAATGAATTATAGCCTATATGTTGCCCAGGCTTAATAGCTATACAACAAAAAAAGTTTCATTCAAATCCGTCCAGTAGTTTTTGCGTGAAACGCGTACATACATACAGACAGACAGACAGACAGACAGACAGACAGACAGACAGACAGACAAGAAATTCCAAAAAAATTTTTTTGCTTTCTATTGTTCTTTTTAGGTCTCCCTCTATCCATTTCAGTCAAAAATATTAAATGTACAGACAAAATATTTTTACTGTTTTATTATATGTATAGATGTTACCGCTGAAAATTGTAAGTTCCATGACTTGAAAGCTGAAATTTTTTCTAAATTTTCGATGCCTTTATGAATTAATTAAGGCGAAAATATGTATTTTTATTCAAAAGTACACGATTAAAACCTTAATAAACATTATAATCTACATCCTGTATTATTTTTCCACTTCGTAATTAAACTCTAATTAGGAAAATTTCTTCATGCAAAATTACAATTTTTTCAAATGTGTGCTACGACATGGCCTTAAGAAGGTGGGCCAATTTAAAAACTGGAAAAAGGTGACGAAGGAGTGCGATAGGTGGAAGAAACTCGTAGAAGAGGCAAAGACTCACAAAAATGGAAGGTTAAGAATGAAAGTGAGTACAGAACCAATAACGATATACATAGTCTCTAGCGTCCTCCTGGTACCAACCTTACGGATATAAAGAGGAGGGCCGCTCCTTTTGAGCAATTGCTCAACCAACAGGGGTCCTTTGCACGGCAGGTCTTACCTCCATGCCCAACCAACGCAAGCGGAGACATGGCACTTCTCCCCATTTAGTCGTATTCCTCATGACTGAGGGTAGTGGTCATTATATGGAATGAAACATATACAACGACTATCTTGGCAATGTTAATGGAGTGGTTTGCCATTGCCTTCTCTATTTCACAAACTAGCTGATAATCATCAACCAAAGTGCAAGTTTCCTCACGATGTTTTCCTTCACCGGAAGGAAGTGGTGGTTGGTGAAAACTAACTAAACTGTACCTACATGAGTAAGATTGGTATACAAACTCCCATTTTCACACTCCCACTCACACTTCAACACTCCCAGGTTCGTATCCTGCCCGTGCTACAGATAGCACGGGCAGGATACGAACCTGGGACCTTTGTAACCACAGGCGGGCGCCTTACCACTCAGCCACCACCGCTTCAACATGGCACTCATAAAGGTGAATACCTGAAGGACACTAAAGTTCCTAAGATGTTGAGTTATTAAGATGGTTTGGGCATGTTGAGAGGATGGATGAAAAGAGATTGACGAAAGGTATTTATAATGCAGAGGTGAATGGAAGAGTAGATCAAGGTCGACCTCGAAGAACGCACTCCAACCAAATTGCGGACCTCCTTAAAACGGGAGATATTAGGAGCACCCATAACCGGAGAGCATGTATGAAGAGAGTGATGAGTGTAGAGGAAGCAAGAGAGATCTGTAAGGGGAAAAAGGCGTGATAATATGTATGTATGTATATGTATGTACTAAAGTTCCTTTACCTACTTCCCAAGTAGGTAGGTAGACTAAGTACAGTAGACATTTCCATTACAGTCTCCTTACAGCGAGTGGTGCTCCATACAACATAATGAGATACAATTGTCATACCTTCATTGTTACCCGATGACAGTGGACCCCTCGTCTCCTGGCTATCAGCACAATAACGACATCTGGCCGATGCACACTGGGGCAAGGTACTCCTAAAGTTGGCATTAAATAAGTTTTCTAGCCAAATTGCTTCTGTGGTTATTTAATTCAAATAAGATAGTTTCTAGACGATAAAGTATCCTTTTATAGACAAATATACGTGTTCGTATATAGATTTTTATATTAAATAAATATTTATTTAAAAAAAATAACGTTAATAATCATGTACAATTTATTGAAATAATATAGGAACTCATTTTAAACATATGACAACCCATCATCATCATCATGATCTTCATCATTATCATCCTCATCATTAATTTGTGTTTCTTTCTTATGTCATAATTTTAACGAGATGGATTATTTTTAATAATTTTAATTTCTTTTGGAAGATTCTGGGGATTTATTTCCAAAATTTTCGTTTATTTGAAATAAAGGGACCTGAAGAACAAATTAAAAAATTTAAAAATGTCTGTTGGATTTCTCACAATTAAATTAAATTAATTTATTTGCTGCAAATGGAGCAGCTATTCTTGTCTCGGCTACATTTACTTGAATTATGCTCCCTACATCTCTTAAAGTCTATGTTCCTAGCCTTTTGAGACTCTTCCATTAATTGTTCTATAGGCTTTTGCCTAAAAAGTACTGAGGATATAAATCTGGTCCATGAATCAAGTATTTGAGCAATGTTGGTGGCATGTTGTACCACGGGAACAGGAACTTGAAGATAGTAAACGAAAAAGATGTGTCAAGCTACTCCTAGTTAATTTTTTAAATTTATCATCTATTTTTCACGTTTTCAACCAGAGCTTGTTACATGTACCAAATCCTCCATATAAACTCCCAGAAAGTACCGGTACTTTCCGGTAGTTTATATGAGAATTTAGTACCGGTAGCAACCGGTAACATACCCTGCTATCAACCATGTTGACCTATATTCAAATTTGAAAGCAAACTTTTGATTCAAATTAGTAATGTTTTTTTGACACAAATTTTACGTTTTTACAGCTTAAAAACCAAAAAATCAAATTGTTTTTATTATTTTTTTCTTCCAAGAATCGCATTACAGTAATGAGTTCATTTCATAAAATAAAAAATGTATTTGAACTCGTTCTTAAAACAAAATAAGTGATTTTGTATAATGGAAATAAAATAGTAAAGTTACAAAAACCGCAATTATTCCAAAAGGAGCAAAAATGAGTACAGTTTTTTT
The DNA here is from genome assembly GCA_018467065.1 of Ephestia elutella. Classification (NCBI taxonomy): domain Eukaryota; kingdom Metazoa; phylum Arthropoda; class Insecta; order Lepidoptera; family Pyralidae; genus Ephestia; species Ephestia elutella. The sequence continues at coordinate 5,121,242 of CM031580.1, read as the reverse complement.
GTAGTTTCAAGATGATGATATTGCATGGGTAATGTCTAAAAGAAAATTGAATCGGGATTCACTGGATAACACAACTAAAACCTTAGCTATTTTAGAATTTCGTGAAAATTTTAGTATAACAAATATATTAATTGGTTTGATACATTTACTGTACCCTAAAACTAAATTAAATGTTGCTTAAATATCGTCACATACCTGAGCTTGAAGGTTCCATAGCTATATCACAATTTTTTTCTAAAATAACCCCAAGAAATTACAATAGAAACACACGCAATTAAGTTAACAATCAGACGCAATGTCACAACTACTAACAAAAGATAATTATAACGGGAGTCTGTGGAAGTTAACAGTCGAGTTGATAGTGTCAAATGATGCATAGGTCCCTGCAGGGCTAACATGCGCGCCACGACATAATTTTGTCGTGGCATTTTGTCGATATGAGACGACATATCTCTATATGTCTACAGTCGCTAACATGGCAGCACAGTCAAATCATGTCCTTCTGTCAAATGAAGACTTCGTGACAATTTGTCTTCAAACCCTAACATGCGCGCCAAATTAAATCGATTTTTGAAATGTTTTGATGCATTATACATGATAAGTTTGTCGTCAAATATTTTTTCGACGACAAGCGACGAGAAAAAATTGTACTCGAATCGTGCGGGATATCTGGATACCTACTAATTAAAGTTGTTGATTGTGATTTTTTTTTATTCAAGATGGCCAATATATTTTATGTAAATCTATATATATAAAAGAACAAGGGTGATTGGTAAATCAACGCCCAGCCTAAACCAGAAAAACTATAAACTTGAAATTTGGACCGAAGTTTTATGTTAATACGTAGTGCTCAGATAAGAAAGGATTTTTCAAAATTAGACCCCTAAGGGGTTGAAATTGAGGGCAAAGATTGTATGAAAAAAAATTGAAATCTTCACTGATTTACTTGAAACTTGGCAAGAATGCTTCTCAATAAAAATAACCAATGCCGTGTTTCAGCGTTTTTTGAAATTCAACCTCTAAAGGGGTAAAAAAAGGGGAGGTAAACTAATTTATCATCACAAAACCGAAACTATAAAAGCTATAAACGTGAAATTTGGTTAGTGTCTTCATTATACAATATACTGCCCACATAAGAAAGGGTTGTTCACAATTTCAACCCTTACAGTCCAAAAAAAGGGTGAATTTGCGTACCTTTAGACAAATCCCATTTGAAATTTCGCCAGTCACAAGCAATGTTCGTTGGTCTATCGGTAAAGGCCGCGGATTATTATTTAAGTACAGGGTTCGAATCCTGCCAGATGTGACTTTTTTTTTCCAATTTTTTTTTTCGTTTTGTATTAATTTTTTAGAATTCTATATTTTTTTAAATATTTTAGTAAAGAAATATTTCAAGAAAGTAGCTGGAAGTAGCTGGATCGAATCCTGCCACTAACAATAATTTTCTGTTTTCATTTTTTATTTGTTTTCTAGAATTATTTTCTTACTTTTTTTTTAATTTTGAAAAGAAACGAATAAATTCATTTGCAAATTTTCCGGTCATCTACTGATTGTGACAAGAAAAATATCCAATAGATGGCGTTGATAAAATGAGAAATGTAAGCTGAAATTATTTCTCAATATTTTCAATAGATGGCGCTGCGCCATTTTGGTGATTTCTACTTCGCGCTTATTTAACAGCATAAAGGGGTCGTGGGTATAATAATAAAACAGTAAAGATATTTTGTCTGTACAGTACATTTAGTATTTTTGACTGAAATGGATAGAGGGACACTTAAAAAGAATAACAGAAAGCAAAAACATTTTTTGAAATTTTTTGTCTGTCTGTCTGTCTGTCCGTCTGTATATGTATGTACGCGTTTCACGCAATATCTGCTAGACGGATTTGAATGAAACTTTTTTTGTTGTATAGCTATTAAGCCTGGGCAACATATAGGCTATAAGTGATTTTGAAAACTGGAACACCTGATGAAGAACCTTAACAGAACAGCTAAACTATAAGAAATATGGAAATGGTACCTTTGAAAAAGTTTATCAATCTGACGAGCATTTTCTGTTGACGTATAAAAATCGAAGATCAGGATCATCTGATGAAGAATTCCAAGGGACCAGCTACACTATTACATATATGGAAATGGCGCCTTAGCAAAAGTCGTTTAACCTGATGAGCATTTTCTGCTGACGTATAAAAATTTAAGTTTATGCAACATCTGATGAAGAACTCCAAGAGACCAGCTACTCTATAAAAAATGGAAATGGGGCCTTAGCAAAAGTCGTTCAACCTGATGAGCATTTTCTACTGACGTATATTTATACGTCAGTAGAAACACGAAGACAGGACACGGGATAGGATAAAGAGGGACTCGGGGTGGGAGTGGTGGTACACGGGAAATTGTAGATAACGAGCAGATGAAGATCGTTTATAGTTTATTGAATGAAATATCACTTTTGATTCATTTTAACACCGCGACTGTACTACGAGTACACCTAATATATTCCCGCGGGACACGGGATAACCAAATAGCTGAAATTTTGAGTACTGGAGTTTAGGTTACTACAGTTTGGAACACAAAAAGATTTTTCATCTAAGGAAACTCACGCGGGCGAAGCCGCGGGCAGCAGCTAGTACATCTATAGGCGCGGCTAGACAGTAAAATCGACTCGAATGCCGTGACAGAAAATAGCGTGAACGTCGTGCCAGGATGCTAAGATGTTATACATCTGCCTGGCATCCCGTGAAGGCCAATTTTTCGGGATGAGGTTTACAAAAATAATATTTTTGGATCCAAGATGGCGGACATTTTTTTTTTTTTTTATTTTACAATATGGATATCGTTTTACAGGTTTTTGGGGACGCTGATGACGAAAATAATATTTATTTTGAGATCCAAGATGGCGGACAACTTTTTTTTTAAATATTACATATGGGTATCGTTTTATAGGTTTTTGGGGACGCTGATGACGAAAATAACATATATTTTGAGATCCAAGATGGCGGACAATTTTTTTTTTAAATTTAACATATGGGTATCCTTTTATAGGTTTTGGGGACGCTGATGACGAAAATAATCAGCGTCCCCAAAAACCTATAAAACAATACCCATTTGTTAAATTTAAAGAAAAAAATTGTCCGCCATCTTGGATTTCTAAATAAATTTTATTTTCGTCATTAGCGTCCCCAAAAACCTATAAAAAGGATACCCATATGTTAAATTTAAAGAAAAAATTGTCCGCCATCTTGGATTTCTAAATAAATGTTTTTAACGATACCTACCTATTTATTATAAAAAAAATGTCGGCCATCTTGGATCCAAAAATAAAAAGTAAAATGTAGTATATCATCTAAGTAGCTTTGTTGGATTGGAGGGTCTGCCTAATCGGCGTCGCTCCGCACAAGTTTTTTTAAAACATACAACCCTTAAATTAGTACCGCACTGCCATACTAAATCGAAAATGAAATTAGTATGGCCGTGCGGTACGCCCCCCTCCGTCCCTCGCCCCTCAAACCCCCCACGATTGCCCGCGTAAAGGCATTCGATGACTGACTGTATCAACCATATAGGTAGGTTGTGCTATTTTACAAAAAACTTGACGTATCGAGAAGAGAAAGCCAAGTCACGTCGAGATAGCTCTCTTTCGTGGCGCGCATGTTACGGTAAACGACAAAATTGTCGAATTCGACAAATTATGTCATGTCGTCTTAGAGATATGTCGTGACGCGCATGTTAGCCCTGCAGGTTTATTAAAAGGCTATAGTGGGTAGTTGGAAAAACGCGTTTCACATTTCGCATTTTCTGCCACTTATGAGGGTACCTTGCCCCACCGTGCGATGGAGGGAAAAAAGAGGAAGGCCAAAGAGGAGATGGGCGGACGACTTGAGAGCGTTTGACAGAGAATGGAAGGAAAAGACCTGAGGGGAGGCTTTGCCCAGCAGTGCGACATAAATAGCTAGAGAAAAAAACGTTTTGTGTTCTTACCATGTGGGGGGTTAGCCCTACGACAAATCCTTCTCCTTTATCCGGACTGAGAACCGGTAGCACTACATTGCAACACAGACGAATTGGACTGTATGATATCATTATTTATGAGAAAGGTTATAGTATAGGCAAGAAGGTCCAAATTCTTCGGGAGCGATGCGACGGCAAATAGCTAGTCTAATAAAAAAAGTTCAACTTTTGCAAGTTCGTGACCAAGAGGAATTTTGTTTTCAATGTTCGTAATTTAGGGAAAAGTTATATATATTTCGGATTATAAAATAAATCTTCTTAAATCCGCATAAAACGAAAGTTTGATTTCTTGAAAGGTTTGGCATTCTTTGGATTTGCTGGTAACTTAAGAAGTTTTTACTTCGATTAAAATGCTAATGCGATGGTCGACACCGCGACGCCGACGATATAATTAAAGAGAGTACAGAATTGAGCGCATTTTTAAATTAATAAATATGTGTAATATATGAACAACATTCAATGGATTTTTACTCCCAAGCAGGTGATATATATATATATATATATTGAGGTGACCTAGTAGATTCCAAAATTTAAATTACAACAATGGAAACGTAAATCATTTATTATTTTAGTCATCATTTTTAGTTGTTCTACTAGGTCTTCTAGTCTCAATATAAATTAAACACAACCCGTCTAGGGGAGTCCTTTTATTTTATACTGATTTTACAACTTTTCCTTAGTATTATTAACAGATAATGCACACAAATTAGCTTCCTTTATTCATCTTTCACGAACTGTATTATTTAAGTACAAAATGGTTAGGAAAAGCAATCTTTATTTTTTTTAAATTGGTTCAAAATTTTATAAAAATCTATTTAGTATCAATCAAGGCGTAAAAGCGTAATAAATAAAATGTATTTTTTCTTTTTACAATTATGTAAGAGTATGTACTGGGAGACCAAGAACGAGATGGTCTGATGATTTAAAGGTACTCAATAAGAACTGGAGGGAAAGACAAAGGACAAGGATGAGTGGAGAGAATTAGGGGAGGCTTTTGCCCAGCAGTAGTACATAAATAGCTAGAAAAAATGTTCAGGGTATAAATAGGTTACACTTTTTGTTCTTTTCTTATTCGATATCGGCGCGACGCCCGGCGCCTCATGAGGACGTAATATTAACTAATACTTTAAGTACCTATAATAATCTTACAGCTGATTGCACTTTTAATACCGTTGCTGAACAATAAAAAACCTTATTATAGTTTAAAGGAAGAATTATGTCAATTGTACATGTGCTTACGATTTTTCGGAGTTTATATTCAAAGTAATCATGTATGAATGATATATGAATGGATATATTTATTGAATTTTTTTTCAAAAAGTAACTTGGGTATAATTTTTCGTCGGTTTCAACACTACCCTCATGAGTATTTTATACAAAAACATTTTTTTCGAATCATCTAGTAGTTCCAAGGCTTGGTATAAATTAACTAGTATCAATGGAGTATATTATAAATAAACAAATAAATATTTCTCATCTCCAGACGCGAGTCGGCCGGCCAACTGCCGCGGTCGGCCAGCATCGATTCCATGATGGAAGCTGCCATCTCCGCGAGACACTCTGAACCCTGCCAGTCCACCACTCTTCAACTGCCCAGGGCCGACAGGGCCTTCAGCCTTGCGTCCCCAGTGGTGGGCAGAAGGGCCAAGTCGCAGAGAGGCCTAGCTGGTAAGTGGGCTACTAAAACCCTGTCAGTCTACCACTCTCCAACTACCTAGGGCCGACAGGGCCATCAGACTCGCATCCCCAGTGGTGGGCTCCTGCCCGGGCCAAGTCGCAGAGAGGCCTAGCTGGTAAGTCAATAAAACAATATTTATGTTTTCAATCTTAAAACTAGGTGTTGAACTGTGTTGAAGTCTCCATAAATATACTCGTACACTCTATACTCTCTCGTATACTCTAGTCTAAATCAGTGATAACACTACTTACCTTTCTTGGTTTATCACGGTGAACCGTTTATTCGGTTTTTTGTTATCACATTCCAGTTATTAGCATGAATGAATTTTTTGCAGAGGGAAATTACAATTACAAGCTATTATCTTCTTCCTTCATAATAATTATTATTTTTTAGTTTTATAAGGGGGACGGCGCGTACGCAGTCCCCACTACCAAAAATTACGCATCCGAGTTATCCACATTAGGGATAATCGCAGGGGTCAACCCGTCCGCAGTGCAATGGACAGGCCTCGCCCTGGAGGAACCGCCTTATTGATCACGGTGTCCCCTATGCCAGGTAAGTATGCTTTCTTAGAATAACCCCGGGAAGGTCGTTATGCGCGAAAACACATCCATAGCGACTTTTACTTTTACAAGTAGTGACATCTAGTAGCATGACAATGGAAACAACAAGTTTACAATAAGCGTTCTTGTCATCATCGCTACACAAAAGATAAGAACCAGTTCCAAGGTAAACTTAAAAAAATGTTTTGTTATTTTTTCGCTTCAAGAATCCGTATTGACATTATGTATAGAAATAGATATGAAAGTGTGTTTGTCTTTTTCAAAACGGATCAAAAGATAGATGTAATTTTAATGTAGAGTTAGTTATAGATATAGATAAGCTACTTTTTGATACGGGTGGAGCCGCGTGCTGTATATTCTTCTTCTTTTCCTATATCCCCCCGTCGGGGCAAAGGGCAGACACAAAGTTTTTCCATCGCGATCTGTCTGACGCGGCACTTTTTATTTCACTCCAGGTAAGACCCAATGATTTTGCTTCCGCCAGGACAGTACGGCGCCATGTCTGTTTGGGACGGCCCCGCTTGCGTTTGCCTTGCGGGTTCCAATCCAAGGCCCGTCGTGGAATATGGTCGTAGGGACGGCGGAGTGTGTGGCCAATCCATTGCCATTTGCGACGCTTGGTTTGGATGTCTATGGGGTCTTCGTGGCACAGACTCCACAAATCCTCATTAGAAATAACCTCCGGCCAGAAGATTCTCAATACCTATGTATCGCAGGCAGCGATTAACAAAAATCTGGAGCTGATGTGTCAGGTCTTTTAGCACCTTCCATGTCTCACATCCGTATAGCAGTACCGATTTCACGTTTGAATTAAAGATTTTTAGTTTCACTCTATTGGAGAGGTATTTTGCCTGCCATACGGGACGCAGACTCGCAAAGGCACCTTTCGTCTTATCAATTCTGGCGGCGACATCAAGATCTGTTCCTCCCGCATCCGACACAATACTCGCCCAAGGTAGTTAAATTCGGGAACTCTCTGCACCTCTTCGCCGTTGACATAAAGTGGGGTGTTGTCACGTCCACCTGTCCGCATGTCTCGAGTCTTGTGGACATTTATTTTCAGCCCAACACCTGCAGCCTCCCTCTGCAGATCATACAGCTTACTTTGCATGTCTACACGTCGATGACTTAGCAAGCACAGATCATCCGCGTAGTCCAGGTCTTGGAGATGGTCAGTTGGACCCCATTCTATGCTGTATATTAGTACTATAATATTTATAATACATACCCAATAAGAACAGCAAAGACAAAGCATGTTATGTAGTGCTTTTTTTTTGTTTTATTAGTAACATAGAGCAACACGGACTCCTTGCCGCGCGCGGAAGCGCACTTGTTGCTCGAAGATTAGTAACAATTAAGAGTTATACTCCGTACAATATAGGTTGAGTCTTATAACATCTGTCAAATAGTAGTAGGTATTAAAATAGTACATCTGTCTCTGTTGCTCTCATTTCAAATGTATTGGTTCATCCTGCTGTCATAGGACTCATCGTATATTGTACGAAGTATATAAGTAATTCTGAAATAATTTGCTTTATAGTCAGAATCATAGAGTTATTTATTCTGTATCAGAATATGTACGAAGAAGGTATTTATTCCAATTATTTTTTTGTTTTATAAGTATATCAATAAAGTTCATAATACTTGTCGTAGTATGACATGACGGTTTATTTTTACAAATAGTGACATCTAGTGGCGTAATTTTGTCCTAGCTTTGTTTCATAAATATTGAAATTATTCTTATTTTACGTAAATATTTAATGCAATTCAAAAAGTTAAACTAATATTCAAAATATAAAATTTACTCTTATTTACTATACATATTACTCATATATTCACTACTATATTTACTACAAATAAATAATTAGTAAAATAGAAAGGAATAAATATATTCTCAAATTTATGGTCTAACTTCCCGTGGCTGGATGGATGATATAACGGAGACGATGGTCTTTCGACAAGTAAAAATTAAATAAAAGGTCTGTTTATCTTTTTTAAGGAGATGTCGAAAGGTTTGTTGAACTTGATTCTACCCGCCGCAATGACACACTAGATGTCACTACTTGTAAAAGTAGAAGTCGCTATGGTTGTGTTTTCGCGCAGAACGACCCTCCCGGGGTAATTCTAACAAAGCATACTTACCTGGCATAGGGGACACCGTGATCAACAAGGCGGTTCCCCCAGGGCGAGGCCTGTCCATTGCACTGCGGACGGGTTGACCCCTGCGATTATCCCTAATGTGGATAACTCGGATGCGTAATTTTTGGTAGTGGGGACTGCGTACGCGCCGTCCCCCTTATAAGCACAAAAATGGAAGTCATATGTGAAGTTTTCTAAAATTTAGTCTACACAAATAAAATTTTTCTCTCTCTCCGTCACTACTCACCTGCGGGAGCAGTTATTTATTGGGGCGAAATGCATACCTAATTTTTGTTCTTTACATTAATTATAATAACCTTAAACAAAAAACTTATTGGTGCATTTTTATCATACAATTAGTACCTAAGAAAGGGACTAAAACTAAAGTAATCCTAACTAATATTATAAATGCGAAAGTGAATTTGTTTGTTTATTACCTATTCACGCTTTATGTACTGAACCAATCTTCCTGAAATTTCGCATACACGTAGTTAGAAGGACATAGCCCATCTTAAATCCCGGGAAAAAGCACTATTCATGAGGGCAAAAGCTAGATACATATAAAAGTCAATACCGCATTTTAAAACTGCCGTTGATTTTGCTCTCATCTCTGGATATCAGTTTTAGACGTGAAAACTGTTTCACATAAAAAATGTACGCAAAAGTGGATCGTAGAAAATCGAAGTACATTGATTGATAGGCATTGGCAAGTATTGGCCGAACCGACACGGAGCCGTCGACAGATTGCAAAAACGAACAAAAATCTACCACGATCAAACAAGCGTACGATTCTCGCCTAGCGCCCGTTAAAAGAATTTCCCGTCAATACTATTCCGATGGTTTTAGTGTTTTATTTTTTATTATTGGATTTTGGAGTGTAAACTAAATCTAAACGTGTCTTTGACCTGGTGACATTTTTTGCAAGTTATTCCAACTTTTGAACAAGGTTAAAATACATTTTTGAAATAGGTTCAGTCGTTCCAAAGATTACCCTCTTACAAACAATGTAGTATCAGCATCTATAATGTAATGTTAAAGTAAGTTTATCTATAATTATGTAGGTAGTAAGTAATTGTACTACTTTCGGTCTTCATACGTTTTTCTTGTCTTTTCTTTAATTGTTTTTGTGCCCCTTGCTCATTTACACTCTCTCCAAAATGATATATTTTCTCTCTGCATCATCTCTTGGTTGACTGGTAGAAAAAGCCTCCGGCTTTAAGTTCGCCATTTACATGTTTCTTGTAAATAAAAAAAATACACAAATTTACAAACGTACTAACACTTCCTCTTTATAATATTAGTATGATAATATGATGAACTAGCTGTCGCCCGCGGCTTCGCCCGCGTGAGTTTCGCTTAGATGAAAAATCTCTCTTGGAGCTTTTTATCAAATGTTCCAGATCTTCAATTTTTATATGTCATCAGAAAATGCTCATCAGGTTGAACGACTTTTGTTAAGGCACCATGTCCATATTTCTTATAGTTTAGCTGTTCTGTTAAGGTTCTTCATCAGGTGTTCCAGTTTTCAAAATAAATTATAGCCTAAATGTTGCCCAGGCTTAATAGCTATACAACAAAAAAAGTTTCATTCAAATCGGTTCAGTTCTTTCGGAGGTTAGCGGATCATACATACAGACAAAAAATTAAAAAAAATAAATGTTGCTTTCTATTATTCTTTTTAAGTGTCCCTCTATCCATTTCAGTCAAAAATACAAAATGTACAGACAAAATATTTTTACTGTCTTATTATATGTATAGATGTATTTTGACCAATATTGACTACGGACCCACTGTGCTAGCAAATACTACTGTGTAAAATATGATTAACACAATGATCTACGGCCAACTTCTCAGAACAGAACTATAGAACTGTTTTGTGCTTGGCGGGTCCTAAACTAACTTAGTTACAACTTGGAATTTACTCGGTTCAAACCTAGTCCAAATTCCTAGTTTGATTAGATGCAATTACAATTCAACTCAAGCTCGGTATAAATTGACTTGAGGGTGCATGTTGAAATATTTATTAATTAAATAAAGATAATTTTATGTACTGAAGAACGTAGGTATCTATTCTATATTTTAAGGCAATTTTGCAACTTATACAGGACAAATTTTAAATGCAAAAAAAATTATACACGAAAGACACAACGTTCAAACCGAAAACTAAACTATTATATAACACTCACACGAATCTAATGCCTTTCTAATTTAATTTGATTCCTTTTAAGATATTTTCAATGAAAATATTATTCATGAAATATGCAAAATTAACCCTGCATTTTAGCAAACAAGAGCTACCACAGACAAAAAGAAAAAAAATAAGCTCTTGTCTTTGACATGATAATAAGGCCACAGTGGGCGGGACTTGCTTTGCATCGGTACAAAGTTGTGTTATCTGTGTAATTCTTTATTCAGAGGCTGTTCAACGGTTCGGAAAATTTAAATAAATTAAACTGAAATAAGAAAGTGAACCATAAAGCTAATATATGAGGCATAACCATAGACATAGAACAATATTTTCATTCTTTAATAGACTTACAAACTTTATGGGCATAACCTTACATTTCATTATATTTCATGGATGGTTTCTTTATAATAAAGTTTTTATATTTTAAAATACAAAAACATTCTTATTCCTATTAAAAGTTATGCTCTTAACGGTAAATTACGTGAAACGTAACACATGAAATGGGTTTTATGATATTTTACTTCAGAGGAAGCAAGTGGTGGACTTTGAAAAGTACCATACATGGGTCAAATTAGTATGCAAACTAAGGTACGAATCGGATTCGAGCTTGGGACCTTTCAACTACAAGCGGTTGACTGGAAGAGGTCTCTTCATGGGATAAGTCCGCCGTTGCCATATCTTCTATATATATATATATATATATATATATATTGAGAATAATATATATTAGTACGTGCAGTTATGTAATGCTACGTAGTACTAATATTAATTCTGTGGTAATGCTCCCATACATAACCTTTAAATTTTTCATTAAGCTATGAGCTTCATGTTATATGTTCCATGAGCGATTCTAAGCATTTTGAGCCAGGGGGGCAAAAAGAATCATGCGGCTACTAGCGGCTGGGGGCCCACAAAGGTGACCGCCACCCGTCAACTTTTAAAAAAAATCTGTTCTTGTCCATGTGGCTACTAGGGCAACTTTGGTATCATTTTCGTATAAACCGAAGACGTAGAATACATTTTTGATATTAATTATTTACAATTTTATAGTAATTTTACGAGAAAAACGTAAAAGTGTGAAAATTTTGGTTGAAGATTTTTGCCTTGAGAGCTTATAATTTTTGTATCTCTCTCAGCCTAATGACGTCCACTGCTGGACAAAGGCCTCCCCCAAGGATTTTATCCATGGGGGGTTTTGCCGTAATCGCCACGCTTGGCAGGCGGGTTGGCGATCGCAGTGTGATGGCATAGTACGCGGAAAGATGCTGCTGCCCATCCTCCGGTGTTTTAAATCCCTTAGTCGCCTCTTACGACACCCACGGGAAGAGATGGGTTGGTGCTATTCTAGGGCCACACCACAGGCCACAATTATTTGTTTATTGTTGTATAGTGACAATAAATATCAAACAAAAAATACTGTAATAAAGAGCATTTCATGCAGATTTTAAAAATATAAACGTTTTAATATCCATCTATACAAAAATATAGAGAAGAAAATTGACAACCGCAGCGCGTACCCGCTCAGCTGGACTCGCGCTATACGTCGCGTCAGGCGCAGCGATTTATCTTACAAAATGGTCTTTGTAGTAGACATGTACTTTTGGAGTATGTTTTGAAACTTCTCATAGGTGTTTCCTGGATCAAACCAAGCATTTTAAGCCCGATTACTCTGTGGTACGACCCTTTTGGGCCAGTGGGATCCGAGCAGGAAGTATGCACCGTACGCTTCAATAAAAATAATAAATCCAACTGATCCAGTTTGAGTATTATATCGTGTTCGTATAATTTTTTTCATATATCAAGGACCATTATTGCAACATTTCATAAAAAAATCCATATTTTTGTTAAAAAATTAAAAAACATAAATATCAATTTTCGGTTTAAAGTGCTACAACTTTTTATAATATGGGTAAATCACAATAAAAAAATTTAAGTAATATGAATATTCATTCTAGATTATGAAAATATTAAGTTTGGATAACCTTAGGTAGAATTTCCATTATAAAAAAAATATTAAATCCCACGCGGCGTCGATGAGTCAATGAGTTCTTCCCAGTAAGTCCTCGTAACCGCTCCTTTTATTTAATCTAATTATTGCAATAATAATATTTATATTTTTAAGAACTATTTTACTTTAATAGAAATAACAAATGTTGAATAAATAACGAAAATATATTCATGGTGACGATATGAAGATTTTCGAATAGATTGTTATTCTTTCACGCAAAATTTTCATGAAATATAGTATACTAATTACACTAATACATATTAAAAAGTACATTATAAGAGGAAAGATTTCGTATTATGACTAGTAGACTCAAAAAGAGTTAGTTAGTAGACTCAAAATCTACTAAGCCGATTCCAAAAAAAAATCTATCTTTGGAAACGTACCTACGTTGTCGCTGAGTAACATAGGCTATTTATGTATCACGGATGAAGCCGGGGTGGACCGCTAGTAGATTACATCTTGAATTAACTTAATACAATACTTTTATCCCTAAATTCTTAAGAAAGTGGTACCATGAGGCACAGCTCGTATGAAATGCAAAAGTTTAAAATGATAGGTTCACACAAAATGAAAAAGACTCCCCTTTATTTCTCCAACTGTTCTATCGCTGATCGCTCACCAGTTGTTGTCACCGCTTATTAAAGACTGATAATTTGTCGGACCACTTTATTTTAAGGCAACATACCAAGGAGTCCATGTCTGGGGCAAGCCTTAGTGCCTACCGAAAACCTTCTGTCTGATTCCTTCTTTTTGTTGCTGTTGAATGGAGGAAAGTCCCCATGCTCCTATTAGGTCAGAGTTACCAGATGTCGCAAGTGTGCCTGGACTCACTCGGGCATGTGCAAGAGCAAGACGGGTTGCATGAATCGTATAGTATAAAGAATCTGTGCTGAAAATTGTCGACATTAAATAATTTTATAAAAATATACTTGTAGAATTTAATTTTGCATTTTAAACTTGAGGAAGTAAGAATAAGCATTACTCGTACATAATTCATACCATTTTATAAGATAAATCGCCGCCTAGCGCGAATCCTGGACGGCTGGTAGCTACCCGCGCTGCGGTTGTCACATTTTTTTTCTCCATATTTTTGTACAGTAGGATATTAAACAGATTATATTTTTAAAATCTGCATGAAATGAGCGTTAATATAGTATTTTTTGTTTGATATTATTTGACAATATACAAAAATTATAAGCTCTCAAAGCAAAAATCATCAACAATTTTTTTTTACATTTTTATGTTTTTCTCGTAAAATTACTATGAAATTGTAAATAATAAATATCAGAAATGAATTCTACGTCTTTGGTTTATACGGAAATGATACCAAATTTGCCCTAGTAGCTACCTGGACGAGAACAGATTTTTTCAAAAGTTGACGGGTGGCGGTCACCTTTGTGGGCCCCCAGCCCCTAGTAGCCGCATGATTATTTTTGCCCCTCGAGCTCAAAATGCTTAGAATCACTCAAGGAACATATAATATGAAGCTCATAGCTTAATGAAAAATTTAAAGGTCAATTACATAACTGCCCGTACTATATCGCTTCAACTTAACATATGCGACCATTGCGCATGATCTCCCAAAACCAACCGAGAGGTTCAAAATAAACCACGAAATTAATCTTTGTAAAAATCACGCTCAAATGGTAATATGAAGCCGCAAATAGAAATCCAAGCTCAAACGAATTGCACAAACATTAAAACGTCAGTGGCGCATTTGCTTAAAATATGGAATTATTCAGGCTTCATTTATTCGAGTGCTAATGGAAGATGTTAGCACCACTAGGATTTACCTACAACTTGTATTTTAGAACTATTTAAAATGAGGTTTGTCGATAATTCCTAGTGTAGTGATAGCTTAGAGGTGGTAGCGATAGCGACTGACTGATGTAAATTATTTGTGTTACCTCCCGCTCTATATGATTCGGTTAGCTACTCCTTATTAATAAGAATCTATTAGTTTATGTCTTTTCATATATTATTATTGAAAATATCAACAATAAATAAATACCATTATAGAGCTACACCTCTACTCATATATATTGGATAATTTTATTTCAAAACATATGAACAAGTACAAGTAGGTACGTAATCGTATTGTCACGTCAATATGGAAAATGAATAGTTACTTTTACGAATGATAGAGGCGCTGTTTCTATATACATTTTTGATGTGACTACTGGTGACTGCGGTTACGTTCTAGCAAATATTCGAACTCACCCAATTGCTTTCCGCGAATGATCAGGAGTGACATAGATGATAATTTCAACAAGTAAATTATTAAAAAATAAAAAATACGACTGACAACTCACATAGCCTATGTCACTTGGAGGAATGCAAGGAATCTAAAAATACCCCTCACATCAAAATCTCTTCAGCCGTTCAGGAGTTATGGTGGAATAAAGAACTTTCATTGGGGAGGCCTTTGTCCAGCAGTGGACGTCTTTCGGCTGAGAGAGAGAGAGAGAAAGAACTTTCATACACACATACTTACATACATGAACCCTGAAAACATAACACTCCTTTTTTGGTCAGTCGTGTAAAAAAAATTACTAACTTGCTTTGAACTTGGTAGGTTTCTGGATAGAAATAATTAACAAAAAATACATTACAACCTCGTATTATAAATTCTCGAAATCATTTACCCTTACCACATTTTTCTCGGACATAGTTTGACCTTAGAAATAATACACCTAACAATCAGCTTTCCATGTAAAACCTTTCTATGATATTAAACATCTACATATGGCTAGCAGTAAATTACTGACTGACCCAGTCAAAGAGTTTCGTTGCACTTTATCGCACCACCTTACTACTCTTTTGGTCTAATGGTTGACTGGTAGAGAACGCCATATTGTACATATTTTTTTGTAATTTGTGCAATAAAGTTTTTAAATAAATAAAGAGAGTTTATATAGTACTAGCTTTCGCCCGCGGCTTCGCCCGCGTGAATTTCGCTCGGGAACAGTACTTTTTCCTGGGATGAAAGGTACCCTATATCCTTCTCAGTACTAAATTATGTGTATGCAAAATTTTAGGAAGATTGGTTCAGTAAATAAAGCGTGAAGAGTTAACAAACAAACAAATAAATACTCACTGTCGAATTTATAATTTTAGTTAGGATTTGGTCACATCGTCAATTTTGGGGCAAAACAAGTTTAGACCTGAGCAAACTGTAGCTTTTACAAAAGCAATCATCCTGTTTGTTAGCGGCAGGAAATTGGTTATTGATCTGCTTTATCAACGCAAATAGTAATTAAACCAAAATAATTTCTCCGAATTTATATTACAGGCAAGACTTATTCCTTGTTAGTAAAGAAGTTGGTGTAGTGGAGATTCTGACAGTGTCATAATGAACTCCACATGAGTGGGAAAATGGTGAAGAAGATAATATTATTCTATTAATGAGCGATTTTCTGACAGCTAAAAAGTCTCAACAGATAGCGTTTTATGAAAGCCGAGTCGTAATAATGGCTGAACCTATATGGTGCGCTTTTTCTTGTCAACCAGAGGCAGAAAAAAAATCACTTTACAGTTTGACAGTTGCACAAATCACAATATTGATACTTTTTAGTTGTTTAATTTACTAAGCTTTATTTAAAAAAAAATGCCAATCCCGTGAATTTTTTGCTTTTTGTATGGAACTTTTTTCTCGCCTTTTACTAAGCGCCATCTATGAAGTCATCTGGAACAATTTCTTTTTTTATTTGTGTCTTGGAAAATCCCTCATTATGCAAGTGTTTTGTGAGCCCACAAAATGTTCTTTTGATCTGGTGGCCTGATCTTTGGTCTCATTATTTCAGCCACAAGAAGTCGACAAGATGCAGCCTATATTCAAAGTCTGTGTGATTTGTCCGTATATATTTATTTATTTATTTTCCTGTAACTTTAATAATAATATACACATTATGGTTTCTGAAATAATTACCTAATAATAAGATTTGGTGACCAGGGGGCCGGTTCCACTAATTACAAAGGGAGATATCGTGCCTCAATGAGGGATTTTCCGTGACACAAATTAAAAAAAGAAATAGTTCCAAATGACTTCATCGATGGCGCTTAGTAAAAGCCGAGAGAAAAAATTCCATACAAAAAGCAAAAAATTCACGGAATTGGCATTAAAAAAATAAAACTTAGTAAAAAAAAACAACTAAAAAGTATCTATATTGTGATTTGTGCAACTGTCAAACTGTTATGTGATTTTTTTCTGCCTCTGGTTGACAAGAAAAAGCGCACCATATAGGTTCAGCCATTATTACGACTCGGAAAACGCTCTCTGTTGAGACTTTTTTGTACTGATTTTTTTTTTCTTAATTAGCTGTCAGAAAAATCGCTCATTGTGTCTCAAAGACCAAGGAGATTGTACTAAGGCATAGAAAACTTATTGAGCTCTCTATGATTTAGTACAATGTCTTTGACTTTTGAACAGTCATATTTACTTATATTTTTTAACCGACTTCAACAAAAAGAAGTAAATCAATTCGTCCCGATATTTTTCTTTTTTCAAGTATAGAAAAGTAACATTGGCATTTTCCAGATGGTTGATTGTTAACTGTACATCAGAACTGGTTATATTTAACGACGCACGTCCATAACTTTATGCGGTCGGCGTCCTGCCGGGGTCAATGGCCTCTTATCTCAAGGAAAGTTTTCTTAGGGCTGATCATGTAGGCTTAGACAGCTTAATGTGGCTTAATTACGGAATAATTTCTCGTAGAACCGGTATCAACTGACCATAATCCATGGTTAAATGTAAGTTAAATTAATATCCCAGACATCTGGATTGCACCAAATTTTAAGTTATTGTTAAGGTAGTATCAAGTTAACAGTAAAGTTAAGTCGTCAGAAACTCGAGAAAGATTTTCGGAAGTGCTGATAATTTTCGCAAATTCGATGAGTGTGGTGTGTGAGTGAATGTTTTTATCCGAAAACAGTTCCTGAGGAATTTACGCGAGCGAAGCCTCGGACATAAGCCTGTAATAAAAACAGAACGTTTCTCAAATACCGAATCCTTGAATGTTTCCGATTCAATCCCAATTTCCATATCAAAGGGAACATCAATACGCCTTTGAAGGACCACGCTTTGCCAAAAGGTTACGAGAAATCGGAATTTTAAGACAACTAGAATAGAAAGGCCGTCTGCTGTTTTTTTTTTTAATACGAATACCTGTCACTCTGATGCACACAAAAGGTGATTAAAACGACCTCCGTGGCCTAACGGTTATCACGCCAGACTGCCACACCGGAGGTCCCGGGTTCGATCCCCGGTCAGGTCAAGATGGAAAATGTTCTTTTTCAGATTGGCCTGGGTCTTGGATGTTTATCTATATATGTATTTGTTATAAAATATAGTATCGTTGAGTTAGTATTCCATAACACAAGTCTCGAACTTACTTTGGGGCTAACTCAATCTGTGTGATTTGTCCGTATATATTTATTTATTTATATTTATTTATTTATTTAAAACGAAAACAAAAAAAAAGTACAGTTTGTTAATAAAACTTGTATATGATCTTTCCATTTATTTAAAAAAACATCTTAAAAAATTACACCTTGTCAAATACCCTATTAAGAGAGTGTGAACCTTATCCTATACTAAGTTTGTAAACTTACGTTAAAATCTATTGTTTATTACAAGTGAATCGAATAAAAACGGAATAAAAAAAGTGTTGTAAATAATAAAGGCGACGAAAATGTCATGTCATGCAGTGAACTTTTCGTTCTAATATTTTTAGGCTGAGAAATTTTTTATGAGTCTTGTTACGATTTGATTCTTTTTGCTACGAGCAGCTGTTTCACATTTTTGATAACCTACCTATATTCTGCAGAATTATTAGAACTGAATCAATTTATTTTATGTTATTTTTTGTTGTTTTCTGCTAACTGTAATAACATACTGTGTGTTTTCGAACCAAAAAAATAACATCTATGTATTTAATATAAATAAGAATGCCGAATTTATATCATTTTATTACAGGTATTTAAAGAAGTTAACTTTATGTAGTAGGTACTAATTAAAAGACAAA
The DNA here is from genome assembly GCA_018467065.1 of Ephestia elutella. NCBI lineage: Eukaryota > Metazoa > Arthropoda > Insecta > Lepidoptera > Pyralidae > Ephestia > Ephestia elutella. The sequence continues at coordinate 5,102,633 of CM031580.1, read as the reverse complement.
TTCAATTTGCCGTTGGATCGAAAATTTTCATATCTTTTGAGAAGTTTCAATTTTTTCATAGCTGATAGATCTGAAAACGTAAACGCAAGGAGGTACCTATCGGATATTAAATTTCAACTCGTTGAGAAAAACCCTCTCAGAACCTATTTATATCCCAAATAGAATCTAGCAAAAAGGGTATTTATTTACATGACAGAATAAACACAACCGGCTTGTAAATTAGGTTCTCATTATTTGCCTTCGAATCTATGGCAAAGTACACATTAATTTGAGGCAAACATTGTTTCCTTATGCAAAGCAAACTGAATTCATGTGAGTGCCTATTGTGTGTCTATTTCTGGAGCTAAGATCAGCGCGATGAAAATACCAACCTCAGCCAGAATTCAATCCAATAATTGTATATTAGTCTGTAATGTTCTTATTTATTATTTAATAGCCGTCAATGTCCGTAATGTACTAAATGCCGTCAAGTACTGGGCAAAGGACTCTCTCTCCTCCTTCCAAGACTCTCGATTTAAAGCTATATCGCGCCACCCTTTATTAAATTAGTCTTTAATGTATATGTATATAATTGTAAATGTATATTAGACTATTTTAATTAAGACAGGGTAATATTGCTGACCCTCATCAACCTTTTTGGCTTAGTGGTCACTACGCCACTCCGGAGCTTTGGGGCTCGACTCCCTGGCCAATATTTTAGTCATCAACACGCCCAACACGGGTATTGTCTGTGGTTCTAGATACAATTCATGTCCATCAGTAGCTAGCTAGGTAACCTATAGACCATCTTGCAAAAAAAGATCTGAATAACCAAGCAATTTAAGGTTTATTAGATGAAATGTGTAAAGAGACGACGACAAATAAAAAGTCAGAGTCCACGGCACCGTCTAGCCCTCCCTCAGATAGTTACGTCACTAATGCATGCCACTAAATTTTACTGTGATATATTATTATCTGCTATCAATTATATTGTATCCGGGCCCCGGGCTACCATCCGTCCGGGTTTCCCCGGATTAGTCCTAGTTTGGGGTGCGTCCGGAAAGCGGCCGGACGGAAAGGGGCCTCTTAAAAAGTGTCCGACTCCGCCACGACAATTTTTTTGGGGGGTTTTGGAGTGTTTTTTTTTTGAAGGAGTCCAGGGGGGGGAAATCTTTATGTCGCAATATCCGGGGTTTTTAAAGTTTTTGTCCTGGGTCCGTAATTTTGCTAATAGCAGCTCTGTATAACACATTAGAGTAGCATCCAAGATCCAGGTCAATCTGAAAAAAGATTCCCATCTTAACCTGTCCAGGATCGAACAGGACTCCATGGTTCAGAAACAGAGGCTGACAAAAAACGGAATCAATTTACTTATTTCATAAGACAAAAGCACCGGGTGCCTGACAACGTAACATTATACGACCATTACCTTGATTATTCACTTTTCCAGTTTTATAGCCACAACGTGCCTTCTTTTCATGACACAACTTTGAGAGGATTCAGTACTGAATCTGCACCTGTACGCTTTAACGTCTTTATTCCTTACGAAGTGGAGATTCAGGCCACGCTTAGCTGAATAGTGTGCTTATTTTTGGAATGGAGATTCAGGTATAATGACAGGTTGCTAGCCCGTCGTCTATGTATGATAAAAAAAAAACACATTTTCTTGAATAACTTGTGCAATCTGTGCGGGAATAGAATCAGCTGGCACTTTCTATGCTTTTTCTTCACTTCCAACCAGCACAGAAGCAAGTTTAGGAGGGAAGTTGATATATCCTTATTTGTCTACTATATGTGCGCTGGGGCTTCGCTCTCGTAAGAAATTCGGGATAAAATGTAGCCTATTTGCTGTTCCAGGATCTATACTGTAAAATATCATCGCAATAAAATCTGCTAAGCTGTTGATGCGTCGTAGATAATTATTATTATTTTTTTTATTTAATTATTTTTTTTCTTTTTTTTTCATTTACTCGGAAAACTAGAACTTTCAGAAATACGATAACCCGATACTCATTGAATAACACGTCCGTATGATTATGAATAATGCCAAGATAAGATCATATGGCTCGCATTGTGAAAAATTATCCAAATCTCATGTAGAGCCAAAACTCTAGACGCCATAACTCCACGCACTTCACAAACTCTACAGCTCAGCAATGTTAGGTACCGAATTAACTGTAGGGACGAATTTACAATAAGCCAGCAATATGTATGTGGCTTGGCCTTTTCGTTCCGTTAGTTTCGTTACTACAAGAACTAAATATTACAGAAAAGTAACAGTGAATAAATCGAACCAAAACAAAGCGTCTGTAGCATTACCACCGGTCAATAAACTGGTATAAATTGGCTTAATGAATGCACCGGGGCGTTTGATTTCCGCTATGAAATCACTTTCATTGCAATTTCATTTGCACACATGATAAACGATAAATTCTCGTGTGTAAATAAAATACTCCCACGCAATCTAAATCATAACAAAACCATTCATGAATTTAGGTACCTACTCGGGCTTTTACGCCCACTCAAAAAATCTCATAACCTAGAAGCCTCCGGTTACAAGCTTTAAGGCTGTTCTCTACCCTCCCTTTCACACTTATGCACCTGTCTCTTTCTTATGATTAAAGTGGTGCCAGCTAGCGGGCACACGCCGAAATGTCTGACAGTTGCGTATGCGGATATCTTTGTGTTGTGTGTCCGACTTACTACGATTTTTTCATAAAAACAAATATTTATTGGTTTACCGAACTAAAATTAATTAGTGTGTAGCAAAATTCGACGTGTGGTGTGCTAGTGTGCGTGTTAAAAATGTGTGTTTGTGTTAGTAAATGAATGTTCGTGGCATTGTTGACATATCTGGATTACTGTCTTGGAGCCCCAAAAACAGTATCAAAATTAAGCTTAAACGTAAGTAACCTGGTTTATTTTACAACTAACCCAAAAAAGTAATAGAATCATACATTTGTGTTCAAAATTAATTTAGTAATGTTATTTTATCCTACGTTAGTTTGTGAGAATGTTTGTTACTCAATCACGCAAAATCTACTGAACGGATTTCGATGAAATTTGGTATACGGGTAGAAAAATACCGGGAATAGCATATAGAGTACTTTTATCCCGAAATTCCCACGGGAGCGAAACCCCGGGGCGCGGCTAGTAAATTAATAAGTATTTTCAATCAATATAATCACGTATGCTTACATAAAACTTTTGTTAGGTACGTATTTTTTGGAATCTATCTAATAAACATAATATTGTCATTATTTCACACAGCATATGAGTAAATGCAAATAATGTTGCTTATCTCGACGACATAAGGATTAAATCTCGACTTTGGCCTCCTAAAATGTAAAGAGAATGAGCCAAATTGAGGAACTAAAATACAATATAATACCTATCAACATATATATTACTTATACACACAATTATAACTACATACGATAACTTTACAGATATCTTATTAGATTCGTAAGTATATAAGACGATCCTAAAGTGATAACTATATACGTGAACGTATCTGAATTTAAAACATTAACTAATAATTGGGGATTGTAATCATCACTATACAAATATCGAGACTCTTGGCTCTGTCTATCCCGTAAAGGATAAGGGCATACTTGATACTTTATTTATTGATACCGAGATGTTACTTCCAAAATGTCTGCGAACTAGAATTACCTAACTAATATTATAAATGCGAAAGTGAGTTTTTTTGTTTGTTACATCTTCACGCTTTATCTACTGAACCATTCACCCCGAAATTTCGCATACATATAGTTAAAAGTACTGAGAAGGACATAGGGTACCTTTCATCCCGGGAAAAACACTGTTCCAGTGGGTACTTCACGCGGGCGGAGCCTCGGGCAAAAGCAAGTAATCTATAAATGGTTCTTTATATTCACATTATTCACGAAAAACCTAAAAACGTTGAATCTCAACACAAAAATACATTAAAACTCTTCGATATTGCTTCATTGCTATTTAATTAACTAAGTACTTAGATACGTCATGTCTATTCGAAACACGTTTTAGAAAATATAGGTCGTTCTATCGCCTAATTTAATTACAACAGTAGTTTGTCACACTCACTTACGTCATTGTTTAATGATAAAAAAGTGCATCGTCCTACAATCAAATTCCTCATTGCATTACATACATACATATTATCACGCCTTTTTCCCGGGGTTAGGCAGAGACTAGCGATTTCCACCTGCTACGATCCTTACAGATCTCTCTTGCTTCCTTTACACTTCATCACTCTCTTCATACATGCTCATTGCATTCATTGTTGATATCGTGGTCATTACGTGGAATGAAACACAAAACACAATTTCCTGTGCAATGTTAATTATCTGCGAAACTTCTGGACAAAGATAAATTGCAAAACATTTAGGACCAGTACCTACACTGTTAAACCTAACAAGAACATAAAAAACTTACTAAGAAATAATTATAATAAAAAGTAAGAGTAATAATATCAAATCAATTCATTTATGTATATTAAACGATTACTAATCGGAAGCGATGGTGGCCGAGTGGTAGGCCCAACTGTGGCTGCAAATGTCCCAGGTTCAAATCCTGCCCGTGCTACATAAGTTTGTATACTTATCTGATTCATTTATGGTACTTAGTTTTCATCGACCGCCACTTGCTTCCGGCGAAGGAAAATATCATGAGGAAACCTGCACGCTGGTTGATGATTATCAGCTAGTGTGTGAAATGGAGAAGGCAATGTCAAACCACTCCATTAAAATTGCCAAGATAGTCGTTGTGTGTTTGATTCCATATAATGACCACGACCCTCAGTCATGAGAAATACGATTAAGGACGAGGAGTCCGGTATATCAGACTTAAAATTGATACAAATGACATCATTACAAAATCAATTAATCCTCTCGACAAAAAATAAACTGTCATTCAATTAAAAACCAATATTCGCTCCATAACAGACGCACAATGGTAGGCTGCGCTTGCACAGCATAGTAATGCTGTATGACAAGCTACAGTGCCATTTCCGAAAGACTGCATAAATAAATTAATATTGATAAGCAATTATATCCGTGTATCGCGTTTAACCTCTTTTTCCGCTTGTTGTACTAAGTAATCCTGACACTTAAATTACGGGAGTGAAAAATAACATTCTACATATAAACATGTTAATTTGTACGGAATTTGGTACACAGATTATGTAGAGCAGCTGGAAACAAACAGAATATATTTTCCCGAAATTTCAACATGAGCCGCTAGTAGTATATTTATTTATTTAAATTTTATTGTACACACATACAAAAGTATAAAAGTGTACTTAATTAATGCTAAAAGCATTATCTAACGGTTAAGTCTATCTAATGTCTTTATTTATTGACTTCCTTTGGCGATACCATCCCTTTTGGGTCTTGGTTCTTCCACAAGTGTCTTTCTCCGAGTTACTTTGGTTTCTTCTTTCAGTTTTTAAATTCTTAAGCTCTTCCACTATACAGTCCATCCACCTCTTTCTTGGCATGCCTTTACTTTCTAAGTCGTTGTAGTAGCGGGATTTATTTGCCGAATTTCGCGGATAAAAATGTTTAAAAAAAAATTAAAACTGACAATAAAATAAATTAATATTAACACAAAATACACTGCAACTACGCATCTGCAAAATTTGGAGGGTTCAAGTAAAAACTACTTGCCCTGACATTTTCTAACGACGTATTTGACCTTTCGATTACCCAAGAAGCAAGTATTGAAATTAAGCTAAAGCATACAAACCACGAAGCAGTTAGTACAAAGTAAAGTAACAAAGGAAACAGTCTTTGTGTATTAGAAGCGGTGCCTTTACACACAAATGCAAGGCATAAAGACCCATTGTTTGTGTATTCTGCAATCCAGCAACTCTTGGGGTTGATTCTGCTTACTTTATGTCACAATCGTGCCTTAATGGTACTTCAATAGAGATTTTGACAGGTCTTGTTACTAGAATGTTAAAAACTTCTATTGGAAAACCATCGAGAGACGATTATATACATACAGACACCTAGAACGAAATAACACCAAAAAATAACTCGGGGTTTGCTAACTAATATCGTTATCCTAAGCGTAAACTGCGACCGTATGCGAGAGCAGAGAGCATATGACGTAGAGTGATGAGTGTAGAGGAAGCAAGAGAAATCTGTTAGGATCGTAGCGAGTGGAAATCGCTAGTTGCTGCCTACCCCCCGGGAAAAAAGACGTGACAAAATGTATGTATGAATGTATATCCACAGAGTTCCGTTCCTAGGAAAAATGTTTGGTTACCTATTAGGATGAGCCACCTGTTAGTTATATTATTATTTTCTTATATTTTATTATATTTTATTTTATTTTTGACTGTACACAATCTAGTGTATGTATAAAGTTAATGAATAGCCCCTCTGGCATGCTAGGCGACCAATACTGTTTCACGAGTTTCTTTCGGCATTTCTTCTCAGCAGTGGTCGTTCCGAAATTGCTAGTAGTTTGTAGCTTTGAGATATAATATATTATGATTAAATAATTAGTTATCGACGTGAAAAAGAGCCTTCTTTGAAGGCCAAGTTTCAATAAAAAAATTGACTTTGACTTTGAGCGCGGGGCTCAGCTCCCATGGGAATTTCGGGTAAAAAGTACTTACCAAGTTTATATTCCAAGTTTCGTCAATATCTGTCTTGTAGATTTTGCGTGATTAAAAATCCGAACTCACAAATATCCCTTTCATATTAATTTTACAACTTTCGTATTTAAAATATTAGTAAATTTTTCACAGTTTTCGGACCTCCGCGATTTGTATTTGTGTAGTCAATGTTGCAAGCTTGGGTTACGGTGTGAATACCAAATAAGATGAAATTCCTACGCCTCATTAGGTAGGGTATGAAATAGGTGCGTGTGTAAACTTTTACATTTCTCAGAATTAGTGCTAGTCGGTACTAGTATGGGGTGATAAGGAAACAAACAATGACTGTTACTTAACAGCTAAGTTATCGATTATACGATTGATAATAACTGGATTTTGTTAATTAAGAGTTAGTTTATGACATTTTACTTAGCCCGTCGTCGCGTCGTGATTATTAATTTCGACAAAAGTTATTATAATTTTGTGTAACTTGTGATTATGAAATTGGAAATGGAACATTATATTGGATTCGTTATAAGTATTTTTTCTTTGTTCAAGTGGAAATATTTATTTCGTAAGCATATTTTTTTTACTTTTTAGTAGGGAGATGAAAAAAGTATCCTATTGTTTACACAGGAAACCAACCAGTCCAATACGCGTTCAAAACGTTTGTAGAAAACATAACATCTTCCATCCATTGAGCCATTGTTCGTCCACAAAAGGGTGACAGGGTGACATAAAAAGCCTATAGTTTAGTTTGTAAGATAAAAAAAAAGTATATTTTTCTATAAGTTTTGTACGTTATAGATTTTCTTTAAGCAAAAAGAGGCTTGTGTTTTAGGAAGCCTAAATGAATAATTATGTTGTTGAATATAATCTCGTGCCTTGGTAGCGCCTGTAGATTTAACAATAGCGCATCTGTGCGATTTTGCTATTCACTATTTGTGGCGCATGTGGTAACCCAAAATAAGTCGTGGTTTCCAAAAGTAATGTTTGCTTTTGTTTTTATTATTTTGAACTTCCTACGGGCATGGTGCCTAAATTTTGAGAAGGATGATGATTAGAGTATGCTTTAATGGTTAGGCCTACCTAACCATTAAAGCATTATCTATCTGCAGTATATGGATGTCTATATGTTCAGGTTTCTCTGCAGCTGACTGTACTACTAAAAAAGCATTGAGACGCGATTTTAATTTCATAAGTAGAGGTGAAGAAGTATCTTTCCCAATATTTTGGCAGTATTGAACAAACTGGTGGAAATTAAATGAAGTTTAGAGACTGCGGTCGCTAGCCAAAATCCTCCGAAGTTCGAAAAGCATAGAATTTGCCCTGACTTTGATTGATCCAACCTGATTTATATGAAGCCGAATTGTCAATTCAATTTATATAGTTGGCAGCTTGAAGCTGAATCCTATATACAATTCATGCGTTCATTCTATTGTATGTTAGGAATTCAATGTTAGAGGTTGTGTTGTGTGCGCTTTCATGTATTTTGAAAAGCATGATTTCTCATTTAGTATGCAATTTGGCATTCGTCCATAACTCGGCGTATCTGTCCCAATTAGTACTGTTTACCAACCAGGGACAATAGGTCATGTACGCGAATTTCTGCTTTCGCTGCCCAAACAGTTTCAGGTCACGTAACGGCAACGGCAGAAGTGATATCGCTGAGTTACTCCGCATATTGGTCGTATAATGTATGTATACGGAACATATACATAGTTTAAAAGGTACTTAGTTAATACAAATTCCTTCAACATAAACCAGCCCACCCACCAGAATTTTATAAAACATATTGCACCCGAGCGCCAAGCTCGGAGTGTATTTTTTTAAATTTCATAAAATTTATTCAGTTCGCATTTATATTATGTAAGGATTTATAATTATTTTTAACTTTAAATTACAAGCACGCGAATTACTAATAATTACGCTACAACAACATGGCAATACACGTAAAAACAGTAATTTTCCCTCCTTACCTACATTTTCGTGAGAAATAGTAGATTTTACAACAAGTGCACAAAACGAATCATTTTTATCCGAGACTTTTAGCAGCCCGAGCCGAAGGCGAGGGCTGATAGTAATGTCGAGGATAAAAATCGTTTTGTGGACGAGTTATAAACTCTGCTTTTCACTTCGATTGCGAGGAAATAAATCAAATTGAAGAAATTAATAAACGCACGAAAAAACAAGAGCTATTTCCCGCCGCTTTATTTTTTAATCCTACGACATTGATAGGCTTGGGTTGCAGACCTATACAGCCTACTATTAAATTAATTTTGTAATAATATTTTTCTTAAATTAATTAAATACCCTACCGTACTTGTATTTTAATGTTAATATCTTTTATGTCTTAAAAAACATATAAGGCAATTAAATTAAAAGTAAATATTATAAAATAACAAATTCTGTCTATGAACTTTTTATCGTGTTTGGCTGTATGGCTAATTTTCTTTGCCTTAATATAGATACATTTATGAGTAGATACGTTAATGCCCTTGTGCACAAAATTCGATTTTGTGCAGCCTATATCCTGCACAAATAAGCACTTTCAGAGCATGAGAAGTGAAAACAATATTTTATATTTTCCCAAGACCCCGATAAAGAGTATTGTCCATAAGCCTTCCGATATGGCTGAGCGCCGCCCATATGGCTTAACACATGTTGACAAATACTTAGAAGGGTCACGGGTTTGAACCTAGCAATAGCTGTAGTAAATTTAAGGACCAACTGCTTTTTATGTTACACTCGAACTGCTTAATATATTTACTGTGTATATTCGAGAATATATATATATATTCTGCGTGTGTGTGTATTCGAGAATTCATGTTGTCCTTTTTCGGAAAATTATAATGGTCATTGTTGATTCGTTACCATTTCGTTAGGTGTTTGTGAAGAGTTTAATTTTTCCTTTTCTGAAACTATTGAATTCAATATTACAAAAACCAACGTGTTGTGTATTTTCTTTGTGGTTTTATGTGTTTTTGTGTCTGAATTGTGTACCTATGTATTGCTACGTTCTTACAAATAAATTATTTAGTTTACTGCTGTAATTAAAAATTCATAATTTTATCATGTTCAATAATTAACCAACCACACGAGACCACATAATTAATTGCATACAATTAAATTGCAAGTGTTCAATCAGTTAATTGGAGCACCGTAATCACTATGAAATGGTGACAGTTTCGGCGATCACTGTATGCACATGAATGCACATGATGTTTAATTACTATGAAACACAGTTATGGCTGGCACGCTCAGTTGACTTTTCTGTCGTATGTCCATGTAATATTATTACTAGCCGTGCCCGGGGCTTCGCTTCCATGGGAATTTCGGGATAAAAAGTACCATAGGTGCTTTTTCCGGTATTTTTCTACCCGTGTAACGAATTTCATCAAAATCCATCTACTAGATTTTGCGTGATTAACATTAGTAACAAACATCCTCACAAACTCACATCCAAACTTTCGCATTTATAATATTAGTAGGATAGGATAGATTAGTTTTTACATTAGTTGTGTAAAATTAAATTTCGTTTATTTTATTGAAGAATACAATATGTACTAAGACAGATTTAGACGTTGCTATTTTAATTTAATATTCATCCAATTTATTCCTTGTTTTAATTAACTCCCTAATTAAATATATGTTGATGAGAAAACCTTATTTATATGTCGGTTTTATATACGTGCCCAGCCACTTAAAACAGAAAATTAATATTTAGAATTACACAAGCCAAAAATTATTAAATGAATATATAATTATTATTTCTATAAAAAAACTATTTTGTGAGTACCTACTTCATATTATTTCGTTGCACTTTTTCGCACCACTTTACTACTCTCTGTTTGGTCTAATAGTTGACTGGTAGAGAATGCAATCATTTGTACATAATATTTGTAATTATGTACAATAAAGTTTTAAATAAATAAATCAAAACGGTTGACAATTTACATTGTTACGCAGGTTGCGTATTAACAAAATTTACAAGAAAACAAACTTGGTTTTACATAATGTAATAATGTACAGACGGTTGCCTGTGTGTGGGGGCTGATTTTGCATAATTTCAATATTGTTCAGTACGGCCTCTTTGCGTTGTGGGTTTAATTAAATAGGCACCGTTTTGTGCCAATTTTTTTAAAGCTTACCGATGTAGATATTTTCCATTACGTTGCAATAAAAATGTGTGAAACACAACACTATTGAAGTACCTAGGTACATAAATTTAATCTAATTAGTACAAGATACTCAGACTTTTTCTTCTTCGGCCCGGTATCACCTATTGGTGGGCATAGACCTCCTCATAGTTTTTCCATTTTGCCCGGTTTCTTGCAGATCGCATCCTGGTTTTGCTCAAAATTTTGTAGATTATAGAGGCCCAGCGCATTAGTGGTTTCCCTACTTTTCTCAGGCCGTTTCTGGTTCTATTCAGACTTACTTCTTTATGCAAATAAAGAAATTTGAATTTGAATTTACTTAACAAAATACTCAGACAGATAATTTCCTACTATAATTGCTACTCAAGAGAGAAACACTTGAAGAAGCGTTAAATTGTGAAAATAAACCGCGAAGCTGGCTGAAGAGAGCTCTTAAACGATTCTGAATGACCCCTGAAGTCCCGAAAGACGTAGAACGCCCTGTACCTACGTATTTACTGAGAGGTGCTTGGATATTTCGATTTAAAAAAATTTGCCTTCACCTGGAAATTATTGGTGCCGGCAGAAAATAAACTACTAACAACGTAGTGATTTTTTCTCTCTGCTACTAACAAAACGCACTTCCGTAACTAAATTCGTTTATCGAATTTTAATTATTATTTTTTTGTTTATTGTATATAACCGGACTGATATTTTAAAATGACAGAAATGGTTTTGATAGAATAAGATTAAGTCCAGTAATAAAACCAAATCACCATTACCTATTATATTTATAGCACACATACTGTAACCACTAACCATACTATTAGGTACCTTCGAGCAACAAGGACTTCCGCGCTCCGTGTTAGGTAACTACATTTTTGTAACACATATGTGTACGAATCATTGATCCAAAAACAAACATGATCCACTTCACTTCATAATTAAAATAAGTAGTTTATTTTATGATTATACTCACATTATAAGGGGGACGGCGCGTACGCAGTCCCCACTACCAAAAATTACGCATCCGAGTTATCCACATTAGGGATAATCGCAGGGGTCAACCCGTCCGCAGTGCAATGGACAGGCCTCGCCCTGGGGGAACCGCCTTCTTGGTCACGGTTTTCCCTATGCCAGGTAAGTATGCTTTGTTGAAAACTGTCCGGGAAGGTCATTCTGCACGATAACACAACCATAGCGTGCCAACCAAACCGTGCTTTTCGTAGGTACAAACGTGAGCGAACCGATGAAAATTGGTGTCTGTATAAAGCTGCAAGAAATCGATGCAATCAATTTTGTAGAAACGCCAAACGCCGATATTTCACAAACAATATTGAAGATGTCTCTTCTGCAAATCTTTGGAAATTTCTTAATTCTCAGGGCATAGGCAAGGTACAGAAAACTTGCTCAAATCTAAATTTCTCCTTAAATGACCTTAATAATCATTTTACTACTGTCCCACTTTTGGATAGTAATGTTAAAAATTCTACCATATCTTCGATTCTTGCTTTGCCGGCTCCCTGACGGTAGTCTGCTCGAGTTTTCTGCGGTCTCCGAGGATGACGTTTGCAAAACAATCCTTTCCATAACTTCTAATGCCGTTGGGCCAGATCAAATCAGCCGTGTGATGTTGATTCCTATTCTTCAGCTCGTACTCCCAATCATCACACACATCATCAACTTTAGTCTTCTAGAACATCGTTTTCCATCTTCATGGCTTACTGCCTACGTACGTCCCATTCCCAAAATCCCCGATCCTATCCGTCTGAACGATATTCGTCCAATTTCTATCCTCTCCTTCCTCTCTAAAATTTTAGAGGCATCTGCCTTCAATCAGATTTCCAAACATCTGCTTGATAACAATATCTTAAACGACCATCAGTCTGGATTTAGGCCCGCTCACAGCACCACAACTGCCCTGCTGCGAATTACTGACGATATGAGAGCAGGTATGGATAATAAGCAAGTTACGCTACTTGTTTTAATCGATTTCAGTAATGCTTTTAACACGGTTGATATCGATATCCTGCTAGCCATCCTTTCTCGTTGCAACGTCTCATCCTCGGTAATCGCCTGGTTCTCCAGTTATCTCCACGGTCGCCGGCAACAAGTTCGCAACGGTACGGATTTTTCTAACTGGTGTGACTTGAAGGCTGGTGTCCGCAAGGCGGCATTCTCTCACCTATCTTATTTTCTATCTTTATAAATCTCCTATCCCTTCATCTAAACTGTCCCTATCATTTCTATGCAGACGATTTGCAGCTTTATACAAAGACGAGCGTAGATAATTTAGACCGGGCAATTTCTCTGTTAAATGACAATTTGAATAGAATTTTGGCGTGGTCTCATGAGTATGGGGTTCAAGTTAATCCGCAGAAGTGTCAAGCTTTAATTGTGGGTAGCACCTATCAATTAAATCACATTGAGTCAAGTAACATGCAAGCACTGAAATTTGATAGTATTGAGATCCCATTTAGTCCGGTAGTTAAAGATCTCGGTCTCTTCATTGATAGTAATCTCAACTGGAACACACATATCGTCGAGGTCAGTCGTAAAGTATATGGTACCCTGCACTATCTTCAGCGGCTAAAACACTTCCTGCCCGTCAAAACCAAGGTTATGCTGGCCCAAGCTTTAGTACTTCCCCTCATTGATTACGCTGATGTGTGTTATCTGGACATAACTGAAGAACAACTGAACAAATTAGAAAGACTTCAGAACAATTGCATCAGGTTTATTTTTTGTCTCCGGAAATATGATCACATCTCCCAATTTCGTTCTCAGCTTAAATGGCTACCTATTCGCCAGCGCAGGAACCTACATCTATTATGTCAACTTTATAATATTCTTAATAATCCCCTTGCCCCTGCTTATCTTAAATCTCATTTCCAACTTCTAGGTTCCACTCATGAAAGAGTCCTGCGCTCTTCTAGCAATCTGACCCTTTCAACCCCTTCGCACCATACTGGTTTCTTCTCCAACTCCTTTGCCGTTACTGCGGTCAGATTGTGGAATGCACTTCCTGAATCTATCAGAAGAGCTCCCAGCCGTGCTTGTTTTAAGTCTCTCGTCTATAAATTTTACCTGACCGAGTCACAAGTGAATGCCTAATAGATTAATTTGAGTCATGCTGCGTATATATAAGTACTTATTCATACACATCTTAGTTTATGTATTTTATTATACAATATATAGTCAATTTATTTAAGTATTTGCACCCACTTAATGTTCTCTGAATAACCCTAAGGTAGACTGGTAGAAAATGCTGTAGCATTAAGTCCGCCCATTGTACTGTAACATATGTTTATGTGCAATAAAGTTTAAATAAATAATAAAAATAAATAAATAGCGACTTCTACATTTACTAGTAGTGGCATCTAGCGGCAAAATATAAGACATATTGCGCATCGTTTTCGCATTTTCAGATGACTAATTTAAAAATATAAATATGTACCAGGATGCACTTCGGGCTAAGGCTTCGGGATATTTAGGGATAATACCTGACAATAGGGTATTTGACTGTTTTTGAAAACCTCTCTAAAAATGTTCATTACGTTATCAAAAAACCAAAGATATAATTATATTTATGATTATTTTTCAGTAAGTATTTTACATTTAAAATCGTTGAAAAAGTTCAAAATACATAATCATATTACCGCTTAAAAGCTCAACACGTTACAATTAAAACCCCGTGACCTATTATGGGCACTCCTCACTAGAAGCCGTTTTGTTTTCCGTACAGTGTACACTAATATCATTTCCTTGTTTTCAAAACAAGATTTTCAATAGTTGCCTGTCGATGTAATTGAAATGTTACTATGAGCGACAAAACTAATTAACAATGTAAGTTACAAATGGCAATGGCGTAAAGGGTCCAGATAACAATTTTTCTAAAATAAAGGTTTTCCACAAAATAAAGGTTTTCCACCACCGACCACTTACAAGCTATCAACCAAATAATAGAAAAACATTCAGAGTTCAACAAACCCCTATATATGGCTTTCGTTGATTACTCGAAGGCGTTTGACAGTTTATTTCACGAATCCATATTTTCTGCCCTACGCAATCAAAATGTTGAAGAATTATATATAGAACTAATTATAGAATTTATGAAACCAGTACAGCTGATATCAAACTACAGTCTCAAGGTCCATCTTTCCCTATAATGCGAGGAGTTAAACAGGGTGACCCGCTCTCCCCCAAATTATTCACCAGCGCACTTGAAGAAGTTTTTAAAACGCTAGCCAAAATATGGGAGTTTAAAGGCATCATCGTCGGCGAAAAAAGACTTACTAATCTTCGTTTCGCCGACGATATTGTCTTATTTGCCAGTTCCGCATTTGAGCTCGAAACTATGCTCCAAGATCTGAGCACGGCAAGCCTTCAGGTTGGACTGAAAATGAACCAAACAAAAACTAAGCTCATGACCAAAGGCGTCAAACATAGGGTCACGGTAGATGGGCAAGTTATGCAATACGTCAATGAGTACACATACCTAGGCCAAGTAGTCACTTTCGTCGACCAGCAAGAGAAAGAAATCGACCACAGAATCGAAAATGCGTGGAAGAGTTTCTGGTCGATGAAGGAACTACTAAAAGGCAATCTTCCAACTTGCCTCAAGAAAAACTCATTGACCAATGCATTTTGCCCATCCTAACCTATGGCGCTCAATCATGGTCACTTACACAAGAGCAGCGGTTCAAGCTGAAGGTTTGCCAGCGAGCCATGGAGCGCAGCATCTTGGGTTTGAAACTAACTGACCGAGTTAGAAACACCACGTTGCGCTCCATCACAAAACTTAATGATGTGGGAGAAAAGGCGGCTAGGCTGAAGTGGAATTGGGCGGGTCACGTGGGCCGTATGCATCCCGAAAGATGGGCTCACATACTTACCACCTGGGTCCCAGCTGATGGGCACAGAAAGCGAGGAAGGCCTAAGACAAGATGGTCGGATGAACTTAGGGCATTCGACAGAAAGTGGATGGAAAAGACTAAAGATAGGGACACATGGAAAGAGAGTGGGGAGGCTTTTGCCCAGCAGTGGGACATGTTATAGCTAAAAAAAAAAAAAAAAAAAAAGGTGCGACTTTTACAGTTCGAAACGAAACATGGAATTGACACTTGACTGATTTGACCACCTATATTACGTCATTGAAAATGGCGGAGCGTTTCATATCACGTGGTCAAGGGCTTGAAATAAATTACTTTATAGTTAGTTTAATAACATAATCTTTGCTTCTTTTGACATTTTAAAATATCCAAAAAATAAAGAAAAATATTGTCTTTAAGGATATTTATAGAATTACTCATATTTTTAATACTGTCAAATACCCTATTGTACTCCGTGGGGATAAAATTATTATGAGTACAAAAATTAATCATGAATTCATACACGCACTTATTTATTCAAACTTTTGCAGTAAGATTACTTTGTTACTAATTTGTTGACATAAAAGGCTCTATTCAAACATTAATCCAACAGAAAATTTAATTCCTGAAGCTCGAAAGTACAGACGTTTCTAAATTGCGAAACTTAATTGCAAAAATGAGCTAGGAAGTTGAAGACAAAGAGGTTTTAAACGATTCCGAAGTCTCTACGGAGCGCTGCTGCAGTACGACAGCTTGGTTTATGCTGGATGCAGACAAATTAAATAACCCTGTTTTTTTAGCAAGCAGTGCAATAATCTTTAATGAGTTTTTAGAGGGAGTAATTAAGTGTAATTGAAAATCGTCATTTTTCCCGGCCCGTGGAAGTTTTTAAATAAATTTACCTATTCTTAAAATAGTTTACTCAGTTATTGTATTTCCGATTTTCCGGATCCTACAGCGTTTACAGGAAAATGAATTTACATATTTACTTGGAGAATTGAATAATATGGATTTATACATGGATTTTGATATATTGGCGAATGTAAATAATGTACTTATATTATTATTATTTTTTTCGATATATCTCGAATTTTGTAAACATTTAGGAAAACAAATGTTAAATATGAATAATATATTAACAAAGATTTAAATCGATTGAAATCTTTGTGTATTAAAACAAAAAACATGACACTTTAAAATGTGCTATTTTAATAGAACTATTAGCGATTTTCCAAAATCCTAAAATAAATAATAAAAAAAACTCTAAACACAACACAATGTTCAATTCATACTTCTTATCAGTTCTCCAGATTGCCGTAAGATGTCACTACTTGTAAAAGTAGAAGTCGCTATGAGAGTGTTTTCGTGCAGAATGACCTTCCCGGACAGTTTTCAACAAAGCATACTTACCTGGCATAGGGGAAACCGTGATCAAGAAGGCGGTTCCCCCAGGGCGAGGCCTGTCCATTGCACTGCGGACGGGTTGACCCTTGCGATTATCCCTAATGTGGATAACTCGGATGCGTAATTTTTGGTAGTGGGGACTGCGTACGCGCCGTCCCCCTTATAATGTGAGTAAAATGATCATCAAACAAATGAACTATTTCATTTATGAAGAGAAATATATCATATATTAATTTAAAAAAAAATATTTGGATCAATGATTCATATACATATGTGTTACAAAAATGTAATTACATAACATGAGCAACACGACGCGCGGAAGTCCTTGTTGCTCGAAGGTAATAATAGTATGGTATGGTTAGTGGTTTGGTTAGATATAGTATATAATGTGCTATAAATAAAGGAGGTAATGGTGATTTGGTTTTATTACTGGACTTAATCTTATTCTATCAAAACCATTTCTGTCATTTTAAAATATCAGTCCGGTTATATATAAATTTTCTCCATGTACTCTGCGACTGAAGCAACTAATTGGATTAGGCGTCGTCGGTTCATTTGACGCAATTTGAAGTGGCAACTTCATACGGTCGCTTCGTTACACAGAATCTCATTAACACAGTGTGAATAATGTCTAATTCTACACACAAGTGGGTCAACACAGTCCATCTTGTATTTTTTACGAGTCTGTTTTGTGTGAGCGCTAACCAATGATTTAAAATTAAGCTATAGAGCATTTGATTTCCATAACACTTAGAAGTAGGGTTAAACCTGAGGGTTAAACCAAAATTCTATTTTAAAAAACATGCAAAAGTTTAACATGTTACTTTTTATACGAAAAAGTCACCAAACAAAAGCTTATAAATGATCAAAGTACATACTTCTATTAGCTTTGATTCAATAATAAATTAATAGTATTTGGGATCTGATCTTGACAGTCTTATTACGAACTTGCGCCGCCATTTTTTTTCTCATATTTTGGGATACCTAATGGAGTTTCAAGCTAGCGGATGTACAAGATTGATTCCGACTTAAATTGATGGCCACTAAAGGAAATTGTTTTGGGAAAACCTTAACTTCGTATTAATATCATAAATCAAAAAAGGGCGCCGTTTCCTTGCTTTTAGTTTTTCACCAATTTGGTACCTTTTAATTTGTTTTTCACTATGGTATGATGTTTTTGTCGCTAGTAAATCAAAGATATTTGTGGGATTTTTGAAATTAATTTTGCAGTCATACTTAATTAGTCTTCTTAGTCATATTTTTTATGACATACGATAAACGAGCAAGTGGGTCACCTGATAGTAAGCGATCACCGCTGCCCATGGACAACTGCAGCACCTGGGATAGCACAAGACTGTTGCCGGCCTTTCAAGAAGACGTAGACTTCCAATGTAGTATCGGTTCGGAAATATCGCCGCAGGAAGTTGATTCCACAGATTGGTCGTACGTACCAAGAAGTGTCTTTTAAAATCTACGCTGGTTGACAGTCAGTTATCCACATGGTACGGATAAAATTTAAATTTGAGACGGGTGGTGAAAATTTTGCAGTTATAGTCGAAGTAATTACTAGACTTCATCTCAATTGACTAATTTCTGCAAAAATCATCTAGATCAACTAATTATAATGTTATGAAACTTGAGAGAAGGCAAATGTTCAATTAAACTAATTTATAGCTGTCAGCTTTTACATCGTAACTCCAATAATTTACATAAAACAACACTTACACCAATAAGAAATGGGAAATATTACATAGCAACCAATTTTATTGTAAGAAACATGCTATTAAAAATAAACTTCCTGATTAAAACGACGTAACGATGAGAAATTCGCAAGGTTTACAAGAATCAGAAAGGTTTTTAGGGTACCGTATCACTAAAGGTAAATCGATATAAACAAGATACTAGTGGTTCGCCGCGAACTTAGACCTCGCGATTATTATTTTAAAAAGATGAGAATCATAAAAATGCGCGTATATCTCAAAAACGGCTGAACCGATTTTTTGCGCAACGAACTTAAAAATTCTGTGGATAGTTGCTACACGTATTCTTAATATGTATCATCAAAATTAATTCAACGGTTCGCGAGTTATCGCGAAACAAACATACGCATAAAAACAATGTGTTTTCGCCCCAACTTGAATTATAGCCCTCGCTCGGTCAACTAACAGACAAATGGGATTTCTAATGAGAAAAAATTGTTTCATATTTTCGTCTCTGGGTACGTATCGGAAAGTATATTTTTGGTTACAATTTAAAAGGGATCATTCAGATAAAATTATGTTTGGAAACATTTTTGGTAAGATATTTTAGTATACCTGCCTACTTATTCTGTAACTTGGATTATAATCTTCTATCATGCTACCATCTAAAGAACAGCTACAATTTCTTCATTTCAGAAGGAATGCTATTACTTAGGTACATATCGTTTCTGAAAAAATAAAGTGGAACTCATTTTATAAGATCTCCCCCAAATCACTTTGTGGAATATAGTGTTACTGGCGAAAGTTTAAAAAGACTTGCTCTTGTACAAATTAAAAAAAAACGTACAGAACCCTTGAGATTTATTTTTGATTTTAGTAATAATAGTGCTTGTCCTCTTATTTTTAATTACAAGTGTTATCACATCGGCCGACACGACTGTCTACTGATAAAAATCTGACTTGAACAAGCAAATCATACCTCGAGATAAGCATTAATGTCAAAACATGCCTCGTCAATCGAGATAAGCGTTTAATTTCTTAAATTCGAATTCATGTGTTTTATTTAATTTATTTATTTAATAGCAAAGTCAAAGTCAATTGTTTTTATTTAAATAGGCTTAAAAATAGCACTTTTAAATCGTCTAATTCTTGTTTTTAGTTAGTTGATGTCATAAAATTACTTAAAGCTAAGGTTACCACTGCCTCCAAAGCGCAAGTGGAGGAGAGGCGGCGCAACAAACTCCATTGCTGCATTTTCTCCAAAGACGTCACTTTACAACATATGTCTTACAATTAAATGACTATGCAATCAATGTCCCAGTATTGGGCAAAGGCCTCTTTCTTCTTCTTCCAAGACTCGACCTAAGGCTATATATCGCGCCACCCTTTATCAAATGTGTTCAGTTCGTCGCACAAGCGCAACCGTGGTCGACCCGGCCACCTCCTGCCATTAGGAGGAATCCAGTCTGTCACTCGTTTGAGGTGTGAATAACTCTAAAATTTTAATTGGTATTAAAATTAACTAAATAACATAGGTTACTTATTATCAAGTCTCATTAAGAGTACTTACGGAGCTTATTTGACTGGAAAAGTTTATTTAGGCTCAGAAAAAGGTTGTGAGTCAGAACCTTTATACCTTACCTTATTTGTCCGTTATTTATTTTATTTATTTATTTACCTTTTGACTAACTCGATGTGATTATTGCCTCGTTTTATAACTGAATGCTTCGTTAGAATGATCCAGCTAAAACGTAGCCTAGGCCTTTTTTATCAAGGTGAAAATGTCTTCGCATACCTCCTCACTTCTCAATAGTCGAGCAGTGAAGCGGCATGTGGGACTTAGACCCACTGAAAACACCCCAGTGCTCTACATGCCAATACTAAAGAGGTGGGAACGGTGGAATTACCACCAATCTTCCACACTCTCCAGCCACGGCAGTGACCTTCAAAACGTCCTAGGTAAACAAGAAATAAATGTCCTGGAAAAAATGTTTTCTTTCTTCTAAGTTTACGGCCTAGTCATTAATAAATTTGCATTGCCGAATTATTATGTAAACTTTCAAATAAGTAGAATGGAGTCTAAGTTCTGAAAGATGCTCTATCAGTTGAGAGTGGTGCACAGCACAACCACAAACGCTTCGATATGAGGCGTTCAATTGAAACATCATTGGAACAGAGACGTGGGTCAAAGTGAAGTAAAAGCATACTTAGCTAGGTTCTGAACGAAAATGAGCAATAAAATGTTTTAAATAATCTCTTCTTACGAAAGATAATTTTCTATTGTCGGGAAGTATCTAACGTTTTGGCCTATTTCATTGTGCGCTAATCAGACGAAACCTTCCGTATTTTCGTTATATTCAAAAGAACCATTTTTTCTTCAGCTTACCATTCTTTCAATCCTATTCAGAGGTCTGTAACTCTATATTCAAACGGATGTGATCCAGTTTTTATTGCAATCAAGATTTTCTCTCGAGGAAGGAACTCGATGAATGCAAAGGGCTCGGTAATGTAGGTATAATAATAAAACCCTTTTTATGCCTTCTTTACATGTTCGCTCGCATCCCTTACCAATGATATTCGAGATCCGTCCGGATTTCTTAGAAATTATTAAGACGTTATAATCTAGGCCTTTGCTCTTGTGGGAATTTAGTATCCCTATTTATCCATTTAAAAGGAAGGCCTGTATCCCAGCAGTGGGTCAATAGTAGCTGATGATGATGACCATATTTATAGGGCGGCGCAACTTTGAATGGAAGGCTTGATGGAGTTGGTCAGGGTTGACCTCGGAGAACGCACTTCAGCCAGATTGCGGATCTCCCTAAAAAGGGAGATATTAGGAGCACCCATAACCGGAGAGCATGTATGAAGAGAGTAATGAGTGTAGAGGAAGCAAGAGAAATCTGTAAGTGGAAATCGCTTGTCTTTGCTTACCCCCATGGGAAAAAAGGCGTGATAATATGGAACTTTGATTGAAATCAAATTTGCGGGAAAAGTTGTAAATCGTCTTTAATCAAACCCATTATTATTATGTAGGCTTCATTTTCACCATTGTTTACGTAAGAGCCTCCCTAACCGTTTTCCGCGCATTCTAGCAGTTTTTATAACGTTTGAAATCACAGACTGATAATTAATCAACGATTGTTTCGTAAGTAGTGTGTTCCCGCGCTTTCACTATCAGAATCAGAACTACTGTACCGCGACGGAACAGAAAAATATGGGCCTTTGTAACAAAACAGGGCGAACGTTGCCGATTTTGTCAAGCATAAAATTTCATTAGCAGAAAAATTTCATTTTTCATGTTATTTCTTGTATATATAGTAAAATGATAGCAGTAGCCTTTAGTTCGATTCAACTCGAGTTTAGTTCCAATTTTGCAAGCTTTATTTTGTTTTACCTGTATAAAATAAATATTATAAAACGTAAAACGTTGCAACTCATCTAGATTGGGCTCATTTTCTTCGTCTCTAGATATAACTGGATAAGGATTCTAGTCCTAGTACAATTTCCGTCAAAAACCTTTTACTTCTAAATAACCTTAACCCAATGTTATTAGCTTAAACTTTAGCTTAAACTTCAAATCATTTAGATGTCATTAAATATAATTGGGTTAAATTCAGATTATTATGTAATATATCATAAATCACATTTATGGCGTATTACATCATAATTGTAACATAATCCTATAACTTGATTGACTTCTTGCTAACAGATGCAGGAAACAGGTTTGTTGTGATCTGAGGTTGCAACGGGCACCAAAGACAGGCTCATTCATAAAAGGCCGTTGACGTTGTGACGTCTCAGACGACCTGACGTTGACGCGTATAGCCGCCATGTTGTCAGCACTCCATGGTATTTGGTATTAGTAAGTTGGTACTACCCCAATTCAGCTAACTTCACACCAAAACGATTGTTTACTCGCTCGCTCTCGTACGTTACGTTAGTTATGTTTTGAACCGTTGTTGTATAAACGATCGACTTGCTAACGATTTATTAAATTCCATCAATGGAATTGAACAGTGCATTAACATCGATCGAATATGGATTGCTTTTAATTAATCTCAGTGTTGTTACACGTGGTTCGAAAACTTTGAAATGGGATGGTGAAAGTGTGGTTATTTCGAAAATAATGAGTGTTAAGTGTTTGAAATAAGGTGATTTATCATTTGTGATGAGAATATTTGCATTTGTACTTCATAAATGGGGTTTATAATGCTCTCCGTGAGTTGTTTGACCCTCACCAACTGGTTGCATTGCAGCAATCAGACTCAAAGCCGTAGCCTGGCCTTTGATATAAAACCACTGTCTGTTTATGGAAATTTGATTGGTCTAACTTGCCAGTTATGAATCAAATCGTAATAATCGATTGTATTTTTGAATCGCATTGAAATGCGGAAAGATTTTCAATACAATTCAAAAATATCAATAGATTTCAAATCTACTTACAGTATTTGGTTTTACATAATGCAAAAGTTAATAAGTAATGCTTAAGCAATACGTAACATTTTACCATTTATTAGTTTCAAAATGTATTATCAAACCTACATTATGCTCAAGTTACTTAAAAGTTATGTTAATTGGTATGTCAGAGTCAAAGACAATATTACCTATCTCAATGCAAATCATGGGTAACTTTACCTGACCTGGACATTTATTAACCATACCTTACTAATCTAAATAACCAATAATGATACAAAAATCCATTGTGTTTTCTTAATACCTAGAATGGTCTTACTAGTTACCTAAATAAATTGACAAATAATAATAATAACGACCTACCAGTCACAATGATCTCTCGATTTCCTCAATCCTATCAAATGTGCATTTATAAATTCAACGCATACAGGTACCTAGGTACTTATATTCGAGGTATTTTACATACTTTACAGCTGCCTAAAGGAAAAACTAATTCACTACACGGTTGAACGTTATAAGGACAAAGAGTACTTGAAAGTCTTGAACCTCCAATTTTACGTGCAAATTCAAATATTTTTCCCCTGCATAAGTACTTACCTACCGACTTTAAATTATCATCAAATCCACACAGATAAGCGTTTTCGAATACGGAAAGAGCCATTATTTTAAAACTGTCTCAGTCTAAAGCCCCAATTGTACTAGTTTCGGCCTCGGAAAGTAGGTCGTCGATCGGTCATCGAAAGACATTACCATGTTAATGGCTCTGCAGCTTGAAGTCTTGCTTCCATACATTTTCGGCTAGCAAAGTCCCCATTTCATTACTAAAGGGTAAAATGTGGCAAGTCGAGATTTGAGGACTTTTTTAACTTTAACAATTTTTGGCACAGTTATGTTGACATTATAGATTCTTTTGAAGGTCATGATCATCAGGTCTTAAATATCTAAATTCAGTAAGTGGCTAACAACACAGATCATATCGCAAATTTGGCCCGGAGGAATGTTATGATCTTTAAATATGATAGCATCTGGTGTTGCATTCCTTTCTTCGTAATTTCATTGTGTCCAGCTTATGTATCTACACGTGATTGTAATTTGTAACAAAAGACTCAGAGGAGAAGATGATCTTAATGAAATTCATAAATGACGATCATATGACGATTATTTCACAAAAGGCTATCAAACGTGTTGACGAATTAAATGTTAACATAGAAATTGGAAGATGGATGGATTTACAACTTGACACACGTGGAATCATAAATATTATTGCAGAATTAACTTTCACATAGTAACAAAATTTGTAGTACCTAACTATTACAATCCCACTGTAACGAGAAGTTTAACAAATAGATGTTTCACAGTGGTTAGGCTTGTCACTCAAGTTACGTCAACTATTGTCTGATGTACTTTGACGGCAAGAAGTAACAGTCATGTAAAACATGATTGATAGGTAACTACATTTCAACTTCTTAATAATAAGGTTGGATTCACGCTATGTTACTAGTTCTGAAAAATTACAGAATACTAAAGTAAAATGAAACGAAACTAAAGGCAACCTCGATGACATCATCACGAAATAATAGTTTTCTTCTAAGATCAGTCACCTTATTAATGAGATCTTGCCACTTGCGATATCTATAGCCATATCTTGCGATATCTAGTTTTGTAATTGGATGATCATACTTAAAAAATCTAGTATTATAGAGCAAATTTACTAATACTTTTGGCAGAAATTGATCAAGCTGTTATTCAGTTAAGCGATCTTGAGGGATCTATGAGAGACGCGATTAAAAAGGATAACCTAACTACTTTGGCTATTTCAGGAATAACCAAAGTTTGACCAAATACTAAAAAAGTTAACTTGATTTTAACGCTATTGCAAGAAGAGTTATTCAGTCACTTTTTTATGTTATGGATTGACGAAAGTTTTGTTGTGTATAAGTAAGTATATTTTTCAGTGTAGATAGTCCGTTAATTACGAGAAGAATGAAAGAATAAATGATTAAAGATAAGACAAATGTAAATACGCTAACCTCTTTTACTCTATACAATTCCGAACAGATTCTACAATTAATGATTATAAACTATTTGAATTAAACTGGAGACTAGGCCTAACTTTATCATGGAAGCGACACCGAAAACAACCGAACGAGGGTGAATCCTAGCGGAACAAAAAACAGTACAACAGCGGGCCCCACTTAACGCCACAAGCAAGCACCTGCTACCTGAGACTGCGACCCTTATTTAGGGTATACTGAATTGTGAATGAGGCTCTGTAAATGGACGTGTTTTATCTACGAAATTATTGGGAACTCCCTAGTGGTCGCCGTGTAATATACATTCTAGACAATACATTTTCACCGCTTTTTACTGTGATTTGAATAGTCTTTTCCTTGTCTTTTGTAGTCATTTGAATGATAAATTTAAGCGGTTTACTTTTTCAAATGCATTTATTCATTCATTCGCATCAATGCAATGATAGAAGAGTGTGTTGATGTTTTCGGAAATAAGTTCTGCTTTACAAAACTAGAATTTATGACTTAATGATTGAACGTTTTCTCAGTCACGCCCACAAAGTTAAATATTTCCGCTAGAATATTGAACTTCATAGTCACTTTTCAACATTTAGTCAAACATTTTAATCAAATTTGGTAAATAGGGTAGATACATAATAAAATATACTTTTTATCCCTTTTTTTTTTTTTTTTTTAACGTGTGGAAAGACCTTCGTCTCGTCCATCCAGCCACGGGAAGCCGGACGGGTATGTGGGACTTGAACCCACTAAAACCACACGGAGTCAACCCCTGCCGCATATATGCCAGGACCGTGTGCTACTCTCGCTCCACAGCCCTGGCGCGGCGGCCGCTACCACGGCGGCCCCAGCACGGCTCGCTCCCAAAGCACCTCTCCAGCGAGAGGGTCGGAGCGGCCAGCGGGATAAGCACCAAAATTCCCGCTAGGGTAAAGGCACACTTGACCTTGGTGCGCCTTTCCACCCGAGGGCCGTTAAGCCGAGCGACGGAATCCCGTTTCCGACACCCAACCAGCCCTCAACTTTTGGGACCCGACCAAGTCAGGCCCTACCACATCTCAGCCGCAGAGGACAGGTTGTCCCTATCCCCTGCGACCGAGACAGGCCCACCACGCGTCGGCCGCAGAG
Organism: Ephestia elutella; assembly: GCA_018467065.1. Lineage (NCBI taxonomy): Eukaryota > Metazoa > Arthropoda > Insecta > Lepidoptera > Pyralidae > Ephestia > Ephestia elutella. Next base: position 5,076,362 of record CM031580.1, on the reverse strand, counting down.
GACAGGGAGAGCGGCGCACCGCAATACCGACACGCCTCTTCCCCTGCGGCCCCACCGACACCGTGCCCAGCGCCACGGCCACGCTCGGTCGCGGAGGATAGGGAGAACGGCGCACCGCAATACCGGCACTCCTCTTCCCCCGCGACCCCTACCACGGCTGTGAGAGTAGGGCCGTGCCCCCTCCTCTCACAGCCAGGCCACTCAAAGCGGCCTCCTCCCGGCCCGGGGTCGTCACTCCCGGGCCATGGGTTCCTCTTAGCTTCCCTGCGGCCGAGGCAACCGCTGGTACTGAGCCCCCCATCGCTACAAGATGGGAACCCGTTCGGGGGCATACTTTTTATCCCTAGCTCAGCTAGTTTTAACACAAATGCATACAAAAACTTAAGCAATCATATTTTTTCCTCTTAAGTCCCCATACAATTTCCCACAAAAACGTAATATCAAACTTGCACACAACTTAACTTCCAAACTAGAATCAGGTTAGCCATTCGAGGCGCCAAATCCATCACGTAGTTTAGTATTAGTTAAATCCCTTTGAGAAGAACTCAGTTTGAGGCGCCCACACTAGACGAAGGGGACTTGGACGAACTACTAGTAAACAAAGTTTAGTAAGAGTGTTTTTATTGTTTCACCTTTATGGGTGCTTGGATTAAATATAAAAAATACAATAAAGTATTTAAAGAATATGTTGTTGTTGAGATAACTTTATTGCGCAAGAAATACAAAGTTACAAGAAGTGGTGATTGCAACGCCAGACTTATCCCATGAAGGGGTAAGTTCGATGTTGTTTGGATCCGAACAACATAGCGTAGTAAAATTATTAAGCTTTAAATCGAAGATCCGCCCAAATTAAATATTACCTTGTTAATTCTTTAAGATATGCCAATAAACATACACAATTTTAATAGTCTCAAAGATCTCTCTCAAATATCATTTTTAGTAGTTAAATAAATTTTTTCTGTAATAAAATTAATAAAAAAAATAAAATTAGTAGGAAGAAAAAAATAAAATTAAAAAGGAGTGCCTTGATCTTCCTATATCCGTATACAATGTTGCATTTTCTCATTCCCAAGACAATACCAACTTGGTGACTTTTAATCTCGTCCTTACTTCGCCAAATATGGTTAACAATTATTAAATTAGCACCCCATGATGGACATACCGAGTATAAGTTATGACAAATTGGTTTCCAAGTAAGTTACAGTGTTCTAAGTTTTTCCGTAAAAATACATGATACAAAAAATACACGCTATCTGGTTCTCACAAAATACAGAAGAATTTTCATTTGATAGTTTGTTAATTTTGTGGTAAATCAACGCGTTTATCTGTCAATTAGATAAAATTGCTTCATAAATTAATCTACTGCGAGACATAGCGCAAAAATTATAAGTATCTAAGGTAAAAAAATTAGTTTATTAGCAACAACCAAAAAAAATTTTGATATTCAAACAAATATTATCTATTTAAAAAATATAGGCATATAAATCACCCGGAGCAAAGAAAAAAAATACTTGCCCGGAGTAAGTTAAGACTTCTAAAAATCGAATAGTATATATAAACTCTCATAGTAGGTATATAAGAAGAAAAAAGTAACTACTTTTTGAGCGGTCGTGTAAAAATCCAATTCTGGAATAAAATTGAAAAATGCGAACCTGTTCCGCTCTGCGATTACAAAACAAAAAAATTAAAAATAATCCACATTCGGTCTCGGAATATATCGGTTTTGACGATTTTATTTTGTTTTGTAACATCTGTGGGATCTACAGCTTAATCCCAAAGGTTTTAAATCTACCGTACATTCGAACTGTTTGTTGTCCTCGATTTTTTCATTATTCTCATATTAGGAGACAATGCCTGGAATTAATGAATAAATAAAATTATTTCGCCATTTCACATTACCTAATATTTATTTATCAGAATGATCAAAAGTTTAAAAGTTACAGTTAGCCGCAATAGAGTTACAATTGTTTTTAAGGCAAAGTTATAATATCTAAATTCCACATAAATAAGAATCATTAAAACTGTCATCTTTTAACAGTAATAAATTTGAAAAAAAATTATTGAAGTAGAAAACAGCTGTTTAAATATTATTGTTGGTAATTTTCCTAAGATTATGTAAAATTTATTTATCCTCAAAACACCATTTATTAAAATACAAAAGCCATAGATGAAGTCCGATTGTCTTCATGGCATAAAATATATAATAATATGCATTTGTGCCATAAAAAAAAACTATTGTTTTAATGTCAGCTGAAAAAAATGCAGCTATAACAATAATTACGATAGTATTAAGTATGTGCAAACATGACTGTCTTGAATATAATAATTTACATGCTTGCCCAATAATACGATGAATCGTTATACATTGCCCAGGTTTATCTCGATTTAAAATATAGCTCACATTATACCGGAGCAATGTACGTTTAGATTTGTCAAGGTTTGGCGAACATTTAAACGTAGCGTGAAATCAGTAGTAGTGCTGTTTATCTTGAGATTTTTCAGTTTTCAGCAAGACAAATGTAATGGCATGTCTATGGCACTTTGGACTTTATAACGCCGACTTAAAGTTCAAATAACTTTATAATTAGACGGAAATATTGTTCCGTACGTGTAAGGAAAAATACTGTTTTAAGACCATGACCTAACAATTATTCATGCGAGGAGGCTACAAGCAGACAACACTATTGTCTATCATCTGTTGCAGGTTGCTAAGAGGTTGATTTAATTGCGGTGTCTCGAGGCCTTAATTTTGGCCTCTAAAGTAAAATATTCTTTGGATTTTATTTAATTCAATTCAATTCTTTATTGCATCCTTAATGTAAGGTCGTATTCTTATATTTAATTGTAACAATTCAAGACCCTTTCGGGCGCAGCAATCGAAGAGGGCTGACTTGTCCATATTAATGATAACGATAACGTAACGATGATAACGTAATTTTTAATTTATGATTATTTGATCATTTTTTCATTCTCTCAGAGACTACGCCCACTTAGACTGCAAGTTTCTTGCCTGTTACGATTAAATTTATTGAAGCAATAATTTTCTCGCATGGTCTTAGAAACAAAAGGCATTGCAATTATTGCTCTTGTATGTACAAAAAGCTTGCACCGTCTAAATGGGCCTTAACGCACATAACTATACGATATATAAGCACCCGGAAAAAGTCTAAAGGTTAATGGCTTATTTTCCAAAATCGATCTTTTTGTGAGACAACAAAAGAGAATAATAATTCTAAACAATGCACATTATGAGTTGTTTACATAGAATAGAAATGGTACTAATTTACATAACAAAGGAATCAATAGAACTATTGTACAAAACCCCTAATGATTGATCCACTTAAATTAAAAAAAAAACAGATAAGATGACCCCTTCTTGATTTGCCATCAACGAACTAGTTCATTGTTTACCATGTAGAGCTTCGTCATGTAAAAAATAATAAGTACTGTAGGCTATAGAACCAGGCCCCCAAATATCTCTACAAACTTTCATGTTCATATTATCAGTAGAATGAGATTGGTACTATGATTATCAAACCAAAAAAATCCAACGTAAATACTCGAATCGCACGTAACCATTATCGCAGGTGTCGTCACAAGGAATCTAGCCAATCAGGTTTCCGAAACGCAATCGCAGAACTAGGTGAATAAATAATCAACAAAATTCCGCAAATGATCAATCATTCGATACCGATACAGCTGTATCGTAAATCACGTAAAGTTCAACCGTCCCGAGTCGCGAGATGAGTCTACGATAACCGATAAGGGACGGCCCTATCAGTACATAAAGCGAAGGGCGGGGACAAATTTAGGGGGCAAATTAATAACACAGGAGAAACATGCTGATATTAAAATATTGGCTGTAGTACTGAATATCATTACACGTTTTCCACATTTGCCGCATTTCAAAATGGGTGTTAAACATAAACTAGATAAATAAAAGTCAATCAGATAAGACTAATGGCATTGTTTTGTATAGGAAAAATCTATTTATTATCCTTAAATTTTTCGCTTTTTACCTACACAATTAACTTCATACCTACACAATTAACGAAAATCGAATTCGATTATCGTCATCATTTACGTAAGTACAATTCTCTTTTTAAGTGAGAACTTGTGAATAGTAAGAAGTCGAAAATGTTCATTGATTTTAGTACTAATATTGTCGAAAAAGTAAATGGGGCGACATAAATGATGTTCGCTCAATCTTAGAACTCGTCTTGGGCCGGCACTGCCTATTACCGATAACAGTTATTTGATGGCATGGTAGTAACAATGTTATTTTATACGCCTTGTTTATAGCTTTTTTATTTTATCCAAATACGTCCGGTTGGGCAGATAAACTATTTTATTTATTTGGTATAATTTCATGATTGTAAATCATAGGTTCTAAATACTACACGTAAATTGTAATGATATATGTGTATCTATTTTGTTACGATTCCTGTGTTCAATATAATTAAGTATATCTGAGCATAATGTAGTGCTTAACAACTTAAAATATATTAAAATTTTACGAGACAGTTAATGTACTCATCTAAATGGTGAAAACAAACATGTCCTTTAAACTGTAATCTCCTACGTCACGATAAACAAATCTCGGTCGTTGTGACACGCTCGCCAAACAGACATATCTGATAACGTATCAAATCAAATTGTGCAAATGAGAGCAGTTTATCACACAATCGTGCGCAGAACAGAGGCCAGGCTGCGCGAACTTGGGGTCTAAGCCTCAAACCCTACCATTGCCTTCCTACATTTCAGCATTCGACACTCCGGCGCCGGTACGGGTGAACGTCGCTGACTCGCGTTACTATCGAGTGAATAGAGTGCGTGAAGTCTCGCAACGTGCAATGCCCAGCGCCCCCCGCGCCCCGCTACCCCTCGCAGGGCTATGGAGACCCTCCTCGACAAATTCAAGAGGGAGCAAGGAGGTCTGCGACGCTCCCGATCCGTCCGCGCTTCCCTACGTATGATCGGCAACCGCTGGCGCTCCAAGGACGAACCAGAAGACCTTCAGAAACTGAAAAGAAACTCCGTGGTCTTCACTACTCAAATTTGGAGTTCAGAGAAAGATTTCGACGTCGCTTATACAGGAATCGACGGAACTTACAAATCAAAGACTCCAGCGATGGCGCGGAAGAAACTGGAACCAGTGAAACAGAGGAGGAAGAGTGGTGATATAGACTTGAATTTGAAGCCGCAGAGGCAAAAAAAGGTGGAGAAGTCGATGTTTAGTGATTTGTTTACGAATAAGAAGCACAAGAGTATGTCAGCGAAGGAGCTTGTAATGCCAGAGAAGATTCCACCTAAGGCAGCAGCGTTGTTGCACATACATTCTCCAGATGGGAAGAAGGTGAAAGGGATTGGGAAGTCTGAGTCGGCGAAGGACATGGCAGACTTGATGATCCAGCAAAGGACTCGGAGAGGTTCTGAGAGTGACATGAGCAGCTGTAGCCAACCCAGAGGGTGCGTGAACCCTGCGTTTGTGTACAGCACGCCGCCTAAGGAAAGGAAGCTGCCTATGTCACCGTCTGCCTATCTAAGTACGTATAAAACAAAACATGTTATTTATTTACTTATAGTCTTAAGGGTGTAGGTATTTTGTCTTAATGACATAAATGAGCTGGGTTTTACCACGTCTGATCTGATTGACCTTTTTAGTAATAATTTAGTTCAAAGGGCAGACCGCGAACCATTTTGAACAAATAAATATATTCTTTCTTTCAAAAGCGACCACCAGGATCCCCTTGCCTGATCCCTGAAGGAATGTTCAAAGAAGGAGGAAATATTTCGATTCTTCACACATTTACCTTAATTAATTCAGGAAATTTTCTGTCAAAGAGAAAAATGCACCGAATGAAATTAACTTTTGTATTTTTGCAGTCAAGCACTAACAAAAGTTTATATGAAAGCTTTCAATTACAAGAGTTACAATAAACATACCCCTTCTTTTTGCATAATAATACTAAGGCATTATTTTATGTTGGCTATGGTTAAAAGTGCAATGCTAAAAGTATATTTACGTTCACATAAATAGGTACTTCTCATACATGTTGTGGTAAAATGTAAATCAGAATTTCATCATGACGATAAATTCGATTTTACAATTTTGGATGACATTTTGATAAAATTTTCAAAATCACCTAGACTAAACGCTGTGCTAAACGAATGACCTCAAACGGATTTACAATAAAAAATAATTACATACATTGATTAAAAGAAATAGTTATTTAACAATTTGATTGATTGTAAAAGGAATGATTACTTTTGTAATTGAAACCTATGAAATATATTTAGCCCCATCATAAATTAATTCGACAATCCTAAATTGGAAGTTATTATTTAAAACTCTTTTGTTTTAATTTATTTCTTTTATCTTATTGTAATAAAAATAGTTATATCTGCTACTCAGTGATTTTAGATTTTTTTTTTTTGAATAGTGTGTACAAATTTGCGAATTTACATAAATCATAAATTCTAAAGTGTTTTTTGGCATAAAAACATATATTTACATTTATAAATATGTCGTTGTATATATTTTTGCCAATATCACGGCTTAATTTTAGCATTAAAATAGCACTTGAAGTTAATATGGAATGCAATTTAGGGGGTACAATAACAATGCGCCTTGTAGCTCGGAAAATTTTGGAATAAAAAGTACCCTATGTACTATTCTAGGTTATATTAAAATTAAATATAGTAGTTAGTTTATTTTAAAAAAATACTAGTGGTTTGATATTTCGATTTAAATCCTACTATCCTACTTTCTACTAATCTACAAATATTATAAATGCAAAAGTTTGGATGTGAATTTGTGAGGATGTTTGTTACTCAATCACCCAAAATCTACTGGACGGATTTCAGTGAAATTTGATATACGGGCAGAAGAATACCGGGAATAGCACATAGGGTACTTTTTATCCCGAAATTCCAACGGGAGCGAACCCCGGGGCGCGGCTAGTTTAAAATAACCCCACTTGCGCATCGGTACATTTCTAAATCCATTACCTTAAAAACAGTGTAACAAGTCTTATGCAGTTTACTTTGCTAAGTGAAGTGTTACTAATCTGTTATTAAGTATGGATTTCACAGTTTATTAAGCCCTGAACACGCAAAAAATGTAGTGCGGTTTGAAACTATTTTTGGCAGGAGATTGCCAAACAAATAATTAAAGTTGTGGCATTTGCCTACTACAAATAACAGTACCTATAACCTCAATTTAGATTCTTTATCTTTCAATATAGAATACGTCAGAACACGAATAATGTGTCTTTTGACGTCAATAATTTACTTATGACTTTGTTTACTACCTACTACAACTTGACTACAACCACCTCTAAAGTCCAAAGCGAGGAGAAGCGACATGGTGCAAAAATTCCACTGTAACCTACCAAAAAACTGTCTCATTCGATGTTATTTTGTAGTCTCTCTCTTTAGTCGTATTTCCTCTTGACCGAGTGTCGTGGTAATTATATGGAATGAAACACACACAACGACTATCTTGGCAATTTTTAATGGAGTGGTTTGCCATTGCCTTCTCCATTTCACACACTAGCTGATAATTATAAACCAGAGTACAGGTTTCCTCACAAGGTTTCTTCACCGTAAGAAAGTGCTGGTCGATGAAAACTACCAAACATGAGTCAGATTGGTATACAAACTCATGTAGCCCGGGCAGGACTCGAACCTGGAACCTTTGCAGCCACAGGCGTGCCACCACCGCTTCACTAAATTATTTACCGTTATTTTATAGTACAAGGGCAGAATTAATTTCATATCCCTAAGTGAAGTCCCTTAGAATTAAAGTATACTAACGCCTAATTAGTGGAGACGTGCTAAAATAAACTCCTTTTTTGAGCAGTCGAGTAAAAAGTTCATTAAAAAAATACAGTTACAAATACTAGTTTTTTTATAGCTATCCTTTGTAATGCTGAATAACTAGTAGTACGACACAATAGCACGAAAACTGTTTCTTGGTAAATTCACCGTTACAACCGGCTTGAACATGCCATAATTACTTAATATGAATTGCGTAAAACATTGCATGACAAGAACTCATGATACACCTCAACACGGTCCATCATCATTATAAAAAATCCAAACCCAAAGTTACAAAGATTACCAATTTTACAACATCATTTAGAAGACGCATTTTAAAAGATGTACCAGAAAGAAAAGATTCCTAATTGGTGGTGCAGTGGTTCGCGCGCTCGGCCAGCGATAGTGGCGTGGCGGTTAAGCAACTTTCGTAATGGTCAGTCACGGGATGGGTGACCAAAAATGTATTATCTCGTGCTCCTCCATGCTTCTGAACTCACGTGCCGTAAACCGGTGGCTACCGGCTTTATTCGCATGCGTTAAAACCTACCAACCGTGTATCAAATTTCATCGCAATTCGTCCAGTAGTTTTTGCGTGAAAGAGTAGAAACCATCCTAACTAATATTATAAATGCGAAAGTGAGTTTGTTTGTTACCTCTTCACGCTTTATCTACTGAACCAATCTTCCTGAAATTTCACATACACAAAGCTGGAAGTACGGAGAAGGACATAGGATACCTTTCATCCCGGGAAAAAGCACAGTTCCCGTGGGAAATTCACGCGGGCGAAGCCGCGGGCAAAAGCTAGTAGACATATAAAAAAAACATTCTTTAATAAAAAAAAAAAATTCTAGCTCTATGGTACAAACATACATCCATTCTTAGAAACTTTCATTGATAATATAAGTAGGATAAATACAAAGGCTAGCACATGTGACTCGGATATTGAGATTTTTGCTTTATTGAACGCGATTGATATCACCTGATATTATAGGGTTTTCCAGTTGACATTTTAGGCAGTCACGTTTTTCATGACGATTCATTTGATCAGGTGCATGATTATCCAATAAAATTAAGTAACCATTTCGCATCTTATGACGTCATTCACACGGAAATCCAATTGCAACATAGTTTTCAATATAAGCCTAGAATTCTTGAAAACTGCTGAAGAAACTTTTCATCATCGATGGAAATCATCTTATTTATTTGGTTATGAACAATCGTGCCTAAACAATTCGCATTCGAAGTCGACCTAAATACTTTTATAAGTACAAATATTAACCCGCACTTCCTAGGAATCGAACCCAAGACCTCCATATGGCGGCGGACAGGCGTGGTGACCCACTACCACTACGCACTATGCGTCGATTAGGCAATACGATGTCAAACGCATTCGGTATCTAATTTGCAATAAAGAATCTGAATCTATTTACATTTACGCAAATTAACCCTTTCGCTGCAGATAACAAAACGAACTCGCTATTCGGCTTTAACAATAGCAAATCGCAGCCTATTGTGTCGGACAATTCCCACGAAGGAGAAATGCTCGGTTTTCTATGGCATAACGAGCAGATCTTACTCGATAAATGTTCACTTAGGCTTGACACGCAGTTTGATTTTCCGATTTTTCATCATTTAGCGTTCGGGAAGCTTCGCGATATCTTCTCGTCCAAAATACCGCAGTGTCTTAAGGTCTTTGACCAGTGTGTGTTGCCAGTAATACGGAACCGAGACGTGGTCGCTTACTATGGGCCTCATAGGAAGGTATACAAAGGGCGATGGAGCGCGCTATGCTCGGAGTTTCCCTGCGTGATCGAATCAGAAATGAGGAGATCCGTAGGAGAACTAAAGTAACCGACATAGCCCGCAGAATCGAGAAACTTAAGTGGCAGTGGGCGGGGCACATAGCTCGTAGAACAGATAGCCGTTGGGGCAGAAAAGTTCTCGAGTGGCGACCACGAACCGGAAAACGTATTGTTGGCAGGCCTCCCACTCGGTGGACCGACGACCTGGTGAAGGTCGCGGGATGCGCATGGATGCGGGCAGCGCAGGACCGGTCGTTGTGGAAATCCTTGGGGGAGGCCTTTGTCCAGCAGTGGACACGTCTTTCGGCTGAGAGAGAGCTTATTTATAGCTAGTAGTCTTCTTTTGTCACCGAGCCAGATGAATGTATGAATGATTTTTTATTGCTGTAAACATGGTAATCAATTAATGTTTAGGAATACATTTTCAGGAAATACATGTTAAGTCAGAATTGACATGCCACACATACTCTTCATGCGTCGCGGTAAAATATTAATTCATAAAATTAAATACATTGGATGTAAAAACTAATGAAATTAAAAAAGCCATAATTGATGTCTTTGAGCGATTTGATAAGAATCGTCACAAAGCGCTTTTAGATTTCGTGTTAGACTTTATTAAGCCTCTCTAAAGCTCGCAGAAATCGGAATAAATAATAACTTACAACTAGAAATGGAATCTGCTGTGTTTTATACGACAGTGCATGTAGCTCTGACGCTCACTGATGTGAACGAATATAGCAATCCCAAGCAATACGGAATTGAACATTCAATTTCGGGATGTTTAATTACATCAAATTCTATATAAACTCTAGTTTCTATATATATTTATATAGATTTGATTATCTATATTCATAAATAGGTCGTCGCGGGCAGTGAGTCTATGAACCAATGTTTGTATGATTTATTCCGATCCTATACGACGAACTAAAATCCAAGTTAATACCAGTGGTATTCGATCGTGGTATTGAATCGGAATAAATCGTTTGTATCATTTTTAAACTCCCGAAAAAATGAATGTTGAGTTGAATTCTCCTCTTTTAAAATTTATGATTATTTTTGTGCCTGTTTAAATAAGAAAATTATGTACATACGTCACTTTTTGTATTATCAAACTTATTTTATGATATCAAACTTAACTTGTTTTATTTTGGTGCCAGAATTATTGCTTTTGCTGTATGTAGATACATAAATAAGATTGTAAGTCTCCAATCTTCTGCGTTAGGAAAGTTTATATTTAATTCAAAACAAAAGTTTTCCTGTTACATCCTTCGGGATATAAGAACTTTAAATTAAATTTAATGGGAGAAATCAAAGTTGCGTTCGTTACTCAACTTTGTGGTAACGATTCTTTTGGGATAATTTCCCATTAATTCAGAAAGGAAATTGTGAAAGACGTTTCTTGCAGACGCTTTATGCCATAGACTTTTTTCTTTTCTTTTATGTTTTAAATTTTTAAAAGCAACAGAGGTCTTATGGTAAATGAAATAAGACTTTTTGAATTAAATAAATTTAAATTCCCGGACCAACTTCCACTAAGAACCATTGTCCTGTCCACACGATCAAAGGATACTTTGGCATCTAAAAATACAATTGTTTACTACGGCACAATGAAAAATCAATATATGATCATCGTAAAGAATGAGGTAAAAATACTGGCAATACCAACAACAGGATTTCCCTGCGTGGGCTAAAGGATTCCTATTTACTTATTGCGACGGTGCATTTTATTTGTAACTATTAAAGGAAATTTAAAGGAATGAATTAATTAATTATTAAAGGTTTGTTGTTTGTAATTATTATGTATATGTAATACATATGTATCTAGTACATAATTACTTCTCCAATAAGTGGTAGCATGGTAAAAAGACCATGATAGTAAGTACGAAGCTAGGGAAGTTTAATTTTTCGCATGTAGTAATTATTTATTCTCGGTACCTATTACTACCTATAAATATTTGTTTTCAAGAATACCAGACTAGTCGTCACTATCTTGTAATGTAACAAATGTTTGTCTCTGGTACAATCACTGTGATTTTAGTATTTGCACTACACGTGTACATTACAGCAGTATCCGTGTACAGCTGGCTTAAATTTGTTTAAATTATGTACAGGCATCGGCATTCGAATTAACTAATATTCATTAATAATATTCATAATAGACCCTTATCACTTCGCTTATAAGATCCGTGTAATAGCCGCCACACACGCACAGTTTTAACTGACAGTTTTCACTGACAGTTAAAACTGTTCAGTGAAAACTGTTCAGTGAAAACTGTTAGTTAAAACTGATCGTGTGTGACGGCTATAAAACTTCGTTATACATTTTTTGACATGTTATCTTTATCCTGTAATAAACGAAATAATTACGGAAATTGGTTCAAATTCGACTCACGAGTATTGTTTTTGCAGACCACGGAAATCGAAATAGATTATTCCCATCGAGGGTTTTTTACAAAAACTACATAACTTTTACTTTCATTATTTTTCAGGAAATATAAAAAACTTATGCTGATGCAAAATAATGTTTTCTGAAATACCATATTCTGATATATTCTAAAAATGCTAGACTAGTTTTTGTAAAAAACGCTTCTATTGAAGACAAACAAAGCGTACTTTGTAGTCTTCATGTCTCAGATAAGTCCATTCCTTAAATAGTTATATTCTGAACGAAGGATACAATTGTTTGGGACCTGAGATTTTTTTACGTGGGGGAAAATCAGTGGGCCGAACGGAGAATAAACTGTCAGTTTTTGGTAAAGTACTTAAGTATACAGATAGTCCATGACTAATCAGGTAATACGAAATATCGAGTAGGTAAAGCCTTATACAAAAGGCCCCATTAGTACGGCGTACTTCCGAGAAAATCGGCCCTAGATGATAGGTAATTTCTCATTACAGTTATTTATTTAGTGAATAGCAAATTCAAGTTATGTTTTGTTCATACTTCTTGGTATACTAACATAACATATCTGAGATAATATCTCATCGTTTGTAATTTTATTTATTTACCTTTATTTTGTTTTCCGTTTTTATCATTTCATCGTGAGCTTTAGAATTTTAACTTTATCATTGCGAGTAGAGATATTAATGACGAATGGATCTGTGATAAAATCTGACGTATACAAATTGCAATCGTTTTATCTGGAAAGTAGAATTAGATAAAGTTGTTTATAAATCTATATGTATACTTATGTATAAAAGAGACTGAAGAGAATGCTGACTGGTTGACTTACTGACTGATTGAAATATCAGCACTGAGCCGAAACCGCTGCTGAACGTAAAAAATTGAAATTTTACAGAGAAGTTCTTTATACACGTATAGCGGTATTTCTAGAATTCTATTATTCACTTAGAATATTAAAATTTAAAAGACCAGTCGGAAGACCCCAGATGCGGTGGATAGACGACATCAAGAGGATAGCGGGCAAGAACTGGCTATACACTGCCCAGAATAGAGCCAATTGGAAGAGGTTGAAGGAGGCCTACACCGGAATGGTCGAGGAAGGCTTGAGATGATGATGATGATTAAAATTTAGAAATACCACCCTTAAGTGCACTTTAAATAGGTAAAGCAAGTAAATAAATTAATGTAATCCTATAAGTTCTAGAATAATTAGTAGAAAAATATATCTCCAGGCCAACAAAATATTACTAAAGTCACGAGAAAAAGCTAAATTTATATACTTATGTAATACCTAAGTTATCAAATTAATTTGAAAATTGCTGAAATTAAATTTATACAAGTTTTAATTAATTTTCTTTACATTAACCTTTTAATCAATTATGTTATTTAATTCTGAAAGAAAACTTTATAAATCAACAAAACTAAAAATTAACAATATGTATATTAATTTATCATACCTTCTATTCAACTTACTGTAATAATTTTACAAAGAGCAAAGTCTGCGAGCTTTGGACTTGTGTTTCAGAAACATAATAATGTTGTGCTTCAAAGCTTTGGCTGAGCTCGACTTTACTAAGTCCTAGTTTATGGAGATGGAGTTCCCGAATAAAATTTATTGCAAGTCCTTTACTTGAGGGGTTATATTTGGTTGAGTAACGTTTAGTTGGGTTTTTGTATTTTCAGGTATTGGTTCTTACAGTGTACCAAAACCAAGGGTAAACTAATCACGCCTGCATGTCTTGTTTCTAATATGGTATGAACATCAATGAGCCAAAGGAAGAATATACCTATCTGCCGTATTTTATTAAAAAGGAACTAAAGATATTTTAAACAGAGAAAGAGACGACTAAAGTTTAATGTGGAAATCGATGCAATGGTATCATAATTTCGGTTTGGTTAGGCACACTGTACAATACATTCCTATACTTCTACCTACGGTTAAACCTGTCCCCTCTAAAAGTCAAAGTCAAAGATTTTTATTTAAATAGGCTTAAAAATAGCACTTTTAAAACGTCATGTTCTTGCTTTTTAGTTAGTTGACGTCATAAAGAGAGGGTTACTGTAAGCTTGCCATCAAAAATATAGGATTAGGTGAGATAGGGGGTCAGGTTTCTCAGCAGTTGACTGTACATATTCCCAGGAATGTATTTCATATAGCTAAATAAATCATCAAGCCCAAACACTAGACAGATTTTGATGAAACTTGACCTACGGGTAGAGTAGAACCTGGCACAGAAAATGGCTTCTTTTTATCCCGAAATTTTCACGAGCGATGCTTGTTTTTAATATTTTATTAAAAATTATATATTTTTTTATCTACATACATACATACATATTATCACGCCTTTTTCCCGTGGGCAGGGCAGGCAGAGACTAGCGATTTCCACCTGCTACGATCCTTACAGATCTCTCTTGCTTCCTCTACACTCAACCTCCTTTTTTTATCTCTAGCTATTTATGTCCCACTGCTGGGCAAAAGCCTCCCCTAATTCCCTCCACTCATCTCTGCCCTTCGTCTTATCCTTCCAGTTTACCACCCATTATTATAATAAACTAGCTTTCGCCCGCGGCATCGCCCGCGTGAATTTCCCACGGGAACAGTGCTTTTTCCCGGGATGAAAGGTCTTCTAGACACTTCGAACTATGTGTATGCGAAATTTCAGGAAGATTGGTTCAGTAGATAAAGCGTGAAGATGTAACAAACAAACACACTTTCGCATTTATAATATTAGTTAGGATTAGGATTACCATGAAAATTACCATGGCAACACCGCTTTCATTAGTTGATTATTTGGTTTGGAAGCTATATCTGACGTTACTATTCAATCAGTCCTTGATTACGCCATATTGTGACAGCGACTGATATAATTAATTCATCCTACCTAGTAACTATATTAGCTAAGTCATATTAGCGGGGAATGTATAAGAGAATTCATATAATACTAGCAGTGTCTAGAGGTACATATTTGTGATGATTTCGGGGTAAAAAGTACCTAATTGTTAGCAATTAATTATTTTTTTTTACCTTTGTACCTTTCATCGAAATCTGTTGAGTAGATTTTACGTAAAAAAGTAATGTAAAATATACAAAAAATCTCTTTTGTCAATCAGTAAATCTTATTTTTCGGATGTAAAATATGTAGATCAACAAGCTTTGTTGAAGCATTTATAGAAAACAATATAAAAAGTTGTAACGAAATAAGTAAATACATAAATATGCGCAAAGGCGCAAAAAATCAAAAAGCATTTGGTTTTAATTAAAACCAAATAAAACTATAACTATAAAAAAATCTCAAAATCAGAAATGAGAAATCAGAATGTTTATTTGCCAGAAAACAGTACAAAAGATGATACAGAATAATAGTTTCATGTCTTCAGTCTGCAAGCAGACGTGCAAAAAATACAATTAAAATATAAATTCTTAAATTCACTCTACAAAATGTCACATAAAAAAAATTATGGAAATAAATAATGTCAAATTATCTATGCTTGATCAAAATATTCTTTAAAGGTATAAAAACATTTATCCAATAACCATTTTGTCAATGCATTTTTAAATGATGTCCCGTTTAATATTTTAAAGAAAAATATACTAAATGTTTTTATGACCGTAAAAACGAAAAATAAAAGGCATTCTCATCAAGTACCGCCTAGAGTACATTTAAGTCTATGGCTAATGTTTGTGTTATATAATTGGGAAAACAAAGGCAAATGTGTGGGAATTCGTACTCTACAATTATTTGGTTACGAGACGATTTTATCTTAAAAACAGACATTGACCTTTTGGTACGATGAGCTGTAAAATATATACCTTACAGAAGTGTCTTCGTAATTACACGTTCGTTACTGCGGCACTTCAATAAATGGACAATTCTGTAATGGCCCAAAAAGCCTTAGTTCTGTCATCTGAACGAATATACGGGAACATTGTATCACCATCGCATGTAAAAGCGTGTTGACAAACTTTCATAAAGTACAGAGATTTTTTTTTTAGTTTTCCTTGTGTCTTTTCTAGTAGCAAAGATAAGAGTAAGTGACCAACCATTAATATTATTTATTATTTGACAACCCTGTATACAAAAGCAGCAAAAAATCTGGCCCTAAACAAAAATCTTTATTTGTGAAATTATATGTTACTCAATAGATAAAAATAGCTATTTAAGTAAAAACATAAGGGTGTAGAAAGTTTGGGGTATTTTTATAGTTCACAAGTTTGGGTTCTAAAACTTGCCAAAACTTATTTTGTATGCATTTACGTTTTATACTTATTTGCATGCAATTGTAAAAATAGTTAATACTTTTGAAAAACTGTATCAATGTGAGAATTGGAAATGAATGGCTTTATTATTATTACATTTTATACAGATTATACTTCTGTATCATTTATATTGTGTACTTCACTTGATGTAATGAAGATCTTTATTCACTTTCGTCCGAAAAGGTGAGGTTTACTTTTCGTTACATAACAAAATGTATCTTCTTTTGTTGCGCGGACACTTTCGTCTCAATTTGCCAATCGCAAATCATTTTTATCTTACAACAACTTGTTACAAGTTGTTAAGCCATACTGTGTATGTGTGTGTGAAAAATTATATTATTTTCTACTCGTTAAAAATAATGACTCCACAAGGCAAGTATTGTCTCCAATTTAATACAAACTTACTTTAATCTTGGTATTTCAAAGTGACTCACAGTATTGAGTAGGAATGTGGTAATTTAACTTAGTTTCTAGGTTTTAACGATAGAGAATATAACTCAATAGTAACTTAATTATCCTTCATTAACAAAAGGAAAAATATAAGCGATAAGAGGGAGAGGAAAGCCAAGAAGGGCATTTATAGACGAAATTAAAGAGAAGGTAGAGGTCGTGTCGTATAGAGAGGTCAAATCGATGGCAGAAGACAGGAATACATGGAAATTACTCCACCGACAAGAACGAAGTTCTTAAATTTATTGATTGATTGAGCAAAAGACATCAACGCGCAAATATACGTCAGTTTTTGGTTGATATGAATGTTTCTTTGCGAATTAAATGTAGAAATATTCCTTTTCTGTTGAAGCAGTCAGGTTATGGAATCTCCTCCCTGTTGATATACGTAACTCTAAAACTATTTCTGTCTTTAAGAAAAGAGTGAAAGAACACTACCTCTCTCTCTCATCCTAGTATATATTTATGTATAATTTATTTATTTATATTCATATATATTTTTGTTATACATTGTATGTATTATACGGTCTATATGTATTATATGTATTATATTTTTCTTCTTATATTATATTACCCTTTTTTCTTTCGCGGGTCTGCTGGAAGAAATTTCTATAAAAATAAGTAGTAGGTACCTTTGTACTTAGTTTGATTATGTTTTAAGTTTCCTATCTATATATTTGTTGTGTACAAAAATTAATAATAAATAAATATAAACGAAAAAAAAATAGCTGTGTCCTTGAATTCTCTATAAAAATCTATAATGGACATAACAAATTAACTTACACACATAACTCGACAACTAATATTACATATGTCACTAAATATAGATTGTTACTAACAAGGGCTATGCAAGCCCTTTCATTCTTGCACTCAACCTAGATGCAGGCCCGCGACGTCACTTTATAGTCAGAGATTTGAGATAAAGCTATGATGACGCCAGAAAAATGAGATAGTGCACATAATGCTGAGACTGAGACCCCAAAGCGTGCGACCACCTCAGTTGCAATTATGATACTGCAATGGTCTGACATGTTAGACTTTTTATCCTGTGGTCAGTACTTATTTTTTTTACGTGTAAAAATAGTTAACTACCACGTAATTAGGTTCCAAATTATTTTCTTAATTAAAAACAGTTCCAACAATCTTTCCAGCCAGTTCAAATACTTTATATTTAAAAAGTTTTAAATAGTCTTCCCAGCCAGTGATGTTTGAGTGTAGTGTTGCCAGTTTGAATTATTGTTTCATTGAAACTGCCCGGCGCCAATAAATAACTTCCGACAGTGCCATACATCACGATATGACCGATTTTGCCGATCTTGTCACGTTTCCAGGCGGCCTCGTGGTTCACGTATTACTATTTCCGCGTCAGTTGTGTAGAAAATACATCACTGTTGCTTTCTTATGTTTTTTATGATGCGTAATGGAGTGATGTGCCATCACGCGATTTGAAGCACGTTATTGGAGTCACGAGTCGCTTGAACTGTGGAACCCGATACATCACAA
Organism: Ephestia elutella; assembly: GCA_018467065.1. Taxonomy (NCBI): domain Eukaryota; kingdom Metazoa; phylum Arthropoda; class Insecta; order Lepidoptera; family Pyralidae; genus Ephestia; species Ephestia elutella. The sequence goes on along the minus strand of CM031580.1, from coordinate 5,058,121 downwards.
TCATGGAGCTGTTCGTGTCTTATGCGAAGTGATTTCGTGATATTTATATTCCATTGTTGTCCATGTCCTTCCTTTAGCAAAATTGACTTTATGTCAGTAACTAATAATTACTATTTTTAACTTCCTCATCTTTTTAAAATATAAATTTATATAATCTTCGTCAATAACGTCATTTACATTCAATATTATTTCTTTTCAAATGACAAAATATTCTAACAATTAAATCATGAATATTTATGATATACTAGCTGATGCCCGCGGCTTCGCCCGCGTGAATTTCCCACGGGAACAGTGCTTTTTCCCGGGATAAAAAGAAATCCGTCCAGTAGATTTTGCGTGATTGAGTAACAAACATCCTCACAAACTCACAAACTCACATCCAAACTTTCGCATTTATAATATTAGTATAGATCCTTATTTCTACATTAGGTAGGCTTAGAGCAATTTCTACAGTAGATACATTTAAAAGTGTTTAAAAATCGCCTACACTGACGCCTACTCCTAATCAATGTGCTTGATTATCAAGCTCATTAGCAGCAACCTTTAAATCGTTCAATACTGAACAGTACCTCTACCATGAGTTACTATCGAAAACCTACATTGGTTTACTACAGTCGATAGCGAATAAACGCGGATCGAATAGTTTTGTGTTCAACTCGTACCATGAGTGTCACGGAGTCGATAACGTTAGCTCGACAGGTAGTGTAGTTTTTATGTTGTCATGGTTGGTAAGATTGCCAATGTGCCTTACTTCACACACATTGTAGCTATTTCTTTCTAACCACACCTAAAAGACAGAGTGCGATTGATGTACCTATAACCCTTCTAATATTAAACGTCGTAGAACGGGGCTTACGCTGACGTTTTAAGATGATTTTTGAATTATGTGGTTATATTTTGACAATCCCATTGTCAACTCAGAAGTTTTTGTTTTGATTTCGAATTAAACTTGAAAGTGCATTGAGTTTGGTTGTATTTTGTGTTTGTTTTTAGTACCTATAATTTAACATAAAAATGAGAACCAGTGCGTCGCAATTTCAATTACTGGTTGAATATATGGAAAGGTATGTAAATAAACATTTTTCAAGTTGTTTTCAAAGAAGTATAATTTTTTGTTTGTGGTCTCAAGTGGTTAGATAAAAATAGAACACTGGAATGTATTTTAAGTTGATCATTCATTACAAGTAGTTTTTTTAGGTATGGTGACCTAAGCAAGCCCACTGAAGGGCCCCAAGGAAGGGCCACGAATATACAGCGCTGGGCAGAACTAGCAGAAATGCTAAATGCCGACGCGACAGGTGATGTTAAAACTGCTGATAAATGGAGAGAAAAGTTTGTACTATTTTATTATTATTTACCTTTATTTATTTTACATTATTTTTATAAATTTAAACACTTATATTATTTTCTTTTCATGTCTATCTTCTATGGTGATGGAAATGTGTGGTGAAGGTGTGGAGCGATTTTAAAAATAACATAAAGAAAAATGCAGCTCGCATACACAGAGCTGCTCTGGGAACTAGTGGTGGGCCTGCATGTACTTTAAAATTGACAGATCTGGAAGAAAAGTCCTCTCCATCGTGGGAACTCAGGCAGCTACAGGAATTGTTCATATTCCTGAAATTGGGGGTTAGAGGTAGGTAGGCTGGTAAAAAAGTGGGTTACTTTTGCTTAATTTATTTGTTTGAAACAATTATTATATTTATATATTACTAGCTTTTGCCCGCGGCTTCGCCCGCGTGAATTTCCCGCGGGAACAGTGCTTTTTCCCGGGATAAAAAGTAGCCTATGTGCTATTCCAGGTCATTATCTACCTCTGTACCAAATTTCATCGAAATCCGTCCAGTAGATTTTGCGTGATTGAGTAACAAACATCCTCACAAACTCACAAACTCACAAACTCACATCCAAACTTTCGCATTTATAATATTAGTATAGATTGAAATTTACATTACAGGAAGAAGTAGTCACTGGACCACCGCCACCAGAAATAAATAGTAATATTTCTTTAATAGAGCAAATTAATGAAGTAGATGATACTAACACTGGTAAGTTTATTTATTTATTGGCATGCAATACAGTTTTATAATAGTGCATTGCATACATTATTAAAATTTAGACTAATAGTGTAATATTATAATTAACTCAAGCTGTTTTATAACCATACTTTAAGACATTATAGCAATTATTTGTATTTATTTTAGCCATGGAAGACTGGAATCGTCCAGGGACATCTGCTCGTTCTCCCACTTTTCCTCCCTCACATTTACCATCACAATCTGGAGAAACAGGTACAAACTTGTAATTACTCTTATACATACATATTGTAAGTTTTTATCTTTGATGGGGCAGACAGAGGTAAGGGTTATTAAGCCAAAGATAACATTTTATTATTTATTTTGTGACATGTAGGCAAACAAGCATGCTGGTCACCTTGGTAGTAAATTAACACCGCAGTCCACGAACACCAGTGATTTATTATGAGTCATCAGTGCGTTGCTGACTTGTACCCTAAGATATTAATGCCACAGTACCCTGTAATTGAACTGCCTCTCTCGCCCTTCATATCGGAATACAACAACGCTAGCATTGTTCTTTAGGCAGAAATAGGCAAGTGTGGTAACAAATGAAGATTATTTGACTGTTAATGAAAGAATGAGGAATGATCCTTAAGTTCAGTTAACGTCGTCTAATTCTTTTATCTATTCTTTCTCATAAATATATGTTAATGTTTCAGGTTTGACTCTGGCTGGCGAGACGCCGCCTCTACCATCTACTAGTGCACAGCAACGAGCGCAACAGAGCCCCACGCCCTTGCCTTTAACTCCTCGTCGGCGTAGAGGCCGTTTAATACACCCTTGTTCTCCTTCTCGAAGAAGAACCCGGACACAGACACAGTCAGAACTAGCAAGACAAGCATTTGTCAGGTCTGACTGTGAATGGAGGGCTTTTGAAAAGAAAACGGAGCAAGAGAGAATTAGAATAAGACAATTAGAATTAAAATCAGAGGAACGGTGGCAAGATTTATTAGGGCAATTTTTAATATTAGGAAATAGAATAATAGATGTTTTAGAGAAAAAAAATAGAGATAATAGTAATAATTAGGGGTTAAATATTATTGATTACAATAGGTTAAATAGGAGTTTTATCTAATGTATGTATATTTTATATTGTTTATCCATGCGGTTCTGGGAGTGAAAAAACGTACAATATATTTACCCGCTACTTCTCTTCCCGCGCAGATCATAAAAGCCGATCGAGGGAGTGGGGAAATGTAAAATATCGTATTATTAGGCGATGAGGCTGACAAACCATCATCATAATGATTTGGATTTCCCCCTACTTGGCCACCACAATGCGAAATTTAGCCTTTGGATCGTATGTGATCCTAGGCTCTATCTATCCCTTTTGTTAAATTTTTTTTATAAGTTAATAAATATGACATTTGTTTAAAAACTGTTTAAAATTGTTGAAAAAATAAAAAGGGGTTGCATTTATGTTTCTGTACTTTTTATTTCCTTACATATATTTACTAAATCAATTTGTCCTTGAGTATATTCTTCGAGCCAATTGATCTCGCAATGCTCTGCCCATTAATAAATCAGTGGAACCTTCATTTTCATGTACGACTTCTTGTAGATTAAATGTTTCTGCAAAGTAAAGTGTCATGATGATTATTACCTAAAAAAATTATTGCCAAAAGAAAAAATAACTGATACACATTTTATATGACAGTATTTTTGTATTTATGTATATATATATATATATATATATATTTGCACCCTATGGTATAAGGCAGCTAATTATTTGTTCAAATTATTTGTATTCGTTTGTTATGTATCTATACTAATATTATAAATGCGAAAGTTTGGATGTGAGTTTGTGAGGATGTTTGTTACTCAATCACGCAAAATCTACTGGACGGATTTCGATGAAATTTGGTACAGAGGTAGATAATGACCTGGAATAGCACATAGGCTACTTTTTATCCCGGGAAAAAGCACTGTTCCCGTGGGAAATTCACGCGGGCGAAGCCGCGGGCAAAAGCAAGTGTGTAATAAAGCATTAAATTAACAAATTGTCTCGTAGACTTACCTCGGGAATGCCCAGGATCATTATCTGTTTCTTCTGGCTCTGGAACATTATATTTTATAGCAATGTTATGTAACACACAACATGCTATAATTATCTGTGCACATTTGTCTGGCTGATAATGTAATGTTCTGTCTCTGTGAACACAACGCCAACGATTCTTCAGTCGCCCAAAAGTATTTTCTATTAAGACTCTTGTAGAAGTATGTACAGTATTATGTATAGGCTTCTTCAATAGAGCCGTCAGCTGGATTCAAGTAAGGCGTCATTAACCATGGCCTTTGGGGGTAACCAGAATCACCTGTCAAAATGCGTAGATATTTATAATACTGTTAAATTTATAGTACCTATGAACATAATAATTATGAATTTTATTCTTACCTAAAAGCCATACAATTTCATTTTGCCTATGTAAAGACTGAATATAGTTGTTAATAGTACTATTTTCCCACACAAAAGAATCGTGGGTTGCACCTCCAAACTTTGCATTTACTGATAAAATTAAACAACGGTGGTCACATATCTGCAACAAATAATTTTAATGTTTTAATTTTCTTTGCACATTTACAAAATTCACTTAGTATGTACCGCACATACACTAAAATCATAATCATATTTACTTACCATTTGCACATTCATTGAGTGATAGTGTTTTCTACAGTAATATAAATGCTCCTCCTTTTTGCTGGGTGTAAATATTTTAAAGTGGCTGCCATCAATGCATCCTATCACCCCTGGTATCCCGAATTCACTGTAGAAACTAAAATATTAAAAGCATATTTTTATAACTACTAACAAAGAATAAGATAAGTAGAGATCAAATTAAAATATTTTTTTATAAAACTATTGCTTTATTTTTAATTTTATCTACCTTTGTCTAATGGTATCCCTCTCTTGTCTTGTTGTAGGAAATTTGATAAATCTTTTGAGAATTTCGGGATGGTTCAATGCTTGTGTTGCTTCGTCTAAATAAACACTTATCGCTTCCTGGGAAAAATGCTTAGCCTTGCCAGTAGGTCTTTGATAACCACCGTGTGCATAAAATAATAATGCACATAGAACCTACAAATAAAAAAATATATAAACATCATAATTATAAAATCTCATTATGTCTGTATCATAAGAAATCGTACATGGTCAATATCCAATAAGACTTACCTTGGATTCCAATGAGACTCTTTGTGTGGATTTCAAATCCGTGTAATAGGTTAACAAATCACACAAATCCTCAAAAGCTTCTTTATTGAGTCTGTAGTCTTTTATAAAATTGTTTTCACTTATGTGTTCAAGGATTTCCAATTAACTTTCTAATGTTCGCTTGAAAATTTCCTTGCTCACGACGCTCATCTTGATAAGCAGCCGTCGTTAACATATCCCATGCTAAATATCTTCTAGCCGACATTATTTTTCCAACAAACACTCAAAAATAAAGAATTTTGGTAGATCGTTTACACCTTTTCACGCCCCAATTAGCCAGTGAAATAGTTTACTACAGTCGTAAAGGTATTTCTCGATTACGATTGTCAAAGTTACAACTCATGGTACCGATTTCTTAGAAAAGCTATACAAAACGCCACACGTTAGGTAGCGGCTCGATAGCGAAGTAACTCGATAGGTTTCAGTGATGACTCATGGTACGGATTTTAATTCTTCAAGTGACCGCTAGAGGCGCTGTACATTTTTTCATAGACATTATTTACGGCGACGCTAGCGAGTTCGGTCACTATTAACTCATGGTAGAGCTACAGGTTCACCTTCACTGCCCACGTAACAATAAAAAAAATGTAGTGCAAGTGGGGTATGTATAAAAATTAAATTTATAATTTATTCACTTTTTAACATTACTTCTTCAAATAGTAAAAAATAATAAAAAATATCTCGCAATCACACAACATATCTGCTCATAGCCAAACAGGCTGATCGCAAGATCTAACACAGAAAAAAATTCTTCAAATAGGCATCATAACACAAACGTTAATGAAACTTAATACTTGACTGTTATATTTTTATTATTATTCTATTGTGTCTGGAATAGCTATATAACACGTAAAATATGTATGTAAATAAATCGCCTTCATTGAAGAAATTTTTTAAATCGTCCTTTTCCTGAAATGTAAGTACATCCTATGTCGGATTTGTAAAGGATTGCCAAAAAAGGCGCGGCGGCCGACAAATTACATATCTATGCTCCCCGTCTTACACAATGCAAATGTAACCATATCCTTTGAATCCTTTGATTGCCTATATTTACCATGTAAAGACGCTACGAATATTTGCATTGCCATTCGCGAATACTCGTAGATTCATCTAATATTCGCATTTGTCAATTTTCTTCTCTATTTCGGTTGGTATTTTCAATTCAGTTACGGTGAACGAACTTTAATTACTCAATTGACGACCTCCGTGGCCAAATAGTCATCACGTCGGACTACCATGCACATCGGAGGTCCCGGGTTCGATCCCTGGTCGGGTCAAGGTGGAAAATGATCTTTTCCAGATTGTCCTGAGTATTGGATGTTTATCGATATGAAATTATGTATTTGTTATAAAATATAGTATCGTTGGGTCAGTATCCCATAACACAAGTTTCGAACTTAATTTGGGGTACACTCAATCGGTGTGAATTTTCGTATATATTATAATTATGTATTGCTTTTCGATTAAGACCATTGACTGAATTTAGTTGCTAGCCTTGTAGGAGGCGTAAGCCTAATCGCGATGTATCGCATGGACCCAAATAAGGACATTCAGTCTGCTCCCGGCCTCGTAGACGCCTTGGCAGATAAACACGTTTATGTTCGTACAATCTACTGCACATCAACCTACACAAATTCATTGCATATTGGCTGTTATCACCGCGGCATAAGTGTGCTAGAGGTTCATGCAGGATATTAGCATGCTAGTCTTGTGTTGGAATGTTGGCAGCAATCAATAAAAAAGTTTTTAATGTGTTTCTTTGAATCGTAAGAAAACTAATTATATTTTCCTGGATATATTTTCTACTCCGGTTACTTAAAAATTGAAAACTGGAAACAAGTCGAAAATTGGAAACAATAAAATATCTGATACGAATTTTATTGTGTGTGATTGATTACGCTACGAATCTAGGGGCCGAAATATTTATTTTTATAATTTCGTATTTTCTGCCAGGGTTTTAATTAAAAAAAAAATGTTCAAATTTATTTCTTTGCCAGTTACAATTTTGTTTTTTTCTTTTGTTTATTTTTATTTCTTTTTTCCTAGAGCTCCAGTACGGCGCGCTGCTAGAGGGGTGCGGGGGGGAGCTGCCGTCTCTGAGCGCATGCGCGCCGCTCCCCCCGCACCTCGACAAGGCAACTCGACGGCAACAAAAAGATGCCCGCGCGCAGCAAGACAAAATTGCACAAGTTAACATACATTTGCAGGGTATTTTTTTAATTTTTTTCGTATTATTTTTTTATATTCTTTTATGTTTTCGTTACATTCTCTGCTGCAATAAAGAATACGATATTTTTTTCTGATCACTCTCTATTTTGCAAATTTGCGAATTTCTTTTTAACTAAAAATCGAAAGTCGTTACCACTGTGCGGGTTACTTCTTTTAGTTATACAATTTATTGGTTGCTAATGATATTTCTTCCGTTTCTTGTTGTTACGATAAGAAGCAATACGGGTACTTATGAGTATTTATTGTTACAGCATTATTTGCGGCGGTTGAACACGGATACCTGGATAAGGCCAGAAATATCTTGGAATCGACCGATGTGGATGTCAACAGGTAAACAAACCAATTATTTACATTTGAAAAGAAATATTTGTCATCGTTTGAACACTGTACAATATCTTTTTATCCGTTGTCCTAAGTGTTGCGACGCGATGCGAAAATATTAAATGTGTGGCCAATAATGTTGTAGGCGTTTGTTGTCACGTATAATATTGCCTTGTAGCACAGAATCACATCGCGCCGTCAAGCGTTTTATCGCTCACCTAGTACGAATACGAATACTTGCTTCAGATTTCTATTGTTTCGTTTCCCAATATATATCTTGTATTCTTGATCACTGGAATGACACGCCCACTTCAGTTTCTGCCTATCATAATTCCCACAAAAGAATCAAATCTTATCAATAAGTTAATAGAATGATCATGATTGACGAGATTTCTGCGGACATATCTTAATAAATCGGAGACCTGAGAGATATCACATACTCCATGCCAGGCCCTTGATTCTGCAACTTACAAATGTACTATATCAGTTGAGTCTCAAAGGCCAAAGAAATCGTAATAAAGCATAGAAATCTTACAAAGTTAGTAAGTAGTTAGTAAGTAATAGCAAGCATCGTGAAGGGTCCAATCCAATACTACTCGGCGGGAATCGACACACACGAGTCCCTACTCTATTTGTTTATGGTTTGGCAGTCTGTCGGGAGTTCCCGTGAACTACATACGTTTACAAGATCATTAATATAGTCATCTCATCTCTAAGGACTTTCTATCTAACATAAGTAAGAAATTAAACTAAAGCGACAAGATCGCTTTAGTTAAATTTATTTGGGTCTTGAGACACAAAAAAAAAGAGTTCCAGATGACTTCATAGACGGCGCTTAGTAAAAGGCGAGTCCATAGAAAAAGGAAAAAATGTACGGGATTAACATTTTTTATCCTAATAAAAAAACATCTAAAAGTATCAATATTTTTTGTGCAACTGTAAAACTGTTAGGTGGTTTTTTTTCTGCCTCTGGTTGACAAGAAAAAGCACACAATATAGGTACAGCCATTATTACACTCCGGCTTTTTATAAAACGAAACTTTTTTATACGGATTTTTTTTCTTAATTTAGCTATCCGAAAATCGCCCATAATTAGTAGAATCGGCCCCCAGGTTAGCCTACGTCGTAGACACGGTGCTACGAGTCTACCTACGGCGTAGACAAACTTTGCATTTTATTTATCACTCATGACATGTATCGGTTCGTAGATATATTTAGACTATACATCACATAGGTATTGTAACTAACTATACATACATATTGTATAGTTAGCGTTATAGATATCTGACCCTTTTTTATTAAGAAGAAACACACTTAAGTGGAGTCAGATTTATATTATGTATGTGTTTGCTTTATATTACTAGCTTCATTGCAAATTTTTTTTATTCCTTCTAATCAAACATATTTATTTGGTTTTATAAGGTGTATACAGGTGCTCATAAAACATAAGAGCTAACCTATGCAACCGTTGAAAATAACTGTATGCAAATATGTTTATGAAAATTAAAACTTTCGGCCTTAGTTTTCAAAATTCCCTGCCACGTATAAAATATTTATATTCGAGATTTTCAATATAGATTCAAAAAAAATATTTATTTAACTTTATTACATAAATGTAAATGGCGAACTTAAAGTGCTTAAAAGTTTATATTTGTCCACGTCACATTACTTTTTTAATTCAGTTTGAATATGTTACAAATTTTAAGCCATCTAAAAGTCATGATTGAACAAAAGAAAATTCAAAGAAAAATCACTTTAAAAAAAATGGTTCGCATGGTTGCTACATAAGATTAGACGAAAATTCCTTTACTCCCTTCAAATTAAGGGCTCGTTTCAACTTTGGCATAAGGCTGACGGCACCCTTTAGGGGAACCATTTTTCTTTATTAGAACGCCTCAAGTATTCTTTATAAAGAGTTAAACAAAATTTAATTGCAGCGAATATTTCGCTTCAAAGAAATTTCAAACGGCACATAATTTATTTACGGAAATGTAATGATAATAACAATTACAGCTTCAATTTGAAATTTGATAAATTACAGTAAATATTGTTAACCTTTTACATGAAAGGTTTCCGCGAAAACCTTTGATTTGCTTTTACTTAAAATTGGTTATTACACGAAGCTTTCCTTGTTCGTAAAGCTTTATTATTGAAGAATTAGTTAGGAATTTAATTCTTACTTTAGAATGGATTTTCTTTACCAAAGCCCAGGTAAAGTTTAGTTATAATTGTCCTTAAAGTCTTCTTTTAGGTTATAGTTATGGATTTATTAGGAGAACGAGCAGCGCCATGGGGCTTTGCTCAGGTGGGAATTTTGTTACTTGTTATTTAGATAATTTCTTCCGGATATTATATACATACGAGCTATTTCCCGCGGCTTCGCCTGCGTGAATTTTCCACGGGAACAGTGCTTTTTCCCGGGATGAAAGGTAGCCTATGTCCTTCTCAGTACTTCTAACTATGTGTATGCGAAATTTCAGGAAGACTGGTTAAGAAGATAAAGCGTTACAAACAAACAAACAAACTCACTTTTGCATTTTTTAATATTAGTTAGGAAGTTAGGATTAGGTACATATCCTTACGAATTACAGGTCATAGTAGTAGGTCGCTAGATTATAATATAAAAATAGAGACAATTTATGTTCCGAAACTGGCGCGATTTTAACGAGTCGTATAATGCACGAATGGATGTTTTACCTAAGATGTGTTGTATTCCAGCCTCAACGCAGACGGGCTCTCACCTTTGGACGTGGCGGTGCTGGGCAGCAACCGGCAGCTGGTCAGGATGCTCATGGAGTTCGGGGCCAAGGAGGGCACGCAATGTGAGTTTCTCTTCTATCTTTTATTGTTACTAGCACTCGGCCCTGACTTCGCTCGGATGGGACATACACAAACATTTCCCTCAGCAGTGTTCCCGAATAGATTCAAGCCCTTCATTGGAGCCTGCAAGAAAAGAGCTTATCGTTTCTTAAAAAGTCGGCAACGCATCAGTGACCTTTTTAGGGTCGTTGGTGTCTATGCGGTGATTGCTTACCATCAGGCAACCCGCTCGTTTGCCTACTATTCTATTAATAAAAAATATTATAGCCTATGCCATTCAGGTATAAGCTTAGCTTAGCTTTCTATTGGTGAAAGAATTTTTGAAATCGGTTTAGTAGTTCCAAAGATTACCCCCTATAAAAAAAAAACTTACAAAACTGGTAAAGAAGAAAAAATATAGCTATCCCACCAACGTTATTATGTAAAATGTTGCCAAGATGAGATCTTAGATCACACTGTCAAAAAGTTATCAGATCCTATATAGAGCCATAAAGATATGCTTCCATGCTGGCCTGGGAGCGAAGAAAAAACAAAGAATGTGCCAGCTGCTTCTCTTCCCGCGCAGGTTGTAAAAGTCAATCGAGGGAAAGGGCTTTAAACTGGGGATTCCTCCACTCATAGGCGATGGGCTAGCAACCTGTCACTATATCTGAATCTCCATTCCATCAGAGAGCCCACTATTCAGCTAAGCGTGGCCTTCGAGTCTCATGACTCTTGGCTCTGTCTAACCCGTAAGGGATAAAGACGTGATTCTATGTAAGTATGTATGTATATAGAGCCAAGCTTCTAACTCTTCAAGCCCTAAATTCAACAACTCTACACCTTAGTCAATCTCATGTAGGTGCCGACTCTGAGATCTCAAAAAAATCTGCTTTTCCATTTTATAATACTTACTCGCCCAAAATATATGGAAAAGCGTGGGAAAAGCATACAAATAGTTGCTCACCAGTCAAAATTTTGTATAGTAAGTGTATACAGAAAAATAATTAACAATTAATAAATTTTTCACCTTACGCCCATGTGACGGTAGCTCAATATATGTGTCAATCCACGGGTAAAGGTACCTTATGGTCGTGGGCACTTACCACATTGTGCTTATCATAAGCTAAGTAAACTCGTATGATTTGTTTTTCTAAACGACTTAAGCGCCAATCACCATAAGGTACCTTTTGCCGTGGATTGACTCATGATTTGCCCATATTTACCACATTATTTTATATTTTTACTAGCTGTAGCCCGCGGCTTCGCCCGCGTGAGTTTCGCTTAGTTGAAAAATCTTTTTGTGTTCCAAACTGTAGTAACCTAAACTCCAGTACTCAAAATTTCAGCCATTTGGTTATTCCGTGTCCCGCGGGAATATATGTTCCAGATCTTCATTATTTATACGTCAGTAGAAAATGCTCATCATGTTGAACGACTTTTGCTAAGGCACCATTTCCATATATGTGATCTTCGATTTTTATACGTCAACAGAAAATGCTCGTCAGATTGATTAACTTTTGCAAAGGTGCCATTCCCATATTTCTTATAGTTTAGCTGTTCTGTTAAGGTTCTTCATCAGGTGTTCCAGTTTTCAAAATTAATTATCAATTATAGCCTATATGTTGCCCAGGCTTAATAGCTATACAACAAAAAAAGTTTCATTCAAATCCGTCCAGTAGTTTTTGCGTGAAATGCGTACATACATACAGACAGACAGACAGACAGACAGACAAGAAATTCTAAAAAAATATTTTTGCTTTCTATTATTCTTTTTAGGTCTCCCTCTATCAATTTCAGTCAAAAATACTAAATAAACAGACAAAATATTTTTACTGTTTTATTATATGTATTTTTATAATTTCTTTTTGGAAAAATTTATTCTGTTTTTATAATATTATTTTACTACTGCTATAAAAAGTATAATATACGTGCACTTCGGGACGTCAGAAACGATAAAATAAAAAATTAGACCCTCCATATCCATTGATATGGATATTTTATGACCCTTCTCAATGTAGGTAATCTAGTTATTGAGCTTTTTGCAGAAAATATCAGTAAGTGTTAAATAAATAAAGCCTATTTTTCTTGAAATCTCACTTTTTAAGGTGAGCCTGTGATTTACAGATAGTGAGAAATTCATTATCAGTGAGTGATAAGTACTTTGATATCCCTCGTGCCCCGAGCCTCACATTTGTTGATTTCAAGTAGCATTTATTTCAGTAAATAAAAAATGTCACATCTTTAAATACCTGTCTCTAAAATTTCGCCTTGAAAAAAACATTGTTGTAGTGCTAAAACATTTTATCGATTACAATTGTTTAACAATAGACGCAATGCCTAATATGGCATCATCGTTGACTTTTATAAAATTTAAATCCTTTGCGGCAAACTCATTAATTTTCATAGCTAATTTTGTGTCACAGTAGAATTATGTTCGGTAGCGCGAAATGGACATTATAGCAAATTACGCTCATCAAAACCAATTCATATTCAAATAATGACCTACTATAAGTACTAGCTTATTCATTAGATCATCTACCTATAGCCTTTGGATTTGTCTGCGTAAATATCATTGTAAATGAATACAACAACAATATAAAAGAATGAAATTAAAATCAGGACATGCTCTTACTTGAAAATGTGACGTTATGACAAAATATATATATATCCATATATTAATAGTTTAGCAATGTCTTAATTATGGCATAACTTGTAGTTCTTTTTAAACAACATTTTGTAACATGGCTAACAAATGTATAAGAGTTTATTGTCGTTAAAAAAAAACCGTAGGCAAGTTTCCGACCTAAAATCCACATTTTTCCCTTCAAGATATTTTTCGTTACTTTTATAAGTTCCTCACGTTTCTATTTTAGGACTAACGGTTACCTATACCGTTCCTAATCAAAGTTACAAACGGAACTTTCGAATTCCCGACGCGCTCCTGGTCTGCAAACAGCCCTAAATGTCGACAAACATTGGTTCGTCACGATTGTTGATATTTGTTGACACCTGGGCCCGTATAGTATGGATCGGTTGCACGTGTAAAGGAAAATGCATCATACCCAACGGTTCCCAGCGAATTGTGTAATGAAGAAAGTTGCAGCGTCACTGTATTGTTATAGTTATGGATCAAATTGAAATCAATTTGACATTCTAGTTTACATAACTTGCAACCGTGTAAGCTTCCGTACCCAGATTGTCCATAAACGGGGTCAAAATACCTTATTATTCAAGTTATTTTTATTATCAAATCAAAACTTTCACAAAAAATATGTCACTCCTCGGAGCTGACTGAAAATAGTATGTGCTAAAATATAACCAGGAATTGCATTCATAATGTAAAATGATTTAAATTCAATGCTCACGTCAACCAAGGGTTAAAGTTTAGATTTAGAGTCAGAGAATAACCATAAACTTCCAAACTTAATCTAAACCTTAGTTTGCTTGCCTATACTATTCGTGTTATCTTGAACAGACGCCATTACGAGTAGAGGACATCGCTCACTTACCCGACAATTAACATGCAAAATAATTATCATTAAGTTGCTATGTTAGAAGGTCCTCTTTTATAAGATTTTAGCTTATCCTCTACGTATACTTGCACATTTATACTAGTTATTAGCCGCGAACTTAGTCCTAGCGATATAAATTTCTTTAGTTAAATTTTATGGTTCACGGATTTGCCATGTTTAATCGTATGAATATTTCAAGAGTGCATTATTAATTTATTTTCGCACCTAGTAATTTAAATTATAGCTAGACCTCTCTCACGTTTGCCTTCTTCTCCCTGTATTACTAATTTCTTCTTTATCTGATGTGCATACATACATACATAGAATCACGTCATTATCCCTTACGGGGTAGACAGAGCCAAGAGTCGTGAGACTCGAAGGCCACGCTTAGCTGAATAGTGGGCTCTCTGATGGAATGGAGATTCAGGTATAGTGACAGGTTGCTAGCCCATCGCCTATTAGTGGAGGAATCCCCAGTTTAAAGCCCTTCCCCTCTATTGACTTTTACAATTTGCGCGGGGAGAGAAGCAGCTGGCACATTCTATGTTTTCTCTTCGGTCCCAGACCAGCATGGAAGCAAAATCTGATGTGGAGAGGTATAATCTATGACTACCAACACCAAACCTAAACCCATGGCTTTCATTATTAATGCTATCATACCAACTGGCAATATTATTGACCACAAAGACACACGAAATAGAAGTCTTTAGCACTTCCACGTTACTCAGTTGTATAAAGGTAATACACAGTACCTTTTCTTTTTTCCTGACGTTTCGGCCTTTATTACTTACCTACATACGTAGTACTTGTGTGTTTGGGCCTTTATTTCCAGCGGTCGCCATTACTGTTAATAGCTTCCGACCCTGACGCACGGGATGATAACATTATCCTGCTGGTTATCTATTCTGACTACAACACTGTAATTATTACTAATTATCCTATGGCTTGTGAGGCCTTTGCTGTAGCTATAGGATAGCCTTGGTCAAAAGCTTTTAGATGTAATAATAGGATGGAATTTTAAGACAGATAATATAATAGAATTACGAGCTTATAGTAAAAAAACTTAACTATAAGCTCGTAATCATATTATTAATGTAATATAGTAACAAAATGAAATACTTTTTGAAAGAAGGGTCTGAGTTTTCTACACTCTTTAAGAATGTTATATTGTGCGAGCGAGCCACGCAGTTGCCAGGGTTGCTGCAAAAATTGAACCTTTAAAACAAAATACAGTAATATTTGTTCATTACAATTTTCAAGTTTACAATCGGCATTATGGTCTGGATTCCACACTAGAGGTGGGCTAAACGGCTTAAAAAAAATCAGATTATTCGTTAAATTATTTTTAAAAATTAGGTTTCCTTAACTGCTTATCTGCTTAATAGCTTATTATTTTTTCGTTGAAAAAAGTTGTTAAATTAAAAAATCTTGTGTGCTTATAATAGTTTTAAATATAATACAATTTTCTTTGAAAAAGTTACTAACATATTTGTAGCAGAATTTAATCTACTGATAGTTTTTAGTTGATTTTTCGACATTTTGATTTTTTGAACGATTTCTATGAACTTTCCTTCATACTTTGCAGGCTTAGGACTGTCTGAATAATAATATTGTCATAATTATGAATGATGTATTGTGATTATTTTAACTTATGCAAATTAATTAAAAGATTTGATACTTCAAATATTTACATGAAATCACGATAACACGCGAAAATCACAATAAACAAACGCGGATACGCGGAGCGATACTTTCTCTCACGCAGAAAAATCATCACTGATACGATACGTTTAAAAAAGCAAATAAGAAAAAAGCAAATAAGGTAACAACACGATTAAAATTAACGTTGAATATTTAAAGCAATTAGTATAACGTCGAAGAATATTTGATATGGTATGTTTATCAGCCGGTCAGCGGTTTGCGCGCTCAGGCGGAGGACTCGCGTGATTGTGTTGTGATTGGTCGAAATGTCGACATACTCTTTTCTGATTGGTGGATAGGTCTCGGAATCTCAGGCCTTCGAATTAAATTGCCCGAGTGTTAAAATTTTAAACGAAAGCAATAAACGATAGTTGCTTATTATAAATAACCTATTTTTGTGTTAAAAATAAAAATTAGTATATGTTAAATGCTTTTCATTTAAACGCCCATCTCTATTCCACACTAGGATTCCCTGTATGGTATGTAGTTGCAGAGTTGATAGTGTGCGGAGAAAAACAACTGAGTATGGATAACACAAGGAATGTTAATTTTGCACAGACACACAGAAGAATAGTTTACACAACACAGCCTACCAAACAAAAAAACAAATAGTAATAAACAATATTATATGTATATATTTCATGTATATATTAGGGTAATGTAGTGTAGGTAGGCTACACCTGTGTCGTGGATATCCAGTCTCTTCCGTACACCATCTGAGGTAAATACCTAGGTAAGGAGAGATTATGATTGACAGGATGACGGGTATAATTATAAAGTAAACACGACTCTGTTAAGAAAATCTAATAAAACCAACATTTACATAGTTGTAAGAACACTTGAACAATAGAAGTTTGGCGGGAAACCCCACTCAGTCATGTCGTCGGTTTTGTGAACAAGCAGTGTGAGTTTTGAGAAGTGACACTCGAAATTGACCTTTTGCTATTATTATCGCCAAACTTAGAAGGCTGCTGTAAGGAATCCATCAAATCAAAGGAAGGAATCAAAACTAGATAGATATGAATATTAGAGGACAACCTTGCAAAAATATCAAAAGTACTGAAAAAATTATCAAAATAAGCCCCGAGTTCGTAATGACACATAATAATCCTAACCCTAACTAATATTAGAAATGCGAAAGTGAGTTTGTTTGTTTCTTATCTCTTCACGCTTTATCTGCTGAACCAATCTTTTTTTTTTAAATTACCTTTCATCCCGGGAATACGAACTGTTCCCGTGGGAAGTACACGCGGGCGAAGCCGCGGTCAGTAGTATATATAAAAACGTGCTCGGTGATTCTCATCACGAGAGCGTGGTGAGAGTGAAGTGAGTTGAGAAAATCAATGAGGGTAGCCATAGCCAGTGGCGAATGGAGATCCTTAATCTCTAAACTCCATTTATACCAGTCCTATCATGTAAACAGTCTTACCATGTCTTTTTATGATTTTACAACAATATAAATTAAAATAGACTTTTTAGGAAATTACTTTCGTGGTTAATAAATGTTTTACTTTAGAATGTTTAGGTTTGAACTAATATTTGATTTTTTTCAACAAAATTCAACAAAAAGTACCTACTGTGAAGATTGTTTACATGATAGGACTGGTAAGAATAAATGGAGTTTACGTAGGTATACCTGCTGTTAATAAGCATGTACATATTTACCGTTAGGACTAAAAGAGAATAAAAATAAATTTGCCTTATATGATTGACGGGCTGCCCCTAGGGCTTTGCTCCCGTGGGAATTTGGGGATAAAAAGTTACGGTACTTTTTTATCCCGAAATTCCCATATGCTATTCCCGGTATTTTCTACATGTCTACCAAATTTCATCAAAATCCATCCAGTAGATTTTTCGCGATTGAGTAACAAACAGACTCACTTTCGCATATAAAATATTAGTAGGATTTGATATGAATAGGATTATCGCATTTTATAAAGAGATACCCCAACGATATTGCCTTCTCGAAGCCATTCTCGAAGGTCGTATCAGCAAAACCTTGTCTCGCCGATTTGCAAAATGGCGCCTATTGAATGCAAATCACGAGGGTCAGGACCTCGGGATCACACTCGGGAAGTGTTACGGTATAAAGGATTTGAGTGGGTCTCAGACCAAGTTTCTCTATCTAGACTGACACACAAATAATAATACCATCAAAAAACATGACAGCTATATACTAATCTCTGTAAGAAATATAAAATGATACTTAATATTTTTGGTCTTCGTCACAGTTTCACTTATTTTCGCTTGGCCGGTTTGAGATACTAAGTAATTTGTATGTTTGCTCAGTTTGTAAAATAAAGCAACCCAAATGATATGTTGATAGTGCAAGGGTCCATTGTTATTGTGTTTTCAATTTAGTAGTATTACAATGAGTCTGTCCCTTAAGCGGATGACAACTACGTGGAATTCTTTTTTTAAGGAACGTGTACTATTGGATAGCTGTAGTAGGAGTTTGAGTGCGCGTTACAAGTCTTGGGGGTTACGTGAATGGTTTTAAACATTTGTTAATCAATTTGTGGTATAATATAGCACGTATCGAAATACAAGACTTATTTTCGACCCGTGGGGATTTATATATTCTTGATAGCAAACATTTTTGGTCGAAATTATCATAAAATTACCTATTCTTGGTATAAATAGATAATTTTATGGTGAGGTGGTGGGTAGCCTTCATCATGGCTACCATGCCTAAACAGTTTTTTATCAAATCAGACTGGTAGTTCCAGAGATGAGTATATATGTATTGTATTAAGACTTATTTTGATTCTCTCTGTATTAAAATTTTTTGCCCCTAAAATAAAAGGTAGCTAGCCTGCTATACAACTTTACTCATCATTTTTAAATAAAAAAATATTTTATATGTGTTTTGCACGTTTGGCAGTTCTTAACAGATACTGAAAACGATAAAACTGACAAGTTTCACACGTGAGGACAGGGCTACGCACGTTGAATATTAATATTTATTTTTGTCACTGTTTACATTAGTCATGAAACGAGCGGAACATAATTCTAAGTATATTTTCTAATATAATCTAATAGTAAGTATACTTTACTAATATTTTCTTTTGAAATCAAATAATCAAAAATTTCTTTATTACTCACAACAATACATCATTACTAGAGGTTGAGGTTTTCTTTTAAGCAAAGAAAGATGCTTGTGTTAGAAAACCTCTTTTATTTTGATAGATACATGAAAACAGACTTGGTATATCAGTATGTGCTACAATCCGTGAAGCACAGCTAGGCAATTCATCAAGTGGGTACCTGTTATTTTCCTCAAAACGACTTACTTACAAATAAACTCCATTTATTCTTACTTTTCCTATCATGTAAACAATCTTACCATGTCTTTTTATGATTTTACAACAATATAAATTAAAATAGACTTTTTAGGAAATTACTTTCGTGGTTAATAAATGTTTTACTTTTTAATGTTTAGGTTTGAACTAATATTTGATTTATTTTCAACAAAAAGTACTGTGAAGATTGTTTACATGATAGGGCTGGTAAGAATAAATGGAGTTTAGATATAAGAACACTGTGCTTACTCAGCAGTTTCGTACCAAGATCTCGTAGACGCATCTTGCAATGTTCCTGTTTTGATATGCAATCAAAAATACATATTGCACACTTCTCGGATCCATATCTCAAACGAATTGAGTCAATTTCATGCGACGTCTTATGATAAAGCCCGGAGGGAGGGCTTTGAGATGGGACCTATCAAAATAGTATCCGTCCAATATCAGTCATTTGATCGCTTTGACCAAACTTATTTTACATTTGTTTTTTAATCTCTTTTTTGGATACAAAACATAGAAGCAAAATAAATTCAGCATCTTGGAAAGGATCTTTCAATTTCCAATTGAACGTGTGACGTTTGTGATAATGTGTAAATGTAACTTACCATTTCAGAAAAAAAAGTAGTTCTATCTATTCTTTTGACCTCGACTTCGCCCGCGTGTATTTCGTTCTATCAACTTGAAATTTCGCAGAGGTTCTTTAGAGTGAGCGAGCACCAAGAAATTTTTGAAATTCTACCCCTATAAAATGGACTCCGCTACGGAATGTAATAGACGGTAATAAGCGAAATTCGCGCGGGCGAAATTGAAGGCAAAAGCTAGTAGCAAATAGAAAATAAACAGTTTCTTTATTCTAAGTACTGAATTCAGATTAAATAGGTATCTATCTACCTATTTAATCTACTTATTTATTTTCAGTAGGTACATAGAATAAAGATCCAATGAGCGATTTTCTAACAGCTAAATTAAGAAAAAAAATCAGTATAAAAAAGTCTCAACAGATAGCGTTTTATGAAAGCAGAGTCGTAATAATGGCTGAACCTATATGGTGCGCTTTTTCTTGTCAACCAGAGGCAGAAAATCACCTAACAGTTTGACAGTTGCACAAATCACAATACTTTTCATACTTTTTATTATTGATACTTTTAAGATGTTTTTACTAAGTTTTATTTTTTTTAAATCCCGTGAATTTTTGCTTTTTGTATGGAACTTTTTCTTTCGCCTTTTTTCCCTCATTGGAAATAGGAACGATGAATATGTTTCAACATAATATTCATTCCTATTTCAAATTGGAAAATCTAAACAAGCCAGTTCTATCTGCGAAAAGTTTGATTAGCAAACCAACGTGCGTTATCAGACTATCAGATTAGAAGATAACAGGTTTATTGCCTCTGATAGCTATTTGACAGATATATATCTGTCGAGGAGATAACTCCTCGATTGTTTTGTTGATCCCAGTGGGTGGCGTAACAGTTCAAGTGGTATTTACAACGATTGTACGTTGATGGCTCCTTGGCAGGTTTAGTCATGAGGATGATCTGATAAATTAATTCAATAGTCAGATTTTATCAAACCAGAACGTATGACTAAACTTGACAAAGAAATTAAACTGAGAGTCCATTAGTTCTTCAATCACGGTGTTTTAGATAACAATTGTTTAACAATATACGCACCGCATGCTGTCTCTTCATCGTTGAAGGAATAACCCTTCAATTACCAAGAGATCGGATCCAGTAGTGCACCTAAGTACAACTTTTGTTATCATACATATTAAGGATCAAAAACACAAAACATGAACCTCCAAATACATTTAATATAAAGGCCCACTATATAAAAGTTGCTATCCTTTAAAAAAGAGCAATATCCCCCAGGCTCCAACTTTTAACTATCGATTTCTCGACTTTGTTTGGGATAACTCCGAACTACAAGAATAGGTACAGGTTGTTTTGAAAATTGTATATATCCAACAACGTGCAGGTAGACAAAAGGAGATGCGTTTCAGCCACCAATATGATATTATTAATGAAATTCAAATTTCCTTAGGGACGGTGTGGTTTTACTCTGTTTTTCATCTGTCTGTCAATACCTTAAAACAGCTTTGCTGGTGTTAGTAAAATGACGAAGAACAATATTCTTATACATTTCACATAGGTGCACAAATGAGCCCTGCAAGGGCGTTGTTTTATATTACATGTTCGAAAATTTAATGTTCTTCAACTTTTAACTTGTGGCCTGCAACAGTCCT
This sequence comes from Ephestia elutella, assembly GCA_018467065.1. NCBI lineage: Eukaryota > Metazoa > Arthropoda > Insecta > Lepidoptera > Pyralidae > Ephestia > Ephestia elutella. The sequence goes on along the minus strand of CM031580.1, from coordinate 5,036,720 downwards.
AAGAACTAAGGCTAAGGCCTCACTACAAGGAGCTTCGCTTAGTCCCTTGGGACTCGCTTAGTGACTGATCCTAGCAAACGTACATCTATCGCAGCTAGCCACACTGCGAGCGACGCGCCTAGCTAGGAACTTGGATAGTCGCTAAGCGCTCGCAGTTTGGCCGCTCCGATGTATGCAATACGTCTGTTCGCATGGATCAGTCACTAAGCGAGTCCCATGGCTCACGAGGCACCTTATAGTGTGACCTCAGCCTAACGCTTCTATTTTGGTTACTTCCAGTCAAAACCCCCGAAGCTCTTGGCGCGCATCTCCGCAGGCTAGCTCGGGAGGCGGAGTCCCGTCTGCATGAGGTGGTTGGCTGTGCCCAGGAGAGGACCTGTAGGGACGACGCGTGTACCAGGTAAACTTATCTACGTACTAGCTGCCCCCCGTGGTAATTTCAGGACAAAAACACACACAGTCAGTTTACGCACACGACCCACGCCCGTTTTAGTTTAAAATATGTTTCGTCTCGTCTTTTAATGGCATATATAAGAAAGATGGATAATGACAAAACATACGAGTATTTTTTACTAAAATATACCTAGTTACTTAGGTATAAAGTGCTTGTTTATTTGTTAACTCTTTTTGCACAATCACTATCGTTTAGCTTTTAGAGTGCTTATCGACATCACGACATTACTTACTTACTATCTGGGCTCAGTGACAAAAAATGAGCCTTGACCTCCAACACAAGAGCACGCCAGCTTCTCCAATCCCGTGCAAGCTCCCGCCAGTCGTCGCCAACTTGCAGCTCGCGCAGATCAGCTTTCACCATATCGCTCTAGCGGAAGCTGCAACGGCCCACCGGTCTAAAACAGAGTGGATGGCTCAGATAGGCTCCCTTTCGATCATCCTCCATTCTCACAACATGGCCGAGCCAGAGACATTCACATCACACCATTTTCAAATGGTTGCCAGGAAGAAATTGCTTACAGCCGCCTTTTGCGCATAATCTTCTCTTTTAGTTTTAGGTTTTATTTATGTATACCATGTAATTCTCTCTCTCTCTCTCTTTAGACCTATTTCATCATGACTGAGGGTCGTGGTCGTGGCAATTTGTTTAGAGTGGTTTGCTATTGCCTTCTCCATTTCTCACACTAGCTGAATAATCATCAACTAGATTGCAGGTTTCCTCACCAAATTTTTCCTTCACCATGAAATTACTTGTATGCAAATAAAGTATTTTTGTATTGTATTGTCATTTACTATTCCTTTCTCCAGGTCATCAGCCAGTGGCCAGGCGGGCACGACAGGCTGCGCGGGCGGCGCGGGCGCCGAGAGAGACAAGCAGGCGCAGCATTGGGAGAGGAGAGTGCGGACCTTGAAGTGAGTTGGGTTATTATTTTTCACTTCTCATGCTCAGAAAGTGCTTATTTGTGCAGGATATAGGCTGCACAAAATCGAATTTTGTGCACAAGGGCATTAACGTATCTACTCATAAATGTATCTATATTAAGGCAAAGAACATGAGCCATACAGCCAAACACAATAAGAAGTTCATAGATAAAATCTGTTATTTTATAATATGTACTTTAATTTATTTGCCTTATGTGTTTTTTAAGACATAAACAATATTAAAATTATTTAATTAATTTAAGAAAATTATTAATACAAAATTAATTTAATAGTAGGCTGTATAGGTCTGCAGCCCAAGCCTAATATCAATGTAGTAAGATGTAAAAAAAATAAAACGGCGGGAAACAGCTCTTGTTTTTTCGTGAAATTTCGTGCGTTTACTGTTTTATTTCCTCGCAATCGAAGTGAAAAGCAGAGTTTATAACTCGTCCACAAAACGATTTTTATCCTCGACATTACTATCAGCCCTCGCCTTCGGCTCGGGCTGCTAAAAGTCTCGGATAAAAATGATTCGTTTTGTGCACTTGTTGTAAAATCTACTATTTATTCTGTACCCAATTTATTACTTTATGGCACAAAATTACAAAAAATAGGTACTAATGGTGGACTTAACGCCATTATGGTATTCTCTACCAGTCAACCTTTAGATCAAACCTCTGTTTAGTCTATTGGTTGTCTGGTAATAAATATTAATAAAATATAATTTAATAAAAGGTAAGGAAATAAGGTAAGGGCGTTTTGACTAGAAGTAAGCTCTGTAAGGTGTTAAATATATATATATTAAATAATTGACTAAAGTTACTCTTATTTGTATTTCTAAAGAGAAGATCTAATAAAGCGTGAAATATGACTTTGTTCCCGTGTTTCCTTTTTAGAAGCTTTTGCCCGTGGCTTTGCCCGCGTGATTTTCCCACAGGAACAGTGTTTTTTCCGGGATGAAAGGTACCCTATGTCCTTGTCTATGTCTTACTATGTGTACGCGAAATTTAAGATAGATAAATTCAGTAGATAAAGCGTGAAGAGGTAACAAACAAATAAACAAACAAACTCTCTTTCGCATTTATAATATTACTAGCTTTCGCCCGCGTGAATTTCCCACGGGAACAGTGGTTTTTCCCGGGATGAAAGGTACCCTATGTCCTTCTCCGTACTTCCAGCTATGTGTATGCGAAATTTCAGGAAGATAAGTTCAGTAGATAAAGCGTGAAGAGGACCAAACAAACAAATAAACAAACTCACTTTCGCATTTATAATATTAGTTAGGATTATGATTATAATATTATAATTATATATTAGTTAGGATAATGTTATCTTGTAATCTCTAGGCGCCTGGTGCTGGGCTGGCAGCAATCCCGCGCCCCTCCTGCGCACCCTCCACCAGACCTGGAAGTATGCGGCTCCCACGCCGTCACCGTGAGACTCAAGGAGGCTAGGGGCATCGCGCAGAAGGACCCGCCAATCGTCACCAAATACAGAGGTTTGTTAAAAGTTTTTTTTTATATATAGGTTTGCTCTTGACTACAATCTTGTCCGAGGTCAGACATGAGGTCTATGATGTAGCAAGCATACCCAGAAGCAGCCTATTCACTCTGGTTTTGAAGAGGTCAGTTTCTCTCAGAAAAGAAAAATACTGTAGGAGACGTGTCTGTAGTTAATGATTTATTAGCTAGTGTGAATAATAAAGCATTATGGTATGCTTATTTTGCACACTTGCTTACGCGAGTGCGTAACGACCAATGAGATAGCTAAGGGCACATGCCCTACCTAAGAGACTTTATTAACTTTCTACTCTACTATAAACTTCCGCTCAGAACGACAATGTTCTACGTACACAAAGCACCTTATGACATACTTCCGTAATTAATAGTTACTTAATCGACCGCCAAATACTTAAGTAGCCTACATGGTAAAAACTTTCTTCACGTTTCATATACCACTAAAAATACATAAATTACCTACGCTTCTTCTTAACGAATAACTATGAATCCCAAATCCATAGTAATTCGTCATTAGAAATGTCAAGTTCGGGAGTGGAAAAGTATAAATAGAGAAGTTTGCGACGGACCGTAGTGTGCCATGGCCCCTGGGGCATGTTTTTAGAAGTTGCGAACTTATAAAAGTTTGAAGCCAAGTTACTTAGCAAATGTTACCGGTTATTATGAAAACCGAAGTATAGTACACAATTGTGAAAACCGAATCAAATTTTTTTCCGTGTTTTAGCTCTACTATTTCAAAGTCAAAGTCAATTGTTTTTATTTAAATTGGCTTAAAATAGCACTATTATTGTCTTCTAGGTACTAATAAATTAGATTAGTTACTTAAAGCTATGTTTACCTTCTACCGCCTCCAACGCGTGGAGAAGAGTTATTCGGGTTATGGTATCACTAATCTCCCTTATTCTCGCTCCCTTGGGAATTTCGGAGTAAAAAGTACCCTTTGTGCTATTCCCGGTATTTTTCTACCCGTATACCAAATTTCATCGAAATCCGTCCAGTAGATTAAACATCCTCACAAACTCACATCCAAACTTTCACATTCACGAGTATAATATTGGTAGGATAGGATACGATTTATCAACATTTACTGATGATTCTCCTTTATATTTCCAGTGGAATGGTCATCCCGAGCAGATTTCTCCAACGTGTGCGGTACACGGGACGTGCCATCAGTGGGCACCAATAACACCCGAGTGCTTGCCACAGGGTTGACGAGAGGTCGACGGTACTTCTTCAGAGCAGCCGCTGGCAACCTGAAGGGCTGGGGGCCTTATACTGTGTCGGTGCCACGAAGTGTTGTGCCAAGCAGTAAGTATTTACTACGATCTCCCTCTCCCTCACTCTATTGCCTCTCTCACTCTGGTAGGTTGAAAGTAATACTTTACAGCCCTGAGTAGAATCGTTTTCAACTGACATTTTTATGACTATTTTTTTTATAATTGACAGCTGTCAGTAGAAAACGATTCTCCCTGGGGCTGAAAAGTACTACTTTCAACCTACTCCTTCCAAGTACCTATTCGTAATGAAAAACACAGTGTATGGTGCCTAGAACTATTGTATCGGGATTAAATAAGTTACTTTCACCCCTAAGCACAGGGTGGAAACTTCATAGAATCGGGGCGTCGTATTACTACTACTACAAATGAAACTGTACTTCCGTGAACACGTCATTGTGTGCGTTTTCATAGTCATAGCGTCTCAATCCGCAAATCAACGGGGAGAAGTGCGGGGTACGCACGGGGTACGCCATATTGCGGGATGGCATGCTTCCTTTCTGTATACTTCCCATAACGTGAAAATGCCGCTGGGAGGGTGAGGTGGGGGTGAAACTTGCGCATGGGCACAGAATACTACGTACAGAAAGGAAACTCCCTGCCCCTCCCGCAATATGGCACCCCCCCGCTCCTTCCGCACTTCTCCCCCGTTCTTGTGTAACTGTGGGACGTTCGACTATGAAAACGCACACATTGACGTGTTACTGACGTGTTCACGGATATACAGTTTCATTTGTAGTAGTAGTAGGCATATTTGACGCGCCGCCGTTTCTATGAAGCGCCCGCCCTGTGGCATGGGTACGACTGACGAACCAATCGCGCGCGCCGGATGAGACCCGCCCGACCCCCGCTCACCGCATAGACCTATATATCGCCTACTGCGCAGCTTAACCGCCAGCGGTCTTTTTACGTGAGTGCAACTATACGTAGTACTTTGCCCTTCAGGCAAATTGAGCAATATACCGCTCTGCCGCTTTGTGAGTAACGCCCAAAGCCGAGGTTCGTTCCCACCTGGGAGCCCTTTGTGCTGTTACCGTTTCGGCTGTATGGCCCTCGAGGCTGTCGCCATATTTCCTCCGGTGAAGCAGTAAAGGTCGACGTAGCGACCAACTGCAAGTAGGCTTCGAAAAAAAAAAAACGTAGTACTTATATTAATTCTGTGCCAGGTTGGCGAGACGTATCCGGCCGTGTATCGCGCGGCGAGGGCGGCGGCGCGGGCGCAGCGTTGGAAGCGTTGTCGGCGGCCGCGGCCGGCGCGCGCGCCCGGCCTGCCGCCGCGCCGCCGCGACCCTCGCGGAAGAAGACCACTATCAGGCAACTGTTCACGGCTGCTAGCAAGTTCCAGAAGAACCTTAGAAGGTATTTATGGGTTATTTTGAAACCATCGACGAAATTTTTGCAGCAGAATTGGTTGATGAAATTGAGCAGGTTTGAAAAAAATCTATGTCGAAAAATGAAAAAACATTTTTGCTTTGCATACAAACTGGTCGATCATCTGATGGGACTTAGTATGGAAAGTTGAAATTTTATGTTATTCTTTTACTATAAATTTCTTTCGGACGTAGTTGTATTCGAGGTACTGAGCATATTGTAAAAATTTGGCCAGTAGATACAAAATAACCCTGTATGATACTAGCTTTTTCCCGCGGCTTCGCCCGTGTGAATTTCCCACGGGAACAGTGCTTTTTCCGAGATGAAAGGTACCCTATGTCCTTCTCAGTACTTCTAACTATGTGTATGCCAAATTTCAGGAAGATTGGTTCAGTAGATAAAGCGTGAAGACGTAATAAACAAACAAACAAACTCACTTTCGCATTTATAATATTAGTTAGGATTTGCAGTACTTTCTAACTGCTAGGTCTATAAAATCTTTGCCTTTTTCCACCAAAATCAAAATCAAAAATTATTTTTGACACTTGGCCTTCAAAGAAGTTTCTTTTGCACGTCGAAAACTAATTATTTTATCATAATATATACTCAAAGCTACAAACTACTAGCATTTCGGAACAATCGACTGCTGAAAAGAAATGCCGAAAGAAACTCATGAAACAGTCTTGGTCGCCTAACATGCCAGAATACATACACAAGATTGTATACATTCAACTCCTCCACCGGAAATAATAATAATTTACGGTTGAGAAAACAAAGAGATAAATTATATAGCAGTATTATCGCCGAATGTACCAGTGTACTTCAGTGTAGTCGACGTATATTTTAATAAATACGACGCAAAACAACTACATATTTCGGTTTGTTATTGACATGCCCTTGGCAAAGAAAAAATACACGAACGCGAACCCTTGGCGAAGGACTAATTCTTTTTCTATTTTGTTACTCGTAATTTCTTTTTTTATATTAAGCTTACTTTTGAGTTTGTAAAACAAGTTGCTAGAACAAATTTCCTGTTGACTAGACTGACTGACTATCAATCTAACTGGGAAACACTCTATTTATCTTCGCTCCAGACAAAAATATTTAAAAACAAACTTGAATCCTGCCCGCCGCCTTGTAAAAGCCCGCCTTTGCACTCATTTACTATTTACTTTTTGTAACAACTTTGTTTGTTATTTTCTCTAAATGGTACACTAAAGCATTAATCTATAATCCCCAGGGGCGTGTACCTGGCCTGCATCCTGTACCACGAAGACAAGGTGCTGGTGACGAGCGAGGAGTTCCTGCCGGTCATCGAGGTGGACGAGACCTACCCCACTTGTATCTACACAGACTTCCACTGGCTCATGAAGGTATGATGTGACACTATGCCGTATTTGTCTGTGAGACTAAATAACACCAATGAGCAGTAGCGGATTTAGGAGGGGGGCTGCTGCTTCTTCTTCTTTTCGAGTCGGAATGACTAGTATATCAGATCAGATGAGACCAGTATGTGGCCACGGCAATTGCGTTGTCCTTAGCCTCGTTTGGGTCCTCCAAGGTGCACGAAATGGGGCAGTTGGGACATGCCAGGAGGTGATACATTGTTTGCAGTGTGACCGTTTTTGGTATTTTCAGTACTAATTTAGTATAATTGGGGCATCTCAGAATGATGTTAGTATAATTTTAGTACTTAACCAAATTTTAGTATAATATTGGTAGAATTTTAACTATTTTGTCTATTTTGGTATTTTCGCGTGTTTTCACGTAAAAACCCCTCCCTCCCTCCTCCCAAAAATTTCTTCCATTGAAAATTTCGGAATTCCTCGGGTTTTTAAGAAATTTTTCCGTTCTCGTGAATATTTCCAAGAAAGTTTCCCCTTTTTCCTTGAAACACATCACTACCCGTACGCTTCCTTCTTTTGCTCCTCCGCACAATTGTCCCGTACGCGTCCTTTTTTTTTTTGCACGTCCGGTAAAATTTTGAAAAGATTGTTCGGATTTATTATTCAAATGTGTGTTTTATGTAGCATATTACTGGAAAAAATGTTAGTACAATTTTGGTATTTTTGAATTTTGCTTATTAGTATTTTTTAGTACTGACAGCACTATGTTTTGGTATTTTCTCAAATTTTAAAACGGTCACACTGATTGTTTGAATCGCACCACAGTCGCACAGGTTGTTGTTAGAAAAGCCCCACTTTTTACGGTTTTCTTGGCATCTCCCAACACCAGCCCGGAGTCTGTTTAAAGACTTCCAGACTGCCCAGGGGAGATCGCCACCCGGTGGGAGCTGCTGCTATTTTGTGTACATACTGTGGAGGGAGATTCCATAACATACCGATTATACAAATTAAGATCAGAATTGTTAAAATAACAGAATTTAGTGAAACTTTTCTCTAATAGTTTCTGACAGTTCGTGACAGTCTTGTCACTAAACCCAATATACTCCAATATACTTACAACTTACTTACTATCCGGGCTCAATGACCCAAAATGAGACTTGACCTCCAACACAAGAGCACGCCAGCGTCTCCGGACCCGCGCAAGCTCCCGCCAGTCGTCGCCAACTTGCAGTTCGCTCAGATCAGCCTCCACTATATCGCAATATCCAATATACCTAATATGTACGTATTTTCCTTAGGTATCTTGCGCGTGGGACGACGTGAAGGCGCTGAGGTCGGACATGGAGAAGCACACGTCGTCGTCCATCCACTTCCGGCTGAAGCTGCTCACTGCGGCTGCGCAGATGCAGTCCGCGCTCTGCATACAGGATCTTGGTAAGGCAAAGGCTTTAAATACGATTAAAAATAGCACTTTTAAATCGTCATATAGTAACTTAATTAACTAGATTAGTTGACGTCAGAAAATTACAAAGCTAAGGTTTCTTTTAGGAATCCTAAACGCGCCTAACCAGCAATATGTTGCAACTAGAAAAGGATGCCGACATAACTATAGAAAGATTGTTCCATGTATAGAAAAAATATCACAAAAGCGCTAAAGCGGACTTATATCGCGAATGCAATTTCTTCCAGCGAACTTTTGGGTAGGTACATTATAACAGGAAGTCCCTATACAACTTCTCTTTCATTTTGTATACCGTCATCCCTTTCTTCCCGCGCGGAAGTCCTTGTTGCTTGGAAGGCACAAATGGTCGAGTGATTGAAGTTAAGTACTATTATTACTTAGGCTAGACAAGTTACTAGCCGAATCTATCACCCATTTATCTTGATGTACCTACTTATTCTCTTTTCCAGGTCAATTATACCACAAACCGCTGCGCGACTCGCACGGCACGGTCGTGCTATCTTGCGTGAACGGAGTGAAGTCAGCCAAAGCTGTGTCCGCTCTGAACTCCCGCTGGGCTCCAGTGTCCCGACTCCGACGGAGGGTCCTCAGTGATGATAATACTATTGGGGAGTTGCTGATGGCGTCGGTCCACGAGCAGATTGCTTATCATCAGGTGAGATAAATTATACGAGTACACAATGTGAGCTTCTTAGATAGAATTCCCCTTAGGTGAACGGATTTTCTAAAACTTTGCTTTGGCTAAACTTACATGAGGTGTTGTGTTGGCCTGTTGACTCTAGCTATGATATGCGGGATAGCAAAATATATAATAAGGATAGGCCATTGAGGTTCGAATTCCCGATTCCATAGTCTAAGGGATAGGCAATTTTAGTTATTTCTAAACTTCGCGCCAAAAAGGTGAAAAAAGAAATGACTTTAGTGATGTACAAGACTCGATTCAGTTAATTGAATCGAGTAGTTATTTTTAACACATTGCCATGTTATTCAATTTAAATGTTTTTGTTTTTGCAGGTGTCTCGAGTGCAGTTGCCGCGAGGTTTATACCTTGGCTATTTGAAACTACAATCTTCCGTAGAAGTGGTTCGGATAGTAGCACCCGCGCGGACGCCCAACGTTCCACCACACACCAGAGTTAGGGAAAATCCACATGTATCAGCGTAAGTTGCAGCATATTATTTTCATTGAGCTTATATATTTTTTTTTAAGACAGAAGTTAAAATTTTTTTTCTCTTTCAGTGAAGAATGGGATTACTTGAAAAATCAGTCAGGAAAAGTTTCCAACGAGGAAACTCCAGCCATCAATAGTATTGTATCAATTAGCGGCAATCAAGAAAAGCCTTCAGAATCTCAAGAAATGTTCCTAGACCATATTGCATGCGCCGCGAGGAGGCTCTTCAAAGAAATGGAGATACCTATTGAAAGCGTCATTACCCACCGAATTTATGATTTAGAAGTCATAGAATTAAACAGTGACGTCAGCTTCATCATGATTTGCCCACCTGCAGAACAAGCTTGCTCAGTGCCAGGTCAAAAAGAAATACTCCTACAAAAAGGAGACTTGCTCAGTTTACCGATCCAAGCATTTGAGATGATACACCTTCAAACTTATCATACTATTATCCTTAATAAATACTCCAAACTTAGCTGTGTTTTAGAATTAGATGTAGCTTTAGCCGCTCATTCTCATCGAGAAGCGTTTTCCTGTACAGAAATGCAGACAGCCAAAGAAAGATTGACGAAATTAGAAGATCTTCAAAATAATTTAAACACTGTATGGAAAGCAGAGAGGTGGCTGATGGACTTGATTGGTTTTGCGAGAGATAAAGATAAAGCGATTTCTTGCTCCGGAATACTGCTCAAACATATAATTGATAAAACACCAAGTCAAATAGGTGGGGATTGTGTTGATAGCGAGACTAATTATAAAGAAGCTAACTTGAAAGTTGAGTTCTTGCAAATACCTTCTAGAGACGGAAAAATCACTAAAACTTCACCAGGACGAGGATCTTGGCCGGGACCGGCTGGAAATGGAAACCATACTAACCTACATCCTGAATTCAGTAAATCTGAGCAGCAAATTAGCTTAGCACCACGACAAACATCGGTATCTACGCTTAATTTGAGCAGTTCCCAATACTTGAACGCTGAACTAAAATACTCTAGCAGAAAAAACAGTGCCGACTCTCAGTATACCCAATCCAGCGCCGTGAGCAATAATTTCTTAAGTAGCAACTCACAATTTGACATAAAATCTGCAAGTTCCCAAACAAGTCCTGCGAGCAGCCGATTACCACCTTCTCGGAGTGAAGATACCTTGGTTCTTCAAAATGAAAATGTTGAGCTAAAACCTCGCCCGCACAGTATAAATACTAGCGTATCTAATTCGTCAAGTCCCTTATTAACAGTGAAAGGTTTTTACCCTGGAAGCATGATTAGCATGAGAACAAATAAAGCCAATGTGTCTGAATCCGCCCAGAGTCTCTCAAGTGACTCAGAAAGCCAAAGCTGTCCGATAACAACAGTTCCTTTGAAAATCCGTCCGCAAGGGAAACATTACAGGACTTCTTGTAACGTTATATCATCCAAAAGCATGACTAACGTTAAGTCATCAGATGTAGATTTTATTGATACAGGTCAGGAAATGTTTCCAAAGTCGAGTTTTTGCGTGAAACGACAACCGCTATTGGAGACGCAGGAGGATGTGGAATATAACAATAAGGTTCCAAAGACTGATGAAAGGAGTGATATTGATGATCATGTAAAAACTAATGCAGAACAAAGGCCTCCCGATCAACCTGGCATACTTCAGGTAAGAGAAAGACGGAGACTTAAGTTTGATTCTATTAGTGGTCAGTTGCATTCTGAACCCTAAGACTAAAAATCAAATTGGGCACATGGCAATAAATAATGTATTTATACTCGATTGTTCATTGTTTTTTTTTATGCCCACAGGTATTTGCTGCTTACGAAACAGGATTGGCAGCTGGTACGTCGCTGAAACTTCACGTGACTCCGCGCACTTCAGCTCGTGAAGTAATAGATTTGGTTGTCAAACAACTCAACATGGCTGCTGTCCTAAAAGGCAAGGCAGGCCCGGTTTATGGTCCTGAAAAATTACAGGATTTCTGCCTCGTAGCTGTGATTGGAGCCCGAGAGCGATGCCTCAGGGATGATTTTAGGCCACTGCAGTTGCAAAACCCGTGGAGAAAAGGACGGCTATACGTTCGGCTCAAACATGATGTGCTAGCTGCATTACAGCATTCAGCAAAGCAACCAGCTTTTATTTAAAGACTTGGGCGAGTTGTGAAATTATCGGATGTACAGTATGTACAGAGTATCAGATATTTTATGGTTTGAGTTAGAGAGAGAGACTAGATACTATACGAGTATATTATTTTTGGTGCCAATTATAATTATGTTAATGCTTTAAATAGTTAAGTCCAAGTTGTGAGTATTATAGAATTTTGAAACAGACTTTGGTGCTTTCCACGTTGAAATATTGCTATATTAGTAATGCTTGCGAGAACAGTAAAAATACTAAATATATTTCAATAAATATGCAGTTTCTAGTACGGCACATAATCCTTAATGGTTAATGTTCAGATAGCTTTTTCTGTCTAGTTGAATTTAAAATCTTGTTGTTCTCTGTAGTTCTCTCTTAACAATCTATTTCCTAGATAATAAGTGCTGCTGTGGAAAGTATATCAAGTAAAGATTCATTTAAGGATAATGTTTTTGTTTCTTTCAAAGTCTGTCTTACTAGAATTGGAAGTGCCTGTTTTATTTGAAATGCTGCTGATGATATCATATCTTCAAGGAAAACAGGGTGATACAATGAATAATATTGAAATACGTATTTATTATTTTTTTAATTTTTAAAGGTCTGCGTGCTGTTGACGCCATAATTTTATGTAAATCTTAATGAAATCATAAAACTACAGAGTTATCAAATTATGATACTTATACCTATATATTTGAGAGAGTGTGTATCATTTGTTATAAAATAAATAAAATTATAATAAAGTAAAACATAACTATGTAAATAGTGCATATTGTTTAGTTAAATCGTATACTTTTTTCATGAAGTTAAGTACATTTTCGTAAGATCAGATATACTCGTATATGTGTCCCTCGAGTATTCAATTGATAAAAGTTTTCATAGTTGATATAAGTACCTAATTATTTTTGAAGTTTTTGTCCCTCCATGCGCTATTTTTTTGTAATAAATAAACAGATCTCTTAAGAAGTATTCTTCTATAAATGTTAATTTATGACTATAGTACGTAGTGTATTTTTTTAAATTGATTGATATCAGAGTAACGAAAGTTATATGAATATTGTAATACTCAGATTAAATAAATTTTATGAATAAAATATTCAGGAAATGTAAACTTTCTTAGTTTAATGGATAGATAATTATCAAAGTGAAGTGTAAATTAGAAATTTATTTTATGTTACAAAAATTTTATTAAACTTGTATCATTCGAGCCATAACTAAAAAAATATGCAATTGTAATGAAGCCTAACTAAATGTCTTATGATATAATTGTAATAATAGTTTATTTTAGAATACTATGAAATATTCACCCTATCCGGTGTTGTACATTAGATTTTAGCGAGAGTGAGAGTATGGAGTGATGCACAAAATAAATGTATTTCAAATTCATTCTGAATTTGTTTTCTTAATCCTCGTATAATAAATTCATTAACTTATTTACAATTTCAAACCTAAGAAGCTGATTCGTTCGATATTCCCGTTATTTTTTTTTTATATAACTTTACAATTTACTCTTTTTTATACACTTTTTTTAATATAAAAGGGCAGAAAAAAAATACGGATGTAACGGGTTTGTCGACTAGGGAAAGTCAAAGAAGAAATGGGTAAATGCGTCAAAGACAGCATGATTAGAAAATATGGCAAAAGACAGATCAAAGTGGAAATAATTAACATAGGTACTGTTTCTATCCCACATAAGTTTTGTAGGATAATCGTGAAGAAGATGAAGAAAGTTAAAATATTATTAATGATTAAGGCTTCTGATCGATTACGATGGTAGACAATTGGACATCCCTAGAACCAAACATCTAGCTAAGCTGTCAAAATATGTGACACTGACATCGATAAAAGTCGAGTCGACAGTAGATTATTTTGACATTCCGGTTGGCCTCCTCAAATTCTCAATGAACACGGATGAACTCGATACCAGTTTTCTTGGCTATCGTCAACTAAACCGTTGTATTTAGTTGGTTTGCTAAATCAAATAATTCATAAATAAATAAATTAGCGTTTTATATAAAATTATAGGCGTCTAGTTATTACCTTGAAGCAGCAAAATGAGTTTAGTAGCAAATACAGGGTGAGGTTTTACAAGTAATTTCACTTCGATTTGTTCTACTTTTGGTCCGTTTGTGTTAATTATTTATGTTAATAGGAAATTGGCGGGTCGCACGCTGTTTATTACCGGTGCATCTCGCGGTATTGGAAAGGCAATTGCATTGAAAGCAGCTAAAGATGGAGCGAATGTTGTCATAGCGGCTAAAACGGCTGAACCACATCCTAAGCTGCCAGGGACCATTTACACGGCTGCCGAAGAAAGTAAGTTTATTTAATAGATATAAAACAGTAATCGCTTCATTCAGAATTATAAATTAATCCATATTTAGTCAGAATATGTCTTGTTAGGGAGTGAAACTTAATCTGTTACTTTGGACTTTGCACCTGTACTTTGAACAGTGACTATCTCCTTATATTTTGCGACGCTAACAAACAATTGGCTACACAAGTTTGTACAAACAAGTAACAATAAAGATATTTATTCTGTAAATAAGTATTTTGTTAATCCAAATCGAGATGTATGAAAGTCCTTTAAGTAACTACTATAAATGAGCATTTATTTATATGTGATGATCTTTCTTACTTAACAAGCGAGGTGCCAGTCTGTAAAGACTTGTTTGTTTACCATTATTATCACTACAATTTAATTTATTAATAATACAAATACAATTAATTTTGAATGGCAGCTATTTAACAACTCAGTCACTCACTCTGCTTATTTATTATAATTTGGAAAAATATATTCTCTATTATACTGTTAGAGGTTGGAAGGAGTCTTAAGACTTGTTTTAGATATTATTTTCTGTGTCTATGCTTTGATGAGACACTTTTTTTTCAATTTCAGTTGAGGCTTTGGGAGGTAAAGCTCTTCCATGCATTGTGGATGTCAGGGATGAGAAGCAAGTCCAAAAGGCTATTGATGAAGCTGTTAAAAAGGTATCAACTCATTCCAATTTATATTTTCTATGCAATTAAATTGAGTCATTAATATTTAACTGGAGTAAAAGTTTTTTACGATTGGGAGTTACTATTTTTTTTAATTAGCCTATAGTGACCCACTGCTGGGCGAAGGTCCCTCTAAAAACAATTCAAGTGTTCTTGTGTTAGATGACACAAACTATTAGTTTACTAACAGTAGCTACTACAAGTTTTACTAACAATCTTTTTTTTTTAATCTATTTTTTGTTGAGGCTTCAGTCGCGTGATGCGACTATGCCAGCCTCATAGGGAACTTCTGTGTTGACTTATCTTTGGACCATTACAGCTCTCCAGAAGGAGTACAAGAATTTGGCCTCTTGTGATAATGGTGTGCTCAAAATAATGTTGAGCCCACCATTATCCAAAGAAATACCATTTAATATCTTTGTTCTTAAGTCCCTATATTGGTCAGTAGATTCCAGCAAAATGTGTAGTAAATCTTCGGTTCTATTGCAAAAACAACACAAGTCTGATTAACAATCTTGTCAAGTTTATCAAGCGACTAACAATCTTGGACTGATAAATTATCTGAAATAAAAAAATATTATTTTTTGTGGGGAACCAACCCTAGCGTGGCTGATACTTAAAGTCGAGAGTTTTACACAATAATTTTACATAAACTACTAAATGAATGACGAGTGTGAATCAATGCAGTTCTGATACATGACTGTTGTCGCCGCGCGGATTTGCGCGGCGTCAGCGCTTTGTTGGTCGAGGATTACTTCGAACATTATTGATGAGATATTTCTTATACTATAGTTTTCTCTAGACATAATAGGCATAACCAAATCCTGGTCAGGTCAAAATGGAAAATTCTGTGTTCCAGCTTACTTGTATCTTGAAAGTTAATCTATTTAATTTTTTATTATAAAATGTACTAACTATAATCTTATTTTGATATCCCTTATCAAATTATATCTCTTATTATTAAGCATATACTGAACAAATAGTGCCTGTCCATTGAATATTTTTATTGTAGCTGCATCAATTTTTGTTCTTATCATGTTTAGATAAGTATAACCTTTACTGTTGTTGAAATTGTTATTTTAGTATTATTGACAATAATGCAAGCATTTTACTTATCTATACCTTAATCTGAAGTTATTTTTGTTTGTTTCTTTGAATGCTAATCTCTGGATTCGAACTACTGTTCTTATTTAAATATTATTTTTCTGCATGATTGCCACATGAGCAAATTTACTGCAAAGACAGTACCTATTATTAGTTGGGGATGCCAGTGCAAGCACCTGACGGGAGATTGAACCCACCAATAAGTCCCCTCGGTCGGTCTACGGGAATTTTTTTTACCCGCCGCGTCGTCCCGCCAATCTAAACTGGACCCACAGGTGGGTCAACAGGTAACATTTTACCTGTTGTCCCACTGCACTAAGTCACTTTAAGACTTACAGACGTGTCAAAACCACCTGCCATTCTGGGACCATTTGACTGCAAAGTCATACTTTGTCATTTAATTTCTTGTAATTCAAATAATGATGTACAATATTATTTCAGTTCAACGGTATTGACATATTGGTGAACAATGCGTCGGCCATTTCAATCACAAGCACTGAAAAAACTGATATGAAGAGATACGATCTCATGCACAATGTCAACACAAGGGGAACGTTCTTAGCGTAAGTCGCATTTTGTAAGTCAAATCACCTGCGGTCACACCTGTGTGACTGCGGTGACATTCAATCCATGACGCACCTGCTGTCGTGTCCAAAATGCCCCACCTCCTGCACAATAGAGGACTTAAACGAGGCCAACGATAGGCCATCAGCATAGCCAAATACTGGTCTAAACTAATTTGATAGCTGCTGCGACTCGACAAGAAGAACAAGAGTCAAATCACCCAACTAGGAAATCAATACTTTATGTTCAAGAGTTTTAGAAATATTGATGCATCTATAAAAGATGCGTGCGTCTGGTGGCTGAGGGGTGGCGCCCGTCTGTAACTGTAAATGTCCCAGGTTCGAATCCTGCCCGTGCTACCTGAGTTTGGGGACGATCTGACTCATGTGTGTTAGTTTAAATCGACCACCACCTGCTTCCAGTGAAGGAAAACATCGTGAGGAAACCTGCACGCTAGTTGATGATCATCAGCTAGTGTGTGAAATGGAGAAGGCAATGGCAAACAACTCCATTAACATTGCCAAGATAGTTGTATGTGTTTCATTCCACATGATGAACCCAACCCTCAGTCACGAGGAATACGACTAAAGGAGGATACTAAAAGATACTATAATAAAGCTGAAGAGTCCAACCTAAATACATACATACATATTATCACGCCTTTTTCCCGTGGGGTAGGCACATTATCACGCCTTTTTCCCGTGGGGGTAGGCATATTATCACGCCTTTTTCCCGTGGGGGTAGGCATATTATCACGCCTTTTTCCCGTGGGGGTAGGCATATTATCACGCCTTTTTCCCGTGGGGGTAGGCATATTATATCGCCTTTTTCCCGTGGGGGTAGGCATATTATCACGCCTTTTTCCCGTGGGGGTAGGCATATTATCACGCCTTTTTCCCGTGGACCCCCACGAGACTAGCTTGAACTTGACTCGAACTACTAACTACTACTTGTGTTTGAATGCGCGCGCTAATCTTCGGAACTACTGGTATGATTAAAAAAAATATTCCTTTGTATGATAGCTACATTCATTAGAAAGGGTTATCCAGAATCCCGAAATTCCCACGGGAGCAAATTCGCGTGGCACATCTAGTACTTGGATTTAGAGTTGCTGAGGATTCCTCTTCCGCTTCCTCATAATGCGGGAGTTCCGCAATATTTTAAGTTCCTCTTCCGCTATCGCATCCTCAAAATTTAAGAGGAATGTAAGAGGAACCATAATTCCGCCGGGCCGAACGTTTACACATAGTAAAGGGTAACAACAACATCGCACACAACAGTGCTTTTGCCGCAAAAAGCACTGTTCCCGTGTGAAATTCACGCGGGCAAAGTCGCAGGCAAGAACTAGTATTTCATATCATCCTCTTCCTCATCCGCTTCCTCATCCGCATCCTCTTCCTCAAAAAAATATCCTCATCCGCATTCTCTAAATTTGTGCTTGACACTTCCTCTTCCTCCTCCTCTTCCTCATAATCACTTCCTCAACAACCCTACTTGGATTTAATGGGGTCTGTCCAATTCTCAAAGAATAAAAATGGAAATATTGTGTAGTGAATATAATTTTGTTTTTCATAATTTTCAGGTCCAAATTATGCTTACCACTCCTGAAAAACAGCAACCATGCTCACATTCTCAACCTGTCGCCGCCACTCAACATGAACCCTTATTGGTAAGTATTAAAGTCCACTTTCCGTCCTTTCTGATCTTAATAAGTCAGTTCATTGACCTAGAAATTTAACATGTTTTACGTAAGAAAACATGTCTATCTGTATTTTTCGACCTTGGCTATTATTGAAAAAAAAACTAGTTGATTAGCATAAACCTTTAGGTACTTTTGTATGTTTACATTGAGTGTTCACGTTTATTTAGCATTTTTTCTTCACGTCTTAGAATATTAATGAGTTGAAAATGCAGTAACCTTGTAACTAAGGAGAAACAAAAAGAAATTAACATTCTTTTACATATACATATTTGTTTGTTTGTAAACTTTTTATTGCACATACACACAAGAAAAATACAAAACATAGTGAAACAAAAAGAGAGGCGTACAGTGGCGGACTTATCCCAAAAAGGGATTTCTTCCAGTCAACCAAATATTTAATACTGATGCTATTTTCAATTTTCCTGCTATCTTCAATACCGGAATTTTTTAAACTTGACCTCTTTAATATCCTTAGGGATTCATCCTTTTGAGGGATAAAGATGTAAAAATGTATGTATTATGGTTATTAATTTGTTTTAGGTTTTCCCTTCACGTGGCGTATACGATGGCCAAATACGGTATGTCCATGTGCGTGCTGGGCATGAGCGATGAATTCAAACCGTTCAATATTGGCGTCAACGCGTTGTGGCCCAGGACAGGTATGTTACACATAATTTAATAGTTTAATAGTTGACCTAACTTTTCCTTTGTTTGTTGTGTGTTGAAATGGTTACATTAAAAAGAACTTCTGTGAAATTACAAGTTGCTATGTTCAGCATCCAATTATAATATACTAGATTTTGCCCTCGGCTTCACCCGCGAGAATTTCCCACGGGAACAGTGCTTTTTCCCGGAATGAAAAGTAGCCGATGTCCTTCTCAGTATTTCTAAATATATGCATGTGAAATTTCAGGAAGATTGGTTCCGTAGATAAAGCGTGAAGAGGTAATAAAAAAACTCACTTTCGCATTTATAATATCGGTTAGGATTAGGATTATATAGACAAGACTCTGACCTCGTCTTCGCCCGCGTGAATTTAGTATTTCACCCAGCAATTTCCACATTTCCTTTCTTAGTGCTTACTAACGTTTCTCTGCAAAATTTAAAGTTTTTACGTTCTTCAGATTCGTCACTGGCTTGATTTACCAATGAGGGATTTTCCGAGTCCCAAATAAAAAAAAAAAGTTCTAGATTAATTTATAGTTGGCGCTTAGTAAAAGGCGAGACCATTCAAAAAGCAAAAATGCACGGAATTGGCATTTAAAAAAAATAAAACCTAATAAAAAAACATCTAAAAAGTATCAATATTGTGATTTGTGCAACTGTCAAACTGTTATGTGATTTTTTCTGCCTCTGGCTGACAATAAAAAGCACACAATATAGGTACAGCCATTATTACAACTCGGCTTTCAATAAAACAACTGTTGAGATTTTTATACTGTTTTTTTTTTCTTAATTAGCTGTCAGAAAAATCGCTCATTAGCGTCCAATTTTATATACTATACTAGCTTTTGCCCGCGGCTTCGCCCGCGTGAATTTCCCACGGGAACAGTGCTTTTTCCCGGGATAAAAAGTAGCCTATGTGCTATTCCAGGTCATTATCTACCTCTGTACCAAATTTCATCGAAATCCGTCCAGTAGATTTTGCGTGATTGAGTAACAAACATCCTCACAAACTCACAAACTCACATCCAAACTTTCGCATTTATAATATTAGTATGGATGTATATGTTTTAAACCTACCTATATATATATGTTAAAAAAATTGCAGCCATCGCGACGGCCGCCATAGAGATGCTGACGGGCGACACGTCCACGAGCCGCAAGCCCGACATCATGTCCGACGCGGCCTACGTCATGCTGTGCAAGTAAGGATTAGCGGCCAGACCTTATTTATTACAGGCAACGGCGGATCCAGGATTTTTTTCTGGGGGGGCACAAGTACCGTGGCGGACTATGCAAGTTGGGGGGTGCAAAAAATCGACATCTGTGACAAACTGACATCCTAAGGACTTGCTCTCACTACGCCACTGCAGAAGGACCAGATTTGCAACAAGTCAAGAAATAAACCAGATGGGCAGAAAAAATCTGTTATTTATTTGATACTAGCTTTTGCCCGCGGCTTCGCCCGCGTGAATTTCCCACGGGAACAGTGCTTTTTCCCGGGATAAAAAGTAGCCTATGTGCTATTCCAGGTCATTATCTACCTCTGTACCAAATTTCATCGAAATCCGTCCAGTAGATTTTGCGTGATTGAGTAACAAACATCCTCACAAACTCACAAATTCACAAACTCACATCCAAACTTTCGCATTTATAATATTATAGTATAGTATGGATGCACTGATATGGAATTGTCTCTCCACAGTAGGTACAGAAAAAACAGTATGGGGGGGCACGTTTCTGTTATTTCTTAATTTGATATGCACTGTCATGGAATTTCCCTCCACAGTAGGTACACAAAAAAGCAGTCTCCGTGCAAATCCGCTACTGATTACAGGTATCGGCAGGGAACTAGACCCAATATGGCGTCCTTGCACATGTAAGACTCGCGGGGGGAATGCGCGGGGAAGTGCGGGTGCACGCTACCATTCATTACCGGTGCGGTGCGGTTTGCTCGGGGAACCCCCCCGAGCAAACCGCACCGCCAAGGACATCTATTTTTCGTTTCTGCGCAGAGTCTTGTTTCGTGCCGCTATCTGTACCTACCAAATTTCATCGAATAAGTCCAGTAGATTTTGCGTGATTAAGTGACAAACATCCTCACAAACTTTCGCATTTATAATTTTAGTAGGATACCTAATGTTTTTCAACGGCTTTAATATTGCACGGCGGCGGGCTCCCATTGCGTGCGAAATAAGAGCGAGAGAGACTTCTCTAAAGAGTAAGCGAGAGGCACATATACAATATAGTGGAGCCAACTCCTGTTTGAGCGTTGAAAAAAATTTTCCGCGCTCTTTCTATGAAAGGGGTTATCTAACGATTTAAATCTTTGTGTACAACATTATTGCTTTAAAAAATTGCATTTCTAATAATTTTTTTCAGAGATCCTAAAACTTACACTGGCAACTTTGCGATCGACGATGAAATCCTACGGGAAGCTGGGGTCAAGGACCTCACGCCTTACGCCTGCGATCCCAGTAAGTTATTTTTAAGTTATCAATTATATCAAGTCACTCTTGGTCGGAATTAGACAAAATTGAAGCAGTCTAATTGCCTAATTTTTTCTTAATGTCAAAGTGACTGTTAATCCTGACTAATATGATCAATTCATATGAAATTAAGAACTTTATTTCTGAAATATGTTTTTTGCAACTATTTACTTATTAACGTCTTATAAGGAATATTATGATCTTCGTTAGCATTAGGTACTTAATAAACTCATTTTGACAACAAAAGCTCCACTATTCAATCCATAGAAAAAATACCCCCAATGATTCTGAACTTCTGAACCGATTTGTGGTATCGAGTTTTAAAAAATAAGCCTTCAAAGGTAGGGTCTTCAGACAGATAGATGATAAATTTGAATAGTCCTATAGCATATAACTGAATGTATCCAGAAAACGCAAATAATCTATTAATGGACGGATTCCTCGACGATCCGGTGTCAAATTGCGCGCCTCGGAAGTCGGTCACAACGTCGCTGCGGCAGTACCACACCTCCGCCGTCAACCATAAAGAGGAGAAGGTTCGTGCCGTCACGTTGGCAACATCGGATGTGGTTTGAATTTTAAATCGGCAGTCGTTGATTTGCTAGTGATTTGTATTTTTTTTCTGGTTTCTTTTTTTTGTAGTTTTGTTTTCGGCCTGATGCTTTTTAGTAGTTTATTTTGTATTTTTGCTGTCGGTAATTTTTCGCCTTCTTGATTTTGTAATGTAGACGATATTTTATAGATCATTTTAGTTAATTTTATAATTGAATAGTTACTAACTTGAATATACGTAAAATTTGAAAAAAGTAAAGTACATACCTACGTAAAATTAAACACCTCTCTGCTTGTTTTAATGATGGCAAAGCAATACCTATATGATATTACAAAGTTTATTAAAAAAATACAATTCACTGACAAATTAAACGACATATTTGTTTCTCAGCTGTAGCCCTACAAACGGAATAAGTGGTCATAGTATGTATAATTTTAAAAGGTTATTGTGTCCCATCGCACATTATAACAAACGTCCAAGGACTACACGTTAGACCTATGTCTCTCAAAGGACCGTTTGATCTGTGATTATAGATTTGTTGAGACAATATAATCACTACTCTTAGATCTGTCTACCCCGTAAGAGATAAAGACGTGATGTGCGTAATACTGTAACTGAGGAAACATATTTTTTATAAATTCCTTGACTGGCCTTAAAACTTGTTAAAATACTGGCAATAAATTTACAAAGTAACTGAATGGGAAAACTTTGTTCACAGGTAATATAGCTAACCTATTACCTGATTTCTTTTTGGAGGTGCCGGGCGAATCAATTGCGGCCAAAAAGGTGTGAGATATAATAAATTCTATGACCACTAATTCTTGTTTGCCATGTATAGAATTTTCACGCTTCCATTTTGCAAATTTCAATTTATTAAATGTTTGGAATAAGGTGTTTTTTTAATTGCCCGACCTCTTCTTTTTAAGTTTTGTAGTAATCTGTATGTAGTAAAATTAATACTTTAATTTATTTAGAATGTTTTTTCACTAACACATACAACCTTCCTAAATGCATGTGATCTTTAATATTTTTTGTAATTTGGTGTGGTTATTATATTTTTTTTTTTTTTACTTTGTACGCAATTATTACATTGATATGTGAATATCACTGATATTGTATTATCAATATTGCTAGAAGCAAATTAATTTCCCATAATTAATAAAAGATAATGCTAATATTATCTATCAATTATCATTAATTTTAAAATTCAATTGATACCAATATGTACATTTATTTTATTAACTTGTATTGTTAAAAAAAAATAGTAATGGTAATGGTTGGTGAACTAGAGGCCTTTGGATACCATAGGCTACAAAATGCAACTTAGGTAAGTATTCAATCTAGTTAAAATCGGGTCACTCACGTACCTGTCCAGTACCCGACCTACCGGTTCAGTAGGTCGGAAGTCCCGACTATAGTTTCTAACACTTCAGAAGTCCATTTTCAAGGCGATTTGAGTGACCCGTTTATTTAAACAAGAATTTTGAATTATTATTTTGTGTAGTATGAGAGCTTTTTGTTTTATGAGATATTATTGATTCTAGCCTTCAGACGCCGGTGGACAAATACCTACATTATTCAGTGCTATTGCTAAAACACTATCTCCGGATCTGGTAAAGAAGACGCAAGCCATCTACCAGTTCAATGTCAAAGGTGAGTCTTATTGACATTAGCCATTTTGCTCGGAAGCTTCCGAACGAATCCGCTAGGAGCAGCACTAGTAGGATGAAGTCAAAAATCCGTCGTTTTACAAGTATAAAACTTGTACAGAATGGTAATTCGGAATAATGTGTGTGGAAGATTATAATTAAACTTTACGTTCATCTTCACCTATTACTTTGACCTCAGTGGCTCAACAGTCATCACGCCGGTCTGTCACACAGGAAGTCCCGGGTTCGATCCCCGGTCGGGTAAAGATAGAAAATGATCTTTTTTATATATGTATTTGGTATTAAATATATAGTATCGTTGATTTGATATCCCATTGAACTTACTTTGTGGCTAACTTAAGCTATGTGATTTGTGCAAAAAAATCATCAATTATATATTTATTTATTTAGGTATACACAATCTACAAAAAATCACACAGTACATATTTTATATAGGTTTTGAGCCAGATTGTGACCCTAAAACGTGTACACACATCATGACATACATTCGAAAACAGTTCTACACAATTTTAAAAGTAGGCAATAAAGAAGTAAATTTTTAACATGCAATTTTAAATAAAATATTTCCGAACAGGCAAAGAAGAAGGCGTATGGCACATAGACTTGAAGAACGGTGACGGCTCGTGCGGACAGGGCGAGCCCAAGTCTCCGGCCGACGCGACCCTCACCATGGACAGTAACCACTTCGCGGACATGTTCGCTGGTACGTTAATACTCTGCTTTATACAGAGACGTGTGCCATAGAGCTGAAGAACGGTGACGGCTCGTGCGGACAGGGCGAGCCCAAGTCTCCGGCCGACGCGACCCTCACTATGGACAGTAACCACTTCGCGGACATGTTCGCTGGTACGTTAATACTCTGCTTTATACAGAGACGTGTGCCATAGAGCTGAAGAACGGTGACGGCTCGTGCGGACAGGGCGAGCCCAAGTCTCCGGCCGACGCGACCCTCACTATGGACAGTAACCACTTCGCGGACATGTTCGCTGGTACGTGAATACTCTGCTTTATACAGAGACGTGTGCCATAGAGCTGAAGAACGGTGACGGCTCGTGCGGACAGGGCGAGCCCAAGTCTCCGGCCGACGCGACCCTCACTATGGACAGTAACCACTTCGCGGACATGTTCGCTGGTACGTGAATACTCTGCTTTATACAGAGACGTGTGTCATAGATCTGAAGAACGGTGACGGCTCGTGCGGACAGGGCGAGCCCAAGTCTCCGGCCGACGCGACCCTCACTATGGACAGTAACCACTTCGCGGACATGTTCGCTGGTACGTGAATACTCTGCTTTATACAGAGACGTGTGTCATAGATCTGAAGAACGGTGACGGCTCGTGCGGACAGGGCGAGCCCAAGTCTCCGGCCGACGCGACCCTCACTATGGACAGTAACCACTTCGCGGACATGTTCGCTGGTACGTGAATACTCTGCTTTATACAGAGACGTGTGTCATAGATCTGAAGAACGGTGACGGCTCGTGCGGACAGGGCGAGCCCAAAGGGCCATTTAGACGGTACAAGTTTCATGCCTGTTGAATACGATTAAATTGAAGAAATAATTTATTTGCATAGTCTAAACAACACGTAACATTCTTGAACTGGTATGCAAGTTTGGATTCAAAACTTTTCTTGGTGTAAACAATACATGCCAGAAAATGTCATTCAATTCTTGCATAAAAAATTTGACAACGCAATAACGTGCAATTCTTGAAGCAAGTCGCTAAAAAATGGCACGTGCCCATACAAATCTGTGTTTCAAAAATGGAATGCAATAATTTCCTAAACAATTGTATAGGTGTAAACAGAAAATACTGGCAATTATTGAATGTCAAGATTGGCATTCAATAATTGCATTCAAGTTTTTTATTTATATCACCATGTTAACAGTTGCTTTCAATTATTGAAAGTCAATTCTTGCACTTCAATTATTGCATGAAATTATTGCTCTTGAATGTTCAAGAAACTTGCACCGTCTAAATGACCCTTAAACAATACATGCCATAAAATGTCATTCAATTCTTGCATAAAAAATTTGACAACGAAATAACGTGCAATTCTTGAGGCAAGTCGCTAAAAAATGGCACGTG
Organism: Ephestia elutella; assembly: GCA_018467065.1. Taxonomy (NCBI): domain Eukaryota; kingdom Metazoa; phylum Arthropoda; class Insecta; order Lepidoptera; family Pyralidae; genus Ephestia; species Ephestia elutella. Next base: position 5,011,255 of record CM031580.1, on the reverse strand, counting down.
CCCATACAAATCTGTGTTTCAAAAATGGAATAATTGCCTAAACAATAGGGGACCGGACAACTTTTTTTAATGCTTCTTTGAAATATCTCACAATAATAGAATCATATGTAAAAGAATCACATCAATAACCAAAGTATTTCCCAAGATATAGCAAAAAACAATTCACATTTTTAAGCGATGTTTGGACGATACCAAAACGCTAAACGTGCATTCATATGACGTCACGCGTAGAAAATGGACTTTCCCTAAAAGTTTGAACTCTAATAAATTAGCTCTGGAGAATAAACTCGTGCTGAAAAGTCGCAAAATGTGTTTAATTATATGTATTCTATCATAAAATTACATATTTTTAATAATTCTCATACCTTGGCCGGTCCCCTATTGTATAGGTGTAAACAGAACATACTGGCAATTATTGAATGTCAAGATTGGCATTCAATAATTGCATTCAAGTTTTTTATTTATATCACCATGTAAACAGTTGCTTTCAATTATTGAAAGTCAATTATTGCATGCAGTTATTGCTCTTGAATGTTCAAAAAAGTTGCACCGTCTAAATGGCCCTCAAGTCTCTGGCCGACGCGACCCTCACTATGGACAGCAACCACTTCGCGGACATGTTCGCTGGTACGTGAATACTCTGCTTCATACAGAGACGTGTGTCATAGAGCTAAAAATATTAAAAATCCCCTAAAATATTTCCTTATTTAAATCTATCTCCTTCATTCCACAGGTCACATTCATTAAATCATTACAACATACACAACTAGTCACACTTTTAACATTCATGTGTAGAGATGGGCATTTACCCGATAAATTTCCGAGACTCGGAAATTTATCCATTTATACCTATTGTTTCCCAGGAATTTTTAATTTCTACCGGGTAAAAATTAAAATCAATTAAAATGTTTGTAATTACGATATTTTATAATATATCGTTATGATTTATTATAAAATAAAGTGTTTAAGCACATATTCAGTTATTAAATTAAGTACTGTGTAAAAAAAAATTGAGTACTGTGTAAAGTTTCACGCAAAAACTACTGGACGGATTTGAATGAAACTTTTTTTGTTGTATAGTTATTAAGCCTGGGCAACATATAGGCTATAATTGATTTTGAAAACAGGAACCAGGAGGATGAAGAACCTGAACAGAACAGCAAAAGTTTATCAATCTGACGAGCATTTTCTGTTGACGTATAGAAATCGAAGATCAGGATCATCTGATGAAGAATTCCAAGAGACCAGCTACACTATTACATATATTGAAATGGCGCCTTAGCAAAAGTCGTTCAACCTGATGAGCATTTTCCGCTGACGTATAAATAGACAAGAAACAGGATAGGACAAAGAGGGACTCGGGGTGGGAGTTGTGGTACACGGAATATTGTAGATAACGAGCAGACGAAGATCGTTTATTGAATGAAGTATCCCTTTTGATTAATTTTAACACCGCGACTGTAATACGAGTACCTAATATATTCCCGCGGGACACGGGATAACCAAATGGCTGAAATTTTGAGTACTGGAGTTTAGGTTACTACAGTTTGGAACACATAAAGATTTTTCATCTAAGCGAAACTCACGCGGGCGAAGCCGCGGGCCACAGCTAGAATCAGTAATAATGAAAAACTTAATTTGAAATTAAAATGCAGCAAACTTAGTTACTAACTCTCTCAAAAACACGCGTGCATAAAATTTTCTCGATAGAAAAATATTGCGAAGTTACCTCCAAATCCTAATCCTTACTAATATTATAAATGCGAAAGTGAGTTTGTTTGTTACCTCTTCTCGCTTTACTACTCAACCAATCTTCCTGCACCTTGATTCTACAAATTACAAACGTAGATGTTGTGCCTCAGTTGTGTCTCAAAGGGCAAAGAAATCGTAATAAAACATAGAAGTATTACAGAGATCTTGTCACTTTATTTCAATTTCCTTGGATCTTGAGACACAATTGAAACACGACATTTACGTTTTTAATTAGTGGAATCGGCCCCCTGTTTCACATACACAAAGTACTGAGAAGGACATAGGATACTTTTCATCCCTGGAAAAAGCACTGTGCCCATGGGAAATTCACGCGGGCGAAGCCGCGGGCAAAAGTTAATCTATAATACATATGAAGATGTTTTGATTTTTTTGTTAATTCTACTTGAAACAGCCATATACTAAATATGCATCATTATTTTCAAAATATTATTTGAATGCAATTTTAAATCTGTTTTTGTTTTTTTAATATTTGAACCAAAAATAACTAGTTATTTGTCTTCCTTTTAATCAAAACATACCTAATATTTATACTTTATTTATTATTCTCTCTATTATTTCAGTATTAAAGTAAATAAGGATATTTTCCTTTCATTTTAATTTCTACCCGGCATAAATTAAAAATATCGGGTATAAATGGGTATAAATTAATTTTTACCAATTCTACCCATTCTTTCCCATTTTTACCTTCCCGAAATTTATCCAAGCGCCCATCTCTATTCATGTGTATTATTTATTGCACCTTCATTACGTTTTCTTCACCATTCAATCGACAATATTATTGTAATAGCAAGAGAAATCTTTTATTGGGCTTATTATAGAATAAGATTTGAACTGTATTTGCAGTAAACGCTGTTGGTTTCTTTAATAAAATAAAAAATAAATACAGGTTGTACTAGTAGGTCCTCCTTCTTTCATCGTACTCGTAATGACTGAGGGTCGTGGTCATTATATGGAATGAAATACATACTACGACTATCTTGGCAATGTTAATAGAGTAGTTTGAAATTGCCTTCTCCATTTCACACACTAGCTGATAATCATCAACCAGAGTACAGGTTTTGCTCATGCTGTTTTCCTTCACCAGAAGCAAGTGGTGGTCGATGAAAACGAACATAGGTACATGAGTCAGATTGGCAAACAAACTCATGTAGCATGGGCCGGATTTGAACCTGCGAACTTTGCTAGTAGGTTTGCTGGGATCTTTGCTTTGGGTACTTGGTTGTAAGTTACATTGACCACTTTAGTTCCACCCTAGTTTATTCTTACCAATCCTATCATGTAAACAATCTTACCATGTCTTTTTATGATTTTACAACAATATAAATTAAAATAGACTTTTTAGGAAATTATTAAATGTTTTAATTTAGAATGTTTAGGTTTGAACTAATATTTGATTTATTTTCAACAAAATTCAATAAAAAGTACTGTGAAGATTGTTTACATGATATGACTGGTAAGAATAAATGGATTTTAAATACGTTGTAAATAAAGACTTATCTAACAAATAAAATAATTTCCCAGGTAAATTGAAACCAACTACAGCTTTCATGATGGGCAAGCTCAAGATCTCCGGCGACATCCAGAAGGCGATGAAATTGGAGAAGATGATGAAGTCGCTCAAAAACAAGGCGTAATCGAACATCCTGCCTACAATCCAGTGCAATATGCGACCAATATAATCCAGGAGTGCTCACTTCAAAATAGACATTTTAAAGATTTTGTCGTATTATAGTAATATAGCAGCTGTACATGTATTTTGTTTACTTGGAAATATGCAATGTATTCTCTAGTCCTTAACGTTGTGGGATAATCTCTATAGTCTAAAGGATATACGTATATGGTTCTAAGTATATAGAGAAGTACAGTTTTTTTATTCTTTTAACATCAGCACAACAAAAAGGAAGACCAAAGGATAGTTCCTTCTGTTGCTATATTGTCCCATAAATCCTATGCTTAAATCGCTCCTACGTTTATATATGTATGTCGCAGAGTTTAGTTTCGACAAGTACATTGTGTAAGCTGCGAAATTAGTGTAATGTTTCAAATTATACTATTTATATCGAAAAGGTTGTATATTTTTTGAAATATTTATCTTGTTAATATAAGGACTGATGTAAGTAATGTTTTTTCTGTGTGATTAAATTGCAATCAAGTGTGATTTTCTGTCAACACGTGTGTAATCTATATACTCTGCCGTTTTTGTAACTTACAGTTTCTTTTTTGTTTATATTTAAATCAAAATGTATTTTTGTTTTAGTCCGTTTTTGGCACTATTATGTTTTAGTCTAATTCGAACATGATTAATTTGATTTAGTCTGAAATATTGAAGTTTGATTAAACACCCTTATTTTCAAAGTTGAGTAATACTTTTTAAATGTATTTAAGTATATTCAACTATCGCCAATCAAACTATGAACTATAAATAGGTGCATATGTAGTATAAAAAACAGGTCGCTTCGCTATCAAAGAATTAAATTAATTTTATAAGATTTTCAAAAACTAAGCTTGTGTGTGATTTTAGGTATTTGAAATGTTTCAAAAAGTGTAACAAGAAAGTCCTGCCAATGAATTTACTTCTACACATCGAAATCAACTACATAAGTAATATCACAATGCTTCTACGACACTATCATTAAACTTGAGATCGAAATAACAATGGCCCTTATAAAGCCCAAAATAACTAAATACAATGAGCAATTTTAATTTTATTTGACAATATTTTGAGAATGTGCCTTATAGTAAAACATCCACTTGATGACTATAAAACTGCTTTTTTAGTATATTTTTTGTTCTAAATGGTGTATGTTAAAGGAATATTTATATTGTTTGTAAATAAATATTTTATATTTTCACATGTCTTTTATAAAATGTCCTTATGTATTTTCCTTTATTTACTAGCTACGCTCCCGGGGCTTCGCTCCCGTGGAGATTGGATATATAAAGCCTATGTGTTCTTCCAGGCCTTACCTACTCATATACAAAATTTCATCGAAATCCGTTTAACTAAGAATGATTTTCTCAAAATTCCCAGATGAACAGAGCTTTAGGACCGAAAACTTCTTATTCTCTCAGCCGAAAGACGTCCACTGCTGGACTTAGGCCTCCCCCAATGGGGGGTTTTGCCGTAATCGCCACGCTTGGCAGGCGGGTTGGCGATCGCAGTGTGATGGCATAGTACGCGGAAAGATGCTGCTGCCCATCCTCCGGTGTTTTAAATCCCTTAGTCGCCTCTTACGACACCCACGGGAAGTGATGGGTTGGTGCTATTCTAGGGCCACACCACAGGCCGTAGTACCGCCATGTAGTTACGTTAGTACTATTACTTTTTCTGTGGTTAAGTATTGACTGTTTGTTGCATCATAACGTTATCACCGGTTGTTTGTCTAGTGGAGGTCTTACTTATTTCGTCAGTTAAGTATTTACTTGTAAACATACAGACCTACCTACTTATCTAACTTAATCGGTATTAGGTACCTACATTTTACTTTTAAGAGTTATTACATATAGCACTAAGGACAGATGAATAGATAGGACCGGTCGTTGTGGCAATCCTTGGGGGAGGCCTTTGTCCAGCAGTGGACGTCTTTTGGCTGAGAGAGAGAGAGACAGATAGCACTGGTAGGTAGTTTTAGAGTTTATACAGTTGCCATCATGGAAATAAACTATTGGCTTGGAAAATATAATAGGTACTATTACTTGTTACTAGGTGAGGTTTTGTAACTTTTGCAATTTATTTCTGTTCTTTAGAAATGGCTTGCCTAAAATAAATTATATTAACAATAGACGCCCTACTTTTAATAATACTTTTGCTTGAGTAATATTATTATATTACATCAGGCTGATAACCTTGTTATCATTTACTAAGTTCAATATTCGCGCGCTTTCGTGACCTCGGATCGGAGAGGTTATGTTCCTTGTAGTTTACTGTCAGCTGTTTACACAGCTTCACGTAATTCTAGTTAAAGCAAAAATACATTAAAATTAAAAATGTTTTCAATTGACGCCCCTGCCGAGTTACAAAATACGGAATTTTGCAACTACCGGTCTCCGTTGAGCACTAGATATGCATCAAAAGAAATGCAATACAACTTTAGTGACCAGAAGAAGTTTTCCACATGGAGGAAGCTGTGGATTTACTTGGCTAAGGCTGAAAAGGTGAGCATTTTTTTGGATATTTTTATGATGTTTAGTGATTTTTCAAACGAAAAAATGTGTTTCGTCGTATGTAATTTGTTTTGAAAATGATTTTGGTGCTTTTTCTTTTCTTTGATTGGCTGCCAATCATCGACAAATTGGCAAGATTTGACGTTTGAAATCTGTCATTGTCATTTCAGACGTCCACGTGTCAAAGTTGCCATAAACAATCACTAAACATTGCCATTTTTTGAGAATTATTTGAATTATTTGTTGTAAAAGTTTTTCAAAACTTCAATTTTCCCGCTTTTCGGAAAATATCGAAATAAGAAATAAAATAACTACTACGAGTGTAGATATTTTTTTCTTTGCTAACTAATATGTAGTATAATAGAACAACTCTTTACATCATCTTGCATCTGTACGTGGATCATGCATACATAATATAGCTAAATTGAAAAAAATTCAATGCCACCAATATTCTCTGATCTGATCGCCATATATATGTACGTATGTATTTATATATATGTTATGTAGGGATACATATCGCCCGCATTAATGTTGTATCAAAATCCAAATAAGAAATAACCCAGTGAAGGTCTTAACATATGGGGAATTATGGCAGGTTTATTAATTTATAAATAAAATCACACCTAATATTTTCTATTTATTTATTTATTAAAATCATTACATATCATAGAACGAATACATAGATTAAAACTAGGTTTCTGGTGTACGACGCGAGTACCTTTGTTTTTTTCGTTTTATATTTATTTTACATACAGTTATATATTAACATTAAAACCATGAATATATAAGGTAACATTAGCGCCGGATTAAACAGGTGTATTACTATTGTGATACATTTTAACATACATGTGCATCTACACGCTTTATACTTCATATTCATTTACATATAGTCTATTCAGTATTCATAATCTTACCATTCACAACACTTTAACATTACTTACTTACACAATTATTAAATCTTATTTCCAATAAAACAAATTACAACTATAATAAACTGATGATGAAAAATATTCTTTATCTTAGTAAATCTCATAGAAATAGGAAAGGCTGCGCGCGCTTCCTACTTTTATGGTAAAGCTAAGTTCAAACACAGACATATATAGAAAAAAAATATTTCTGTGAGTTCAAAGAACAATAGTGCGTCATTTCTAATCAGTTTGACATGGTCCTATAAATGATCGCCAGTAGTTAATGAGAAAAATGCGAGAAAATTAAACAGTTAAGTTCATTATATAGAAAAGAAATAAACAAGCAGTAAAGAAAAACTTAACTACATCTGGACGGATACTGATTACTGCTTTGGTTCTCCCTTTTATATTCGTTAAACAATATAAAAATAACAATAAAGTGTATTACCTATTTATTAATAATAAAGTGCATGTAACATACTGAACCCAAAACCACAATAAGTTTGTTCATACAGACGATATTTCTTTTTTTAATAATAAAAAAATTCAACTCCAATTAGTTTTGTATACTAAGTAAATTTAAATTGCATTGAATATATGAATTTATTCTGTTACTATTTTAGTTATTTATTATGATAGTATTTTTTTAATGAAGAATCAAATATCGTTTTGTTTGAGATCTTTTAACAAGCAGTTTTAAATAAATTGCGGTGGTCATGCTTCGTTTGATTTTAGTTATTTAATACTAAGTATCTAGCGACATACAGTCTTTTATAATTAAAATTTGGTATAAGCGGAATGTTTTAGTACTTAATTATAATACAATTTAGCACGTACTTACCTTATAATTACAGAACAGTTAAAATTTACCTACGATTCATCTAGGCAAATATTTTTATTTTAGTAAACTGGGATTTTATAAAGATATTTAAGTAAATACTGTATTTGTAAATAGGTTTTAAATATGCAGTAAATACTGTAATGTAAATATTATAATTATTACAACTATTTTTAATTATATTCAAAACTTGCACTTTCGGCCAAAAATATCATGAGCTGCTCCTTGGGCAAAAAATGTGAGTAAATAAAAATACTGTAAAAAAAATTTCAATAGCTACTACATAGGGCAACATGGTTTTTTAAATATATTAAGGAGCTGCTCATATGGGCAAACAGGATATTCTGTATTTACACTACATAAATAATGATTTCAATAACAAATACATCTCGCTTCTATTCCTATTTGCGACATTATTTAGTCATAATCTAAATTCAAATATTATACAAAGGAATATAACAATATATGTCGTTTAAATTAAAAAATTAGTAATCTGCTTCCTTCCTGAACGTAAGGAAAGCATGGACAAGGAATACCGCGGCATCGATGACTGCAAACACTCCAGAAGTTATCAGAAGATCGTAGGCTTGCTTGTTGGGACGAAGATTGGCGTAATAGGATCTGTGCCAGTCTGAAATTTATAAAAAAAAATTAACAATCATGATTTACAAAAAAAAATGTAAATCCCTAAAGGAAACTACTCCTTCATAGACAAACAGACGCCGCGGGACTTCTTCAGAATATAATAATTTCGTTATTAAATTACAGTTTCTGATTATAAATTCCGTTCAGGATCAAGTTTAGAAAGGAACGGAAGCGGTAACACCAATCTCCAAGGACTAGAAGTCTATTTTAAATGAGTGAGGCAAAGGCATTACTGCTTTGCGGGCTCTATGGTACTACGTGCATGATAATGAATGGAATAACTTATTATGACAACATACGAATACCAAACCCACCACGGTGCAATTACATCTACTGATATGATGATAATACAAAATATTTCGTTGATCTTATGGATTAAATAGTTGTTCATAACTAATTAATGGTATCTAACAACAGTATCATGCATAAAAAGTTAACAAACACTTTAAACCTATTTTATTTATAGAGAGAATACTTATTATACTTTCTTACGCATTATAATTGTGTAATTTTAGTTTTAAGATTTTGTTAAATATGATTTTTTATGTAGAGATAGAAAGCCGGATAAATACTAAAAAATGGTACGTCGGAGTAAACACACAGTGGACTAGAAAGATTAGTTTGTTATCTAATTGCTACTAATGTGTTTCACAAAAAATGTTGAAAATATGTAGAATAACAAACCAAAGTTGTAGTACTGATTGTGCTCCTGATCTGCGGCTGTCGTGTCCAATAAGCATGCAAAGAGTGCAAAATGCATGTAAATAACAATGTAATAAGAAAAAAACACATTTTACGATGTTAAGTACTTATTCTGTGCTTAATAACTACAAGAGAAAGTGCAGGCAACAGTATTGTAATTGAGAAAAAAATCACAGATATTAAAGTTAATTAATAAGTAATAGTAATAGTAGTTAATTTAAGTTATTTAAGTTAATTATTCAGGCATAATAAAATTATTTTCTATAATTATCTAACATAATTTCATTAGCTATAGGATTTGGCACATTGATAGCACTTTTTTAACTTTACTAAGTATTTATCTAGCTTTTATAAATTTCGTATCAAAATTCCCCTTATTAATGGCACATATAATTTATACCTTTTGCTAACTTTTGTTACCATCTAAGTAAGTATTTATTTCTCTGAAAAATCCAAAATACTTTTCAATCATAGACAAAATCTCAAAGATTTTCAGTGCAGCGTAGAGTGAAATATATAAAAAACATAATGAAAATAAAAGACCTACCGTAGAAAATGACAGCCGCGGCGGCGGTGAAGAGAATGACGCCGATGATGGAGAAGCCAATCGAAGTCTTCCAGCCCACCGTCTCGCCCAGTACCCGCGCCAGGATTAGGATCCCGGTGATGATGATGAAACCTGAACAGAAATAACAATATTTTACTACTGTCACCTCTCGTAAAAAAGTAAATCGCTTCCAAATATATGAGACTAACTTTTGGTTCAGTAGATATAGCGTGAAGAGGTAACAAACAAACAAATTCACTTTTGCATTTATAATATTAGTTAGGATTGGGATGTAAGGTTTAAAACATAGACATGGAAAAACAGGTCATTCTCAGAAGATCCATTGGTCAGATCCAGGCAGGATCGAGTGAGATATTTTATCTCATTGGACTCAGATTTCAAGTAAAAAGAAAATCTGAAGAGAATCCTAAGTATCTTAATGCAAGAAAAAAAACTAAGAAATGGCTATAGCTAATTAGATAGCTAGATCAATTAATAGCTGAAGGACCTATACTAAAAGACAGATACCGGTGTAGTAACACAGTCGAAAAGAATATAAATTAAGATTCACGTGGTCCTGGATTATCCTATGACGGGTATCTCGTATAATCTATGGTATGACTGTGTCCATGTCCATACAATAGGAAACCGATGAACGAATCTACACTCCACTTTCGCGCAGTTCAATGAAACCAATTTTCCAGTTATTGCAAGTGAAACTGATTAGAATTGCACATCGCGAAATTTGTGGAAAAATTATGTGCAGGTTTCTGCATATTTTTACATTTGGTTAGTCATTTTACTTCGTGTTTTTTTTTCTTACGCTATATTACTACCATCTAGCTTAATTACAGGCTTAGGTTTACTAAGCGAATAGTGATATATTTATAGGTAGTTATCTATGGTAGTTATATTACGATGATGTCACGTAAAGTTTCAAGTAAAAAAAACTAAATTGTTCAAAATTGTCATGGTTAAAGTATTTGGAAAATGAAGAAAACTTATTTAACTTATAAGATAAAAAACGTTTATAAAAACATAGTTACGCGATTACTTATTTGGTTAAGACATGCTGAAATAAACGAAAAACGGCAAATGACAAAAAAAACGGAATTGAACCATGACCTAATTAATTTGTGACAATGGAATTTGTTCTAATCTTTCAATTTAAAGACGATTGTTGTTGTACATCGATTCTGTTGATCATGGTCCATTGACTGCGCGCCAAAAATAGATAATGGAAGTCATAGAGAAAAAAAAACGTCTTCATTAAAAGCAACAGAATTACGTTGTACAATAGAAATAACCAGGTCATTATTTATAGATTTTGATTGCTCTATACTTTGTTGAGGCGCAGCGATGTATAACAAATTTCTATGTTTGTATATTGGATCATTGACATTTCCCCTGAACTTTCCATCAAGGTAATGTCATACCTATATCTTGATATTTTACGTGTATTCAATACTGACACAGGCCCAGTGTATTTTTTCTTTGCTAAAAGTACGGTTGGAGGTACTTACTCGAGTATGCCGAGAAGATGAGGGCCATGTGCTGGTGGTTCGACTGTAACACCTGGGGGTAAGCCATGGCGCCTACCATCAGTCCGATGCCAATTATTGCGACTACCTGTAAACCAAAAATAGAAAATTTAAACTTTTAAAAAGGGACTACTTCAATCTTTCTTCTTCAATTCGACATACATTTATAAATGTTATATCAGTTACTTAGAGCAACAAGAACTTCCGCGCGCGGCGTGTTGCTCACATACACATAGAAAAACAAATCATTCTTTGAATTTTTTTTAACTTTATGGTAGCTCATTAGTAATTTTCTCTCTGTAACACAATTCTGAATTTAAAATTCCAGTCCAGCAACTGGTGGAAATGTTCATAAACGAAAATACCAAAAAATGTTCCAAGTTCACAAATATTGAGAAAGTGCTCGGCGCCATTTTTATTCCTTGAGACCGCAGTTTCCATAGACATTTTCTATAACTTTTACACTTCGGTTTTCACTTTCTTGTTGTAAAATGTGATTATAGTGCTTACATCTACAAAGAGCTTAATATAAGCGTTTATGTGCGGTTCTTTGTAATAGTGTTAACGGTCCTTTAAAATTATCACATTTGTATTCAGTTTACTGGTGTAATAAAAGCTTAAGTATTTTTTTATGTAGTGTCGTTTCAGCTTATGAGATGAAAGTTTTTACACGTAGTTCCATAACACGATTAAGATTATTTTTTAATTGTTTAGTTACGATATTTTATTTGAAAAAAAACCTACCGACATTTTTCAACTCCATAAAGTCACCATAACACGTTGTCAGTATTAGATATCAATGTTATGAATCACACAGCCAGTGTGATGTATCTGTCAGATAATTACTAGCAATTCACTTTGTCCTTCGAACGTAGCCTCGATACGTAATCCTTATGGCGGTACACTCAACAGCACATCAACCTATCCATTTATTACAACCTACCATTGGAAATTCGTCGCTATTACTGCGACATAGAGTCCATGCAGGGTAACTTCATGTAGCTGCCTGTGCAATTATTGTTAGCCGATGTAACAAGCACTGTGATTCCTTGTCTGATCTGAATGCTAAGCTAATTAATGCTAAATGTTTACAGACGTGAGGACTGGAATGTTTGGAGATGCATAGTTATATCCCTTTAACTCCCTTAAAGATTCTTTCTTAGTAACTCAACTGCGTGACTGAATTATTATTCTACACAGCTGAATTATTCTATGAAAATGTTCCTTTATTAAACATGTATAATCCGAAGTTGTACCTTATTCTACTCTTCATGAACTAAAACGTGGCATATTTAAACAAAAAAATTAAAGTTAATTTTTGCAGTAGGTTCACCCCAGGGTCATTCTACTTTTTTAAGAAGAAAAATAAATAAATAAAATTCTCATGATTCTTTAATTATTTTGGCTTTATTTTATTAAACAATAAAAACAATGATTGTAAAAATTACAAACAGAGATCGTTACGCAATAATTTCCGAGAAAATGACCAAAATTTAAAATAAGCGGCTAACAGGAATGATGCTGTACATAACAGATATGATGATTTTGTATGTAAGTGGTTCTTAGCAACGTTAAAAACAAATTATTATTATTTTAAAGTATTGATACCAAAAGCAAATTAACAAAAACAAAGTAAATCAAAATCAAACTAATGTATCAAAAATAATAAAAATTCTAAAATTTTGATCACAGAAATGACGTCACATACGTTATCCTTTGACTGTGTCACACTTTCCCGGTCCTTTCTTCAAGTTTTTCTTGTGTCAACTTTTGTTGGTGCCATCTCATAGCTTGCTTTACTTGTTCTTAACGAATTGTACGTTTTGCTTCATTATTTTCTTTCTTTTTTTCGAGTGTGAGGAGCCAAACTGCAGCGGAAACTATCAATTAATCAATCCTGTGATCACACGATCACTTCTGTTATCGAGGTTTATTTATATAAATGAAAACTTTTTATATGAAAAAATCATAAATTTACTATTTTTTATTTAATATATTGTCAATTAAACCATGAACGATACTTAAATTAAAATATATATATATATCATAACAGGACGTGACGATCACAGAAATGATAAAATTTTGAAATACCCGCTCAATCGGATTCAAAGTAGAGTTATTACCTGTTTAACCTAATGTGTACATAAATAAACATTGAAATCAATGCCGCCCGCGTATAATTGTTTGAGATTTTTTTAAACTTACCTTTTTACAGCTTGAACAGAGATGACACACAAACTTTTACATACCAATTATTACAAACAAAATAGTTTTTTGTCACAAAACAAATGCAAGCCCCGTTTACTTTGCAGTCGTGCCAAAAATAACAGATAATGTAGTATTGTCACCGCATAAAATTTTACCCATAAGTAAAATGTTAATAGCTTTTATTTACGAAATTAGCTAGGATCACAGAAATGATTACAAATTTGTAACTAAAGTAGAATCGCGTAAAAAGTATTGTTAAATGGCATCGGCATTTATTTTGTTGGCAGTACCATGAATTAGATTATAATAACGCCATATTTGTGATATAAAGAATTCCCTAAACTCAAACTTTATATTTTTTTGGTATCGCAATGTGGATACCTTTGAAATGCACAGATAACAGAACGTGATATTTACATTTTCAAAAAAATAAATAAATATCAATTTTCGTTCTAACACCTTTTATTAATAAACCAGAAGACAAAAGACATCTATTTCTCATATTTAATAAAAAAAGAAACCGAGATTAAAATTTATTTTTGCATGTTTTTTGAATTGCACACTTTTTTTGCAGTAGAATAGAATTACCCCCCAAGAAATTACATCCATGGTTCATCCAGATGTATAATAGTATCATCTGTGCCCAGATGCACTGTTAGAAGCCTTGATTGATGCCTTTATTCTTCTATTTTAGGCTTTATTCTTTTATTTTAGGTTAGAGAAAATAATTAAGCAAGTAGGTAGTACTTGCTTATTAATTTTCTCTAACCTTCAAACCACCAACTGACTGTTCCCATGCAATAAGCATGCAAATCTTACAGATCAATATTTCTTTGTTCGAAATAAATTATTGTATACGAACGAAATTAACGATAAACTAACTATTATTTTCCCATTCAATAGAATAAGAACGTATTTTTCTTGTAAATCATGGATTTTTTCTAGATTATCTGGATTGACCCAGACAGCATGTCGGGCGCCAGTGGGACTGTCCTGTCGCTGTCTTCATTTTATGCGGGAATATAATTTCGTGTTGTTGTTGATCTTAGTGTAATGTTACCGAAATGTTTGTCTGCTGGTAACATTAATATATTGTCCTTGACAGGGATTTATTGTCTATTCGTAAGATTCTCAAACCCGCAACTAGGTACTAGTTGTTCCAATGCTGCAGCAGCTAATAATAAATACGAAAGTTCGGGTTTGCGAGAGTGAGTGTGGATGTTTGTTATTCAGTCCATAGACATAGGAATTTTTTTTTTGCTAGCTTATTGTAATTTCGTAGAATATTACCTGGAACAGCACCTCTTATTTCTAACTTCTAAGGGTGCTTTTTATCCCGAAACTCTCACGGGAGCGGAACCCCGACCAGAATCTATAACAAATCAAATTTAAGAAGTATCCTCACCAACTCAACGGTCCTAAGCCCCAGTCCTAAGTCCTAACACACCAGTACTGCTCGAGGGCCGCAGCCGCCTTGCTGTCTCGCTCAGACGAGGTGCTCTCATCTCCCTTCTAAACTGTGCCTTCGCCTCAAAACAGTACAACTATTCAAAAGTATCCTCACCAGCTCAACGGTCCTAAGCCCGACACACCAGTACTACTTGAGGGCCGCAGCCGCCTTGCTGTCTCGCTCAGACGAGGTGCTCTCATCTCCCTTCTAAACTGCGCCTTCGCCTCAAAACAGTACAACTATTCAGAAGTATCCTCACCAGCTCAAGGATCTTAAGCCCCACACACCAGTACTGCTTGAGGGCCGCAGCCGCCTTGCTGTCTCGCTCAGACGAGGTGCTCTCATCTCATCTCCCTTCTAAACTGCGCCTTCGCCTCAAAACAGTACAACTATTCAGAAGTATCCTCACCAGCTCAAGGATCTTAAGCCCCACACACCAGTACTGCTTGAGGGCCGCAGTCGCCTTGCTGTCTCGCTCAGACGAGGTGCTCTCGTCTCCCTTCTAAACTGCGCCTTCGCCTCAAAACAGTACAACTATTCAGAAGTATCCTCACCAGCTCAACGGTCCTAAGCCCCACACACCAGTACTGCTCGAGGGCCGCAGCCGCCTTGCTGTCTCGCTCAGACGAGGTGCTCTCATCTCCCTTCTAAACTGCGCCTTCGCCTCAAAACAGTACAACTATTCAGAAGTATCCTCACCAGCTCAAGGATCCCAAGCCCCACACACCAGTACTGCTCGAGAGCCGCAGCCGCCTTGCTGTCTCGCTCAGACGAAGTGCTCTCATCGACCTCCTAGGCTGCGCCTTCACCTTAAAAACAGTACAACTATTCAAAAGTATCCTCACCAGCTCTACGGTCCTAAGCCCGACACACCAGTACTGCTTGAGGGCCGCAGCCGCCTTGCTGTCTCGCTCAGACGAGGTGCTCTCATCCCCCTCCTAGGCTGCGCCTTCGCCCTTAAAACAGTACAACTATTCAGAAGTATCCTTACCAGCTCTGCGGTCCTAAGCCCCACACACCAGTACTGCTTGAGGGCCGCAGCCGCCTTGCTGTCTCGCTCAGACGAGGTGCTTTCATCTCCCTTCTTGGCTTGAGCCTCCGCCTCCCTGTCGCCGGCAGACATGGTCCAGACCACGCGCGCTCCGCCTCCGTACTCCGAAACCTGGATAAAATGATAAAATATGTTTTTATTAATCTTTCAACTGTTAAGGCCCATTCAAACGGTGCAAGTTTCTTGCCTGTTGCAGACATTTAAATTGAAGCAATAATTTACTTGCATGGTCTAAACAACAGTTGGTTGCAATTATTGATACTTAGTCAATTGTTGCACTGCAATTATTGCTCTTGTATGTAAAAGAAACTTGCATCGTCTAAATGGGCCTTTATTGTATAATTTCTTGTATATCCAAGTCAACCAGGGCAGTCGTCTACGTCTCTGGCTCTACCTACCCCTTAAGGAATAAAGACGTATCTTTATAACTAGGGTAGTTGTCGTCTTTTTTGTCATATATAAGAAGGGTTTTGGGGCATGGATTGGAACAGGGATAAATTCGTACTTAACAAAATTAAAAGTTAGACTGAGAACTCTATCTCCTATTCTGTACACTGTATAAGTGCTATTTTTAAGCCTATATGAATAAAAATAATTGCCTTGGCTAGTTTATGTCGCCCCTAAAATAAAAATTCATTAGAGCGAGAGAGTTTTTTTTGGTGTGAAGTCATAGTTATCTAATTCAATTTTACTGAAGCATTTTAAGAAGCCCAACTAGAAATATATAATACATTTAACTATCTTGAAATATTATGTGAATTGTGATTATTTTCTTATACCGAGAGATGTTAAAAAAAAAACAAGCCTATCTTTGGAGACATTTATATCCACTCCACTCCACTCCACACACCTTTATGGACAGTTTTATGTTATTTGTGAGCCGTGTGTCAATTTGTAGGCTATAATTAAAATGGTACTGCGCAGTGGTACCTTATAAAGTTTGGTGACGGATATTATAATTTATTCGTACTTGTACTTAGCGTTGGTTGGAATGACAAATCACATAGTCCAGTGAGCATATTTATGTTTGTACACCACTAACCCATTTATATTGTTTGCACAAACTCTATAAAACAGATTTGGAAAGTGGTTCTATCCGTAATTATATAAATGGAACAATCCTTCCTTTGAAGCATTAACTAACCTTAATCACTTTTTTTGACAAACTCTAGATAGTCAAACTATATTGACTTACGCGTGTAAGTTACGCACGTTTCCAGTTCAGGAAAACATCATGAGGAAACCTGAACTCTAGTCGATAATTATCGGCTAGTGTGTGAAATGGAGTAGGTAATGGCAAACCACTCCATACATTGCCAGGAAAGTCGTTGTGTGTGTTTCAGTCCACATAATGAACACGACCATCAGCCACGAGAAAAGCGACCAAAAGGAAAGTTACGCACGAAAAAATAACAATTATCTTATCAAAGTAGAGGGTTCCTATCCTAATGAAGCCAGGTGCCGCCACTTGGAACTAGCACCCCATATGAATTTTGTTTGGACAGATGTTTGATACGTTGCGCTTCGGTGGCCTTATGGATTTGTGTGTTAACTTATTGTCATAGTCAATGCACATGAAAAACGTAGTTTTGTGCTGGTAATAATAGACGATAGAGAATTTCTAATTGTTGAGTAAATGTATTTTTGATTGATGTGCCTTTAAGTAAAACTGGAAAGATGAATGGAAGATTGACACTAGATTTTTCAGCTACAGAGTAATAAAAATATTATCGAAAATTAATAAGTATGTATAGTACTTATAGTATTTAATGAATTTCTCTCATAGTTCTGTCTGTTTGATAGTTCTGAAAGGCTAGAAGTTCCAATGACTTTGATTTTGATTTGAAATCAATATACCTATCTACGGAATTATTCACAATATTATTTGCAGCTGGTGAATATAATAACTGTATTAAATTTTATGAACTTCGTCTCATTAGAGGTAGTTCTGAAAGGCTGTAGTTCCAAACTCAATAAATTATTTTATTTGATAGTTGATTATTCTGACGGAAAAATCGAAAAAGACCAATTTTGCGTGTGCTGTAAACGTCTATATAGTTTCTTAGAACATTTTCATTTCATTTATTCGTCAAGCTAAGTGTACTTAAGTTGCATTGTTCATTAAAGCGTATCTCCTTGTCTTCCGTGCATACCTGCCTTACATTAGTCATAGTCATATACCACAGTAAACAAACTACAGGTAGGTGTCCGGTGTAAACTGGTTTCTGTACTATCTGATCTCACTACTAAGTGCTTTGACGACCAATTATCACGTAACTACTGTTTTTATATTATCAAGCTAAAGCTAATTAGTGAAGAATGTTGTTAACATTATGGATTTATTAAATATAGTTAGGTGCAAAAAGTAATTATACTTTCTACGGTCTCCATAGAGCCAATGTGACTAATATTATAATTTGTATGTAAGTTTGTGACTCAATCTGGTCAAATCTACTCGACTGATTTGGATTTTGGTACACGGGTAGGAAAATACCGAAAAAGCACATAAAGTGCTTTTTATCCCGAAATTCCCACAGGGGCGGGGATTTTCGGGATAAACAACAAACATACAATCATCCTTACACGCATCACACAAACTTTCGCATTTATATATTAGTGGATTTGATATGGAGTGGGATTGATAATCGCCTTTAAAAATACTGTGTAGGTACATGTGTGTACATGAGTAAATATTAGAAACGTTCATAACAGGCTCTATCCATAAATCATAAGCAAGCAAATGCCAATCGCTGGGACGGAACGTGCGCGCACGCACCGCTTTCCAATGTTTTGTGGATTTTTCTAGCGCCCGCGCAGCCCGCCAGTGAAACTAAGTACTTTTTCATCAGTAGCGTTAGAAAACTTGATGGGGTATAACAAGTTTGATATCTTTGTTGTTATATATATTCTTCGAGATTTCTTAAACTTTCCATTTTAAAGATTAGATATTTTTTCCTTTTATTAATAATAGTTAATTGTTACTTAAGATATATAAATAATGATTTTTTTGCATGGCAGACCCCATTAAGTTATCATATATTACACCATTTTCATAAGTTTCATTTAGTGACATAATAGGACGAGTGCGACATAATAGTCTATTCGTTTTCGGCGGTATGTCACACTTTAAAAAATAGGGCTCCTGTTATTGTAAGATGTTTTTAAATACCCAAAAATACCAAAACAGTCATCTTTGTAAAACTTTTATATAGTTCTGCGACGATAAAATTATAGTAGACTGATGCTGAATGAAAAAGATCTATGTAGCTCATTTAAATATTAAAATATTATTAAGTAATATAAAGCAACGTCCAAACTTTAAACTTGCACAGTTAACATTTACTGACAAAACTATCATCAATATAGGTATAGTTAATTCTTCCATTACTGACTCACTGACTGACAGACAACGCACAGCCAATACTACTAGGCGTAGGAAGCTGAAATTCAAAGGCTGAAATTTGGCATGTAGGTTCCATAGGGCGTGTAGATGCCCTAAAAGCAAAAAAGTCCCTGGCCCATGCTGATAATACATAATGATACGTAGAATCACCTAAATGCTCATATATTGCTCCAGAACAACTGATGAATTGACGCAGCCTTTATCGTATGACAATGGACTATCTTTGATTGATTCAAATAAAGACTTGCGTCTGATGCGACACGATGGAATTTGAATTAAAACTCAAACTCAAAATAAACTTGGTATTTTAATTACTATAAACAAAGGAGCACAATGCAGTACGTGGTGTAGTTTGAATGTCGAATGAATAGAAAATGTTACAATTTGTAGGTAGATTTGTAGGTAGTGGCATTATTGAAATTTGTTGACTTGTTGCTCTTCTAAATAGTCAGGCGTTGGCCTGAACAGCTTGAAAGTTTAAATTTGATGTTTGTATTTCAAAAAATATCTACGCTATGTTTACAATCACTTGCATTCCATGCCGATTCCCAGCAAGATTCCGCTGTATTGAAACAATGATGGCCAAACACCCACATCCCATTGTTCGAACTAATTGTATTCACACAGCCGTTATTTCTTACGATTTGACATGATCTCTTAATTGTTTGATAATGGCTGGTGATGAGGGGCTGGATTAAATTAGTGACAGCTGCTTCTTATACGTATGAACATAATCTAGTGTATGTATAAAGATAATAAATAGCCCCTCTGGCATGTTAGGTGACCAAGACTGTTTCATGAGTTTCTTTCGGCATTTCTTCTCAGCAGTGGTCGTTCCGAAATGCTAGTAATTTGTAGCTTTGAGACATAATATACTATGATTATATAAATAGTTTTTGACGTAAAAAAGAGTCGTCTTTGTAGGCCAATTTCAATAAATAATGTTTGATTTTATGTATGTTCCGTTAATTTTATACGGAATGCTTCGTTTATTTTATACGGATGATCCGTATAAGGCAATGTCGTAGAAACAACTATTTATTAGGATATACCTATATTAAAACTCTTGACAAATAAATTGTAATGACAAAAATCAAAATAATCATTGTCATTTGTCATGATAGCAACAAATAAATAAATGCATACGGACAAATCACACAGATTGAGCTAGCTCCAAAGTAAATTCGAGACTTGTGTTATGGGCTTCTAACTCAACTATACTATATTTAATAACAAATACATATATAAATCCAAGACCCAGGTCAATCTGAAAAAGATTATTTTTCATCTTGATTGACCTGACCGCGGACCCCGGTTTACCACTGTGTCACGGTCACGGAGGTCGTCAAGATGCAATGGTCGTCCCTCTGGTAATTTATTGCTTTGTAAAAAAAAGTTTTACCTCATTAAAATGACAAAATTAATTGAACAGACCTAATTGAACAGATTGTATTGGTTTCAATTATATTAACTCAAGGAAAAAGCGTCACTTAGTAAAAAAACAGATGCGACTACGAAGCTTAAAAATTAACTACAGTATACATAAGTAGGTACCTACATACTAATGTGTAGAACAGGACAAATTACAAATAAATAACCCTATAAATCAATTACATTATTAAAAAAAAAACTAAAACTGTCGAAGCTAAAGCTCATAAATAATGATCTATTTTCATTGTCACTTTATCCGCTCTGATGAAGCAGCAAAGGCCATTCGACACCTAGTACTCTCATGCAAATTAATCGATATTAATCACGAATAATAATTTTATTATTCATATTTTTTACCCCAAAATTATATCCTCTCTGTGAAAATTCACGTTAGAAGAAATACAAAATACAAGTATTATTTTTTGCTAATAGAAAAATAAATAAAATTTTAACGTAAACTTGTATAACTGATTATAATTGTTCAGTACTTAATTAGGTTATAATAACAGCGATGTTTGCTTGTAAAGTGCGTCCAAATTAAAATTCATTAATTTTCTCTATTTCGTTTAAATTATAAACATTTTTTATAAATTGTATTTATAAAATACAGTTAAAAACCCATGTATTTCAAAATACGTATAAAAATTAAAATCTCACCGAAGAAAATACAATAGAACTCCTTTAGGTGAGCACTAGAAATCACTTTTAATGTTTTGCTTGAACACTTCCACTTTTAAATTCAAAAATTTAATTAAGCGCGTTCTAATACGCGTCAACGCGTTCGGGGATGTCAGCGAGGCGAGTGCGTCCAACGTGCGGCAAAGAGCGACTGGTACTGCGGCTCATACCACTGTTCCTCTATGCTTCATTAGAAAGAACCTAATGATCCCTGACTGTTGGTATAACCACCCTTCCGTCACCGTCATAGGGCCTCCATAGGGCCCATGGGAGACCATTTTACTTCAGTCGGATAATCGTTATACCGTAGTAATGCGTAGTCCATGAGTAAACAGCTTTCATTCATTGTAAAGCTAGTGATACATTTACACAATGCTTCTTGCCCGTTATCTGGCCAGGGTGTGGCTGGTGCCTGTCAATCCATGGTGTAATGCCAATATAACCTCAATTAAATAATCTGTAAAGGCACCGTTCGAAGAAACTTCTATCGTTAAACATTTTATCGCAAATACAAGTTGCTTCACTATTTCGAATATTTCCATGGATACGTTTTCTGGAAATAATCAACTCTGTGCGATTAGGTTGAGAAATGAGGGATTATCCGAGACCCAAATAAAAAAAATGTTGTGGCGCTTAGTAAAAGGCGAGACCATTCAAAAAGCAAAAAGGCACGGTATTGGCATTTAAAAAGAAAAACCTAATATAATAAAAAAACATTTAAAAAGTATCAGTGTTTTGATTAGTGCAACTGTCAAACTGTTATGTGATTTTTTTTCTGCCTTTGGGTGACAATAAAAAGCGCACAATATAGGTACAGCTTCGAGCAACAAGGACTTCCGCGCGCGGCCCGGAAGGGAGGCGCCATAGATGTCTTTCCCCTCTGGCAAAGCTTAGGCCCAGGTGGACTTGAGCGTTTATAAAAACTGTTTGCATTCGGACTTTTCGCTAGACAGAATCCATCAGTCAGTGTGAATGACACATAGGCCGCAATACAAAAAATTCCGAATTGTTCAATTTTGTGCTGCAAAAAGAGGTCGGGGACATCTATTTTACAGAAAGATGGCGTTACATTTCTCTAGTAAGTAAATTCTTATCATATGATTATAAATTAAACAAAAATTCATACATTTTATTATAATGTTATTGTTGGATTTGTTTACCAACATCAGTCCGGTCGTCTATAGAAACACGGATTTGTCGAGTGATAATTCCGTCCAACATCTAGATTTAGTGATGTTACTTTGCTTACATTGTGTGTTGTAGCCCTGTATCGATAAACTGCGATAGGTATAGTTTTAAATTGTTGTATGTTGTAATGTGTATTTTCATATTATTTTACAGCTTTCCTAAAAATACCTACTTAGAGATGTGTGTATGGAAAAACTTGTGCAACAACTAGCAAACCTGGGATGCCAAAAAGACAAGTCCCGTTTGTTGAGCTCATTATATCTGATTTCCACGAATGATGTAAGTCAGCTCGGATGAACAAGACAGTGATGTGTCAGAGAAAATTACTAGAAATAGGTAGTTAAGTTATATTTAGATAATTTAAATTTTATAAGTATTCCTTTCTTGTCTTTGTGGTACTTAACTAATAAACGTGATAACTTTGCAACTGTGATTTTATTTATTACTAGCTTTCGCCCACGGCTTCGCCCGCGTGGATTTCCCACGGGAACAGTGCTCTTTCCCGGGATGAAAGGTACCCTATGTCCTTCTCCGTATTTCCAGCTATGTGTATGCGAAAATTCATAAAGATTGTTTCAGTAGATAAAGTGTAAAAAGGAACAAACAAACAAACTCACTTTCGCATTTATAATATATAGTTAGGATTATGCTAATTCTGCGAAGTGCACACTCTGCGAAGTGCACCAATTGCGAAATCCACCTTTTGTTCGAGTGTACGTTTTGCGAAGTGCACATTCTTCGTCAGACCCACAGTTAGAACCACTAGTATATAAAAAATCCAAATTACTAGGTATGAGCCCCGGGTATGTCATTCATAAGAACGTATCCATATTTCCATACCTCCTTAGCAATAAATATTATAAATGCGAAGTAATACTGTTATACTCACGGCCACCGGCTAAACCACTCCACAGATTTTATTAAAGCTATTGATTTTAACAAATAAATATTTCTATTTCTATTGATTATATAGTTGAAGGCCCGAGAAATTCGATAATTTATAATTCATCGATAATGCAGAATTACATTTTTGCCATTCACTATTGAAAACAAAGTCAAAAATATGTTAATGTGTGTTCTGTCTTATATTCGTATACAAAAATCTGACGGGTGGTGACAGATTCGTCAATGTATTGTTTTATTTTTCACATGTGGTGTTGTAATTTGTCGTTATTATAGATTTTCATTATGTATGTGTGTACCGAACAGCGCTTGCGTGAATTTCCCTCCCCCCGCAAAAAATGCCAGAAAGATTTGAATGAAAACATGTCGCTATGGCTTCTCCCTCCGTAAGGAGTCCGTGTTGCTCTATGAGGTACAGCCATTATTACGACTCGGCTTTTAATAAAACGGCTTTTTTTTAAATTTAGCTGTCAGAAAAATCGCTGAATCCTGTAATCGTTGAAATCTTTTCTTCTTCAGATTAAATCATAAAATTAGAAAAAAAAAACATTTTTTTTTCTATGTCTATGGAATAATAATAAGCGGGAAAAGCTAAAAATATTTTCTATTTAGCTACATTTTTTCTATGCGGTCAGTTATAATGATTTGTTTTTAAATCTACGAAATCGATTAACTTGTATGCGTTTTGAAATGAATGTTATCTATATTTTGAGCGTTTCTTTCAAGTCCCTTCTGGTTTCTATCTCCGTAGCTATCAGCGAATCTCAACCCGAGCATTATTACGAAACGGTGAATTAAAAAATAATTGGATGTCTAAAAGGCTGGCTGGTTCATATCATATTTTACTACGCATCGATGTCAGTGTACTATTTTTGGCGTCTTGAGTGTTTACTGTTTTGTATGAAATCGTTCTAGAGGATTATCATAGTCTCATTTGTAAGTAAAATAGTAGATTCTATATGCCAGTATCAAGATACCTACTTACTTTAAAAAAATATCTACAAAGATGTACGCACAGAACATATAAAAGAGGTTGTACCTAAATCTATATTTACGAGTTTAGGTGCCTGATGTTTCTATGTAATTAAGTAATATATCATTTTAACATTTTTTGATGTCTATCTATCTATCCAATCAGGGGATTTGTTTGAACTGATGATCATCAATTTAAGTACGAATAATTTCACGCTTAGTACTTCTTCTGGAATTGTATTTAATTACGCAAGTTTAAATAAAAACGCTAAGTACGCAGATGATGCCTACGTACACTTTTTGAGTTTCCACGCGCTAACAGTGACTGTTTGTAGCTTTATTTAGCGCAAAGTCATTACTTCGTAATTATTTTCTTATTACCCGCTTGCTATGCCGATGCCTCCCCTACTTTGCAGAATATGTTACTGTAATCTAGAGTTATACGAAAAGAGTATCATGCCGAAGGATATCATAATATATATTTTTTAATTTAAGGATCGAAAGAGATATTACAACTTGCTTTGTCAACTGCTTGACAATTTATCTATCCCTCCACTATAAGATCAAATCTTTTCACCTATATTTAATCCTTTAACGACCAAGAGATCGCAAGACTAGTGCGCCTATTTAAAAAAAGTGTTATCTAAAACGCCGTGATAAGTGAAACCTCTTCAATTCCACTTCAATGGAAATGTCATTTCTATGCAACTAGCCTCAATGTGTAGAGTAAAGAATCTATTGTAATGTGGTCCACGCATAATTTGGCGAAAATGTACTATTCTTAGGTTTTGATGGAAAAGTAATTGGTAACTTCTCCATTGACTTGCCATCATCATCATCAACGCAAAATCTAGGGAAACTATAATCAGCCGGATGTCGCACATCCGGCTGATTATAGTTTCCCTATGTGAAAGCTCGGTACAATAGGGTAGATGACTACAAGTCAAACCAGACTCTTTTTCTAAATGTCAAAAACAAAATTTATATCGGGTAATCATCGGTGACGTCGCTTTTAAAGGAGTCAAAAAGTTCTTGATATACTTTGGTGAGCACTAAATAATAGTAAAGCTGGTATAAATAAAATTGATCAATTAAAGTGATATTAAATTGTCTTGTTTCATTGTTTGAATACCATTATACATATTTTATTTGTTACCCAGTCATCATCCCCATTAAGTATTAATATTATGTGATAATTTCACTCAAAAGTATGATCCAAGCATACATAGTTTTTTTTTAAATAATCACGTTATGGAAGACCGTTTTCCAACAGTAGAACAATAGAGAATAAAAAAAATATTATTATGGAAAAAGTCCCCCTCTGCGTTTCGCGGTCATTTAGCCACGAGATAGTCAATTATGTGTAATTTCAGTCTGATATTCATAATAATATACAATTGTTGTTTTAAAAATATAGCAACAAACGGGATTTTACAGGGATAAGGGACTTCCCCTTCACTATGGATGGAGTTCTGATTACCATTACCACAGATAGTTATACCATTACTCTAACATTCCAGGGATTATCTTTACTGCAGATTGAGATAAAAAAAATCGTAGGAAATGATATTCAGATGAGAACATGTGCTATCCGAAAGAAGAACGCAAATTAAAAATAGTCTAGAAGGAAACAATTGAACTGATCACATCTAAAAGTATAATAATAATAATAGTATAATAAAAGTACTTAAATATAGAACAAATTGAAGAGAGGCAAGCCGAAAATGAGTAGTCCTAGAATGTTATAGTATTTATATAGATTATTTCTATATATTTACGTTTGTTAAATCTAAAGTGGTTCTGCCAGGGAGCATCACATGGTTTGACAAATTGTCGGCCTTTGATAGGCGGTGGCAGCAGCTAGCGAGCGATAGAGGTAGTTGGAGAGATAAGGGGGAGGCTTTTGCCCAGCAGTGGGACCTACATTTTGAGAGGTTCGTGGTAGTGCCAGGTCGTCGCAACCCTCTTACATAAGTTCTGCTGCTATGTTTTCAAGCTCAACAAGTTATCATTCTGTACTTTCCTTCTGTTATACCGTGTGAAATTTCTGGAATAAAAGATGTCGAAATTTATAATTACCTGTCTGATTGCTCATTACTTTCTCTTCACAGTACTTCAAAATTATAATATCATGAGAAATTCCTCTTGACAGGCAATTTACATAGAATTATTTTTTTGATCAATCGACTTGGCATTTTTTTGTGAACGCAATCAGCAAATTGGTTACGTTCATTTGTTTTCTTCCTTCCTGAAAGACTGGGGGTATGAAGCATATCATTGTGAATCAGACAATAAAGATTAGGTACTATATTTTACATGGTACTTATATTGTCAAGAGTGTTCATGCGTAAAGGCCATAGAATAAAAAGGAAAAGTGTTTTTATACTTTGCGGTAAATTCAAGGTTTACAGACATAAACGTCATGTTTACAGATTATATAAAAATTACTCTATGCAACAAACTATCTGTTTGCTTTGTCAGTTCATTTAAAAAATAATAATTTCGAAGTATATCTTCTATAGCCTACTTTAGGTCAACTGATCGAGCGGGATCAATCGACTAAAGAGTCATTTGATAGATCATTTATCAAAGTCAATTGTTTTTATTTAAATAGGCTTAAAAATTAGCACTTTTAAATCGTCATATTCTTGTTTTATAGTTAGTTGACGTCATAAAATTACTTAAAGCTAAGGTTACCACCGCCTCCAAAGCGCAAGTGGAGAAGAGGCGGCGCAACAAACTCCACTGTTGCATTTTCTCCAAAGACGTCACTTTACAACATATACGTCTTACAATGAAATGACTATCTACGTGGACGAATATACATTGAATTTTTATATGAAATGTCAGATTTTTTCGTTCATTCATTCATTTAATAAGATAGAATAAGACCGTCAGATATCATTACAGTATAACACAAATGCGCGGCAAATCGGCCATGTCGTTTATTATGTAGCTATTCGAAAATTGAAAAGCCACTTTCTAGCGTTTTCCGGTCTAGAAGGCGGCGCGCGCGCATAGCTGCATATCGCGTGTGCGCTCGCGCCCGTGCACGCGATGACGGTGACGCGAAAATATAGCTAACTGAAAAATGTTTGTAGTTTTCTTGTAACTGTAAATATATTTATAATATTTATGAGATTATGTGCAGGTATTTGTTTGGACTTTCTTAGGTCATTAGGATTTTTCTTATTTTTGATGATATTCAATTAATTGATTTTCATTTCTGATATATATTCATAAAATAACATCTTCTATAATTGGATATTAAATTTAAATTGACTATTTGCTCATAAATTCATAAATAATACCAATAACTCGTTATGATTTATTTTCAGAATTTAATAAATATGCGTCAGTTATGTTATTATTTAATTTTTTCCTGTAAATTATTGTTTCTATGTGATTTGTCTGAGTCGTATCCTGGCTGATGTTTTCCTGATACTTCAGATTTCCGAGGAATAAACATACTAAAATATATTTTGCTTATTCTTATTTAAGAATGACCGACGAAATCGCAGTCATAAGGGTTATTCACGTTTACCATTGGCAGTCGAAGGGTAAACATTGGACAAAATAAAAACAAAAAAATAATTACGCGTCATTTTCGATGTAAAATCGTGACAAACGGTTTCAACGCGCCTTGCATACAGAACCTTTTATACGTCGCGCTCATATTTTTATGCAAGTTGAACAATGAGGCCTTTGTCCAAGACTAATATTATTAAACGTCAATATGGGCTATTGTTCCCGGGCTATTACAAGCGGGGCCGGGTTGACTTCCTAGTGCCGCGTGTTTTGACGCGACTCACCAACAAAGAATTTGTACAGCGAACTCCACGTTATGTTATGCATGGACTGGATCTATATGCTATAATAGCGGCGACCGTACTACGTAATCTATTTCAGTGCAAAAGGAAAATTATTCGCAAGAAAAAATCATCCTGAATAGTTTAATTTACTGTTAAAATATTCCCATTTTTGGTTAATTAGTTGCCATATCTTCGAACTAAAACATAACTAAGTAGGTACATAAAATTTTACGTTTTGAATTTATAAAATTTCTAGCTGCATTACGGGTCTCCTCTTTCATGTGGCTGTCGAGATTATTAATAGGTATCTACTTACATTATATTATATCCTATTCGTTAACAAAATTTCATCTAAATCGCTCAGCAGTTGGGACGTTTCGCGAAGGAAACGTCCAAACTTTTGCATTCTTATCTAATTTTAGAATGATCTTTTGATTTGCATTTAGTAACATGAGCATAATAACTTAAGTGCTGACATTAATTCAGGGGCCCTATTTTTGAAAGTGTGACTCACCAAAAAAGCGTGAGCCGAATGATTTTTCATTCGATATTTATTCCGTATTTTTGAATTGTCTATGTCGAATAATTCGAAACGAGTGGTATAGACCGCTCGTTTTCGTATGATTTGGTAGTCGAATGATTTTTACGTCAAAATGTTGAATGACATAGACAACCGGATACGGATATAGATGGAGTCTATTAGGATTTTCATTTTTGCGTTCCGTTTAACGCTTACGTTCTCTTTTATTGAAAATTTACGAACATTTTTTTAACGATTCGTTACCGATTCGGTTTTCGTTGCGTAGAATGGATCAGAAATTGATTCTCGCATTATTTTCATATCACTGGCAACATTGCTAGACAAGTGATTTCAAAAATACGGCTTTTATGTTTTTAGTGACATAATAGGACGAGTGCGACATAATAGTCTATTCGTTTTCGGCGGTATGTCACACTTTCAAAAATAGGGCTCCAGGTCTTTTTCTTGTCCTAATATAGTTTCATTTATAACCTTCCTCCCGCGCCATCGATCGAGTTTCCCGCCCATACGGCGCCGCTTTTGGCGCCATTTTTCCTGGCGAAGGGTGTTTGATACTACGGCCCGTTCGACCTATTTCTCTGGCACACTATCCTCTTTTCTTTATGGTACTGCATCACGCGATGAGGTTATTTCGAAAAGAAAGGTTTTTTTACAATTATTTTAAATCATAAGAAATAATTTACCACTATGTTTTAAATCAAGCCAATTTTCGGATTCATTCAAATCTTTCGTATGAAGGAATACCAAACAAATAGTAGACTTACCTAAAAGTCAATTCTATTCAACAATTTCTCTAACCTATTTTTTAAGTCTATAGGTACCTACTAATATAATAAAGCTAAAAAATTGTTTTTAACGCGGTAATGACTAGAAAGATCATCGGCCCGATTTGAAAAATATTTCCGTGTAGATATGATGTCAAAATCATGGGGCAGTGTCTTTTTAGAACAGTGGGTTTCAACCGGTCGGTGGTGTGCCGCCGCGTATGTTTTCAAGTGTGCCGCGAATTCTACCGCATTGAGTTGGACAAAAAATTATTGGAAAAATTTCCAACAACACTATTGCCTAGTTTGTGCGCTTCTCGTTGAGGCGCAAATAAATATTATTGTGTCAGACTAGATAAGTGCCATTCGATACTTCAGACCAGTTCAAGCTGATATGAATAATCTAAAAATAACTAACAAGTAATAATAAATAGTTAGAATGGAGACGACACGAGGGCACCTACTTTCATACTGTCACTGTCCCTTCACCGCACAGTTAATTGTTTGTCGCACGAAAACAAACTGTACTTTAGGTACAGTCAACGGCACAAATTCATTGTGCATTCCTCGCTATCATACCACCGCATAAGTACATGCAGGATAACTTGGTATGTTGACTGTGTCGTCAGAAACTACGCCTACCTTATTGTAGAAGCTGCCTTTTTGGTAGAGCTAATGTATATTTCATACATTTATACATTTATATTATGCTCATTTTCCTTGTCTTTTATGTGCTTGTTGATGAAATAAATATTAATTTTGGGAAGTATCTTTGTTTAAATTATATGGAATAATATTCTATCGGTACTATTTTCTCTTTTATATACATAATTTAAGAAAAATATAAGTGTTCATTTTGACCTAAGGATAGCTCTATGACCTTATCAAGATTAATGCCACTTACTCCTTAAGTAACCTTCTAAGTTGCATTTTTCCTTGTAAAGATTTTTCTTTTGATTATATCTACTTTAAAAAATAAATTAATCTCAAATATACGTGACGTCGTACGTCCTTGCTCCGTTTCTCTTAAAGTCTGTGCCCTCTCAATAACAGAGCCAAGTAAGCCACCGATTCCAATACAACACACTTGGCAGGTCACACACAACGCTGCACATACTGCGTGCATTGACTCGACTAATGCGTGACAGTCCTTACATTCTCCTGCATACATTTACACTGAAATATCACAATACACTTCGTACATTTTACTGCTTCAGTGAGGGTCGAAGAAATTAAGCTAATGGGCGGATAGCAATGGATGTTGTAATAGAATTGTGTTTGGAAACTGTATAAGAGTCTTACCGCGTGAAGTGATAGAAATGCAAATGACTACTGTTCAGAACTTTCTGTGTCAATATTATTACTCGTAATAATTTAGAACTTAAAGTAACAGTGACTGTCTTTTTGACAACCAACATATTCAAAATTTTAAATCACTTTGAATTTAATTCCTTAGTCAATGTCGTAAAATATAGAAAAAAGGCTGTTTTAAAAGCAGCAAAGAATTAAATCTTTGTTCTAAAGAGAGTATTCCTGTGTCATTATGCGATATTTTATGTCACATTTTTTATTAAAATAAATAATACTCCTATTTTCTTAAGATACTTACGTTTTCCGTTAGCGGAGGAATCTTGAAGGCCTCAAAATCCAGCTCGCAAAGAAAGTCCTTACAACCAGGCGCGATGGTCACCAGCGTTGGCTCCTCGAACGCCAACCAATCCAGTTTTAACGGCTCCAGAGCTTATTCGATTACTACAATTGTCGAATCGAGAAATCGATCGATTAGAGAAACAGCAACTGTTAAATTAGGGACTGTTATTCAATTAAAGGGTATTGCAAATATCTCTAAATAACTGGCACATCAGACGTTTAAAAAAAGAGGTAAATTTATATTTATTAGTTCTTATTTTGAAAACTCTTATACTTAAAAAAGAAATATGTTGTTATCTAATCCTACTAGAATTTAATTTGAAATTAGAAATCTATTGAGAAAACTCTGTCAACTTTTTTGTGTTGCCAACATATTATTTCAAATTACCCACAGTTACCATAGACCACTAGACACTTCTATTTCGAGTGATATATCGCTAATGACTAAAGTTGCCAGCAGTAGATCCCACTTAACTCTTGACCCGTTAATTTGACTTATTAACCCCTGATTCATATTCATCCATTAATTATTTCCTTAGCTGACACCGGACAAGATAATCTTCAGTTTTATCCAGTAGCATTTTCTGTATATAATCTTAAATTTAATTTCTTATTTCATTGTTCAAGTAAGAAAACAAATACACTGTATGACTGAATTTTTTAAGTTGATCCATGCTTCTTTTTAATACCAAAATCGTGCCAACAAAATTTCATTCATAGGTTTTTGATGTAAAACTATTGGCGCGACTTGGCAGTAAAATCCACTCTAATGCCGTAACGTCAAATGGCAGGTTGTTATCGTGACGTGGCACGATGCTCAGATGTTTTACATAGGAAAAAAGGTTGTTTACTTGGTCTCTATCTGGTAGTGCGCCCATGCCAAACCATGGAGTATATTGTGCTGTTAAATTCCCTGAATAAAATACACAATTGATTTAATAAAATAATTATATTTTCAAAATCTTACATTACAAAATATAGACTTAACTAATTTATAGAGCTGGAAAGAGGTGGGAAATACAATGGAAGAAGCTGTAACGATACGCGGTCTATAAAATGAACTTAATTGTACCTAATATTATGTTAGTTAGTTTACATCTCCTTTGTGAAGTGGATGACAGAAAGTGCAGTGTCTAATAGATAAATAGCGCCTTGTATGACACACAGGGCTCCTACGGCCAAACCAACCTGGAAAATGAAATAAAAGAAATGTTACACGATATGCAATGAAAGATGAACATCCTATACTCAAAAAAAGTTTGGGGCTATTTGCACCGTGGCTTGGTGCTAAAGAACCTATTCAAAAAGGGTGTCCGAATCGCTAGTGGTCCGAAACTACCAAAGACCCCTTTAAACCAGCAATTCTTGTATGTAATTGGTCTCCGAAATAATGATTTTGACGAATTTTTGTATTTAATTAGATAGTCTCTTACTATTAAAATTAATCTAGATCTTCCTATTGAAACTCGGTCGCCTAGCTAGTATTTAATGATAAGACATAAATCAGAATTGTTTTAAAACTATCTTCCTGTTTGTGTAGGTACAGTCGGGAGCAGATAAACCTGACCTTCCTTAGATAGGATTCAGTGAGGTAGAGTCAGTTTTATCCCCGGCTGTACCGCAGCAACGCAGGGCGATCCCCACGAAGATTAAATAAATCATAGGTCAAAGGGAGATTACCTGTCTCTCAGAGGATATGAACTGGTACTGCTGTTCCGCCTGGTATCCTCCCCAGTAGTGGAGCGCCACGGCACCGACGGCGATCCAAAGGAACACTCCCACAAAGTTCATCACGATCTCAGACATGGCCCTGGAATTCAGCATAGAAACTAATTCGAACCTTTTTTTTATAGAATAGTAGGCAAACGAGCATGCGGGTTGCCTGATGGTAAGCAATCACCGCAGTACATAGACACCAACTACCCTAAAAAGGTCACTGATTCATTGCCGACTCTTTGAGAAAGCTAAAGGCTCTTTTCTTTAAGGCATCAATGTCGCACCTATTCGGTAACCTGGTTTGGTTTTGCTGATGATCCCTATGGTAGGCAGTTATAAACCCACGGCTTCTTCTGTAGTATCTTACGTGGAAAACAATTTAGAAAATTCAAGTAACTAAACATTGATATCGTTAGCTTAGTAACTTTGTCCATTAATACCACCATCATAGTAATTTTGATGTAGAGATCAATTGAATCTTGGAAAGAGACAGGCTACCTGTTAGCCATAAATTTTCCACAACAGCCACACAAATTTTGTTATTAGACATCGATGAAACCTTAAGGATACAGGCTTTTTTGTCTCAAAATTTCAACTAAGTCCCGGGACGCAGAAGTAGTTATAAATAATTTTGGACCCTCGTCTCTATTTGGCTTACCTCTTGTGTTCTGTGGTGCCAAACAGAAAAGTGACGACCTGGACTAAAGTGTAGATGAGATACCCCACGATGACCCCTGAAGCCACGATCTCGGCGTCTGGATTCTTCTCCTCATTGAGGTTCCACGTGCCCCCCACCCCGAGGAACTCCCCATTGTATCCTGTCCTGTACAGCACCAGGATGATAATGTTTAGCACCTGGAAAACAAAGAATATATTGTTACAATGACAGATCTAGAATTTAGGCTACGCTCTAAATTTAGTCTTACAACTGTGGTTACCAATTTTGGGTGGTCGAAATAAAATTATGCTTTTATGTGAAACCTTAGCTTGAGTTGGCTGAAAAATGATTCCATCACTACAAAAAGCTTTTAAGTAACTCTTTCCTTCTTTCAAAATTCCCTTAGCTTTGATTTGTTGGAGTTTAATTACTAAATTACTTGGTACATAATCGTAGATTTTTTCCAGATTTCTAATTTTCTGGCTTTTGCGTTAAAACTGTAATTTGTACTCATCTTAATGTTAGAATCAAATAATCAGAAGCTGTATAAATGATACAGAAAACAACAGGAAGGGAGTAGTTAGTCATAATGAAGCCAAGCCCACAATGAGATTTAACATAACATCTGCGTGCTCGTGATCAGATACCACTTCGATAAGAAAACCTGCATTTATGTCAGCAGTCATCATACTAATAGAAACTATAATTTTAACAGACTTTTTGACATCTAGCTTTGGATAAAAACGGGATCACTGACTGATGTGCGTGATACATACTATTTGTACTAAAAATTTTGTGCCTAAATGATGCTATTAGATGATACAACTATAAAAAGTTAATTTCCGTTCTCTAAGTTAAACTTGTATGGACAAAACTATGGGAAAATCAAGTGGAAAGTGGAATATAATTTCTAAAAACATTAACTATTTTACTACTCTATAATGTTAAATGAATTTCTTAATAAAATATCGAATAAATATAACCTTTCTCTATTTCTGTCTATGCCTACTCTCACTTTCCACAACATATTTATTCTCACTTTCCTTTATTTATTAAAATAAAATAAGTTGTAACCACAAAAACAAGCCCATTGTTATTTCAAGACGAAAGTAGGCATTGAAGATGAAAATGTAAATGATTTGACCCTATTTGAACTTATCGAGGTATGTGAGGTGAGGAATGAAAGCAGGAGCATGATTGATGAGTGTCACGGTCTTCCCGGTCAAGTCATTTTCACTGATGTGACAGACAGATTTGTCTTCATTTTAGCTGATGATGTAAAAGGGAAAGCTGTTAACAATAAGGATTTAGAAATTATTTATTTTGTTGTCGTTTGTTAATTCTGTACTAACATATATCTTTTGTGCAAGATAATCTTAAGTATCTATGAGAATGAAAAACTTAGTACATATTTCTTGTGCTTATAATAGTTAGATGACCTAATCTATACTAATATTATAAATGCGAAAGTTTGGATGTGAGTTTGTGAGTTTGTGAATTTGTGAGTTTGTGAGGATGTTTGTTACTCAATCACGCAAAATCTATTTCGATTTTGGTACAGAGGTAGATAATGACCTGGAATAGCACATAGGCTACTTTTTGTAAAAAGCACTGTTCCCGTGGAAAATTCACTTAGGCGAAGCCGCGGGACAAAAGCTAGTAATAATATAAAAGATCCCTTGTGATTTTGGGTCCGGCCGTTAGTTTAGTCAATAAAAATATATTTAAAAGTAGAGATTACGTATTTTCTGGCCAAGTTATCTTCTATTATAAGAGGCAGCCCTAATATCCTTCAACATTTTTAAAATAATGGGCAGAAAAACCTGACGATCCGAGCAAGAAGTATAATAACCAAATGACCAATGTTACATTTTTTACGAACTTGACAATGACTGACGTGGCGAGGCCATTCGGTCAATTTTAAATTCACATCTTTACCTCTTGACTTGAGCCAATCTTTATAAATGAAACAATTGTAAACTTTTAACACTTCCAATTTTTTAATCAACTGAACTATACAAATGTCGAGGAGGTCCTGGGGCATTTTTTTTTTTGGGAAGCGTTCTTCAGTTTCTGTGTTTTAACATAAGAAACTGCTTCAGCTGTCTTATCTCTCAATTAGCACCATAGGTATGCATTATCGATTTCTTCGTAAAATCATACGTATCTTACGTACAATATATCGATGGAAGAAACTTGCGATCGTCTGAATCGAGACCATTTCAACTGTTTTCAAAATACGAGTAAGAGGAGGTTCTATGTTCCACCATTTTATTTGATAATAAGAAAGAAATGGAAAGAACTAAGTTGATGTCGTCAAATTTTTACCCAACATTGTCTTTGGCCCATAAAAAAACTAAGATAATAATATTTAAATGAATCATTATGAAAATATAAACTAGTGCAAAATATAACGTAGCATGGACAGGTATTTCTAGTAAGTGATAAGGAGCAGATAACAATGTATGTGTTATCTATCGATTTTCATATATATATATAAGTGATTCAGAAATTTAGACAAAGCAATGTACAAATATTGTTATATATAATAAATATCTTGATCAATATTTGTAGCTTGCTATATATAAATATTGTTATATATAGCAAGCTACAAATATTGATCAAGCTTTTATTTAATTTTCTATTGTACGAACTTGAATTAGAATTTCTTCCGCTTGTCCTATGGAGCTGAAATTTTATACGTAAACTCCATTTATCCTTACCAGTCCTATCATGTAAACAATCTTTACAGTACTTTTTGTTGAATTTTGTTGAAAATAAATCAAATATTAGTTCAAACCTAAACATTCTAAAGTAAAACATTTAATAAAAACGAAAGTAATTTCCTAAAAAGTCTATTTTAATTTATATTGTTGTAAAATCATTAAAAGACATGGTAAGATTGCTTACATGATAGGACTGGTAAGAATAAATGGATTTTAGCTTCAATTGCGATGATAATGCATTATTATGACAAGTATGACTTGATCTTACATGGGTAATCTAGTCTTTCCAGCTCCCAACGAGGAACCTCCTCAACGGTTAACTGCACTAACGAATATGAAAAATTATTACTCATACTTATAACAATTAAATCAGCAGATATGTGGATAATCACACTACAGATTTTGTAGGTAGAAAGACGAAGTACCTATTCGGTAAGAATAAATTAATTAATTAATTATTAAATTACTACATAAACCATGAAACTTACTTGTCATGAAATGTAGCTGGTGTTTTTTAGTGTTCGTAATGTGATACTTCATATGACAATGACCAAGGTCCCAAGTCCTACAGGATAACAACAATTATTTGATATAATCGTTACTCATGCAGGGTCAGATGTAACGGAGAGAGGGCAGCGACTTGGCCAAGGAGTACAGAGCATTAGAAATTATTGCTTTTATTAAATGCCAGGGTTAATTTATACCTGTTTGTAATGTCACTAAATATAATTTCATGTAAATTATGACTAAAGGAGACCATTTTTAGGGAAGAGACATTTTGGGAAAGGAACATTTTGGGAAAGGGATATTATGGGCCTGAACGCATGGATCGCACTGTCATAAATTTATCAGATCTTATATAAAGCCAAGCTTTTAACTTTACTCTGAAAGCCTTAACTTCACAAACTCTACGCCTTCGTGTTTCGCTTCCGTCACATTAGGCGTAAGTTGAAAAATTTTATTACTTATATTCTTCATTACTTTATATACCTACTTCATTACTTTTCTGTTGCTTTCTTTTCTAGTTCTTGTAGTAGTGAAGATTCCTAGCACTGCCAGAAATTGTGTTAACGTTTCCCATTTACCCAAAATATAATGGCCAATGCGATGCACCTCAGGAGAGTTCTATTCTCAGCCATAGATGAGTCATAATGTAAAGGAGAAAGACTTGATATAAAGTGTCAATGGGATATGCGTTATTAATGCACATTCTCCAAATAACGCAGGCTCTGGTCCGCTTTACTCTGTGCCGGCAGCTGACAATTACATCGTTTTAATTGTCGCTGCGCCGGCGCAGGAAGCTTTGATTCAAACAGTTTACATTACGGCATCCGTATCGGATTACAGTTGTACAACGTTGTTTATGCAAATTGACTATTTCAAATTTGGAAGAGAAATGTTCAACATGAAGTTTTGGTATGTGATACATAAAATTTTGCAGAATTTATGTAGTATGGTAATCTTGGAATTAAGATCCCTTCGCAAACTCGATATTTTTCTCTAGCACACATGCCAAAGACACACTAAATGCGAAGAATAATGTTGTAATCATGACAGCAAGAATGAAAAGATATGAAATAAAGTAGAGAACGAGACGGATTGGAGGAACAACGAAAACCTGATCCGTTTAGCTGAAAAACTAAGCATCCTGTATCTAAATGCTAATCTGATCTGATCTAAATGCTAACAATATTAGCAATATTTACGATCTAACTCGTATTACTTCAATGTAATTCCAATGCATTAGACCGTCAACAGCCAAAGCTATGAATATTATAATGTAATGAAGCGGATCGATCACGTAGTGGAAGATAATGGCACAATGGGCCGATCAAGGCAAACGAGATTTATTGTTCAGAGCCCAGAGGAGCTATTATCCTTGCCTGCATCTGGAGGATTATCATCATCATGTCATGAATTGATAATGTGAAAAATTTCGCAGACCGCTTTGTTTTATGATAAATATGAACTATCTTTTATAAATGAGCTGTGTTTGTAGTCCGGAACGCAGTTATTACATACAATACAAGAAAATCTGATAGTAGGGAATATTTAGAAGGTAAAGTACCTTCTGTTGCAATGTTTAAGAACAAACATCACTATCTGTTATCAATTAAAGCGTTACTCATAAACGCACAAGTCTACGCCACAACGGGATGACTAAGATTATGAGTAATTTCAAGTATGTCATTTAAACTACTTGTATCCGGAAAATGTTATTTCCGATAGATGTTCGCAAAAGTGATATGGTAGCAAATAGATAAACACCCGGAACCAAAAAAATCCGTCGTCCATTCTATGGCTCATCTTTTAACATGCCCCAACTGCCCTAAGATCTCAATAAGGCCAACGATAGGTGGAATTGGCCAAATATTGGTCAAAGAATATTTAATTTTTGCCATTTCGACTCGAGATAATATATATATAATATAGAAAATAGTTCCTATTGAAAGTGTGATGAAGTTTGGTTTTTATGTGTATTTTGTGCGATAGAAATAAAATGCACAATTAATCTATAGGTAATATAACAATCTATAATCTTAACACACACTCTACTAAACGAATCTAATGAGATGCGTAAATAACAAAAAATTAGGTCATGGACATTGATCATAAAACGTGAATGGGCGAACATAAAATAGAAACAAAGATTCCTTGTATTTCCTATTTATATTGTATTTATTGAGAGGTTGATGTCGGTTTTATATAAAAATAATAAGCAACTATATCAACGAGGTGCGGCATTATCAACGCTGGTATCGAATGAGGCCGCAAGGGCCGCGCTAATCTCAAAGAAACATGCGGACTTTAATTGCATTTTCCACGGACTACAAATTTAAATCATAATTTATTGTGGTCAAACCCTTTATCAATATTATTTCCTTTATTGTTATTATCCTTTCTAGATTTTATGTTGTATTGTGTGATTACCTAGTATTGATAAGTATTCCGATCATACCCTTATCTTAGATGACATCATTGGGACAATTCTTTAAGTTTTCACTTTTTATTACAAGTAGTAAATAATTGAAAATATAACAGACAAATAAATTAGTCATTATTGGTTATTCATAAATTATTTTATAATATTATTCTTATTCATAGTGCTTATGACTGAAAAATTACAGCTTATGGGTTTACCTCATCACAAGGATGAGTATGGGACCAAGGATTTTCTTAGAAGCCATTGATTCATCAGATGATGAGCCAGGGAATATTAATTATATTTCGCTGAAAACATATCTGAAAATTACTATGAATGCAATTTTTGGTTAAGCGTTTCCGTAAAATATCAACGAGTAGACATTGTTTCTTACTCTTGATTTTAGTTGTTATTCTCGATTTATCTAGTCACACCATGTGTTTAATCGATTAGTACAAAAATCAGTTTAAGATACTCACAATCTTTAGCGCTTTCACGACTATCGTCGCGATCGTCTGAATCGAGACCATTTTCACTCGTTTCTTTTGCACTTATTTCAACTTTTACACTGTTTTCACTAGGACTCCTTTGTTTTAGGTCCGTTTTTGTTCAAATTCCGATCGTCACTGGACGAACAACGTTATCAATAGGTTATCAGTTGAAGCCGAGTTATCTTATCGTGTACACAGAATTTGTAGGACAGGTTGCAATGTACCTGTTCTTTTAAAAATACTATGACACATTTCGTAGGCCTTCTTCATACTCTAATAGTTTGTTAGCACAAGTTATCTCTTATGAAGATATTAAACTTGTTGATTTTACAGCGACTTGTAACCTATATATAATACGAATAGCTTTCAAATCATGACTTCAAAATAAATAAAAAATATTTATTTTATAAAATACAGCAGGCCCCTGGGTTAATGACATTAGGTGTAATCATGACGTCGTTAACCACATGATGTTGGATTTTTTTTTAAATATATTTCAAATGTTGTGTGTTTTATAAAAAGACAACTGAAACGTATTCGATGTGTTACTTACATCTAAAATTGCAAAAGCTTTAGATCGTAAAATCTCTATCCATACAACAAAGTATATACGGCTGTATGTAGCTAAGTCATCTGTATGTAGCTAAAGTCATTTCCTCATGCCCTTTAGGGCCATACAAAAGGGTCCCGAACTAGGCTACTAGTGCACACTTGTGTGCCAAATACCACTTGTTAATGTGAACAGCGTTTTGTCATCATATTTAAAACTGTTGCAGGTTTCTTCTCTTCTTACCTATTATCTTCATTGTTTTATTTATACTTCTTCTTATCTCAGCCTAAAGTATGTCCACTGCTGGACAAAGGCCTCGTTACTTATAAACACAGTGTAAATTAACTGTGCTATGGTCTTGAAGTTGGTAAAATCATTATGCGAAATATGACAGGTTGCTAGATTATCCTAGAAGTTAAGCTTGTCATTCCGTTACCTTTTATTTCTGACAAAGTCGTTACTTTAAACACACGTGTAAATTAACTGTGCTATGGTCTTGAAGTTGGTAAAATCATTTGCGAAATATGACAGGTTGTTATTCATACTAGAAGTTAAGCTTATTATTAGGTGCATCTTTATTTCTGACAAAGTCGTTACTTTAAACACAGTGTAAATTAACTGTGCTATGGTCTTGAAGTTGGTAAAATAATTTGCGAAATATGACAGGTTGCTAGATCATCCTAGAAGTTAAGCTTGTCATTCCGTTACCTTGATCAACTTTTGCGATCTGCGCAGAAAGAATAGCGGCTGGTGCTTGCTACATTTGTTTTTCGCTCCCATCCTACTTATAAATGCGAAAGTTTGGATATGAGTTTGTGAGGATGTTTGTTACTCAATCACGCAAAATCTTCTGGACGGATTTCGATGAAATTTGGTATACGGGTAGAAAAATACCGGGAATAGCACATAGGGTACTTTTTATCCCGAAATTCCCACGGGAGAGAAGCCCCGGGGTGCTACTAGTACCAAATATTTTTGAATTCCTAGTTACGTGATTCGTTTTACCGTTTGTGTTACACTTTTCAAAGGCGCAAAGAGTACCTTAGCTATGACCTAAGAACTGAAATAAAACGAACACCTAAGATAAAACAAATCAGCTTGGACGAGCCAAACCATGTCTAATTTAGAAATAAATTAGTTACACTGGTAAATCGTGTTGCAAAATTCGTTTGTCGACGTTTTAATGTTTTTGTTTTTGAGGATTTAGCAACAGCCCTTTTGTTTAGTAAAGTGCGGATATTAAGCAAAAATTGGAAAGTAGATGTATTTGGTATTATTATTAGTATTTATTAAGTACTAAGTTACTTAGGGCAAAGTTATAGAGGTTTGTACATGTACATATATATATATATATACATATAGTTCAGTTGTGCAGACTATAAACATGGCTTGTTATAGTGTAAAATGGAGTTTCTGTTCTGTGATAGAATAAACATTTGAATATTTGCAAAGATATTGATTTCATCGGTTTAATTTATATTAACGTATAGTTAGTAAACATGGATCGTCATCTTTCTCTCCTTCCTGTATGGAGTCGGCGCAATATTTATTATTCCTCTATTACCCACCACACTAATATAAGTTTGATTGTTATTGTACGCGCTAATCTCTGGAACTACAAGTCTGACTTAAAAATAATG
The DNA here is from genome assembly GCA_018467065.1 of Ephestia elutella. Taxonomy (NCBI): domain Eukaryota; kingdom Metazoa; phylum Arthropoda; class Insecta; order Lepidoptera; family Pyralidae; genus Ephestia; species Ephestia elutella. The sequence continues at coordinate 4,969,382 of CM031580.1, read as the reverse complement.
TTTCTGTATATGTCAGTGACAATAAAGTATCAGGAATCCCGAAAGTCAATATTGTAGTAGCCAAAATGCTCAATCCCATTTATTGTTTTCAGGAACTGGGCCTGGACATTAGTGATGAGCAGATCGCTGAAATGGAAGCGGCTGTCCACGACATCGACTTCGCGTCTGCAGCGGAGCACGAGAAGAAAGTGCGGCATGACGTCATGGCCCACGTCCACACCCTCGCCGAGAGATGCCCCCACGCTGCCCCGATCATCCATCTTGGAGCGACGTCGTGCTACGTCGGAGACAACACTGATCTGATTACCTTGAAACATGGATTAGATCTGCTACTGCCGAGACTAGCTGCTATCATTAGCCAGCTTTCTCAATTTGCCAATGAGCATAAGTAAGTTTAGGGATTTTTGGTCTTTAACCATTCTTGTCTGAATGATTTTGGAATATCACTTCATCACTTTTATTGTGTGTACCTATTACTATATTTTTTATTTTGGTTTTCAGATCCCTCCCAATGCTGGGTTTCACTCACCTCCAACCCGCGCAGCTTACTACAGTAGGAAAAAGAGCTTCGTTGTGGATTAGCGATCTGTTGATGGATGAGCGAGCCCTTTCCCGGGCCAGAGAGGATCTGCGTTTCCGCGGGGTCAAAGGTACCACTGGCACCCAAGCTTCCTTCATGCAACTCTTCAAAGGAGATGGAGAAAAAGTACGAGCTCTTGATAAAAGAGTCGCAGAATTAGCCGGATTTGATAAACGTTACATAGTTACTGGACAGACTTACTCGAGGAAAGTAGATTTAGAAGTTATTTCTGCCCTATCAAGCCTTGGGGCAACGGTCCATAAAATGTGCTCAGATATCCGTCTACTAGCTTCTCGTAAAGAGCTGGAAGAGCCTTTCGAAGCCTCTCAGATAGGATCTAGTGCCATGCCTTATAAGAGAAACCCGATGAGATCTGAGCGGTGCTGTGCGTTAGCTCGTCATTTAATTACTTTACATTCTAACGCTGCAAACACCCACGCAGTCCAGTGGTTAGAAAGGACTCTCGATGACTCGGCTAATCGTCGTATTACTCTGGCCGAAGCCTTCCTTACAGCTGATGCTACTTTACTTACGTTACTTAATGTTTGTCAAGGGTTGGTCGTATACCCAAAGGTGATAGCTAGATACATCGCCCAAGAGCTACCATTCATGGCAACTGAGAATATCATAATGGCAATGGTACAGGCTGGAGGTGACCGTCAAGTATGCCACGAGAAGATAAGGGTGCTCTCTCATGAAGCCGGAGCTCAAGTCAAGCAACATGGCAAAGATAATGATTTGATTGAACGCGTAAAGAATGATGCCTATTTTGCACCAATCATTTCGCAGTTGGATAAAATACTAGACGCTTCTACATTTATTGGAAGAGCTCCTGATCAGGTTTCTGAATTCATTGAAGAAGAAGTCGAGCCCGTTTTAGCTAAATATAAAAACACTCTTGCTGAGGTTCAGAAACCAGTTACTTTGAATATTTAAATTGTTTCATTTTTGTTCATTAAGTGCACTTTCTATTATAAAAGTTAAGTTTTATTTAACTACTTGCCTAAATGATCTGACGTTAATTGGGATGTCAAAAAAATGCTTTGTTCAATAAAATGATGTATTTACAAGTGTGGCATATTATTTCTACATTAATAAAAAAAAATACAGAAAAATTACTTCACTACGTATTTTACAAAATGTTTACATGCTAGATAAACTAGACAATGGTAACTTATGTTTAATGAATGATTCTTATGATAGTGCTTAGCAAGCTGAAGCAAAAAAGTATGAAGATAATAATAAATAACTAGAAAATAACAACAAATTGGTCAAATAAATAAGCTTACATACAAAATTACGAAAGAGAGACAAACCAACATTTTCGTTCATTAGAGAGTCGTAGGAAAATTCGTGATCGTTTATCACAATTTTGATGGCACGAACGAGTTTTGAAATAATATCTTACGATAATTATAGAGTATTCGTAAGAAGTGTATCACCTTGGCAAGCTGGACCCTGGCTGGGCCAGTTGCAAGCGCCTAAAGTGGGATCGAAACTTAATTGAACAGGACAATTGAAAACATGAAGCGTAAACCTTTGTTTAGTACAGTCCCATCTACAAGCGTAGAATTTGTTACATTGTTTTGGATGACGGAACAGACCAGCTCTCTGACAGTCTACGGATCCTTGTAATGTTTCATCTCTGCTCCTCCATCCACCTGGACCATAACGATCAAATGCTTGAGAGTTGATGTTGCTATCAGCAGATTCTGCCTTTACTGCCACTGTAGGTGCTGCTTCTTGACTCAATAATACTGTTTTGTAAGTAGGAGCTACAGTCACAGCCTTAACTCTTGGACGTATTCTTAATGTTTTTTCAGTTGATGAAATCACAGCCGGTGTACTTGATACATAGCTCTCGGAATATACAGCATTACTCTTAGGTAATACTATTGGCTCATCATTACTTGATTCTTGGTAATCTTGATAATAAGAGTCATCAGGAACAATAATCGGATTATATGTTGAAGTTACAATTGGAGCAGACTTGACAATAGTTTCTGATGATTTCCTTCCAAATTGAGCATTGCTAATATCTCCCCGTCCAGAATCATCGTAGTCATTGCTATAATCATCGAAGTCTTGTTGTATTCTTACACTCGGCCTCTTTCCTTTTAAAACAAGAACTGGTGATTGACAGCTACAAACAGCTCCAAGTTTTCTAACTAAAAGTGGGTTGAAGTCATTAATTTTTGTAACAACCCCTACCTTGGGTTTAGTCCTTCTAACAGGTACCGGAGTTACTTCTACAATTTCTTGTTTCACGGGTAAGTAAGTAGAAGAAACTATCTTTGGAGATAACGAATATGATTCAGAGCTAGATATAATAGGTTGCGACGTGGTATACGATGAAGAAGATAATAACCCTGTATCCGAACCAACAGTACCAAATCCTAACTGTGACTTAGCAGTTTGCACGACTATATTTTGTTTTCTTTGAATTTTTGTCTCCTCTGTAGGTGGCAAATATTCTGGAGCTTGATATTGTGTGGTTGATTCTACATATCTATACGGGGTACTAGTGGTAGACACGACTATTGGCTTTATACTACTGTAAGTGACTTCAGAGACTAATCCTGCATCAGGTCCAACTGTGCCAAAACCGAGCAAGTTTGATTTTGCAGTCTGTACTACAATGTTGGATTTTCTCTGCAAAGGGGCTGATGTAGAAACCGTATATTCTTGGTAGGGGTTATATCCAATCTTTGCATCAGCAGATTGTACCTTGTACCCAAAGCTTTCAAAATTCACTACTTGTGCACCACTTTCCTCTGCTGGCGGCAAATATTCGGGAGCATTATATTCAGTCGTTGATTTAACATATACTGGTGTTTGGGTAGTTGACTTATATATAGGTTTGCGTGTTGAAGGAGGGAGATAACTGTTTTCAACTTTGGGGGTAAATATTCAGGTGTACTGTAAACAATATTTACTTTAGGAGCTGGCTTTTTGAGTTACGGGAGGCAAATATTCATTTGAAGCTGGAGGTAAATATTCATTGGTGGAAGATATAGTCGAATAGCTTGGAGTATATGTTGATGACACTATTGGAGTGACCGTAGATACAACAGGAGGTAAGTACTCTTGAGCTTTGTACGCGTCTTGAATTTCAGGGGAGTCGTATGCGACCTTTTTGTACTTTGTTGTAATAGTTGTACCAGGGAAATTTGATAAGTGAATAGATTCCTTTCTAGGTTGAGAAATATGAGAAGTGCTGAAGGAAACTTGTTGAATAGGCTGGGATTGCTTAATTTCGTATTGTTGCGAGTATTCAACTGGTTTATAATTAATTTCTTCTTGGGCTTTGTGAATTACTGAATTTTGATGTTGTATAATTGGTGGAGATACTGAAGAAATAACGGAGTAGGACTGTTGATAATCAGTTTTTGATGGAATACGTTCCTGAGACGCGTATGATTCAATTTTTTTCGGAGTTTCATATTCGCTATAATGTTCTTCGTAAGCTAGTGTTGATGGAGTTGTTGAGACAAATACTATATCTTTACCAGAATCATGCTGATTGCTTACACCAGATTGATGGAATACTTGATGAGATACGACACTAGCATCAGACTGCGACTTTTGTGCACTGTATTCAACTTCTCGTTGAATCTCTGGCTGGCTATAAGAATAACCTCCCTGATTTAATTGGGAATAAGTTTCTTGAGCTGTGGTTTCATATTTCACAGGCTGACTTATATGAGTGACTTCATGTTTATGTTCAACGATTGGTTGATAAGTTCGCGTGTAAACAGCTGCAGTTGGTTGAACATACGTTGTTGGTGTAACATTTTCTGTATATTTGAGAATAGGGTTTTCATAAACTGTCACAGCAGGCTGTTGGAATGATAGTTCTACTTTAGGCGTAGATGAAACTGGAATATAGTTTTGAGCTACTTTATGAATTGTTTGTTGACTGTAAATCTGTGGTTTATAGGTCGACACAACTACAGGAGCTGGCGTTGAAACGACTTGTGTGGAATATTGGTACACTGGGGATTCTTCAAATTTAATTTCAGGTTTTTGGTACTGGTAACCTGATTCGGAGGAGCCATGAGAATAACTGTTTACTTTACTAGCTTCCACATTATGTAATGTTTGATGACTAAACACTTGAGGTTGGTATGTTGAAACGACGGGTTGTACAGCAATAGCAGGCTGAGCAGTGGTGTAAGTAATCTCAGATTTTGGTTGTTCATACGAAACGCTAGATTGGTAACCGATGCTGCCACCATCTATCGACGAAGCGTAATTTTTTCTGGCTTCAGATTTATGAATAGTTTGGTGGCTGTAAGCGTTAGTTTTATATGAAGGCTCTACAAAAGCAGTCGGAGTGACATTCTCAGTGTAGGTCAAAAGGGGGTTATTATATACAGAAACGGCAGGTTGATATGCTATTTCCACTTTAGGTGCAGGCGTTGAAGAAACTGGGAAATAATTATTAGTTTCAACGTTGTGAATAGTCTGATGACTAAATGATTGTGGTTCGTATGTAGAAACTACTGGGGTTGGGGTTGAATACTCATAAACAGTCTTTGTTCCTTCTTCGAATTTTACCGCTGGCTTCTTGTATTCATATCCAGATTCAGAGTTCCCTTGAGAATAAGTCTTTACTTGACTAGCATCAACGTTATGCAGTGTTTGGTGGCTGTACCCTTTAGGTTGGTAAGTAGATACAACGGCCGGTTGGGGTGTAGTATATTGTATTACTGTTTGTGGTCCTTCGTATTGGTAGCCAGTTTGCTGTACTTCAACGGATGGTATATTAACCTTACTTGTTTCTACCTTATGGATTGTTTGATGGCTATAAGCATGTGGTGTTGCTTCTGTAACCGATGGTCCAGTTGTATAAGCAACTATCTTTTTAAATGGCAGTTCTGTTACTGGTACCGCAGTTGAGTAATCAAATCCAACTGACTCAAAATTATGTAATGTTTGTTGGTTGTGACTGAATCCTTGAGGTTTAAAGGTTGAAACAGATACTACGGGAGCAGCAGTCGTATAAGTCAGACCATCTTCAAATTTAATGCTAGGTTTAGAATATTGATAGCCAGATTGTGATTTCTCCGCAGAAGACAGACTAGATTTATATTGATTCGAGTTGTGATTCTGACTTTCGGATTGATAGTTAATAGCTTGATTGTAATCCGATACTTGCACTTTAGGAGTGACATACTGTTGCACGGCTACAATAGTGGGTTGGACGTAAGTTACTGCAGGGTGAGTGATACCAAAAACTTGTTTTATTGTGGATTTAGGTTCTTCTGGTACAAATGTAGTCTTATATGTGGTCACCGGTATAGCTGTAGTGACAGCGTAGGGAGTAGCTGTAGTAGGTACACCAGAAGAAGTTGGTGTAGTCTCATAACCATATCCGCCTATATTGTGATTGTCAGTTCCTACATGGCTTACAGATACTGCTGGCTGATCTACATAAGACACATAGCCGGGATGCAATATATTTTGACTTATTTCACTTGTAGATTTTGATGCAGCATTGTGTTCTCCTTGATAATTAAATTGGTCATAATAACCTGCGTCAACTAATGTAGTTTTTCCTACTAATCCTACATTAACTGCTCCAGCTGTCAAAGTATGAGAAGCTCCAGTATATGCTTTCGAATCACTCAAGTAGTTTCCTGTATTAGCACTACTATAGGCACCGTGTTTTATTTCAATAGAATGAGTTGATTTTCCTTCTGACCCAAATGAACTGGCTCCACTGCCTATGTGACCTTCAGCTCTGTACACTCCGGCTACATATTGTCCTGAATTATCGTTCGAAAATGAACCAGAATAATCAGCATTGTAAGAACCAGAGTTGTCTGTGGAGTATGAATGAGAATATTGTCCATTATTGGAGTATCCAGATGCAACATATGCTCCTGAATTGTCTGCTTTGTATCCAGTGCTAGATGAATCAGTTTGTTCGTATGACCCTGAATTATCTCCATTGTATGCCCCGCTTGAATAATCTGATTTTACGTATGATCCTGAATTAACTCCATTGTAAGCACCACTTAAATAATCTGATTTTACGTATGAAGCTGAGCTGCCCTCTCTAAAATTATTATTAGAATAACTGTTGGTTTGTGTGTAAAATCCAGAATTGTCATTTCTATATCCATTGTTTGCTGAACTTGACTCTACATATGATCCTGAGTTATCTGCTACATACTGTCCGTTATTTCCTACTTCGTATTTTTCTTGATAATCACTTTGAGATGAGGAGTCAGAGAATTTTCCAGTATCGTAATAGTCGCCGGTGTGTTTGTATCCTTGATTATCATGGATGTAAGGCTGTGCTGGCGCATCAATGTGTTTGTAAGGCTCAGCATAATCTCCTGAAGGATCATGTACATAAGCACCAGATTCGTTGTCATCGTAATTATTGTAATTGCTTTCATGTTTTTCAGAGTATAAATTAAAACCATTGTTCTGTCCTAAATTTTGATTTAGATTAGCGTGGGCATAGTTCTGGGTAGGTTTAGATGGTAATCTGTAGTCACCTAATATAATTTGACCACTTGTATATTTCTTCGGTTGTATTAATCCTACATTCGCGTTTAGTAATTCTACGTCACCATTTTGATATGCTATTCCATTGAGATCTTGAGCATGAGAAAGACCTAAATTGTATTGGTTATTGGCTAATTCTTGTGAAGCTATGAAATTGCCGTCCAATGCATCATCTTTAGTTAAGAATCCGTTTTGGATTCCGACCAAATTGTTGAGGGAGGCTCCAGAAATAAGGCTCTGATGTGCGGCTACGTTGATGGCGTCTGCAGTTTGTCCTTGAAATCCTACTGCGCCTGCAAACAAAACATTTTTATTATTTTTCATTACCATTGTATCATACCCAAATAGTGTAATTTATTTCATCAATAACGTATGCAAGGCCGCTACTTTAACAAAGTGGGCACTACTGATTTAAGAGTGTACAAACCAGTAAGAGTAGCAGCGGAGAATCCATGTGCTTCAGCCTCGTAGCGGGCTATATTCCCACAGGCCGGCACCAGCCACGGCCAGTCGCACTTGAGCTTCTCGGCGTCGAACCCGAGACCGAAGGGACAGCGGAACTCGTACGCAGTCAGCGGCGCTTTCCCGTGGTCCAGGCAGGCGAAGAACCAGCGGCAGTTCTCGGGGTCAGCGTAGTAACCTGTAAAATGTAGTCAGCTTTTATTTGAATTTAGAAGTTTAACAATGTCTATTTTATGGTATAGCTTGGTTATATTACTACATAGTATTATCAGTAATAAATAAGATACCGAAATAAACATTAAAATCTAAAAATATATCCGCAAAAATAGCGTCAGTGCACGCTGCACTGCAGCAATAAGTATGTCAGCAATAAATAAGTTAAAATATATCTAAATCTAAATCGTCTGTATACATACAGTAATGTCAAGAGTCATAGAAACTTAGACGCTAATTCGCCCAAAAGTTCCCAGCTAATACTATTTTTATCACTGTAACTGTTACTGCTATTACTGCCAGTGTGTATCCCTATTACTGCCAGTGAAGGACAGTTGGCTAACCTTCGTGGTCAGGTCAGATGAACCTGGAGCTGGGCACGGGCGCGATTTCCGAAGAGCCGGAGCAGTTATTTCTGTAACTAACTGCTATTACTGTCAGTGTGTATCCCTATTATCTACTTCCAGTGGGGACAGTTGGCTAACCTTCGTGGTCAGGGCAGAAGAACCTAGAGCTGAGCTCGGGCACGATTTCCGAAGAGCCGGAGCAGTTATTTCTGTAACTGTTACTGCTATTACTGCAAGTTTGTATCCCTATTACTGCCAGTGAGGGACAGTCGGCTAACCTTCGTGGTCAGGGCAGATGAACCTGGAGCTGGGCACGGGCGCGATCTCCGAGGAGCCGGGGCAGGCCTGCGAGTGCGGCAGGCTGCCCGGCCACACGCACACCTCGTACCGGGCGTCGAACGCCAGACCCGCTGGGCAATCGAACTCGAATACCTGCCAGTGATGGGAACATTAATCTGTTCATAGGGAAGTTTTCAACAAGTCGAATGAGCGATATGCAAGCTATATGACTGTTGGAGGCTTGGAGCAACAAGGACTTCCGCGCGCTTAGAATCCGGTTGTTCTATGGTTGAGGTTCTGTTTAAAAAATATTGTTGAAAAATTTGTTATATCGTGCTCCTTCCTACAGTTTTCGGAAGGCAACTGTTTTTGTCAATAGATGATAGTCGATAAGCTAAGTTTCTCATCTGTCGAAAAATAAAAAGTAATATATTACGGTATATTCCGGGGAGAGCTGATCAAACTTGACACATCGGTAGAAGCGGGCACAGGAGCGGGGGTGCACGAAGTAGCCCTGGCGAGAGCACGAGAACTCTGTCCTGGTATCCTGGAAATAAGTAATTTAATAAATAAATTTTGTTAATTTTAATAAAGTAAGTAAATAAACATGACCTAACTATTAATATCAAGAACTGTAAAGGGCATAAATAAAATTTGAATTTACTAAACGCCTGTAAGATTTGCGTTAGCAAAATATTTATTATGCAACACGTCGGGATAGAAGAAAACAAAAACAATCTTACTAATAGAAAATGTTTTACAACTTCGTTGACTGGTCAAAGTGGGAATGTATTGTTTTATGAATGTGAGGATCCGAAAAGCTGTCCACTTAATATATAAGATTTCGTTTGAATCATACCCTGTTTAACATGCATTTCATAGATTTTTTTATATTATTATTATTTTCATAGGACGGTACATAATTACGGATTTTAAACAATTAGTAGGTACAATGTTAAATAGCTTTATAAACCTACCTCTCTGATAGAGTGTATGACACCGTCGGAGTCGACGACCTGGGTAATTCTGTACGGAGACACTTGTAGGGCATCCAACACACGCGCGTGGGTCGGAGCTGATAAGATCTCGTGTTCCAGCGACCTGCAATTTACAGTTTAGAATGAAAACTTCCACGAGATTTTACTGGTAGAACCAAAAGTAGAACCTCTTAGAACAGAGTTTATTGACACTCTTTTCGAATAGGTACATTAATAAGAGAAACTTTAAACCTACCTGGGCTGTATATTAGTTTTAGTGTACAATGGTGCGTTTATATTTCGTCATGATTTTGTCAGTAACCTTATTACCTGAGTACAGCAGCTCGGGGGGCCCGACTCTGCTGGTTGAGCACCTTCATTAGCGAAGCCCTCAGGATTGGCCCACAAGGAGTCTCCACGTCGCGCTCCGCCTTGACGAGCGCCAGCCCTGCCAGCCCTCGGACCCGAGCAAATTTGTCAGTAACCCTACCTGAGTACAGCAGCTCTGGAAGCCCAACTCTGCTGTTTGAGCACCTTCGCCAGCTAAGCCCTCAGGGTTGGCCCGCAAGGAGTCTTTACGTCGCGCTCCGCCATAACAAGCACCAACACAGCCAGCCCTCGAACCCGAGCGCATTTGTCAGTAACCTTACCTGAGAACAGTAGCTCTGGGAGCCCGACTCTGCTGGTTGAGCACCTTCATCAGCGAAGCCCTCAGGGTTGGCCCGCACGAAGTCTCTACGTCGCGCTCCGCCTTGACCAGCGCCAGCCCTGCCAGCCCGCGGACCCGAGCGTATTTGTTAGTAACCTTACCTGAGAACAGCAGCTCTGGGAGCCCGACTCTGCTGGTTGAGCACCTTCATTAACGAAGCCCTCAGGGTTGGCCCGCACGGAGTCTCCACGTCGCGCTCCGCCTTGACCAGCGCGAGCCCTGCCAGCCCGCGGACCCGAGCGTATTTGCCCTTCACGTCCACGGAGGAGGAGTCTTCGAAGGAAATCCAGGTTGTGTTTCTGGGTAAGAGAATGTAAATTGTATGTAATTGTAAATGTTGCAGATATGTACAGATCATACAAAATGATGGCCAGCAAACGTCTGTGCATCGTGGCTCGATCACAGCGTTATGCCATTTTCCTGCACGGCATTTGAGTCTATTTTAATGCCAAGTCGTTGCGTTTAACCTACGGTTGTGCCGGTAAGCGAGTTTGATCTCTGATCTAACCAGTTAAAATCGAAAATAGTGTTAATTTCAAGTCATCCAAAGTGAATTTACGTGATTTTAACGTAAACTACCAAAAATAAGATGTAAAATTTAAAATTATGCTATGCCTTGCATTGGACTAATTATATGAGCATTATAATAATCTAAATATTTACATCTCATAAAACAAAGACCTATTTCTGCAATACCTATGTATAGCATACTTTGACTGTTTGCGCACCTATTGAATATCTCGGAATTTTTGCATAGCTGAAACAATAGCTTCCGAAGAAAACAGTGTTGGACAACTAGCTCGAATACATTAGTGATTGAGTAACGATACTATAGCTATTGTCCTATTGACGGACTCCACCCATGTAAGAACGGAATTCATACCAACGAGACCTGAGCCAAAGTTTCATTTGATTCCTAGCGATACGATAGCTAAGTTCGTAATCGTTTCGACAAATGACAAAAACAATTTTCTTCCGTCATCAAAGCATAGAAGTCTTACAGCGAACAGTCAAATGATTGGAAGTAAGCGATAAAACAGTTCGTTGCTCTATGGTTTACCAAATCATTACGTTTCTCTATAGTAGAAATCCTTGCGATGACGATGGCGATCGACCACGTGATTTAGCGTTACCTTATGTCATCCCATACATTTTAGCGTTTGCGAACTTCTTTTTCGATATTAAAATCTGACTTCGTCTAGGCCCGCTGACCCTAAATTCTACTAATTACAAACGTACCTACTATTTCGTGCTCAGTTGTGTGCTCAAAAGCCAAAGAAATCGTAATAAAACATCATCTTACAGAGATCTTGTCATATGATTAATTCAATCTCTCAGTTGAGGCTCGCTCGACATTATATTTCTAATAGTAGAATCGGCCCCTGGACATTTTGAGGATAGTGCTGAGACGGTTGCGTTAGAAGGTTCACATGATTATTATTCGTAAATGCTAGACGAATGCATTCAAATTAGATTTCTACTTTATTGCGCAAAACGTATAAATTTGAATCAATTTTTTTTAATGTGTTATTTTTTTTTATTCTAAATGCTAACTATTCTACATATCGTTAGCTTAAGTGAAAACATCGGATATATGCAACTTTTGGCAATACACTTTTAATAAAAAGAAAATCCACGAAGTCCATTTTTAAAAGTGTAATACAAATTAAAGTAATCCAATCAATTATCTCGTAATGGCATTTATCTTAATTGTTCGATATAGTCCAATTTGAGGTTTTCAAGTAAATGCCTTTATCACAACACAATTTTGAATTGGCTTTTGTGTTGTCAAAAATTGTTTTAATAAATTAAAATCCAACGTAGAATACAAACGATAGAATCTCAATTGTTTATTTTAATAAATTACTACTTAAATTTAAAAATATACTGACAAAAAAAGCCTACTTGGATAATTTATCATATAAGTACAATTAGCTTCAAAATGTATTCACTCACTTAAAAGCGTAAGGCGCTGACAGATCCTGGTCCCTCTCCAGGGTCCAGCGTCCTTTCTGGAGCATGCGGCACAATTCAGCCTGGTCGATTTCTTTAGGCTGGTCTTCCATTGTAGGGCTCCCAGGGGTACTGAGGGTCTCGTTCAGGAGGTTGAACTGGAGGGCTGTGGCGGGGAGGCTGATGACCACCTTGGATGCTGGTACTCCGAGGCCCACCACTAGGTCTACGACGGAATCCTGGAATTGGTGTAATGATTTTTAATTCAAAACTCGACTGGTTGGTTGGAAATTTGCCTATAGAATTTTTTTTTTTTTTTCGTATTTGGGGTAATTTCCTAAAAAGATTTTATGGGCTTACTAGGATGGGCCCGGAACTTTGTTTCCGTGGGATTTCGGGAAATTCTCTCCTAGTACTCCCCTGCGGAGTGCAGAAACCTTTATGCCAAATTTCTGCTTCGTATACCCAGAAGTTCTTTCTGTGTGTTGTTTGACAGACACTCAGTCAGTATCAGAATAATTTCATAATTATATTGATTGATTAGAATATAGAATAGTTATAGAGTAATTATAGAATATAGAAAATATAATAGTTCATTAGAAAGTAAATTGCAATCAGGATAGACAAGACCCTGTGTAAACCGTACATCCCACCATGGGCCTAATTTTATCAAAAAACACTCAGCGCAACGGTTAAGTGGTGAACAAAAATACAAACTTTGGCTTTTGCTGATATTAAGATAGATACGTTTTTTCTTAATTTTCCAAGTAAGTAGATAACTATTTAGATATTCGTATCTCGTCAGCCATCAGACAACTCTGTCTGCGTTAGACCTACCAGTTTTAGTTGGAACGTTTTTTATAAAAGTCGTATATGGTAATTGAAGATCCAACAACACTTAAAAAGGCATAAAGATTCACCTGGTGTGTTTGACCTAGATACTAATCGTATTCAAGTCAAGAATGCAATAAATCTAGAGTTCACATTTTTCTTACACTCGTTTGCCTTCGTCTTGAAATAGCTATCTACGTATATTTAAAAGCGCAATCAGGATATCTGCATATTTATACTGAAATGATTAAAATATTTGACAGCGTAAAATTGAAGTCAAAACTTTATTTTGCATTGTAAATTGATTACTTTTGCATATACTTGTAAAATATGACCTAAAAATCTGTCTATTTTTAAGCTGCTGCTGTAAGATACTTATATTTTAATTAAGAAGTTAAATTACCTTTTCGTAATTACACGACAAAAGTAAGTATGTACTTATTTTATTACTTAAATTAGTCCCCTGAATCACAAATGCAAATATAGAGTACTTAAGACATATCTACCTATACTGATGTTTGAAATTCTCTGTCACAAACAACTTTATAACAACAATAGCTTTGTCCTATCCCGTATCCTGTCTAATAATACGTCAGTAGAATTAAAGACTCATTCATCAGGTTCAATGAATGAATATTATAATGGCCCCAAATCATCCGTTTTGACTACATACTGCTTTTCATCAAATGTTCCATTATCTTTACATAATTATACGTCAGCAGAATTGTACATTGTTGTCTTGCTTGTGTAATAGTGTAATCATAAAACCACCTACATACCTCACCTGATCATCGATTTTTATATGTCAACAGAAAATGCTAGTTATAATGATAAACTTCTACGTAAAGGTATCACATGAGAAAATTGATTATATATAGAGTAACTGTTAAGACATATCTTCATATACTGATCCAGTTTTCAGAATCAATTATAGCCTATATGTTGCCCAGACTTAATAGCTTTACAAGAACAATAGTTTCATTCAAATCCTTCCAGTACAATAATATCTACAATTAAAGACTCATTCACAGTTTTCATCAATGAATGAATATTATAATGGAAATCATCCGTTTTACTACATATTATGCACAAATGTGCATAACTTTACATAATTTACGCAAGAATTGTACATTGTTGTCTTGCTTGTGTTGTGAATCATAAAACCACCTACATACCTCACCAAAAAAAAATATTTATAGATTAACTTTAAATAAGTAGGTAGTTATAATTAGGTAGTCCACTTAGGTATTAAAAAGTGGACTACCTCGTATTTACATTCTACGTAGAATATCAAATGAGAAAATTGATTAGCACGGGCTCTTATTCAATTAAGTTATTATTAACTTAGATAGTAAGATAATTAATAAAGGTAATGCTTCCGGACACTTATATTACAAATGCGATAAGTCTATGTATTCTTTGTTACCAAAATTGCTTAACAAATTATTAGCTTTTAGGCTGAGGTTTTAGGCTCACGAGTCGAAAAAATTCCATGGGAGATAATCTCTAGGCTAGGATTGTATAAATTTATTTAATGATTTAATTTTTTAAGCTAGTCTGGGAGTATGTATGTATGTATAATTTGATTTTGTCAACTAATAGTAGCTCAAAGAAAAAAACATATTTACCGTATTCATCATATCCCACATGCCGCTGAGCCGACTGGGATGATAAGCCATCTTCTTCACCAATCCCAAAGCGTGGGTCTGCACCATCATGAGATCCACCTTCTTGACCAGCGTCCTCAGGTCATAGTACTTCGCCAGTAGCTCTGGGTGGGAAGGAAGTGCGAGGAATAAAGGTCCACCTCCGGATGAACTGATGATGGAGCGAGCGGCGTCCACGACATCTTGAACCTTGGTCCGGTTGAGCGATTTGTGGGCGTCGTAGATTTCAGTCCCTGGAGGAACTTCGATTTGAGGGGTTTACGCAGGTCCTGTAAAGAATAAATTATTTTTTAGATCAATTTGCCTATTCAAAAATTACTTAGAATCGTTGATGTCTTTTACATTGGAGTATATTTTTTCTTTTGCTTGTGGCTTTGCTTGTGGTGCATGAGTGATAGTCATGAATTTTACTATCGTAATATTTGATAGGAAATTATACTATTTGGCATTTTAGAGCTTTTGAAAAATGCAATAGAAAGATACAGGTCGTATGGTTACCTATCACAAACTACAAATTTTTTAGTTACGAATTTGAAAATACCAAAAAACGTTTTGTATTTTTTTTTATTTTCATTATTTTCATTTGACTGAAATCTCTTATTCAATCTAAGTTAAAATTCCGATTTTCGATCAGATATATTTTTGCGCCATATGCTTTGTATTGCAACCTAACGTTAAAACTTGATGATACTATTTCTATGATGTTTTATAAAGAAAAATAATTGAAAGATGAACTTAACCTAAAAATTATTTTTCCCTATTAAAATACAACAAGACAAATAATCTAAATCATAATTTTGAAATCCAAAATGTTTATATATACAGAGCATATACTTTGTAGTTATGTTCTATTTGTGTGTTTGTCGCAAGTTTAGAACCAACCTGAACTCATACCTATAGCGCTCTTGTCACAAGGTTTGTTTTAATAATAGGTTTAAACATATTTGTGTTTGTGTGTATTCATGTTAGGTATTGGGGTGGCCTCTGGGCCACCCTGCCGCAACCTGAACCTAGCCCATAGCGCCTTCTGTCACAAGGTTTTTGTTTTAATAAGTAGGTTTAAAAACATATTTGTGTTTGTGTGTATTCATGTTGTGTAGGTTTGGGTGGCCCAAGGGCCACCCCGCCGCAACCTGAACCCATGGTATAGCGCTCTGTCACAAGATTCAAATGTGACATAGAATTATCCAAAAACGTAATGTCTTAACACTGATTATAGTGTTGTTGTGTTTTCTTCTAAAGTAAATCGATTTAGCTTGGTAAAATAAATGGAGCAAAAACATTTTTTGTTGTGTTGCTGTAACATTAATATTAATGATATTTACAATTAGAGATAATAAACATCATTGTCTGTCTAAACATCTCAAACACATATTGTTGTTTATCATTAATATTATTAAAATGTCAAAAGTGTATAAATCGAATAGAGGTGGATTAAAAATTATCGTATGATTCAGTTATTGAGAAGTATCAAAGTGAACAATTATCAAATTTTACTGGTACAGATTCACGAAAACACGATATTTATAAATATATTAACATGAAGGTAAATAGTGCAAATGATATGATACATAATATTTGGAAGCAGTTATTTCTATCATTAATACTTCAAGAAAATAAAATTTTTTGTTACCAAATAAATTTTCATTAAAAATTACATACTTTGATTTTCGGTCGATAGGTATAGAAGACGAAAAATATATTTATTGAATTTATATAAGCAGAAAATATAGTAAAGAACCTATTTGGCATTTAAAACTTTGTTGTAAAATTGTTGAACAAATAAAAATCGAAGAAAAACAAATCTAGTTTGGTGATAGGTTACCGATGCATATATATGTAGGTCGGAGAATATTCATAAGTGGAAATAGGATTCTAGACGAAATCATTTTCAAATTAATACAATTGTAGAACAATTCATAGCGACTGAACTTAAACAAATACATTAACCCTGAAAGCATTGACACTCTTTTATTGGGCGGTCATGTAATCGTTACAATAAAATCATTAACACACTATAATTCCTTGTTCAAACCACATTTTCGGGATCTTAACATTGGCAGTATATCAGTATCAGAGCCATGATATTCCACCCACTTTCCCAAAAGTGAGTTACGCAAATCAACCTTCGATATGGAGCTAATATGTAGATCATCAGTTTTATTGGAACAGGTTATGCGCATACGCAGGTACCTACTGCGATGACATTGAGGGCAAGCAGCCGAGACGAAGCTTATCCTTCTTCGCGAGTGAATTTATAATGTCGTAACATGGGAGTGTCAGTACAGACATGGAGACAAGTTATTTTCAGAAATTGCATTTTTTTTGCTTTTTACACACTTTTGTTTATTTATATTATTTAAAAAATTTATTGCTCGAATTATTAAAAATAATATTCAACATGGTGGACTTAACGCCACGTATGCCATTATTTACCAGTCAAACCATTAGACCAAACAGAGAGTATAGTAAGGTGGTGCGATAAAGTCTCTATTTACCCTTGTGTAAAAAAATATAACGAGATCAAACTCAATGGGTTCGTGTCCTATATTCGAATTCTAATCCATCGCCGTATTGCATACACATGCATGCAAAGTTTGTTCACATTAGTTAAAACAGATGCGATTAATGGAAAATTTGACTTGCAAATATTAACTCCTGAGAGACGACAAAAACTAATATAAATAAAAGCTTGTAAAGCTGATGTAGCGCCTCACACCTTATATGGGTGTTAAAATAAGCCAGCAATGATTATGGTTTTAGGTAGCTAATAGGCCCTCAGACCTCTGAGTAATCGGTCTTCTCGAGTTACCGCCATATTTGGTACTTGTGTAGGTTAACTCGATTTAAAGTCCTGCGTAAAAGGTCCACAAAAAATCGCCTATGTTAATATATCATTTGACAGTGTCATGTCTATAATACAATACTTAAGAATCATAAAATTACTCCTACACTATTAATTGGCTGCCAAAATATGGCAGGTTACAGATATTTTTTTAATTATAGCTTTGTTATTTTGTAATATTAACATATTGAAAAGTATGTTTATATAAGGCTAAAGTTTGTAAAGGAGTAGGTACTGTAAATTATTTCTGTATCTAGGAATCTAAGTGGTCTTACTTATTGGAGTTGATTGACCGCTACTTCTACTTGATTCCGATGAAGGAAAACAGCCTAAGATTTGCAAACTTGTTGAGTTTAGATGAAAAATTTAAATTTTAAAATGACTTGGGTCAAAATCGATAATAACGATAAGGTAGTTAGGTACTTAACATCTTTTGTGTATCACAAAGGATTCGCTATTTAACATAATTACTTATATAACTTGAATTGAAGAATCTCCGAAGACCATTGAGACAATTAAAATTCAAGTAAATCATTCAAAACAGAATCAGAACTTTTCCCTGAGTCATAAATTTCAAAAGCAACATATTGATCTTATTTTTGTTCTCGACTGTACTTAGGATAATCTCATTCTTATCTCCACTGTACCATAAACAACCGGCTCACTGCATTACGTTACGTCACAAGTCACACTCACGACTCACATTATATCTTTCATCTCATAATTCTATCTGTAAATGATAAGGATAGATATATTTAGTCAATCTTGACTACTGTTTGATCAATCACCTTAATCTGATCGTTATTTTGAAATAGCATTTTATAAATCGGTAACTATGTCAGAGCTGTATCTTAAACGATAGATTCTAATTAATGATCTACCTAATATAATAAAAGTCTATCAGAATACGTAACTAGGTATTAAAAATATCATTTAGGTGTCTATCAAGTTTATCATTTCCGTATTATGTTTCAAAATCTTCATTTTTTTTTTTCTCAGAGTTAACATATTAGTGAAGATATACTTTTACGAGCAATTCTTGTATACCTACTGTCTTATTCATAAAAAATTTCGAGTCGCTATTAGATCGTTATTGAACTGTTAAAATTCGGATGCCAAAAAATGTTATTCATAAACGTCCAATAGCGCTAAAATCTCCAATAAGCGTTCAATAAAGTTAAAGTAGGCCGGACCCTACTATAAGCATCTAATAGAGAGATATTTGGCATTTCAATCCATCAAATTGAATTCAACGTCATTTAAATCAGAGTTCGATAGTTTGCATTATTTTGTAAAATTCTTTACAAAACAACGAAAACTACGTTTTAAATGTTATACAAAACCAATGTACAAAAACCACAAAAAGCAGTAAAGGTCAGCAGTGACGGAAAATTAACCTTAGTGCGTAGATTGGTTCACATCATCGCGATATTGAAATAACGCACGTTCGCATGCACTTTATGGCAACAGTGCAATTCATCATCAAATAATTTATCGAAGATGACCTTAAGGAAGATCCTACGGGTGCAGGAACTCATACAGAACTACATGTGTTGACATGGAAACTTTGTAAACTAGCACAATGTGAACGTTTCATCCATCTGTGCTTGCATCTAATTTACCAAATCAATTCAGGTTCAAGATGATGCTGGCACGACTTACATGGCTTAATCCAGCAGGGTCAAACTAATATTAAAATGCCTAGTGGAATGAAAAGCAGCAGATGGACTGTTATTAACCAGTTTTGTGCAATTAATAACTTTCCAAGTGTTTTTGTGCGGATTGATTTGCAAACATAATCACAATAAAAGAGTAATTACATTTTATTAGTTTTATTACTACCATAACAGTATTGTACAAGTTTATATTACAACTTATGGTCCTAAGACCCCCAGGTGGGGCAGAGGGCGTCAATCGTGCTTCTCCATCGGTATCTGTCCTGGGCAATGCGCTTCGCTTCCGACCAGGTGAGACCGACTGTCTTTCCGCCGCAACGGTATGACGCCGCCAGGTTTGCTTGGGTCGACCAACTTTCCTCTTGCCCTGTGGTGTCCACTAGAGAGCTTGCCTAGGGCAAAGATTTAAATCGTGCCTAGGAATATGGGTGGGGTCTCTTCGAAGTGTGTGGTTGATCCATGGCGTTTCCTTGCACGTTTCCCAGAGCTCACGGTTGGAGATGTCCTCTGGCCAGAAAATGCCAAGTACCTTTTATTACCTACCACCATAATATGTTTTAATTAATTAAATAACCATATAAAAAGCTTGGTGCAGACGAATTTTTCGTATTTGTTTGTTTTCATTATGCTTTCAAGAGTTGCCCACTTCTTTAAAAAATAACCCAAAGTACAGTATGAAAAATTGAAAATATTATTCCTCCCAATACTTGATGACGAAAAAAAGGTTATAAACTTGCATGAGGCCCCAATTATGTCGAAAATTGGTAATGATTATGGTGGTTTAAATGATATTGCTATATTTAAATTGTCAAATTGCTGATGAATCAATAAAAAATTCTCATCAAGTACATTTTGACCCTTAATTTGATACTAACACTGATCAAGAGTCAAGCCAGCAAATAAAAAAATCCCTTTAAATATATCAAAATTTTTAAAAATCTTATTTACTTCTATTTGGGGTAAGCCGCAAGTTGGAAACCCTGCTCGTGATACGCCAAGAATGACAGCCAATCACCATTTTCTTTTAAATTTAGTTTGTTTCTGGTTTTTAGAACACTGGCTGAATTATTGCATGGGAAAAATACAAACTTCGATGAAGTTCTTATTTTTTCCTTGGAATCGAGCTAATTTTCATTCATTCTTTATGATAATCTGTGGAATAAATGTCCAATAGTTATTGTACGTCTAAAATGGGTTTATGAATAGAGCTTTTTCAAAATGCATTTTAAGGCTTGACAGCCGTTTTAGTTATTGGATGTTTTAAGGTTTCAATAGCGAATTTTTATGAATAAGACAGCTAATATAATTAGTTTCACCCAAACCAATAAATCTTGTTGTGTGTTTGAAAAAAATGTGTTTGATAAATAAATATATAAATAAATATAAATATATACGGACAAATCACACAGATTGAGTTAGCCCCAAAGTAAGTTCGAGACTTGTGTTATGGGATACTAACTCAAGGATACTATATTTTATAACAAATACATATATATATAAACATCCCAGACCCGGGTCAATCTGAAAAAGATCATTTTCCATCTTGACCCGACCGGGGATCGAACCCGGGACCTCCGGTGTGGCAGTCTGGCGTGATAACCGTTAGGCCACGGAGGTCGTCATAATCATCATCGTTTAATTATATCCACTGAGGCGCTTTGGGCCACACTTTGATACCCGACGAAAACGCCTTGAAGCGATTGGGGCTCGAATCCGGGCCTCAGCTGATAACGACACTAGTGATGGAAAAAGTGTTATTCATTCAGTAAGAGTTCGTTAGAGTCGAGATCTGTTAATCGAAATAGTTTCTATATGGACAGCCCTATTGCCGAGGAGCAAAAAATTTATGGTCATAGAAAAAAAAGGGCCTCATAGTGCCGTGAACTTTTGAACAAGTGGTGTTTTTATGTGTGTTTTCTCCTGCTAAATTAACTGTGACGTATAGTGTTGTATACGTCGCCCCCACCACTGGCCGGTGGTGTGGGGATGTGTCAGTGCGCACTGCGCATTCTAATACGATACGTTGTGGTGGACGGACGTATGTCCGGACACACTCATTGTCCTGGTGATTACGGTGGAACATCAGGATACCTGGTTGCGATGTACAGTTACGTGCGGTGGACGGGGCACGTAACCTTGCCGTAGGACGTCACAAATGGCAACGAGGAAAAACCGTGAGTAAATTATAATTACTAATCGTTTGAAATCGTTCGTTATTTTCAACATCATGATAAAAAAAAACAACTGGAAAGGAAAAGGGAGGTAAATGAATATTACACAGATGCCAATTCGATATTTTATAGAAATATATGCAAAGTTTTACCCGATTCAATTATTTTTTAATGTAGGTAGTTCACAATTTGCAATATGAATACATACTTACCGAATAATATTAAAATTGGAGTCGAGTTATTTTTCCAATGTCAAAAAGTATGTAACTAATGTCGAGTTCGGGCCGGACCGGCGACAAAGACAGAAACAAATGCATAGTACTGATTGATATTTTGCTCAGAGTAAATATATATTCAAATCTAAATTATTTTGATTAGAAACTTTCAATTTAATTTCGTCTACCTCTGAAAAGTCATGTTAATTTGACAGACAAAAAGCATATTTACCAAATTATGTAAATCGGTGAAATTTATAAACAAGGTATATACTTTGAAAATGAATACCTACAATTGAAATAAAAGTTGATAAGTAAAATTTATTGTGAATGACTTTGTTTAAACCTACCTTAACAAGGTTATGTGGAACCAAACGATATAAAATGCATTTGTATTATTATTAATTTCGATAAATAAAAAGTAACATCAACAAGAATGCAATTCATTCACACTAATTTGCATCTATAAATCAAAGTAAATGCATTATGATGATAACACTAATTATCTACCAGTGTAGTGAGCCTTCCCTGGTATGAAATACATGGCTAAATGTCACAGCTAATCGATTATTCGTTTAAAATTAAGATTTGCACAATACAGATAATAAACAAAGGTTTTGAGTCAAATTATGTCCCAAAAAACATAATAAGCATTAGTAAACAACAGTGCTAACAAAACAAAGTGCTACAATACAAAAAATGAATGGTTTCATATGCATAGTGTTTGTGTGTTGGATAAAAAAATATTGTATCAAAGTAGAAGAAAATGTAAATCAGTGAAACGATTAATTCTGTTTGAAAAGATTAGTTTTATACAAAATATTGCTTACCCAAATAAAGTTCATTGTAAGAACGACACATGTAAATTCTAAATGCAATTAGATCACCACTAAGCTGCGCAACAGAAACTAATTATGTCTGACAAAGAATTTCCGTTAACTGCGGAGAAACACCAACCAATGTATAGCACATGTTGTTGACATGACTTTAATGAATAAAAGTGCTAAATCGGGTCAGTAGATTTTGGATATCCGTTTTATGTTGTGGATGACTCATGACTCATATCATAACCATAGATTTTACAAACCAACATCATTACAAATTGACGGCCTCTGGGCACAACAATGGGAATTTCCTCTGAATCACGGGTTCGATTCCCGATCAAGTTATATATGTTTTTAAATAATGCTGTAAGGAATGAATGAGCCAAAAGTTCTTGTGTTTAGTTTGTGTACAGTTTGACGTTGTAAGAAACAGAGTTCTTGTGTGTAGCACAATTTGGCGGTGCTGTGTAACGTCCAGGGTAACGTCAAAATGAGAAGAAAATGAGAAGTAGAGACTATTGTCTGCTATTAGACCAAAAAGGTGAAATAACAATTTTTGGAAATGACCAATGTTGAACAAATCAACAGATTCTAACCCAATAAAATATTTATGTAACAGAAATAATGATGATCAAATGATAGTTTTATTTAACTATCGCCTGGGTTTTGTCGTTGTGACTTAAACAAAAGAAAATGATGATGGTAACTCGGAGTTGACGATATACTAAAAAAAAAAAAAAATAGATAAATATGTTGTTACGATGTTATCAGTAAGGGTACGTAAATATTGAGTAGTTAACTGGTACGTAAGTTAGTACTATTTGAAATAAAAGTTTTACAGATTGAATAGTGAACTGAAAATATGAGTTGGTACTAATAAAGAAAACGGTATACAAATTCAGTAGTAAACTGAAAATGTCAGTTGGTACTAATAAAAATAAATGGTGTACAAATTTAGTAGTAAACTGAAAATGTCAGTTGGTACTAATAAAAATAAATGGTGTACAAATTTAGTAGTAAACTGAAATGTCAGTTGGTACTAATAAAAAATGGTGTACAAATTTAGTAGTAAACTGAAAATGTCAGTTGGTACTAATAAAAAAAAATGGTGTACAAATTTAGTAGTAAACTGAAATGTCAGTTGGTACTAACAAAAATAAATGGTTACAAATTTAGTAGTAAACTGAAAATATCAGTTGGTACAAATAAAAATAAATGGTGTACAAATTTAGTAGTAAACTGGAAATATCAGTTCTTACGGATAATAAATACATGTTACAAATTAAGTAATAAACTGGAAATGCCTTTTGGTACTAAAAATAATACATGTTGTTGCATAATGAGTATTAAACTGGAAATGCAAGTATAATCAATTTCGTTACAAATTGAGTAGTACCTGGAATGCCAGTCGGTACTAATTCAAATAGGTACATGCTTTTACAAATTAAGTAGTAAACTGGAAATTCCAGTTGGTACTAACAAGAAACAATTGAATAAAATGAATAATAAGCTGACTTGGTTAGGTCAGCTGGTATTAACAAGAAACAATTGATTCAAATAAGCATTCAGTTGACTTGGTTAGGTCAGCTGGTGATAACAAGAAACAATAGATTAAAATAAGTAGTAAGCTGACTTGGTTAGATCAGCTGGTACTAATAAGAAACAACTGATTAAAATAAGTAGTATAAGTTGATTTTATTAGGTTAGCTGGTGATAAGAAACAATAGATTCAAATAAGTAGTAAGCTGACTTGGTTAGACTCAGCTGGTACTAACAAGAAACAATTGATTCAAATAAGTGGTAAGTTGACTTGGTTGGGTCAGCTGGTGACAACAAGAAACAATAGATTAAAATAAGTAGTAAGCTGACTTGGTTAAATCAGCTGGTACTAACAAGAAACAATTGATTCAAATAAGTAGTAAGCTGACTTGGTTTGGTTAGCCGGTACTAACAAGAAACAATTATCTAAGTATGAGGCAGACTTGTGTTGGTCAGCTGATATTAACAAGACACGATTAATTAAGTAGTAGGCTGATTTGGTGATCAGCTGGTACTAATAAGCAACAATTGATTAAGATTAAGTAGTAGGGTGACTTAGTTTGGTCAACCGGTAATTACCGGTAATAAAAAGGAACAACTGTTAAAGATACAAGTACTAACAAGTTTCTATTGTATAAATGGCCCCAAATGTATCAAATACCACTTTTAAATTGTTGGGCTGCAAAAATGATTTCGCGAAATATAAATTGTCATTTGTTAATCACACATTTTTGAAATTGAAAGATTGATGTACTTTATACAACCGAGTACGAATTCACGACGTTTATTGACAAATTGATAACAATAAAACGAGTACACACAAGTAATGATAATGGCGTACTAATCCGATTCAAAAACAATTGTTGCGTAAACTGCTGACTGCAGCGATATTGTACGGTGACACCGTACATATTATAGTATCATTTGTTGACAATCGACAATTTGCAATTTAATACTGATACAGCTAATACATACTTTTAATCTATCTAGTCTTGGCAAAGTAAAGGCCGACATAAATGACAATTGAGCATCATTACTTAATATGTGGTATACTAAGTTACTAAATATATGGTAAGCGGTGTTGAATGCAACAATAACACAATTTTCACAATGCCTGATAGAATCTGTGCCATAGTTTTTTAGCTATACCTAAGTACCCGAAAGAAAAGAAAAAATAAACAGGACTTGATTAGCCCGCTCATTTTTGAAAAGGAATTTTCGCCTCCAAGAATATAGTCTCTAAGTCAGGATCAGCTGGCTAGAACGAAGAGGGGAAATTCAGTGTTTTATAAACGACGCCGTTGCGTACTAAATTACCAGTGACCGACCACATTACTAGTTCTTTGGGTTTAATTTCGTGGTATTTATAAAGTTAAGTATCATTATGAATTAGAGGTGTGTTGCCTTTGATGTTCAAATGAAAAACAAATAAATAAATTCTTTAATTTTGACTTACTTACTTCACTAAGTAATATCTAAATATTTAACTTAAGTGTAATACCTTGCAGAACATGAGTACGCTAAATGTGTACGTATTATATTGGGATCATAAAGTTACGTTTACCTTTGTAGGCCACGGTGTAAACACTATGTAGGTACTGAATGTTATTTCCTACAGAATATATCTGACTCTGTGTATATGTTTGTTAGGTGTGAGAGCCTAAATTAATTGAAAGAGCAAAATGGATACACCGACACAAGTTCACTGGTAAAAGTTTATTTTTAACTGTCAATTGAGTACCAACAAAGTTTATGAAATTTACACCAAAATAGAAGGCACAATGCAGTTAACACAAATACTACTAATTCATGGCAGCATGGCTAAAGATTTATTTACATAGGTACAAGCGATATGGATCGCTGCGAGGTGACGACTGAATTGAGTCACCACGGAGAATATAAAACAAGTTGTTTGTAATATATTGGGTAAAACTAAACGCAGGCGTTTCCTGTTATCGCCGCCAGGCGTTTCGGGGTTCTCACACTGCTAGCGTGGATGGCGTCGCGTGTGGTCCGCCATTGCATTGTCCCGGGCGATATCGGTTTGATTTTAATACGCGGAGCGGTCTCGCGTCTTTTGCTTGTTGTTTAGGTTGAGTGATAATTGTGAATTTCCTGTTTGTTAAATAACTATTGAATTTGTGTTTGAGAAAACTCTGTTATTGTGACTTTTTCTTGTGAGAGGTGAAACGTGGCTGGCTGTTCACATCTGGCTGTTCCCGAGTGAAACTACGGGAAGAAATCTATTTATTTGTCCTGGGGAATTGAGATCTCAAGGGTTAGGTAGGGTGATTAGGAATTCCCCCTTCCTGAAGACACTCAAGTTTGGATCCGAAGAGAAAGAAGATTTAATTTGGTAAGTGTTCAATTGTAGTTAATTTATAGGTTAGGTTATCATATAGGGCCCTGTAGCTCCCTTCATAAGCTACGGTGGTAGCAGACTGCGTTAAGTTAGTTAGGTTTTAGTCGGGCAAACGTGGTGCCGCGTGGAGATTTTTTCCCGGTACTTATTTTTACCGGTGGTTTTTTCCCGGTGAAGTTCCGGTACAGAATTCTTCCCGCCGCTTCGTTTGTCCGGATTCTCTCTGCCACATTTTCTGGCAGCAGAGCGTAGTTGCTCTGCACATTTTCTGGTAGCAGAGCGTAGTTTATCTACCCTCTATTTGTTCGTTTGTAAAAAATAATTAATTGTTTGTAAAAATTATTAGATTTTTCTTAGTTTGTTTGTATAAGAATATTTGTAACCTTTTTTGTATTTGTTTGCGGTTTGTACCGTGCGTTCCGGGTTTGTGCCATTCTCATACCTACCGCGGTTCTTCGTGTAGTTGCTTGATGTTGTTGTTTTTTATTTACCTTTTGTTATTTTTTGTTTGTGACTTGACGCGATGGCGAAGGCCTCCAATGCTAGGGGCGACACTCGCCAACGAATTGAGATGGTTTGTGACGGCCGGAGGACTCCTGTCCCGGAAGGACAGGGAGGGCGCCATACTGCTAAGAGCGGATCACCTCCACTCACGATTGATTAGCGCGGAAGCGGCCATGGCGGCGCTTACCGAAGCCGATCTTACCCCGGAGGCCTACGCAGGTCACATGGCGGACATGGACCAGATCCTGAGTCTGCACGATGATATCGCGGAGGCGGTGACCGCAATAAGGGCGAGACAGGCTGGCGGACCAGCCCCTCGCACACCTGTTAGACAGGAAGGACCAGCGGTTACTGGTCGGCTCCCCACCCTTCAGCTGTCCCACTTTGGGGGTAGGATGGAGGAGTGGGTAGCATATAAAAATATGTTTGAGTCCCTGGTCGTAGCACGACAGGATTTGTCGAAGGCCCAGAAGATGGCCTACCTCCTCTCCACTCTTGAGGATGAAGCGCGGTCGCTCATCCAGCACCTCCGGGTGGAGGACGACCAGTACGATACGGCTTGGGAGTTATTGAACTCCCGCTACCAAAACTTACGTTTGTTAGCGGATGCGCACGCCGCACAGTTGATGGCCCTGCCCAAGGTGGCCAACAGGGCACAGTTGCGCCTGCAGTTGCTCACGCCCGTTACAGTGACCTGTAACGCGCTCCGCACACTGGGGCTGCCGGTGGACCAATGGTCTTTTTTGTTGGTGCACATTGTATTGGGCAAATTGCCCAATGACATCCGCTCGCGGTTTGAGCGCGAGAATGCGGAACGGGATAGCACCACCCTACCAACATTCACTGACTTGGTGAAGTTTTTGGAGTTTGAGGCACGGGCTGCTGAGAATACCATGACGGACTCAGCGCCATCCAGAGCGCCTGAACGTAGGCCCTTGGAACCCTCATGGCGAGGGAGGCCCCAACAGGGACGGCAACCGCCACCGCGTGGAGCTGGTGCGCGGGTTGCACACACGGCAGCAGTCGCGAGGGACGCGGACTGCCTGCAATGTGGTCGGATGGGCCACAGCCTGCTGCAATGCAGGGACTGGCAGGGACTGCCAGTACAAGATCGGCGCCGCATGGCAAAGCGGCATGAACTTTGCTTTTATTGTTTGGGCGGTCACTATGCACG
The DNA here is from genome assembly GCA_018467065.1 of Ephestia elutella. Taxonomy (NCBI): domain Eukaryota; kingdom Metazoa; phylum Arthropoda; class Insecta; order Lepidoptera; family Pyralidae; genus Ephestia; species Ephestia elutella. The sequence goes on along the minus strand of CM031580.1, from coordinate 4,941,532 downwards.
TGACTGTCCCAGTGCCATACCATGCAGTGCATGCCGTGGGCGGCACCACGCGATGCTTTGCATGAACCGCAACGGGGATGGCACCCGGATGTTGAGGCAGGGGTCCCCTATGGGCGGGGGCGCTCCTGCGCGAAGCCCTCCACCACCGGACGGAGGACGCGGCTTCGCTCGTCGCACCCCCCTCGGGAGGGGGTCGCGTACCTGCGCGGGTCTTGGCGGACCGGGACCACGCGCCCCAAGGTCATGGCCAGTATGTAGCTGGCCAGGCCCCGGATAGGGCCCCCATGGGCGGGGGCCCTAGATCGGACGTGAGAGTGGGGACACCCCCTCCACGCGGGTTACCAATGCCCAACACATGCAGCCGCAGCGGTTTTCTCCGCCGCTGCACGAGTACCCACGGCTGGAGTACCACCCGCCGTACCATATGTATGGCCGGGCCGCGGGTTATGCCCCCCCCTCAGATGGGGATGTGCACTCGCCCGCCATATTATCCGGGTCAGTGGCGCGCCCCTGGTTTGGAGAGAGTGGGGAGCCCGTAACTAGCTTGCTCCCTTGCTGGGACAGAGCCGCGGACGGTTCTGCTCCCTACCGCGGTGGTCCGCGTATGGGGTCGTGGGGGAAGCCATTAATTTGAGAGCTCTGTTGGACTCAGGGGCTCAAAGCAGTTTGGTTACCACTCGAGTGGCACGCCAGTTAGGTTTAGTCGTGGAAGACTCGCCTGTGCCACTTCTTGGAGTTGGTGGCATACAAGTGAAGTGTCTGACGGGCCAGACACTTGTCACCTTTTCTTCGCTGAAGTCCTCCACAATGAGGATCACGACTTCGGCTATGGTAATGGATACCATTGCGGGTTGGCACCCCTCGACAGACATACCGCCGGGTGTGTTGTCTTTGGTTTCGGGTCTGGATTTGGCCGACCCCTTTGTCTTTCATCCCGGCCCAGTGGACTTGCTCCTGGGCTCGGACGTATTGGGTTGGATTTTGTTGGGTACACAGAAGGCTCTGGGTTCGTCTTCACTGATGGCAGTGTCTACGATTTTTGGTTTTGCCCTGATGGGCCCTGTGTTTGATAATGGCACCGCGGAGGAGCCACCGGTCGTCGCATCTGCGTCCTTGGCCAAGACCATGCAAAGGTTTTGGGAGGTGGAGGAGCCACCTATGAGTTCCAGGATGGATCCGGAACACGCTGAGTGCGAAGCCCTTTTTCGATCGACCACGGAGAGGTTGCCCTCCGGTCGGTTTGTAACTAGGTTACCTTTTGTTGCCTCTCGTCCTAGCCTAGGGCAAAGTAGGGCGCTTGCGGAGAAACGACTGCTGTCCATGGAGCGACGTATGCAGCGTGACCACGTACTTCGCGATAAATATATTGAATTTATGCGCGAGTACGAGGATTTGGGTCACATGTCTCCGGCTCGAGTTGATTGGAGCTCAACTGAGCATTATTTTTTGCCCCACCACGCGGTGGTGAAGGCCTCAACAGGCAAATTGAGGACCGTCTTCGATGGGTCCGCACCCACTTCGAACGGGGTTTCGTTGAATCTGTGTTTGCATTCGGGTCCCAAATTGCATAGGGACATAATTGACATCATCTTGAACTTTAGAAGACATCAAGTGGTTTTTGGTGCGGACATCCGGATGATGTTCCGCCAGACAGTCATACATCCTGAGGACAGGCGATTCCAGTTGATACTCTGGCGTGAGCGCCCTGAGGATCCTGTGACGGTGTATGAACTCAACACAAACACGTATGGTTTGAAATCTAGTCCCTATATCGCCATCAGATCATTGCTTGAATTGGCAGAGCGGGAACGGATCCGCTTTCCCCGTGGGGCTTCCGTGCTGTCACGTGACTTGTATGTTGATGACGTGTGCACCGGAGCCCAAAGTATTGAGGAGGCCCTCCTACTGCGGGATGAATTGATTGAAATATTGAAGACAGGTGGCTACGAGCTACGTAAGTGGTTGTCTAATGAGCCTAAAGTTCTAGAAGGGATCCCGGAGGATCACCAACAGAACCCTCACCTGTTTGAGGATGTGGATGATCCCAACAGGATAGCGGTGCTGGGCATGCAGTACCAGCCGCTAACCGATATTTTCACATTCCAAGTGGACTTGGAAATACCAAAAGTCTGGACTAAGAGAACGGTGTTGTCCGTAATAGCTCGTATGTTTGATCCAAGCGGTTGGATCAGTCCAGTGATATTCTCTGCGAAGTGTCTTCTTCAGACACTTTGGACTTTGGGCGTCTCGTGGGACGAGCCGCTGTTTGGCTCTCCATTGGATGATTGGCTCGAGTTGTTTTCATCGATTAAGGAAGTCAATCGGATTGCCTTGCCTCGTCGAATATTGCCACCCGGGAAATATCGAGCCAGCCTGCATGGCTTTTGTGACGCGTCGGAGCGAGGCTATGCCGCGTCAGTCTATATGCGGACAGTTGACGCCGATGGCCGGGTCAATGTCTCGCTTTTGTTAGGGAAGAGCAAGGTCGCCCCCATCAGGACTAGGCTGACTATCCCCAAGCTTGAGTTGAGTGGAGCTCACCTTCTCTCTAAATTGTTGCATCACGTTGCCAGTGAGCTGGCGGCCACGGTCGAGATACGAGACATCTTCGCCTGGTCGGATAGCCAGGTCGCGCTTGCATGGTTGCGCGCGGCCCCACATACCTTGGAGGTTTTTGTGGGAAATCGGGTTTCCCAAATCCAGAATATCGGAATTGATATAACATGGAGACATGTGCCGGGAGAGCTTAACCCAGCGGACTGTGCTTCCCGAGGTTGTACGGCACCAGAATTGGTGTCACACCCGCTCTGGTGGGGTCCAGAGTGGCTGATGGGATCAGAAACTTCTTGGCCTGTCTGTCAGACAGATGTTACTTCTTTGAGTTTGACTGGGCTCCGTGTACATGCTGTAGTCGCTGAGACGACGTCGGAGCCGGATTGGCTACTTGCTCGGTATAGCAGCTTGGATAAGCTTCTGGGTGTTACCAGTTGGATTAAGCGTTTCATACATAATTGTAGAAACCCACAGGCAAAGCGGTTGGAGCCGATTGCAGGTGCAGAAGAGCGCCGGAGCGCATTGTTGCATTGGGTCCGTGTCGTGCAGACCGGACGGTTTGAGTCAGAGCTTCGTATTTTGCGCGACGGACGCGCTAAGTTGAAGGGCGCGGTCGCTCGTTTGAACCCGTACATCGACTCGGATGGGCTTCTTCGGGTTGGAGGCAGGCTCCGGAAGGCGGATCTTCCATATGAGACTCGCCATCCTCTGTTGTTGCCCAAGGGCGGACCCTTGGTGCAGCTTTTGGTGTCTGATCGACACATTCGTAACGCCCATGCTGGGTGCAATGCTTTGTTGGCTATTTTGCAACGCGAGTTTTGGATCTTGTCAGCCCGAAGAGCAATCCGTAGTGTCCTGTTTCGATGTATTGCATGTTATAGGTTGAAGGCATCCACGATGCAACCACAGATGGGTGATTTGCCCGCTGATCGAATCCGACCTTCGAGACCGTTTGACGGCGTTGGAACCGATTTTGCCGGTCCCTTTTCGATCAAGGCTTCTCCCTTTCGTAATGCCCGTATTGTGAAGGGCTATTTGTGTGTATTTGTTTGTTTGGCCACCAAGGCTGTCCATTTGGAGGTGGTATCGGCTCTGACTACGGAGGCCTTCGTCGCCGCGTTGGATCGCTTTGTTTCGCGTCGAGGTCTACCTTCCCTTATTAGGTCTGACAATGGCACAAACTATAAAGGAACTGTAAATTATCTTAAGGATGTTTCTGTGTTTATTGATAAAAATTGTACTAGTTTAAGTCAAATTGCTGCCCAAAGGGGAATAACCTGGAAGTTTAGTCCCCCAAGTTGCCCCCATTGGGGAGGGATTTTTGAAGCGGCTGTGAAATCCGCAAAGACCCACCTCCGCCGCATTATCGGAGAAACGGCTCTAACTTTTGAAGAGCTGGCCACAGTGTTTTGTAAAGTTGAGGCGGTCCTCAACTCTCGTCCTCTCTGTCCGCTATCTCCAGATCCAAATGACTTGGAAGCTCTCACCCCTGGTCATTTTTTGGTGGGAGGGCCGTTGAATGCCCTGCCCGAATACCCGTGGAAGGATGAACGCGTATATCGGTTGTCGCGTTTCCAAATGTTGCAGCAAATGAGCCAGGACTTTTGGCGTCGCTGGTCGCTTGAATATTTGCATTTGCTGCAGCAAAGAGTGAAGTGGACAGACAGGACTGAGCCTCCCAGGGAGGGTGATTTAGTATTGTTAAAAGAGGCAAATTTGCCCTCATTGCTTTGGCGACGAGCTCGCATATTACGTTTGATTCTTGGCGGAGATGGCACTCCGCGTGTGGCTGAGGTGTTGGTCGACGGTTCGATTTTAAGGAGAGGTGTGACCTCTCTCGCCCGCCTTCCCGTAGAGTAAGCTAGCGGTCTGCTTCTCAGACCGGGACGGGGGGATGTTTGTAATATATTGGGTAAAACTAAACGCAGGCGTTTCCTGTTATCGCCGCCAGGCGTTTCGGGGTTCTCACACTGCTAGCGTGGATGGCGTCGCGTGTGGTCCGCCATTGCATTGTCCCGGGCGATATCGGTTTGATTTTAATACGCGGAGCGGTCTCGCGTCTTTTGCTTGTTGTTTAGGTTGAGTGATAATTGTGAATTTCCTGTTTGTTAAATAACTATTGAATTTGTGTTTGAGAAAAACTCTGTTATTGTGACTTTTTCTTGTGAGAGGTGAAACGTGGCTGGCTGTTCACATCTGGCTGTTCCCGAGTGAAACTACGGGAAGAAATCTATTTATTTGTCCTGGGGAATTGAGATCTCAAGGGTTAGGTAGGGTGATTAGGAATTCCCCCTTCCTGAAGACACTCAAGTTTGGATCCGAAGAGAAAGAAGATTTAATTTGGTAAGTGTTCAATTGTAGTTAATTTATAGGTTAGGTTATCATATAGGGCCCTGTAGCTCCCTTCATAAGCTACGGTGGTAGCAGACTGCGTTAAGTTAGTTAGGTTTTAGTCGGGCAAACGTGGTGCCGCGTGGAGATTTTTTCCCGGTACTTATTTTTACCGGTGGTTTTTTCCCGGTGAAGTTCCGGTACAGAATTCTTCCCGCCGCTTCGTTTGTCCGGATTCTCTCTGCCACATTTTCTGGCAGCAGAGCGTAGTTGCTCTGCACACAAGTATTATAACAATTTAACAATATGTGCTCCCTACACCTTCGTATTCCTGAAGAATACACTTGTACTGTCATAATAGATGATTAAGATTTACTTATTCATTCATGACTCGAGATTACGGATCAGTCTTCTCGGACTTGGCTGTTGCTCTCACGATATCCAGGTACTGGATAATGAGTTGTACTTTTCATAAGCACAATCTAACAAAAGATCAATCGCGTGACCGAGTATAGCTCTAGAGTGGGAGCCGGAGCTCCGACAATGTCATGTCGGAGGTTGTATATATTCTAGCAGTTTTGAAATGAAAAACAAAATGAAAAATAATTTATTGTACCGCAATATACACAATTAAGTACAACTAAACAGGTAAATGTTTGTAACATATGTAACATACTTTGCAAAATTTGAATATCTACATCACTTAACATCTATGTCTTCCTTACTAGCGAGGAAGTCAACAAAAGTTAACAATACAGAATAAAAATAAAGTAGATAGTCAGAAATATGACGTTTTGTCATTATATAACATTCTCTGTATAATCTAAGATCAAAGATATATTTTAGAAATAAACTAACCTTTGGTGAATAGAATACATAAATAGCCTTGTTCTATTACAAGGTTAAGATGAAAAAAAATAGATTTCATTTGCATAATAACTATTATGATATTAAAATAGTTATTGAAATTCTTAATATAATACAAATAATGAACTCTAAACTAGTATCAATAATCCCTCAATAAAGATCTTTGTGCCACCTGAGTTAACGCGTGCAGAAAAATCTATCAATATATTTTCTTCTGCAACTCTGTAGTGCAGTCAGAAGCGTTGGATGCTAAGTTTTACTCAACAACAATACGCAATGGCAAGTACTTTTATACTGGGAAATATAATATTAAATAATAACATTCTATGGAGCCAGCAGAAAAAAGATTACACATAAACAGATTGTATTAGCTCATTTTATATTAAGAACAATATGCTTTAGTTCTTTCTCGGTTTATACAAATAGTTCATATATTTTGTCAGACATCCTGATAAGTCAAGAACATAAAGCTATTACAAACAAAATAAAGTCGTTCATTCTGCACGATCTGGCATACAAATTTAAATAAATACATGTTTATTTAAGCCACCAGTCACCATGCAAAATATCAAACAATTTGAAATCGAGTCGAATTTGAAAATAATTCGAATTAGTCCAGATTTAAAGTCAATAGGAAAAAAAAAAACTAAATGCGTTTTGTAATCTAAATGATTACATCTGCTAAAAAAATTTTAGTATTTCAGAATAGAATTCTTATTTAACCCCAATTTAATAAAATGTGATTCATTCATATTATTTTATTTGCAATAATGCTGCATACAATACATGTAGTTGTCAAACTGGATACTGAATTGGTAAAAAAAACATTTATTTTCCAAATCAAATATTAACAAAAGAGGGGATTGTGGGGCATCTGCTACTTTAATTCAAATTATTGTAAGATTACGCACATGATACATCTTCATAGTAAAGTTTATGAAATTGGAGTTTTCGGTTAATTTGGAAAATATCTAAATTGGAAACTACTTACCTCTTGGACCTACATTTATATTTCGGAATGGAAAGTAGCGAAAAGTAAATTATCGAGATAAGCATATAGATTCTTTGTCGATATCTATCAGATTCACTCGCAGTCATACTACCTCTTTGTATTTATCAAAATTATAAAAAAAGGAGAGGTGTGACGTATAGTGTTAGAGCATCGTCGCCCCCACCACTGGCCGGTGGTGGGGATGTGTCAGTGCGCACTGCGCATTCTAATACGATACGTTGTGGTGGACGGACGTATGTCCGGACACACTCATTGTCCTGGTGATTACGGTGGAACATCAGGATACCTGGTTGCGATGTACAGTTACGTGCGGTGGACGGGGCACGTAACCTTGCCGTAGGACGTCACATTAACAATGAAGTTAGTGTTTTCTGAATAATAATTTGTTAGAAACTTATTACGTAGGCATCGTTTATAGATTCTTTTAACTTTGTTAAAGCAAATCTGTTCAAAATAAGGAATATTTATTTTTCAAAATTTTTCGTGCGCCAGACATGGTCAGTAAATGTGATTATTAAGTATGTAAAATTATTTCTACGATAAAAACTACGTGTCAACTACATTTAGATATGTTATAGAAATAAATTAAAGCATTTATAGATCACTGTTTATTTCAGGAAATATAAGAAAACTTATTAATTCTGTATTAAGATGAACTAATGATGATCTATACCGCTGCGGGCTACGATTTGTTGCCCCAAATCGGCCATTTAAAATGTAAAGGTGTGTTGACTTGGGTTGTTTGTTTACATTTCATAATTCGGCGATACTTAATTAATGGTGTTTGATTGACTTACAACTAAGTTAAAAACACTTGAGTTTCGAGTGTAGTAATTTGAGGTGATGGAAAACTTGGAATTTCTATATTAGCCTCTACTATTTAAATATCTTTAAAATTATAATTGTTTTTTCTTTACCAACGTTAAACTTTTTAGTACCTAGTAGTTTGTTTTTGCGTGTGACTTGTAGTTAAAGGTATTTTTCTCCCGATTAGGATAAAAATACTTTAGACGGAACCCTCGATTTGTAAATTCGACTCACTCTTCAAAACACTTGTAGGATTTTATTATCAGCATCCTAAATAATACAATACAAAACAAAATCCTTTATTGTAACAATGTTACTTATTATACATATCTATCTTTGAATGCAGTTCGAATTTCAAACTTCGCGGGGGGAGCGCGGCTAGTAGGTAAGTATCTAAAAAGTTTGCCGCCGTGAAACAACCTTTATCGTGTGGCTTTTGAAGCGCTCCGGACCCGAATCCGTGCCCCATTCGCTGTGATTTATGTGTACTTTGCAAGTTCATTTTGACGAGGTTTCTTTTGTTATTTGGAATAGTGCAATAATTCAACGTGTTCACAATTTAATGTAGTTTCTTGTGTGTTATTAATCTTTCTGTACAATAATCTCATAGTGTTAAGATATGAATATTTGTGAATAGTGACCTAACGAGACGGTTGGAGTCTTCAATTACTTTTAAAAAGGTTTTCACAAATTTTCTTTTCACTTTACATAATGATATTATTATGTAAAGTCAAAGAATATATTGTTTTCCACGTTTATTGTCAATATTTTGCAAAACAAGTGAGTAGTTTACACGAAATCTAGATTTATATATAGGTTGCGTGCTGCCATGTTGGGTTGGAAACTAGAAATTGATAGCCTAATTCTATGAAGATATTTAAGTTATTTCTTTTACAGGGCAGATATTTTTTTTAACATTATATGATTACTTGGTTTATGTGCTGTCTAAAATCATATGAAACCTACCAATTTTATTGCTTATATTGGAAAATATAAAACATTTAATGCAAGTGAATAAAATATTTACGAAATTGAAATTGAAACTTAAATAACTTGGATCTAAAACGTGATATTCATTTAACAATGCATCTTCATCTATTGCCTAACTAATATATTTTATGACACTAGTTTTATAATTTTAATTAATTGCCTCTATTTTTTGTACTGACTATAAAAGTGCAAAACCATAGCGCGCTATTTGCGGTTGGTAATTCCTGCCGATCAGCAGCGCTTTAGAGCCCGGTCATCGCGCTGGCGGCAGCGCCTGAGTGGCTAAGTATTCTATCACAAAATTAAATATTTTTAACAATTCTCATACCTGTATGAAGTATAAAACGCATAAAGTATAAAATGAGTTTATATAGGCGTTTCTTGTCAGTAGTAGCTACATTGAACTTCTTTGATACCTGTACTTGTACAGGCAATAAATCTACCTGGTTAAAAACTAATGCTATTTAACTGCTCGGCAAGCGTGTCAAAGGCATACGTCACATATTTGTGGTGGCCTACAAATGTAGCCTTAATCACAAGTTAGCACATAACTTATCTAGTTTGAAGTCGTTTAGTGATTTTAATCGTATAGTTTATTTTTTTTTTAATTTACTTATTTATTTATTTTATTACATATCTCCTGAGTATGAGGTGCTACGTGGTTTCGAAAAATTGAATGTACATAGTTTGTTTTAGTCATATTTTATTTCGAAGATATAGTTAGGTATATAAAATTAATAAAATATTAACAAACATTCCGGTGTAATAGGTATAGACATACTTACTTACATACATTACTTGTTTAAGATTTATTGTAAATAGTTATTGAATAAATATTGCACTTTTCATTTCCGGTATAGACATTAGAGAAAAAATGTCTTTATAAAAATCTAGAGATACTTTGTAGGCCAAATGGCAACCCATGGCACATATTTTCTTAGACAGTAAATTATACTACATACTTATTCTTCTAGGAATTCTTTTTCTAGGAATAAGTACGTAGTATTTAAATCAAATATTTTCTGTGTAAATTGTGCCAAAAGGTGAATGATATACGGTCTACAAGTCGCCTATTTAGAGCACATTCAGGTACATAGGAAATGCCGGTGTTTTGCAATGGACAGACATACATATATTATATATGTATATATATATAGTACCTATATTTGCAGGAAAGCTCTATCTCGCAATATCCATTTACATATCCCAAGCAAACGTCTATAAATGATTTATAAATCCTGCTAAAGCCGCATGTACACTTGTAAGTACAACAGTTGGCTCTACATTTGGCCCTAAACGTTGGCCCAAGTCTAACAATCTAAGCCATAAGATATTTGAGGTGACTGTACTTATGATTCTTGGCCGTACATTCAGCTTGAGATATATTGACTTAATCACTTTAAATAGATTATTATTTATCAAGTCAATATGTTTTAGTTAATACTTACTCCATTTTACAAAACAATCGTGGGAAATCTTTCAAACATATACATCACCTGCTGACAAGTTATTCGCTACAGTAAACCCGTTTCCTTAATGCGTATCTCCTAAACAATGGATATTTATGCAAATAAAATACGTCCTTCTTTAAGTTACGCCTGTTTTAAGTTCCATTGCTGTTTTAAATAGCAATCTGTCTCTGGTCAAGCGGTCAAAAGAGGTCATGAGAATCGTTAATTTGGATATTTCCGCACTATTGTTTTTTGCCCAAGGATATTAGTGAGCCTGCAATCAAATTAATAGTTTATTCGGAAGATTAATGTAGGGAAACTAAGCTACCATCGGAGGCTACCATTGTGTGGATATTAATGGTTGACATAGTTTTAGGAGACACGATTTAAATACTTATGATTGTGACATCGAAAAGCTCAAATGTCAAGAGTTTAGACAAAACTAAATCAATTATACTATTGCCTATGATATAGTTCTCCTACCCCATGGTAGTAGAAAATCATTCCCCTTATATGTAAAGCCTATGCATGTAATGTCTACAGTAGTGATTTTAATTTTTGAAAAATTTGTTATTCATTTTTATAATGTTTGTATGTGAATGAAAATGTAGAAAACCCTAGCTTAACAGTTTAACTGATGTTCTGAATACTCGTTTAAATGATAATCGTAATACTTGCATGAGAGTCATTACCATCCACTAAATCTTAGGAGATGCAAATGAGCAGATAATTTAGGTCGACCGTCAGCAAAATCCTTTATGATTGATTGATTGATCTGCCAAGTCGTGCCGTTTAGAACAGTTTAATTGGCCCACAAATATGATAGATCGGTACTGTTTGAAAATACGTGTGAACGATAATGAGAATTGAGAAAAATCGAGATTCTCATTTTTTTTTAACTTAAAAGCTGCACGTTTGGGAATTTCGGGATAAAAAGTACCTACCTTATGTGCTTTCTTTATTTCTACTAAGAATTCTAATACTCGTATGATTGATCGATACTGTTTGAAAATATTTGTATGAATGATTTAATGAGAATTGAGAAATAGCGAGATTTTTATCGCTTCATACACATTTTTCTTACTGTCTTATTCAGGTACGGTTCTGATTTATTTAATACTATCAACAGCAGCTCCCTACAAAGGATATTATAAAATGGAAAGCTTATGTGCCATTCTATCCGAGTACCTTTTAAAATCTGTCCACAAGTTTTTGCGTGAAAAATAGCACTAAGATCTCCCTGGCGACAATGTTTGGGCCATTTTTTTTTTAATTTAAAATACTTAAATATACATTTCTTCAGATGCCTTTATGCGACTTGAATAAAATTAGTAATAACACACTCGATAAGAAGAAGAAGATCACACACACACACACACACATGTACGATTTGTACTTTGTGTTAAATTTAAATGAAAATGATTTTATTCAAATGGGCTAAAAAAATAGCACTTTTAAAACGTCGTTTACTTAAGTTTTAGTTACTTATTTGACGTCATAAAATTACTTAAAGGTAATTTAAGGCTAAGGTAAGTTCCAATCATAACAGGCATTCATCCCACACCATCTATCTCCAAAACTAGATGACATTGGCTTTGAAATGGCAAGACAAATGCAACTGAACATGTCATTCTGTCAGAGGTTGCATGCGAGGTGTGGTAATGATCATTATGATTAATATTATGTGTGAACGGATCTATCGCTGTGTTTATTGCCATATCATGTCGTTATGTAGAATGGCCTGCTAACACACCCATAAAAACCATTATAATAAAGTAATTGTAATTGGTATTATTAGAGTAAGATTTATCTATTCAAAGTACATACATTTACTGTTAGGTACTTATAATTCATTCTATCAATGAGTTCGTTAGGTTTGTGGAGTTTGATGTCTACGTGTGTTACACGTGTTGTGAAAAAATATTCTGCTAGTATTATTTTATAATCCCAGTACCAAAATTTAAGTATTTCATGATATTTGTTATTCAATTTTCTTTTCGGTGTTTTCAAGTACTTAGAAATCGCTTATAATATGAACTCAATTGAACGATTTTTACCTAGAAAGGAAACACATGGAATTCAACCTATTGTATAACCAATGCTAGAAAATTTAACGTCTAAAAGTGTTTGCCCTAAGGAATCCTTGCATGGAGAAGGTTAATCGTTCTTGTGGAGATGGATGGATGGGTCATCTATGGAGAAAATTATGTGTCATGTTTAACGAACCGAACATTTTTCCATTTGTCTGATTCCATTACTGTTTCACAAGTTATATTAGATAGCTATAATTTGTTACATTTTTTCGAAACATCACATCATGAATCGTAAATTTGTATAAGCATTAGAGGTTTTTTAATTAACCATAAATTATTACAAATTTATTTGATGTGTACCGTAATGATAACATATAGACGAATATGATCATCTACACACAAGAAACCTCTTTTTTCCATTTTTCTTTCGCGGGTCTACTAAAAGAAATTTCTATAGAAATAAGTAGTACCTTTGTACTTAGTTTTACTATATTTTAAGTTTCCTTTCATTGTATTTGTTATGTACAAAAATAATAAATAAGAAACTCCATTTGGCCAGGCACAGGACCGCTTTCCTCGCCTAGAAGGCCTTAGTCAAGAGAGTCATAGCTACTGGTGGTCCCGACCCACAGCTATGAGGATACATACAATTATGAAGAAGTAATAATAAAGTGTATACCTCTAAACTGAACCATGAAGTCCCGGGATCGAACCCAGGTTAAGATATTATTTATAATCAAAATCAGTTCAACTGTATAGCCGTTATAATTTTTCGGACAAACTATCGTATTTTTTTTTTCAAATTAAAACAAATGGAAATGATAAAACGAAATCGCAAGCGATAGATAAGTAACTCAATCTAATTTCCTAATAACATCCATATTAGAACAACAGTGTTAATTAAATCTTGTATAGATAATAAATTTGAAACATAGAGACCGGCACATTTATCTAGCATAGAAATGGCCGACTTAGCACCACATGTGACAGACATTGCAATATTTCGCAATTAACCTGCATTCATAATAAGCTCCGTATAACTTATGATGATTAGTTCAGCTTTTAGACCTGTGTTTATGCGCTGACACACGTAAGTATGGAGGCTGCATTGCTATCCACTGACTAATATTTAAAAGTAAGTCCACTCCTGTAAAAAATGATATTAGAAGCCTTTGTTTTACTAGCTTTTGCAAGCGGCTTCGCCCGCATGAATTTCCCCACGGGAAGAGTGCTTTTGCTCGGGATGAAAGGTACCCTATATCCTTCTCAGTACTTCTAACTATTTGTATGCGAAATTTCAGGTTCAGTCGATAAAGCGTGAAGAGTCCAGGAGTGTATGTGTGAACATGAGGATAGTTTTGGTGTTTACGCGGGTGAAGGCTGTTAGGTACAGTCAAGTCAAGACGGAGAGAAACCTGAAGTAGGATTCTGTGAGATAGGGGGTCAGATTTCTCTACATTTGACTGTACCTATACAAATGAATAATATAAAGACCAATTCACAAAGATTGCATGACAAGTTACTGTCTAGATTAGATAATCTTGTGTTATCTTACTGCGTCCTTATCATTGGCAGTGTGAAAGCAAATTTGCAGGTGGACTGAGCCCCATTCAATGTCACATGTTAATCTTACAATGGTATCGTGACTGGTCTAATAGTTGGCCTTTTGTATGGCGATTTTCAGATGGCGAATCTATTGATGTCATGAACGAACATTTATTTGCAGCCTGTAAAGTTACTGTTACCCACAAAAATTGGTAGAATTAATGTCAAAGGCTCCTAATCCTAACCATTTGCAACAGGAGAGGATGAATGTAATAGTATCGATGGTGAAACGAAGCGGTGGTGGTCGGTCAGTTTTTTCCGTTCAGAAATAAAAATTGAAATTTTATTTCTGAATTCTGAATACCTACCTAGATTACCTGAGTCATGTAAACTCCATTTTTTCTTAATAGTTCTATTATGTAAACAATCTTCATAGTACTTTTTTTTTAATTTTGTCGGAAATAAATCAAATATTAGTTCAAACCTAAACATTTTAAGTAAAACATTTACTAACCACGAAAGTAATTTCCTAAAAAGTTTTTTTTAGTTTATATTGTTTGTAAAATCATAAAAAGACATGGTAAGATTGTTTACATAATAGGACATTTATGAATAAATGGACTTTACAGTCAGCTGCAGAAAAAACATGAGCCTCCTGAGATAGGATTCGGTGAGATGAGAGGAGTCAAAGTCGTTGCGTTTGTTACATCCACGTAATGGCACCGACACGAGCATAACTCCTAAATAGTAAATAGGTGAAATAAATGAGATTTGGTCATCAATTTTACTTGTGCGTGTTCATGAATGAGCTTCAAAAATATAAAGCAGTCCCACACGGCCACATTCCTCGCACATGTCAAAGTGATAGCTGTCAAACAGACAATGCTGCCAAATGTGCGACCTTGACCCGCGATCTGTCAAACCCAAGGTCAACACGGTCGTGTAGTGCAGGCTGATTCATTGGTTATGATTCTGCATCTGTGGTTTAAGGACTAGTATTTGTATGAATAAATTAAGCTACAAATAATACATACACATTTCAAATAATAGAGGCGTAAAATGTATTGCACATAAATATATACCAAGTAAGTGCCTTTATTTATTGCGCTAAAATGCAGTACTATGACATACACAATGGTTCAAAACTTTAAAGCTTTTTTTCTAGTTTTTAATGCGCAGATAAAGTGATAACGGGAAATATTTGACAATCTTTGCACAAAATCAAACGGCAAAATTCTGCTGTGGAGATTGAGTTAAAAAAAATAAATTCTTAATTTACCTTCCAAAATTTTTTTTATTATTTTGATTAACAGAAATTTTAACAATAATTAATCCCATACGAGCGAAGTCGCGGGCAAAAGTTAGTTGGAAATAAAAATATTTCTATCAACATTTTTATCAGTCAAGTGCGATGCCCACTCGATATAATCTGATAAACGTAAATGAGATATTTTTGTCAACTATGGATGACTCATCAACTCAGCACGTCAAGTAGTTAAGAAGTATATTTACATTTTTCATATCAATGATCGTATGTTTGCTCACAAGTTGGAGCGTCTGGTGAGTATGCTCATGTCAATGGTACTAAACTGTCATTTTAATTTGACATATTGACATTGACAGCGTTGTACCATTTGACAGGTGATCCTGACTAGAAGGTGCTGACATCTGGTGAAATATTTAAACGCGATAGCCCTCATTATACGAGGCCCCGGCCTACAGATGCTCTGAACCAGTGGCGTAACAATAGATTGGCACCCCTGATAGATCTCAGTCGGAAAAGACACCTCCCCATCTTCGAGCAACAAGGACTTCCGCGCGCGGCCCGGAAGGGAGGCGCCATAGATGTCTTTCCCCTCTGGCAAAGCTTAGGTCCAGGTGGACTTGAGCGTTTATAAAAACTGTTTGCATTCGGACTTTTCGCTAGACAGAATCCATCAGTCAGTGTGAATGACACATAGGCTGCAATACAAAAAAATCCGAATTGTTCAATTTTGTGCTGCAAAAAGAGGTCTGGGACATCTATTTTACAGAAAGATGGTGTTACATTTCTCTAGTAAGTAAATTCTTATCATATGATTATAAATTAAACAAAAATTCATACATTTTATTATAATGTCATTGTTGGATTTGTTTACCAACATCAGTCCGGTCGCCTATAGAAACACGGATTTGTCGAGTGATAATTCCGTCCAACATCTAGATTTAGTGATGTTACTTTGCTAACATTGTGTGTTGTAGTCCTGTATCGATAAACTGCGATAGGTATAGTTTTAAATTGTTGTATGTTGTAACGTGTATTTTCTTATTTTTTACAGCTTTCCTAAAAATACCTATTTAGAGATGTGTGTATGGAAAAACTTGTGCAACAACTAGCAAACCTGGGATGCCAAAAAGCCAAGTCCCGTTTGTTTAGCTCATTATAAGGCATCTGATTTCCACGAATGGTGTAAGTCAGCTCCGATGAACAAGACTAAATTGAACAAGAGAAAATTATTAGAAATACTTAGTTATGTTTAGATAATTTAAATTTTATAAGTATTCCTTTCTTGTCTTTGTGGTACTTAACTAATAAACGTGATAACTTTGCAACTGTGATTTTATTTATTACTAGCTTTC
The DNA here is from genome assembly GCA_018467065.1 of Ephestia elutella. Taxonomy (NCBI): domain Eukaryota; kingdom Metazoa; phylum Arthropoda; class Insecta; order Lepidoptera; family Pyralidae; genus Ephestia; species Ephestia elutella. Next base: position 4,925,324 of record CM031580.1, on the reverse strand, counting down.
GCCCGCAGCTTCGCCCGCGTGGATTTCCCACGGGAACAGTGCTTTTTCCCGGGATGAAAGGTACCCTATGTCCTTCTCCGTATTTCCAGCTATGTGTATGCGAAAATTCAAGAAGATTGTTTCAGTAGATAAAGTGTCAAAAGGAACAAACAAACAAACTCACTTTCGCATTTATAATATGTAGTTAGGTCATGCTAATTCTGCGAAGTGCACACTCTGCGAAGTGCACCAATTGCGAAAACCACCATTTGTTCGAGTGTACGTTTTGCGAAGTGCACATTCTACGTCAGACCCACAGATAGAATCACTAGTGTATAAAAAATGCAAATTACTGCTAGAGCCCCGGGTATGTCATTCATAAGAACGTATCCATATTTCCATACCTCCTTAGCAATAAATATTATAAATGCGAAGTAATACTGTTATACTCACGGCTAAACCACTCCACAGATTTTATTAAAGCTATTGATTTTAACAAATAAATATTTCTATTTCTATTGATTATATAGTTTAAGGCCCGAGAAATTCGATAAATTATAATTCATCGATAATGCAGAATTACATTTTTGCCATTCACTATTGAAAACAAAGTCAAAAATATGTTAATGTGTGTTCTGTCTTATATTCGTACACAAAAATCTGACGGGTGGTGACAGATTTGTCAATGTATTGTTTTATTTTTCATATGTGGTGTCGTAATTACAGATTTTCATTATGTATGTGTGTACCGAACAGCGCATGCGTGAATTTCCCTCCCCCCGCAAAAAATGCCAGAAAGATTTGAATTTAAACATGTCGCTATGGCTTCTCCCTCCGTAAGGAGTCCGTGTTGCTCTATGCTCGTCATAGGTCGTCATCAGGTATTGGGAAGATGACTTTTCTTTGATCTAGCACTGGGATATAGGGCGCAGGATGATGCATTTACCATAGGGCACCGACAGGTACACCTGTAGCTACAGCTACGCATATTTTACCATGCTAATTACTTTAAGAAAACTTTAATTTTTCGAAACTAACAATTTTTTCGCAGTCTTTCGCTAATAACTCTCCTGGTGTACTGGTACCCATAGAATAGATGATCATGATTATGTGCCAGACTCCATTATTTAGTAAGTATTTCATATGACATATTAAGCCGCATAGGACTCTGAAACTCCTCAGCTTACACAAACTCAATCGAATCTCGAATTTGACTTTTCAATGGGAACCATCACTTTATCGCAATTTACTTCAACGATTTTCATGTCCCATAAAACCATTCGCAGATATTTTAATACAATATGTAACAAATCCTTAAATCTGTTTACATCGAAATTTCATTTACACGATTATTCATTACGTACAAACACACTCTATCGTTATTTCTTTTCATATTTTATGTATTTCATCGAAATAATGAAACATCAAAGTTTTGTTACCCATAATTTTATTTCCACGTAAGTTTCAATTTGAAATATATTTGAAATATCAAATATTACATTATTATGTTACCCTATATAGATAGATTAATCTGGTAGTATTGTATTGATCAACAGTAAATTTATAGCTAGTCCAGTAATTATAAATGGATCACAAATCCGACTCAGAGCACCCCGACTCCACGTGGCTCAACTTTGTCATATACTAGAGTGTTATTCCTTCGCGCGGAACCAGAAGGCTCGCGAAGGAGGTCCTGAGAAAATGAGGGCACGAGGCCGAGGTTAAGTGCCCGAATGAATCGAAGGGCCGACGGAGCGAGTCTTCTGGTGGAGCCACCCAGAAATACTTGCTTGCTGCATGCTTGCATGCTTGCTGCATGTCTGCTGCATGCTTGCTGCATGCTTGCTGCATGCTTGCTGCATGCTTGCTGCATGCTTGCTGCATGCTTGCTGCATGCTTGCTGCATGCTTGCTGCATGCTTGCTGCATGCATGCTTGCTGTATGCCTCAATCTTGCTATACCTTTTTGCATGTTTTAAGCAACAACAAGCGAATGCAGCGTTCGATGAAACGTTACTGCGATTAAAAGTTATGATGCGCATCGTTACATATTGAAACATGTTATTATAAATGGTTACATCGATATCTTAATACATGTGTAAAATGTTAGTTTGATATATCGTTTTTCTTGGAATAGTAGAAATTTTATAACGTTTTTTTTAGGAAATGTTGTTCGATATTATGAAACTGCGATAATAAGTTTTTCGATGTTTTAAGAAAAAAATATATTAAAAAACGTGGAATAGTTTTCTGGGACATGATAATCGATGTGATAAAAATCTGTATTTTAATAGGCACCCCTTTTCAATTTCCTATTGCACGTACACTTGTTTTAGTGAGCGTTAGCGTACATTCATTGTAATATAAATTAAAGCAGTTACTTCTATTGTATTATATAATTCGGATTTCGGTGATTATTACTAATGAGACCGTATTTATTTAGGTATTCAATAAGTCTACTAATGTAACCATAGAGACATAGAGTATCCAACCCACAAACAGTTAAAGAAAAGAAAAATAACTATAACACACCCACGATAATCACTTGTTTTTAATCGTCCCGTTCTTAGAAAGTTTTGAGAAAGTTAATTGTCGTTTATATTAAATGTTTCATCCAGCAATTCCATCAGAAAGCCCACTATTTAGCTAAGCGTGGCCTTCGAGTCTCACAACTCTTGGCTCTGTCTACCCCGTAAGGGATAAAAACGTGATTCTATGTATGTATATATGATACTTGTGTCATATTTTATTTAATACTTTAAAATTACTATTTTTCCATTTTCATGTTTTCATAGTTTCTCCAGAGAATCCTAAGAAAATCCGAATGTTAAAAAAATTTGCAAAACACCACTTTTGTGAAGGTTGCGAAATGAAACGTTTGTCAGATGGGATGTAGCTGGATTCTTGTGGGAATGACGTCATGCGATGACGATGCAGTAAAAATATGCAAGATTATGATATTATATTATTAAAACATGCATTGATGTATATAAAATACTATCTACTTAATACTCATAATACACAAAATAAGGTACATATAGGTCTGGAGTACGTAGTACTAGGATACTTTAGAACTAACCTACATCGTACTCGCATACTACGACATTGGGTACTTTAGAACTTACGTACATCGTACTTGCATACTTTGACATTGGATACTTTAGAAGTAACGTAGACATTTAGTACTTAGACATTCCGTAGCGGAGTCGTCATAAAATAGGTCCGCATACAATAGTTATATACTAGCTACGCCCCAGGTTCGCTCCAGTAGGAATTTCAGGATAAAAAGTACCTTATGGTTCCTCGTATATGAGTTTCACCATAGTGAAATTTCTTTTATGTCCCGGCCCGGCCCAAAGATAACGAATATTGAATTAATCTGTCAAGGTTTTTCATACATACAGTCAGGAAAAATATAGCCAAATACGCGTCGTATTCATAATTAAAAATAATTGGTCAAGTGCGTGTCGGGCCACGCGCAATGTAGAGTTCCGAAGGTACCTATCCTCTAGAAATGCAGACACATGAACTTATATTTACTTCCAGTTCTATATAACTAATGAAAATAACCTAAGTATATACCATCATAAGAATGAATATTTTTCATACTAAAATCAATTTTGTAAGTTTATCGTCTATTACTCATTAACGTGTAAAGTCTACATAACTGTAATAATTTTCTTTTCAAATTCATTATATTTGCTAGTTATTATAATTTTTTTTATGTATCCACCCTTCACCATTTTCCTGTTCGGGGGACTCTAACAAAATTTTGCACTTTAAAGTTAAATATTTCGCAAACGAATTCCTAAAACAGAAAATTGTCTTCACATACTCATAATGTTTTTTAAAAGATACCCTACACGATGGTATAATCAAAAGAAAAAAAAACATTCCCACTTTAGGTGTAGGGAGGGCCCCTAAAAATTTTTTTTTCGTAATTTCATTCTATAGTAAACTCCGCGTAAAAAATATGTATATCTATACCAAATTACAGTTTTCTAGTACTAGTAGTCTCTAAGATAAACTGCAGACAGATGGACGGACGGACATACAGACATGACGGAACTATAAGGGTTTCTTGTTTACTTCGGAACCCTAAAAACGCAATTAGCAACTTAAAACACCCGTATACAAGGCTTTATAATGCTGGTCAACCAACAATGATATCGATTCTTATCGAAATCGAAAGTAGTTCGATTGGGTTATTACATCGCCTTTTACCTTCTTCTCTACAAAATAATGTCTACCTCTTTGATTATTTCTACCTATAATAACGAATAGATACGCATCATCAGTAAAATGATCTCCTTTCAAATAATATAATTTGTGATGATAAGAAAACGCAAGATTAACATCTGATGTTATTTTTAAATTGCGAAAATGAAATCAAACATGGGGTAAGGTAAATTTAACACATAGCACGTAATTGATGACAGCATTTTTTATTTAGACTTTATGGGTTAAATAAAAAAAAACCGGCCAAGTGCGAGTCAAACTCGCGCACCGAGGGTTCCGTACACGCAAGGCATCTCACGTTATAGACTAACTAGTTTCAAAAACAAACTTAACTTTGCAGTTCGATCCCTAAGATCATACTGAATCCAACGCAAAAATAAGTTTGTAACACTTTCTTTAGACTTCCAACAACATATTTACAATTTTCAGATTTATTCCTGTATAAGTACTGTTAGACCTTGCTTTTTGCCAAGTTTTATAATTTTAGGTCAACGGGAAGTACCCCATAGATTTTGATTGCTGCCTGAAATAGCAAAATAAGCGAAAATTTTTCAACATTTACGGTAATATCTCTTGAAATATCTGACGTATAATTTTGATTATTTTTTTGCTGAAAGAGACCGTGGATTCGAGTATTCGATATTAATTTCAACTTGATACCTTTAAGCGTTCCAGAGAAAAAAAGTAAATAATTACGAATGATGCTATTTTTTTTACTTATTTTCTTTCGAAGTTAACTTTTGTCTTTTCTAACCTATTCCTCTTCAAAAACTTTTTTTTAACTACTTACGTCCTAAATCAACACAAACCACCAAATATTTTTCAAAACCCCGCGACCTAGGTCTGGCGCGCTTGACCCCCATAAAAACAAGGTCCACCATTACCGAATGCCTGGCTCCTTATGTAACCAACTATGGTCTGATTGGCCCTCCATTGTGGACCAGTTGCGAACCGAAAAGGGTTACTTTTTGTGACGGTTGCCGACGCGTTGAATGATGGTTTTTGTCTTTTAGATATAATAACATTCGCTTTGGGTATTGTAGAAACTTTATTTACGTAGAAAAAGAGCAGTCTTATTTTATCTCAAACAAACAAAAAAATCATATCTTCGAATTTTGGAAGTCTCCATAGATTTCGGTAGATAATTTAAAATGTAGCATAGAATGTCTTAAATGTATCATTTATAAATAACTCTAGGAATTCCTTTACTATGCCATACTAAGAAATGGTATTAATTGTAAATTTGTACCTATAGCTTTAAGTACATAAAAACGCATTTTATTATTTTGATTTAAAAACTAACAAGTTTCAGTTTTAACATCATCAATACATTTAATTCATGAAACTCCATGTCGTTACAATATTAGATCCAACAGTCTCGTATATCAGAGGCGATATAGAATTCACACGATTTCCGAATGCATTAACATATTTTATTATTATTTTTTAATCGATTTGCATGAAGCCATAACCGATTACTCGTGAACTCGATTGCTCGATTAAAAGCTTGCATCATTTCCGACATTGTCAGCTTTGTGATGTGACCTTTTTAATTATATTAGACATTTTAAAGATGAATTTATTTGTTTTTAACGTGTTAGCTTTGGTATAAACTCTATTGCTTTTAAGGCTTACTCCTAACCGAAACAAATAAAATTTAAAATTGAGTTTATGGTCAATTCCGATGGGTAGTGACATATTATATTAATAAGTAAGAGGAGGTATTTGATTCTTAGAGTGGGCTGCTAAATACGTAGGTATCTATTAACTAATTTTCATAGATCTTTCAACTAGAGATTTATAGTTTTAAATTAATGTAGTAACGTCAAAAGCCAATAGTACGATGCAAGATGGTCGAAGGCTAAATAATCTCATCTTAATTTATGGAAACGTTAATTAGTTACAGCTAATTTTGGTTAACCACCTACGAAACCATGTGTTGCTAACTACCAGACTCAGCCAAAAGGAGGGTATTGGTTTTATATAGGTGGTATATGACATATGTGGCCCGATACGATAATGATGGGCGGTTTCGGATTAATTATAATTAACATAAAACTAATTTAACATAAAACTTTTTTCCAAAAAAAATGAACCGACTTCCATCATAAAACCTAAAATCATGAAATAACAATAAAGAAAAATATATTAGCATGCTACCTACTGAATGAGGTGAAGTCGGTGCCAAGTGCAGGAGTAAGGGTGTTATGTAATTGTTTAGCTAGGCATTTTATATAATATATACATGATTCTAATGTTAATTTAGATTATTTAATATTCAATTTGGCACCGACTTCACCTCATTCAGTAGGTAGCATGCTAATATATTTTTCTTTATTGTTATTTCATGATTTTAGGTTTTATGATGGAAGTCGGTTCATTTTTTTTGGAAAAAAGTTTTATTTTATCATTTTTAGTGCTTCTACACCTATTTTCTTTAATAAAAACTTTTTTTCACTGCTGGCCGAAAATATAGAATTAAGAATTCGAAACTTTTAATGTCAGTTTGATTTGAAACGTCAAAACATGTCAAATTGTCTATTATTTTTGGCACATAAATAGACCGAGAGCCCGCGACGACCAAACCTTCCTTATTTTAAAAATGCTGAATGTTTCTCTGCGTGGTATATACTGATAAAAAATATAAGCGACTAGGTATGAAGTTTGCTTATACAGGTAATATGGATAGCAAGGATTATTTTTATAGGTATAAAAAGCACCCTTGGGGCCTCCCAAAGTAATATTAAATTCAGCTTTTATAATAAAACAAATATAACTTAATTTAGTAAAGTTACAATGTCTAGCAGGTGTTTATATTATCTGCACCAATTGCCTGGTAATGGATGGCGTGATTTCATATAGGAATAAAATCTTTAAAAAAACTTTACTTTGAGAAAATTAAGTTACCACTTTAAATGTTAATGCTACAAATAATCTGCCTAAGTAATCATGATCCAACTTTTACAGTTGCTAATCGCTATTTCTATGTTGGGAAAATACACAGAAAATCTTGAGTTTTAATAAAATAAGGAAGGGCATGCTGTCGCGGACTTTTGCTCTATAATGCAATGTTGGTATTTTTATATTTTGTTAGGTATCTTTAAAATTACCGAACAGATTCTGACGTGGTTAAAATGGGACCAACTTGGGAATATACCATTACGAATAAAAAAACAATTTCGGAAATCAGTCGACTATAGGCGGAGAAATCGGCGAACATACATAAAAAAAAAACATACATACATCGAAACATATAACCTCCTCCTTTTTTGGGAAGTCGGTTGAAAACAGGCCAAGTGCAAGTCAAACTCGCGCACCGAGGCTTCAGTACACGCAAAGCATCTCATATTATAGCTCTAACTATAAGTTCAACTAGTTTCAAAAACAAACTTAACTTTGCAGTTCGATCCCTAAGATTCATATTGAATCCAGCGCAAAAATAAGTTTGTAACACTTTTTTTAGACTTCCAACAACATATTTACAATTTTCAGATTTATTCCTCTCAGTCCTTGCTTTTTGCCAAATTTCATAATTTCAGGTCAACGGGAAGTAACCCAGGTTTTGATTGCTGCCTGAAATGGCAAAATATGCGCAACATTTACGGGAATATCTCCTGATCGGGTTGATATAAAATTTTGATTATTTTTTTGCTAAAAGAAACCGTGGATCTGAGTATTAAATATTAATTTCAACTTGATACCTTTAAGCGTTCCTGAGAAAAAAAAGACAGACAGACGGACAGACGGATAGACAGACGGACAACAAAATGATCTTATAAGGGTTTCGTTTTTACCTTATGAGGTACGGAACCCTAAAAAGGTCACCGCTTTGAACAATTAGTAACTATTAATGGTTTATCGGAAATACAGGTGATGAGGAAAATGAATGCAATTAGAAAAGAAAAAAAAGACGCCATAGTTTTATACAAATGTGGTTAACGTGAAAGTGAAACACAGAATTACCTGTTAACAAATGACACACTGGCTGGCTGGAACCTTAGTTAAAAAAAAAGTGGGTTGACATCAGCTGTTGTCAGCTCAATTTACCGTATATGTGAAAAACTACGCGAGGTCAGGCATACAGACGGACATACGCGTGAGAACTCAGTGAACCAGACGATATCGCTATCGTTCTTTTTCTATGTTGATTGTTATGTTGTATCTTCCTGTCAAGTATTATGGATGTGGCCCTATAGTAACTGTCCTTCGAGGAATATGGCCATTCAGGGATATAGCCAATATGGCCATTTCAAGTTATGTGTCGTTCGAACGAAATGGCTGTTTAGGGGTGTGGGTGCGTTCAAGGGAAATGGACGTTCGTTACGTTCAAACCTAATATCATAATAGGTACCTAATTCATGTTTTCTTTCCTTTACTAATGTAAGGCGAACATCCTACAGTAAAAGAAAGAAACAAAGGCCCAGCCAGGAAAGTAAGTACGAAAAAGTAAGTAGAAAATATGTACATGTTGTACTTATTTTGCGGCTAATATTATCATGACTGTATTCGGTACCATTTTCTTGAATGTGTCCAATTAAGTTATTGTGTAATCCAGAAGACAATTTGTATAAGGTGTGATATTATTAGACATAGATAGACCATTCTCGAGTGATGACCAGACAGGCACTTCTTTTTATTGGTTTTCGCAATAAAGTTCATTTCATTATGATTTCATTTCTTATAAAAGCCGGTATTAATAGCAGTTCGCATCTCATAATAATAAAAAAATAAAACGCATGCAGAGAGATAACTAAGTCGAGACACGTAGAGGTGTGAAGTGAAAAACAAAAATTTGGTTTTTTTTTCAATACTACTACTCAATTATGTCTATTTAATCTATTTTAAATATAAGAACTGTTCTATTTTCAATGTGTTTTGTGTCACATTTTTAAACACCAAAATTCAATTGCCAAACGAAAGACCAATGCAATTAGAAATATCGATATAATTAGTTTTATCACACACAGAAAGGACAATTCTGTGTTTTCTATATTTTGTAAGAGCTGTTCACATCTTAGCGCTCCACATACGGGTCCGAAATGTCGATTACATAAACAAAAATAATTGTATTTTGTGCCAGCAGGTGCAAAATTGTGCAAGGAAGGGCCCACTTCTAGGTCACTTAAAACCGGGACATTCCAAGATTTTAAGCAGAATATGTGGCAACACTGGTAACCCAACCAACCTGGTATTGTTTAAAATTCATTCTGTAATATTGCCGTGGAAATTTACATTTTCTTTGCGAATTTAAATAATAATTTTGTCATTTACTTAGCCTTTTAGCATTAGCACTCAAATAAGCAAGTGTTTTGGTATGCAATGTCGTATTTATATATCGTTTATTTGTTGATGTACTTGCAATTTAAAGAGGGTCGAATGGTAAGGTAAGAAAACTGACTCCAGTCGCCAGGCCTGTGGTTGACAAGTACCGCGTTTAATTCCTACTGTTGGCTTGTGAGTCGGTAGACCGTGACTCATATAATTTTCGGTACAGTCGTGGTTTTATAATTTTTTATTTCTTCTCATATTAGTAATTAGCCACAAAGCTAATAACATAAAACATATTATAAAAGAAGGTCCCCCGCCGCGTCTGTCTTTTTGGACTATTGAAAGGATTTTCATGCGGTTTTCACCAATGAAGAGAGTGGGTCATGAGGAAGGTTTTGGTGTATAATTTACGCGGGCGAAGCCGCGGGCATGAGCTAGTCCTAACTAATATTATAAATGCGAAAGTGAGTTTGTTGGTTTGTTCGTTTGTTACCTCTTCACGCTTTATCTACTGAACCAATCTTCCTGAGATTTCGCACACACATAGCTGGAAGTACGGAGAAGGACATAGGGTACCTTTCATCCCGGGAAAAAGCACATTTCCCGTGGGAAATTCACGCGGGCGAAGCCGCGGGCGAAAGCTAGTAAGATATAAATTATATCATTGTTTACATGCATGCTTGGATACTCGTAGAGAATATCGGGAGGCAACACCACACAATACTTCCTAAGTAGAGTCTGTCAAAGTGATGGACCTTTATACTCGTATATGGTAATAGAGGCGAATTTGCAATGAATTTAGGTACTTTGATGTTGACTGTACTAGTACAGACAAACAACAATTAGCGATCTGTCTTGTCGTACGTGGGAACTTTGAGACACGCCCATAGTTAGTAGATGCGTTTGTTTGTTTGTCACACAAGTCACACAGGAAAAAACGCTCTATATCAGAAACTTCAAAACATATGTCTTGTCTATACTCGTTATAATGAAATCTTTTGTTTTATCTATTTCTATAAATGAATAAGCTTTTAATCTTCAAAATTAAATTGACTTAAGTATATGAAGTCACAATAATTGTTGCAGTGGCAATTGGCAGTCCGGCATGATGACCATGACGGTCATTCATTACTAATGGCCATTACGCCGGACCGCCATACTGGAGGTCCCGGGTTCGATCCTCGGTCGGGTCAAGATGGAAAATGATCTTTTCCAGATTGACCCGGGTTTTGGATGTTTATCTATATTCTATATACGTATTTGTTATAAAATATAGTATCGTTGAGTTAGTATCCCATAACACAAGTCTCGAACTTACTTTGGGGCTAACTCAATTTGTGTGATTTGTCCGTATATATTTATTTATTGCATTCATTAGATTGTTCTACTAGGGTATTATATTATCTGTGAAATGGGTGAACAAATTTAGTAAATATATCGTCTCGTTGGCTATATATGTCATCGAAACTTCTAAAACGAAACTCTTGAGATTTTGAAAGAGAATCTCTACAATTTGTAATTTTATAGAGATCATATTTCAAAAGACCTATTTTTTTTATCAATACTCGCAATTCTCACTTGGTTACGAACTCGACTTGGAACAAAAGAAATGTACTTAGTAACTTTACGTGTTACACACTCATCAGCATATGAACAAACACACAGTCTGCAATTAGCAATAGCTGGACTTTCCTACATTAGCTCACCTGCTCAGTATTCTTACAGCTATGGGGAATAGTCTGACAAAAATAGACTTTTATAATTCACAGATAATACAGGAGTTTGTTTGTAAACTCTTTATTGCACATACACATAAGAAAAATACAAAAGATAGCGAAACAAAATGAGAGGCGTACAACGGCGGACTTATCCTTAAAAGGGATTTCTTCTAGTCAACCAAGTATTTGAAATGAATATTTAATGAAATAAAAAGGGTAGCGTGAGGCAAAAATATAGGATGAAAAAAAGTACAGAAGAAGACGTAAATACATAAACGTGAGGTGTACAGCACCGATCAATATTTTTTTTATACTAATTATTTTTTTATTCTTTTTATTTAGCTGATAGGTCCCACTGCTGGGCAAAAGCCTCCCCCTTATCTCTCCAACCACCTCTATCGCTCGCTATTTGCTGCAACTGCCCACTAATTATTTAACTTTTAAAATTAAATTCGTCATTATACAAGCATGGAGTAGTTTGGGAACAACCCCTTTTATTTACCTCTGTCCCGGTAATTGTCTGTATTCAAATCTTGCAAATTAAATTTGACCTACTTCCGCTTATTCTAAACAGCTGAAATTTTACATGTCGCTTCAGTTACGATGACAATGCATTACAATGATAATCATGATCTGGTGGTACACCCAGGATGGGCTTCCGACGAGGGAACATATCAACTATTAACTGCATGGACATGAAATTGTTACGCGTTAAATACCCCAAGATTTTCCTGGTTAAAAATGATTATATGATTATCATTGTAAAAAAAAAAACTTATTATATTTTAATCCGTGCTCTAAGTGGAATACTTAGATAAAATAGGAGCTATTCGATAGCACTACTAGTAGTGGTACAGGTCAGTACCACTACTACTAGTAGTAGTATTTACCGTGGCTCTACCGGTAGAGCCCTAAACGAGCGAGGCCTAAAAGAGCCGTAAACTTCTGGAATTGTATGTGCATTCTAATTTATTTCTTTTCTAATTTTTTTTTCACTATATAGTTTTGTCAATTTCAGACACATTTGCAAATTGTTATTGAATAAATTATTATTAAATTGTACAAGTAAAATTTCTGAAAAATCAATTTTAATTTGTCCTACATAGAGGATGAGGAATGAGGATTGCCGTTTGACGATTGGACGTTTTGAAAAAGTCCAGTTAAAATCGGACCTGTTCATGAAACAAGTGTTATAATTAGTGTCTTCGAACGCGTTCACAAGCATTGTTGAGCTCCACCTATGATTGAGACCTCTTATGTAACCTGTAGTGTATGTTTTAGACCTGTATGTAGGTCTTGGAGCATGTAACGTGTTGACATAGTGTTGATTTATAGGTTCGAAAGAAGATTGTGGAGGTTTTTCTTTTTATTACTTTACGTGTATCTGCAGCGACAGCTCTCAAACTGGGATAGTATAGATTGACATTCTAGCAATGGTTTTAATTTTTTCTTTTTAGTAATTTCAAATACAACTTAATTCTAAAGAAAAAATAGATCAATCTGCACAACAATATGACAAAAATAACAGCATGTTAGTATTTTATCTTTTTTTCACGTGGAATAAATAATGTGAAAAACCTATTCATACCAGCATAAATATATACAAACTGGTATAATAGATTTTTTTTTAATGCCGTTATTTCAACGATGGATACCTATAAAATAATGAAGAGTAGTTACAAAGTGGACTTCAAAAATACTTATATCCTTTTTTCCGTTATATGAATATTTATATCCAAGCCTTACCTTATCGACTTCAGCAACTCTCAAAATAATCTTGACCCTCGGGTTGTTTTTCCTAAACTCTTTCAGGAGAGCTTCGAGCTTGTCTCCCCTCTCGTCTCCCGTGTAAACGAGATGCGAACACTCTGTATAACCTTCAGCGGCGCGGGAGTCCCCCACGTAACACACCAACCGCGCGGCGCCGGCGCCCGCGCACTCCACGTCCAGAAACACCGCGGCCGCAGCCAGGCATAACAACCAACCCCACATTATAATTTAAAATTAAAAATTAATTGTCATTCCGAACGCGTTCGATTTCGAAGTTTGAAGTTTTGGAAGCGCGTTGGTCGGTTCGTTGGCGCAGTACGAGTGTCAGTATAGCCGGCCCGAGCGCAGTGCCAGGCTTAGGCGCCCCCGCCCTATGGCTGCCTACAAGGTCGCGCGCTCACCGCCCGCCGGCGCCCGCGCCGACCATACCATACTTGAGAGCTTACATGTCACACACGGTATTGATATGTCATGTTCGACATTTTTTCGGACTTGAAATAACTACTCAAGTACTCAAGGTGTCAATTTGGCATTTTCTTGCAGATACTGTCTGCTCTAGATACTGAGTTTTGAAGTTTGCATCATATGCATTTTAATGACTTGTACTACACGTGTGCAATTACTTGCCTAACATGGATAAGTTACTTTCGAAATTATTTTTGCACACTGTAATACTAGATTAATAAATATGTCATCACGAGAACAAAGTCGGTATATATTTACAAAGAAACAAACTAGACCTACAATACTCTACTTTCAAAAAACAATCGACGTTCGCCGACGACTTTACAGAGTTTGGCAACTGAAAAAGCTACATTGAAACATACACAATTTGTAACATACGATTGTAATCCCCAATGTTACGTTAGATGAAGCCTACCTGAAGCCTGTTTTTTTGCCTTTTCACTGCGTTGTGTGACTACTGATGAGGTGATGTGAATATATTTTTTAATGTTGTTTCAATTAAAGTTAAATTTTCTTCATATAATTTAATATACTTCCTACAGTCCACTCTCCAAATGCGTCCATATCATCCGTAACCAGAGATGGGTTTAAATAGGAAAAAAAGGTTTTTTCCCGACGTAAACCCATCTTTATATGGGCTTACGCCCATACATGGGCAGAAATCGTTTCTTCCTGGCGTGAACCCATCTCTGTCCATAATTACAGATACAAAACCGAATCACGTCTTCATCCCTTACGACGTAGACAGAGCCAAGAATCGTGAGACTCGAAGGCCACGCTTAGCTGAATAGTGGACTAACTGATGGAATGGAGATTCAGTATAGTGACAGGTTGCTAGCCTAAGTGGAGGAAACCCCATAATGAGCCCTTTCCCTCGATTGACTTATACAATCTGCGCAGGAAGAGAAGCAGCTGGCACATTCTGTTTGTTTTTTCGCTTCCAGACCAGCACGGAAGACTCCATGCATCCAGCATGGATGTCCATAATTATCTTCTAAGTAAACTTTTCAATAAACCTTCTTGCTTCGTCTCCAAAATTCCACAGCCTTCGAGGTCATGATACAAGAACACGTTCCAAGTAAAAATATTTTTCTCACAAAGCAGTTTAATTACATAACAAAATAACAATAGAGCCATACATGTGAGTTGCCCCTGACATTACTCGCTATAGGGATAATTGTCATATTATTGCCACCATTATGTAACTGAACAAAACACGGAAATAATAAAATGATAGCGTTGTTAAATAATTCATATACTTTAAAATGTAAAAATTTAATGTTGTTCAATTGTTCTATAATATAATATAATATAACAATGACCTGATGCAGCATTCACCGTATTTGAAGTAAATAATTAAAGTCTTGACTTGGTTGGGTATTTAAGTGGCAATTATTATAATGTTTGTATCAGCCCTAAAAAGACTATATGAACAATAGAAATCTGAATAAAATCAATATACCTAAGTAAAACTTCTGTTACTGACTGAAGTACTGACAGACAACGCACAGCCAAAACTTCTGAACGTAGGAAGCTAAAATTTGATATGAAGGTTCCGTAGAGTGTAGGGGAGCACTAAGCGAAGATTTCCCGAAATTTCCACAGAAACCAAGTCCTGGGCCCATACTAGTAATACACTACAACTAAAAACGGGAACGGCTGTATTTTATATGATAATGAAAATCTTTCTTACGCTTACTCAAGTGATCAAGTGTATACAGCAATACTTGAGCAATACCACAGAATTAATATAAGTACTACGTAGCGATACCAAGCAATGCCTAATTGAAAATTCAAATTCTAACAAAAATTGGAATCGCTTGTGTGTGAGTGAACGAAGGACCTTAAGAGTCATATGCGACTTAGTCAAGCTACGGCAAAATAATAAATAATAATAACAAAGCTCTTCTATCGAAGCTTCCTTCCTACGGGTTGCCCGAGAAATTATGCCAATGGGTTACCAGTTTCCTCACAGGGCGCAGCATTAAAGTCGTTGTTGACGGTTCTTGCTCTGCATATAAGCCCGTGAACGCTGGTGTCCCACAGGGCTGTGTTCTGTCCCCAACGCTTTTTCTCTTGCATATCAATGATATGCTGCAACCCAGCAACATCCATTGCTATGCAGATGATAGCACGGTGGACTCCTTTTATTCCGGTCAAGGTAACATTTCTCGGGCACGCGTCTCTGAGTGTCGAACTAAACTTGTATCTGAGGTTGAAACTTCCTTAAACCAAGTTTCAAACTGGGGTGATTCCAACTTAGTTCAATTTAACCCCAAGAAAACACAAGTCTGTGCGTTCACCGCGAAGAAAAGCCTTTGTCCTCTGTCCATGGGCAGCGGTGATTACTTACCATCAGGTGACCCGCTTGCTCGTTTGCCGCCCTATGTTATAAAAAAATAAATAAATAAATAAATAAATACCATCAATATGTCTATATATACAACCTGACTCTCTTCAAAACCAGAGTTAATAGGCTGCTTCTGGGTAAACTCGCTTCATCGTAGACCTCATCTCTGTCCTCTGGCAAGATTGTGGTCAAGAGCAAACCCATATTTAATAAAAAAAATATATATATTTTTCTGAAATTCTTACCCGTAAAGATAATACTATGGAACGTTTGGTAATCCAGGGCCGTATTGAAGGCAAGCGGTCATGCGGTCGATCTCCAACCAGATGACTCGATCCCATAGAAATAGGAAGGGTTGCGCGGGGCGCGCGCTTTCTACTTTTATGCTCGATCCTACCAAAAGTGCAACACAGTATCCGGCAACAGAATGCTCCAGGGAAGAAGAAGTTAATGGAGACCCATCACTAGAGCAGCGGCCAAGTCCGAGAAGACCGATCTATAATCACGACCACTGTGTCAAGAGTGAACGAGTTAAGAAGAAATATTTTTCAAAATTTTTTGGTTCACTATAAAGTTAGTAAAATAAATAATGTACTATTTTTTTTTATATCAAACAAAAGGTGTTTGTGACATGATAATTTGACAACTCGACTTTGCTTCTGAAAGGTAAAATTTAATAAGTAAAGTACATAAGATTACGCAGCATTGTTAATTTTGTGACATAAGCATGACTGTAAGTAAAGTGTATCACGTATTAGATAAACAGCTTCTTCATTGACCATGATATGATGATACATACAAATAAATACTATTAAATATTTTTATTATCATGATAACTTTACAAAAAAATATATTAAAAGACTCTGGCACAGGATCAAAACCTAAACAAAGTATCCAGTCAGATTGTTAAATTTCAAAATCCCTGACAAGTAGGATTTCATTATACGAGCTGAGGGCACATACAAAGTCCACTAGAAACTGTCATTCGCCGCTATCCTGTCGACCACTGGAACAGAGTCCGATCAATATTTACAAAAAAACTCAAATTCGCTGACTCATCTTATTGATAAATCGCGCAGTTTTACACCAAATCTTATCATCGTGACAACTAAATACATAGATAACGTTAAAAACTTTGTTAGTCGGCGATGAATATTGGTGCAGAGAATGTCGTTCTCAGGGAAGAAGTTCCGAAGAGTGCGATGCGAGAATGTGACGGAATTGGTGAAGGCTGCCAGTGAGTGATTCGTTCAAGTTGTGTTAAGATAGTGTTGTGATGAAATTTTGGATGGAACAAACGGAAAGTAATTTAAATTATTTTATTCCGTTTGTCCCCACTGTTTGGGGCAAAATTGATGGGGGCAACGTGAATATACGTCGGAGCCAGCCTTAAATATCATTTATATTTTTATAGAACTTAATATTACTTAAATTACCTGAATTGAACGCTATAACTTTCCGTCTATTATATTATGTAAATTGACGATAAAAATATAAATGGCATTTCCTATACAATAATATCCTCTACATAGTAATATACAACCGCTTACCGCATCTGTCTACCTGTATATATATTTTTGCCTCACTTTACGACAGTTTGGCAAGTGTTTGTGAGGCAAAAATAGACAGCTTTCTTATCGCAAAATTTCCAGTAGAAAGGTACACTAGGGTACAGTTAACTACAAATTCTAATAAATATAATAGACATAAGTACTGAAGGAGATAAGGATTTACATTGTCTTCACCATTTTCTATTTCTTATCTATTGTAAAGACCTTGCCTCTGAACCACGGGGTCCCGGGTTCGATCCCCGGTCAGATCAAGATGGAAAATGATGATTTTTATCCTGGGTCTTGAATGTTTATCTATTGTAGTTGTTATAAAATACAGTATCGTTGTATTTCCTATAACAAATGTCTAGAACGTACTTTGGGGCTAGCTTAGTCTGTGTGATTTATTTATCGTATATATTTATAAATAGCCTATACCAAAATAAAGTAAAAGTTGCATCTTCGCCAACGAAGCTTCAAACTGATAAGGGTGATATCACTGATAACGCAGAAATAAGTGAATATTTCAACAACTTCTTTGCCACAATCGGCGAAACACTAGCAAATGCAATACCGCAGAAATATCACAAGAACAATATCTTTACTGCTGCAAATTGTGACGCTCAATCTCGTTTACCTGACCTCACAGAGTTAACACCGGCATCGATTACGGAAGTTGGAGGAATCATTGATGACTTAAAGTGTAATACCGCTTCGGGGATAGATGGCATAACTGCTAGATCTTTAAAATGCGTAAAAAATCTAATTGTGGAAAATTTGACCAAATGTATCAATAAATGTTTGGAGCTGGGTATCTTTCCTGACAGTCTTAAGCTTGCCAAGGTTACTCCAATCTTCAAATCTGGTAAGAAAACAGATCCTAGTAATTATCGACCCATATCCGTCCTACCAATAATCTCAAAAATATTTGAAAAAATCTTATATAATCGCATCGAATCCCATCTCGTATCAAACAACATAATCTCTGGTAAACAGTATGGTTTTAGGCCAAAGTCTAATACACTTTCAGCGACAATTGATATCATAACCAAAATTAAAACCAATATAGATCAAAAGCAAATTGCGCTGGGAGTATTTATAGATCTTAAAAAGGCCTTCGATACTGTGAGCCACAAAATACTGCTAAAAAAGTTAAAAGATATAGGCATTACTGGGATCGCGCTTGAGATGTTAAAGTCTTACCTTTCAAACCGAAAACAAATAGTTAGAGTCGGCAACCACCAGAGTCAACCTCAGCCCATCTCATTTAGAGTTCCCCAGGGCTCGATTTTGGGTCCCCTTTTATTCCTCATTTATATAAATAATATACATAATATAGGTCTTAAGGGTGACGTAACTCTTTATGCTGACGACACGAGTCTGTTTTACTTTGGAAACTCCGTGGACTCAGTAATTGAAGACGCTCAAAGTGATCTTAACCTATTAAATCAATGGTTTCAGTATAATCTTTTAACAATTAATATTTCTAAAACGAATTATATTATATTTAAAGCCAAGAATAAGAAAATTGCTAATTTTGAACCACTGACAATAAACGGACAATACATTAATAAAACAAAAGAACAAACATATTTAGGTCTTCACCTAGATAGTCAGCTCACATGGTTACCACATCTTAAAAAAATAAGATCAAAATTATCATCGCTAACTGGTGCTTTGCGAGGTATTGTTCGCTTTCTCCCAAAAAAGACTCGTTACCATATCTATAATTCTCTAGTCAAACCACATATTGACTACCTTATTCCAATTTGGGGTACGGCAGCCAAAACTAATTTAAATATTATTCAAAGAGCGCAAAATAAATTAGTCAAAGTTTTATTTCATTACCCAATTTTAACGACTACAGACAAAGTTTACAATGAGACCAAATTACTAAATATTAATCAGACCTATCACTACTTCACATGTCTCTTAATACGCAAAATAATTACACAAGATATACATTCGCAATTAACCTTCACAAAAAAGAGCACTGTGCATAAAATGACACTTCGTAATTCAAACGACCTAATACTGAGGCAGTCAAGAACAAATTATGGAAAAAAGACCATTCTGTACGAAGGTGCCCAACTATACAACAAACTCCCCAAAAATATAAAAGAATGCCAATCTAATTACTCTTTTAAAAAACTGCTAAAACAACATTTAATTAAATCCCGTAAATAATGAAAATGTCAAAATTAAATAAATATGTACAATCAAAAAAATAACAATATATAAATATCTCATCTAATAATAAATTTTTATCTATCTATAAATAAATACATAAATTTAGACATTATAAATTACATCTATTTATAATCTCGACCTAAATATATATAGTATTTCTAACACTATTGAATAATAATAAAACAGAAAATAAACATACCCAGCTCTTAACACGATGTCACTTCTTGTAGCGGCGCATCTACTTTACATCTCCCGAAATCTCAATGTAGTGAGGGTATTTTAATTAATATTGCATGTGTTTTACCTTGCTTACGAACTCGGATCGGACATTGTACGCGTAACTGTTATTTTTATACTTAAGTGTTTGTGTTTCTCATTTATAAGTGAAATGTAAATTTCTTTATGAGAATAAATATCTTAAACCTTAAACCTTATTTACCAAATTAGTGATTCTGTATTAACAACGTTCAGAAAGATCACTGAGTTATGGCCACTATCTGGCTTTCCTGCGGCACACTAATTAATTTTTATGTTATTTTTTATTAGTTTATTAAGCCTTTGTTTAATAATAAAAATTTATAGGTGCCACAGACTCTAAACAATACCTAAGTCTGTGGTAATTAAAATAAACGTATTCTATTCTATAATTTTATTCTACCATTCCAGACGTCAATGAACACTTAACTAGGGTCCTTGAGTGCAGTGCGCCGACCTTCTGCTTCACGAGGCTTGACGATGAGACCTTCCAGTTCACCCTGCACACCGAGGATAAACACTTCAACAAGACCTTCAGGCTTGGGCAGGAGCTGGAGATGGAGAGGCGAGATGGATGCAAGGTAAGCATAGAGATTCATACCTTGAAAACAATCGAACTGAGTTGCATTTCCACTTATTTCAATTTAAAAAAAAATGATTTGTAGTGTCTGTCTAAATTTGTGGAAATCTTACCTATTATATTTAGATAAACTTTAAAGTACTTTAAGTAAATATACTATCTTTAAGTACAAATATTCTATAAAGTGTAATTAAGTACGTAGGTATGTGTATATTAAACAGTTTTTCTTTCTTTTTTAAATTATTGACGTTAATCGTAACAGTTGTTTTTGACAAAATTTGAGATAATACGAGATTATAATTAATCTAAGTATCTCATAACCAGGTAGACTTATTTTTTTTAAAGTAAAGTACGTTTTCTCTACAACTTTATGATTAAGTTTATGAAATTAACCTTTTAGGTAAAAGTTACATACACATTAGAGGGAGACAACGTACTGAAACAGACCATCAAGCAGCCAGACGGGAAAGTGGCGTATTTTAGGCGGGAATTCGGAGATACGGAAACCAAAATGGTTTGTACTTTGCTTTTCATACATTTTCTTCTTCCTATAGGGGTAATTTTGTCCCAAGTTGCTGTTACAACATGCCTGCTAGTCACAGTCAATCCATCTAATATTCTTTGGCTATCCTCATGTCAAAGTCAAAGTATATAGGTTTAAAAATAAAATCGTCATATTATTAATTGTTTTTTAGTTAGTTAACGTCATAAAATTACTTAAAGCTTACCACCGCCTCTAAAGCGCAAGTGGAGAAGAGGCGGCGCAACAACCTCCACTGCTGCATTTTCTCCAAAGACAACTTTGTCTTACAATTAAATAACATGTTTTTTGTTACCTTCTTCTTCTTCTTCTCTCAGCCGAAAGACGTCCACTGCTGGACAAAGGCCTCCCCCAAGGATTTCCACAACGACCGGTCCTGCGCTGCCCGCATCCATGCGCAACCCGCGACCTTCACCAGGTCGTCGGTCCACCGAGTGGGAGGCCTGCCAACACTACGTTTTCCGGTTCGTGGTCGCCACTCGAGAACTTTTCTGCCCCAACGGCTATCTGTTCTGCGAGCTATGTGCCCCGCCCACTGCCACTTAAGTTTGGCGATTCTGCGGGCTATATCGGTTACTTTAGTTCTCCTACGGATCTCCTCATTTCTGATTCGATCACGCAGGGAAACTCCGAGCATAGCGCGCTCCATCGCCCTTTGGGTGACCTTGAGCCTTCTTATGAGGCCCATAGTAAGCGACCACGTCTCTGTTCCGTATGTCATCACTGGCAACACACACTGGTCAAAGACCTTAGTCTTGAGACACTGCGGTATTTTGGACGAGAAGATATCGCGAAGCTTCCCGAACGCTGCCCAGCCGAGTTGGATTCGACGGTTGACCTCTTTCTCGAAGTTGGACTTACCTAACTGAACTGTTTGTCCCAGGTATACGTAATTGTCAACAACTTCGAGTGTAGAGTCTCCAACCTTTAGAGGAGTGGGTGCGACACGGATATTAGACATGATTTTCGTCTTATCCATGTTCATTTTTAGACCCACTTGTTGAGAGGCTCTACAGAGGCCATCGAGCATTGTGCCTAGATCTTCCAAGGTCTCAGCCATGACTACGATATCGTCAGCGAATCGAAGGTGAGTGAGGTACTCGCCGTTGATATTGATACCGAGTCCGCTCCAGTCCAGAAGCTTGAAGACATCTTCCAGGGCGGCGGTGAACAGTTTTGGAGATATAACGTCTCCCTGTCTCACCCCTCGCTTCAACTGGATAGGTTTCGAGCCTTGATCCTGGAGACGGACCGACATGGTGGCGTTTTCGTACAAACACTTCAGCGCTTCGATATATCGATAGTCAATTTGGCACCGTTGGAGAGACTGTAGCACAGCCCAGGTCTCGATCGAATCGAAGGCTTTCTCGTAGTCCACAAACGCCAAGCATAAGGGCTGATTATACTCCTCAGTCTTCTGTATAATCTGCCGCAGCGTATGTAAGTGGTCTACGGTACTAAAGCCTTTTCGGAAACCGGCTTGTTCGGGAGGCTGGAAGTCGTCGAACCTGCGAGCGAGACGATTCGTAATGACTCTCGAAAACAGTTTGTAGACATGGCTCAGAAGTGAGATAGGCCTATAATTCTTCAATAAGGTTTTGTCGCCTTTTTTTAAAGAAAAGTACCACCACACTTCTGTGCCATGCCGTAGGCGTTTGTCCCTCGAGTATGACGGAATCGAATAGCTTCTGAAGAGCTTTTAATACCGGTGTTCCACCTGCTTTCAGAAGCTCAGCCGTGATTCCATCATCACCCGGTGCCTTATTGTTTTTTAACTGTTTGAGAGCCATTCTAATCTCGTATAGGCTGACGTCCGGGATATCTTCGGTGTAGTGTCGGGTCAATCTGGCTCTTGGATCTTTGGCCAGATTACTGACAGGTGCGCGTACGCTGGTGTATAATTGTCCGTAGAACTTCTCAACCTCTTCCAACAGCTCTGGCTTCGACGAAATGATTCTGCCATCCTCAGTCTTCAGCTTGGTCAGTTGGCTTTGACCAACAGACAGATCCCTTGCAAACACTTTTGAGCCCTTATTTCGCTTAATCGCCTCTTCAATACGGTCAGTATTGAATTGGCGTAAATCGCGCGTTAGGGACTTGGAGATCTGTCTGTTTAGACGTCGATACTGAGCAGCATCGTCAGAGGACTGCAGAACCAAGTTTCGTCTTTCTTCCATGAGTTTGTTGGTGAGGTCCGAGAACTTTTTGGTTCCTTTTGAACAGCGGGTTTTGAAGGCCTTAGACCCAGCTGTTTGAACAATTTGCACAAACCTGTCATTATAATCGTCCAGATTTTCGCAGTCTCCCAGGCATTCGAAGCGATTCTGCAACTCGAGCTGAAAGCTCTCGGGGTTTTGGAGCTGGATAGGCGCTGGTCGGAGCGTAGACTTCATCAGTCGACACCTTTCGAGTTTTATTCTAAGATTCAATATGCCTCTTACCAATCGGTGATCGCTTTCTGTTTTTACGGCATTTTTGTTACCTACTAGAACGAAATTAATGTCAATACGCCTTATCCAACCGCCATCTCATTGAAATTAGACCTCCAATCCCCATAAACTATTAATTATGATAAGGTTATGGTATATTTTATAATGGTTTTGCCAAAACAACGCACTAACAAGGCTGCCGATTGACCAAGCGGTGCACATTTGAGATGGCGGCCGTCCTAAATGCAGTGGGCGAAAGCAAATGAGTTCGAGGGTCACTGGCTACCTTTATTTCGCCTACGATATAACTTAGTCTATACATCAACAGCTAATTCATAAGCTAATTAAATTTTTAAAGTTTTTTATCACCTAAACAGAGACAGAGACCTAAATAGAAATTTTTTGCATTCTCTATTTAGGTCTCTGTCAAAGAAAAAAAGAAAATGCAAAAAAAAAGAAAAGAATCTGTCTGTGAAAGAGAATGCAAAATTATTTTAGGGGGAAAATTATTTGTGTGTGCAAATCTTCAATTTATCTTTAGTCAAGATACTTAAGATAAAATTCCTGTAAACAGCTTGTGACTCACCACACCAGGCAGTGATCAAATAATATGGAAAAATATTCTCTCTCAGCCGAAAGACGTCCACTGCTGGACAAAGGCCTCCCCCAAGGATTTCCATAACGACCGGTCCTGCGCTGCCCGCATCCATGCGCATCCCGCGACCTTCACCAGGTCGTCGGTCCACCGAGTGGGAGGCCTGCCAACACTACGTTTTCCGGTTCGTGGTCGCCACTCGAGAACTTTTCTGCCCCAACGGCTATCTGTTCTGCGAGCTATGTGCCCCGCCCACTGCCACTTAAGTTTGGCGATTCTGCGGGCTATATCGGTTACTTTAGTTCTCCTACGGATCTCCTCATTTCTGATTCGATCACGCAGGGAAACTCCGAGCATAGCGCGCTCCATCGCCCTTTGGGTGACCTTGAGCCTTCTTATGAGGCCCATAGTAAGCGACCACGTCTCTGTTCCGTATGTCATCACTGGCAACACACACTGGTCAAAGACCTTAGTCTTGAGACACTGCGGTATTTTGGACGAGAAGATATCGCGAAGCTTCCCGAACGCTGTCCAGCCGAGTTGGATTCGACGGTTGACCTCTTTCTCGAAGTTGGACTTACCTAACTGAACTGTTTGTCCCAGGTATACGTAATTGTCAACAACTTCGAGTGTAGAGTCTCCAACCTTTAGAGGAGTGGGCGCGACACGGATATTAGACATGATTTTCGTCTTATCCATGTTCATTTTTAGACCCACTTGTTGAGAGGCTCTACAGAGGCCATCGAGCATTGTGCCTAGGTCTTCCAAGGTCTCAGCCATGACTACGATATCGTCAGCGAATCGAAGGTGAGTGAGGTACTCGCCGTTGATATTGATACCGAGTCCGCTCCAGTCCAGAAGCTTGAAGACATCTTCCAGGGCGGCGGTGAACAGTTTCGGAGATATAACGTCTCCCTGTCTCACCCCTCGCTTCAACTGGATAGGTTTCGAGCCTTGATCCTGGAGACGGACCGACATGGTGGCGTTTTCGTACAAACACTTCAGCGCTTCGATATATCGATAGTCAATTTGGCACCGTTGGAGCGACTGTAGCACAGCCCAGGTCTCGATCGAATCGAAGGCTTTCTCGTAGTCCACAAACGCCAAGCATAAGGGCTGATTATACTCCTCAGTCTTCTGTATAATCTGCCGCAGCGTATGTAAGTGGTCTACGGTACTAAAGCCTTTTCGGAAACCGGCTTGTTCGGGAGGCTGGAAGTCGTCGAACCTGTGAGCGAGACGATTCGTAATGACTCTCGAAAACAGTTTGTAGACATGGCTCAGAAGTGAGATAGGCCTATAATTCTTCAATAAGGTTTTGTCGCCTTTTTTGAAGAAAAGTACTACCACACTTCTGTGCCATGCCGTAGGCGTTTGTCCCTCGAGTATGACGGAATCGAATAGCTTCTGAAGAGCTTTTAATACCGGTGTTCCACCTGCTTTCAGAAGCTCAGCCGTGATTCCATCATCACCCGGTGCCTTATTGTTTTTTAACTGTTTGAGAGCCATTCTAATCTCGTATAGGCTGACGTCCGGGATATCTTCGGTGTAGTGTCGGGTCAATCTGGCTCTTGGATCTTTGGCCAGATTACTGACAGGTGCGCGTACGCTGGTGTATAATTGTCCGTAGAATTTCTCAACCTCTTCCAACAGCTCTGGCTTCGACGAAATGATTCTGCCATCCTCAGTCTTCAGCTTGGTCAGTTGGCTTTGACCAACAGACAGATCCCTTGCAAACACTTTTGAGCCCTTATTTCGCTTAATCGCCTCTTCAACACGGTCAGTATTGAATTGCCGTAAATCGCGCGTTAGGGACTTGGAGATCTGTCTGTTTAGACGTCGATACTGAGCAGCATCGTCAGAGGACTGCAGAACCAAGTTTCGTCTTTCTTCCATGAGTTTGTTGGTGAGGTCCGAGATCTTTTTGGTTCCTTTTGAACAGCGGGTTTTGAAGGCCTTAGACCCAGCTGTTTGGACAATTTGCACAAACCTGTCATTATAATCGTCCAGATTTTCGCAGTCTCCCAGGCATTCGAAGCGATTCTGCAACTCGAGCTGAAAGCTCTCGGGGTTTTGGAGCTGGATAGGCGCTGGTCTGAGCGTAGACTTCATCAGTCGACACCTTTCGAGTTTTATTCTAAGATTCAATATGCCTCTTACCAATCGGTGATCGCTTCCTGTTTTTACGGCATTGATCACAGAGACATCATTGAATATGTGCCTCTTCGTCGACAAGATGAAGTCAATCTCATTTTTTGTAACGCCATTAGGATGCAACCATGTCCACTTTCGCTGTTTTGGCTTTTTGAAGAAGGAGTTCATCATAAAGAGGCCCTCCTTCTCCATAAAGCCGGCCAGCAGATGACCACGTGCATTCCTCGTTCCATATCCAAAATTCCCCACTCTCAGCTCATCATCGCTTCGTTTGCCCAGTTTCGCGTTAAAGTCCCCCATCACAACGGTATAGTGGGCCTGGGAGCTATGTATGGCTCTAGAAATATCCTCATACATAGTCTCTACCTCGTCGTCGGAGCGATATGAGGGCGGTGCGTATACTTGTATTACCTTCAACGAATACCGTTTGGTGATTCTGAGTACAAGGTACGCTACCCTCACCGAAACACTCTCGAACTGGACCACGTTGTTGACGAGGGACCTGTGGACGATAAACCCGACACCACCCTGGGACAGTTGGTCGCCCTCCCGGAAATAGAGCAGGTTTCATCATGGTGTCCTCCCCCTCTCTTCGGACTTCACATAATCCTACAATATCCCATCGTAACCTGCTCAATTCTTCCTCCAGTTCAGCGAGTTTCTCGTCGGTCCGCAGCGTGCACGTGTTGTAAGTTGCCAGGGCCAAGGGTCGTCGGGGTTGGTAGCCTGGCATCTGCCGGGGATTCTTAGCACCCCCTGCCCCGCCGTTACCGTGACCGCTACCAGAGTCCGGGATAGCGGGGCCGCCGGGGACTAGGGGCCGTGTTGTGGGTGTATCAACCATAGGGGGGTTTTGCCGTAATCGCCACGCTTGGCAGGCGGGTTGGCGATCGCAGTGTGATGTCATAGTACGCGGAAAGATGCTGCTGCCCATCCTCCGGTGTTTTAGATCCCTTAGTCGCCTCTTACGACACCCACGGGAAGAGATGGGTTGGTGCTATTCTAGGGCCACACCACAGGCCAATAGGAAAAATATTAAGAGACTATTATTCAATTATTTGCCAGCGGATGGTTATAATTTGGTTGGTGATATTTTTTTCATAATGTTGGTCGGTATTTTTTTCCTCGATGTCTCGATTATAATAATCCTCTATGTATACTAACAATTAATTAAACTAAACATTTAAAAATACCCAAAAAAATCCTCTACTCCCGACTATTTTATTTATGACGAAATTATAATTTCCAATAATATTTTTTATTTTTCAGATAATCACAATGGAAGGAACAGACATACAAGCAAAGATATATTATGAAATAGTTGAATGACGTTTTGGCAATAATAGGATTGCATATAATATAAAGAACGGGAACCCCACATAAAACAAGTACCTTTCGTTCAGTATTTAAGAATAAAATAAAATTGTATCAGTTAATTTATTAATTATTAAACGACGACCTCCGTGGCCTAATGGTTATCACGCCGAACGGAGGTCCCGGGTTCGATCCCCGGTCAGGTCAAGATGAAAAATGTGATCTTTTTCAGATTGACCTGGGTCTTGGGTGTTTATCTATATATGTATTTGTTATAAAATATAGTACCGTTGAGCTAGTATCCCATAACACAAGTCTCGAACTTACTTTGGGGCTAGCTCAATCTGTGTGATTTGTCTGTATATATTTATTTATATTTATTTATTAATAGGTATTAAAATAAAATAAAAATATACGCCACTACAAAATGACAAGTATAAGATGAAATGTTAAATAATGCACTAAAGTAGGTTCATATGTGAAGTAACCCTGTACATACTTATTTCTTTTATAATTCGTATCTACAGTGAGATACTCTCTTCTAGTATTAATTAAATACTTTCTAATTTATTGAGATAATACTTCTAAGAAACTGCTTGCTGTTCAAGCTATCCTGATAAATAATTGAACTGTACTTAAATAATTACTTATAAGGTAAAATTAGTTGAGTAAAGAAATCTATGGTGGGATAAAAGATGATTACATTGCGTAGACTTATCTGTAGACTTATCACCATTATAATTGCATTTATTTATTTTACACATTTAAAATACAAACTAAACTTAAAAACAAACTTAATATTATCTAAGTAAGCTTTGAGTTTATTTCTAAGTTCTAAGTTTAGTTATTATTTTAATTATTATATTTTACAATTAAACTACGAGTAAGTTAAGTACCTACTGAATAAACTGCTACCTACTTAGATTTATTTATTTCATGAAATAGTTCCGTCATGCGTGGCATTTAAACTTTTTGTAATATTTTAAAGTGATTGTAGAATGTACAGGAAGAATCTTTGTTTTTTATTTAATTTGGTTGTCTGTTACACTTCTGGCAATAAACTACATTTAAATGATAGTCGACTTACCTATGTAGTTAATGCCAGCAGTGAAGGACAATCTGTACCAAATATTGAAGCGAAAACGTCTGTTTATTTGTTTGTTCTATCTCTGGAACAACTAGGCGGATAAAGAGATTAATGAGAAGACTTAATAGCTATCCCAAAATTCCCACGTGAGTGGATTGATTGACAATAAGTTATAGAATAAGTAGTTACAGCTGCACCAGATACGCATATTAACATAATTACTTAACTGCGCATAACTTAGAAGTAACTTTACATACGGCCCTCCCTCTATTGTTTTCGTACGGTCAATATCACTATTGCACTAAACATTGTTCTATATACATATTCTAATCTTGTATGCTCTGCGCATGTGTTTATTTATTCTGCAAAGTACAATCTCCATTACAAAGATATCAAAAATTCAAATAAAATAAATATTTCGCATGCAAAGAATTATTATATTAACTAGCTGGCGCCCGCGGCTTCGCTCGCGTTAATCCTTTCTTATCCGTCATAACATCTACCTGCATGCCAAATTTCAGCCCGAGCCGTCCAGTGGCTTAGGCTGTGCGTTGATACATCACTATGTCAGTCAGTCACCTTTGAGTTATATGTATATAGATGAAAGTACCTATGAATTTGTTACTCCATCAAGCCAAATTTCGATGTCATTGATAACTAACCACATATATAGAGATTCCATGTTTTACACTACCCGTTACTGTAAAACATGGAATCTATATAATGAGGTTAGTTTTCATCCCAAAATTCCCACCTGATAATTTAATTGCCTATGCAAATTAAAAGTGACAATAAAATATTGATTAATGAAATACGTAGAGGTCTGACAAACAACGGCGGATCCAGGATTTTTTTCTGGGACCGTGGCGGACTATGCATGTTAGGGCGGGGGTTTGCAACAAATTGCCGCCCGCTTTGAAACGAATCCTAAGACTTGCTCTCACTATGCCACTGCAAGGCCAGATTTGCAAAAAATCAAGAAAAAAACCAAATGGACAGAAAAAATTGTGTTATTTCATTATTTGAGATGCACTTTTATGGAATTTTCTCTCCACAGTAGGTACACATACGTGTCCCCGTGCCCCTCTCCCGCTACTGCTGACAAATCAGGCGTTATTTTTATCAAGAAACCGGTGTGTATTACACAAGTGGGTTTTTGTCATTAATTAATGTTATCTCCGTCTGCACTTGGCAATGGATAGTTGGATACCCGTTTACACTCACTGTTACGTTTATAGTTCAAGGATATTGCACTAAGGGCGAAAAATGTTTGGGATTACTATTTATGCATCCTGCAAACCTACTTACTTTATTTTATTTATCTTTATTTAGGCAACAAACAGTCATTTACAATAATATAATTTAAATCTAAATTTAAAAACTAGGAAAAGACCTACAGTGCAGTAAAACCTAACTGATATTATAAATGCGAAAGTGAGTTTGTTTGTTTGTTAGTTTGTTTGTTTGTTTGTTTGTTTGTTACCTCTTCACGCTTTATCTACTGAACCAATCTTCCTGAAATTTCGCATACACATAGCTGGAAGTACGGAGAAGGACATGGGTACCTTTCATCCCGGGAAAAAGCACAGTTCCCGTGGAAAATTCACGCGGGCGAAGCCGCGCGATACATTTTGGTAAAATTCACAACCATAGTTTGAAAAATACTTAACTACATTTTTGTAGATACGTGGTTTGTCAAATTGTGAACACAGCTTTAGCTCACATGTTCATATAGTACCAATATGCAAATCTTTTGCGAAATGTATCGATACCACTCAGCACAGTTATATCGAGATAAAGGTAGTATTTATAGACCGTGGCCACACCCCAAGCATTACTTATATACAAGCCCGCCACATATGTAGTAAGTTTAATTATTTTGAAATTCTTACGAATTGTTCACAATTATTGTGAAACTGGTTTAGGCACCTAAATATTAATTTAAAACGATTAAAACTAAGGCGTGGGCAGAGGGAGGCTTATACCCAGCAGTGGGTAGTAGAAATGATGATGATGAAAACTAATCTTAATATTACATTTAAAGATTACCAGTTATCATAATATTCAACTGTGATTTATTTAATCCCAATTCTAACTAATATTATAAATGCAAAAGTGAGTTTATTCATTTATTTGTATGTTTGTTCCCTCTTCACGCTTTATCTACTAAACCAATGTTCTACTGTTCCAGAAATTTTGCATTGCATTTAGAAGTCCTGAGAAAGACATGGGGTACCGTAAAACTGTTCCCTTGGGAAATTCACGCGGGCGAATCCGTAATTCTATAGTTACAAAAGTTCTTTCGCAAAATTTTGCAAACTTCTGTGATGTGCTCTGTTTGTAATAAAATCTATGTTGTTTTGTCCGTTCGCCGCCGTAATATTCTAGCGCGTGCGGTAGTTTCATATTAGTAGCATCGCGCCGACGCGACGGCGTCGGCAGTCGCGAGCGACCATTTTGAATTAGTATTGTTTGGACATCGCGCGGGGAGGCCGCGCCGGATGAAATTGCTCGCGTGAATGGCTCGCGGACGGTCGCCATTGCCCTGTGCGATATCGGTTTGATTTTTAATACGCGAGAGGTCCCGCGTCCTTTGATTGTTAATTAGTTTGAGTTATATTTGTGAATTTCCTGTTTGTTAAATAACTATTGAACGTTTGTGTTTGTGAAACCTTTTACTTTGACTGTTTCTTGTGAGATGCGAAACGTGGCTGCCTGGGGACGCCGACATCTGTTGCCGAGCCAACTTCGGGAAGAAATCTATTTATTTGTTCTGGGGAATTGAGATCTCGGGGTAGGTTTGGTGTTTAGGGACCGCATTCCCCCTTTCCGAAGACACTCAAGATTGGATCCGAAGAGCAGAAGATTAAGTTTGGTAAGTGACCCTTGGGTTTGTGGGTGGTTGTAGCTATTAGGTTAGGTTTAATATACAGGGTTCTGTAGTTCCCGTTGTAAACTACAGTGGTAGCAGACTGCGTATAGGTTAGGTTAGGTTAGT
This sequence comes from Ephestia elutella, assembly GCA_018467065.1. NCBI lineage: Eukaryota > Metazoa > Arthropoda > Insecta > Lepidoptera > Pyralidae > Ephestia > Ephestia elutella. Next base: position 4,893,843 of record CM031580.1, on the reverse strand, counting down.
CGGACAGACGTAGTGTCGGGTCGAGGTTTTTTACCGGTATTTTTTACCCGGTAAATTTTTCGGTACCGAACCCTCCCGCCATTTCGTCTGCCCGGATTCTCTGCGCACACTTTCTGGTAGCAGAGCGTTGTTGTTCTGCACATTTTCTGGTAGCAGAGCGTAGTTTATCTACCCTCTATTTGTTCGTTTGTAAAAAATAATTAATTGTTTGTAAAAATTATTAGATTTTTCTTAGTTTGTTTGTATAAGAATATTTGTAACCTTTTTGTATTTGTTTGCGGTTTGTACCGTGCGTTCCGGGTTTGTGCCATTCTCATACCTACCGCGGTTCTTCGTGTAGTTGTTTGATTTTGTTGTTTTTTATTTACCTTTTGTTATTTTTTGTTTGTGACTTGACGCGATGGCGAAGGTCCCCAATGCTAAGGCGACACTCGCCAACGAATTGAGATGGTTTGTGACGGCCGGTGGACTCCTGTCCCGGAAGGACAGGGAGGCCGCTATACTGGAAAGAGCGGATCAGCTCCGCTCACGATTGAACAACGCGGAAGCGGCCATGGCGGCGCTTACCGAAGCCGACCTTACCCCGGAGGTCTACGCAGGTCACGTGGCGGACCTGGACCAGATCCTGAGTCTGCACGATGACATCGTGGAGGCGGCGGCCGCAATAAGGGCGAGACAGGCTGGCGGACCAGCCCCTCGCACACCTGTTAGACAGGAAGGACCAGCGGTTACTGGTCGGCTCCCCACCCTTCAGCTGTCCCACTTTGGGGGTAGGATGGAGGAGTGGGTGGCATATAAAAATATGTTTGAGTCCCTGGTCGTAGCACGACAGGATTTGTCGAAGGCCCAGAAGATGGCCTACCTCCTCTCCACTCTGGAGGATGAAGCGCGGTCGCTCATCCAGCACCTCCGGGTGGAGGACGACCAGTACGATACGGCTTGGGAGTTATTGAACTCCCGCTACCAAAATTTACGTTTGTTAGCGGATGCGCACGCCGCACAGTTGATGGCCCTGCCCAAGGTGGCCAACAGGGCACAGTTGCGCCTGCAGTTGCTCACGCCCGTTACAGTGGCCTGTAACGCGCTCCGCACACTGGGGCTGCCGGTGGACCAATGGTCCTTTTTGCTGGTGCACATTGTATTGGGCAAATTACCCAATGACATCCGCTCGCGATTTGAGCGCGAGAATGCGGAACGGGATAGCACCACCCTACCAACATTCACTGACTTGGTGAAGTTTTTGGAGTTTGAGGCACGGGCTGCTGAGAATACCATGACGGACTCAGCGCCATCCAGAGCGCCTGAACGTAGGCCCTTGGAACCCTCATGGCGAGGGAAGCCCCAACAGGGACGGCAACCGCCACCGCGTGGAGCTGGTGTGCGGGTTGCACACACGGCAGCAGTCGCGGGGGACGCGGACTGCCTGCAATGTGGCCGGATGGGCCACAGCCTGCTGCAATGCAGGGACTGGCAGAGACTGCCAGTACAAGATCGGCGCCGCATGGCAAGGCGGCATGAACTTTGCTTTTACTGTTTGGGCAGTCACTATGCACGTGACTGTCCCAGAGCCATACCATGCAGTGCATGCCGTGGGCTGCACCACGTGATGCTCTGCATGAACCGGAACGGGATGGCCCCCGGTTCTTGAGGCAGGGGTCCCCTATGGGCGGGGGCGCTCCTGCGCGAAGCCCTCCACCATCGGACGGAGGACGCGGCTTCGCTCGTCGCACCCCCTCGGGAGGGGGTCGCGTACCGGCGCGGGTCTTGGCGGACCGGGACCACGCGCCCCAAGGTCATGGCCAGTATGTGGCTGGCCAGGCCCCGGATAGGGCCCCCATGGGCGGGGGCCCTAGATCGGACGTGAGAGTGGGGACACCCCTCCACGCGGGTTACCAATACCCAACACATGCAGCCGCAGCGGTTTTCTCCGCCGCTGCACGAGTACCCACGGCTGGAGTACCACCCGCCGTACCATATGTATGGCCGGGCCGCGGGTTATGCCCCCCTCAGATGGGGATGTGCACTCGCCCGACATATTATCCGGGTCAGTGGCGCGCCCCTGGTTTGGAGAGAGTGGGGAGCCCGTAACTAGCTTGCTCCCTTGCTGGGACAGAGCCGCGGACGGTTCTGCTCCCTACCGCGGTGGTCCGCGTATGGGGTCGTGGGGGAGAAGCCATTAATTTGAGAGCTCTGTTGGACTCAGGGGCTCAAAGCAGTTTGGTTACCACTCGAGTGGCACACCAGTTAGGTTTAGTCGTGGAAGACTCGCCTGTGCCACTTCTTGGAGTTGGTGGCATACAGGTGAAGTGTCTGACGGGCCAGACACTTGTCACCTTTTCTTCGCTGAAGTCCTCCACAATGAGGATCACGACTTCGGCTATGGTAATGGATACCATTGCGGGTTGGCACCCCTCGACAGACATACCGCCGGGCGTGTTGTCTTTGGTTTCGGGTCTGGATTTGGCCGACCCCTTTGTTTTTCATCCCGGCCCAGTGGACTTGCTCCTGGGCTCGGACGTATTGGGTTGGATTTTGTTGGGTACCCAGAAAGCTCTGGGTTCGTCTTCACTGATGGCAGTGTCTACTATCTTTGGTTTCGCCCTGATGGGCCCTGTGTTTGATAATAGCACCGTGGAGGAGCCACCGGTCGTCGCATCTGCGTCCTTGGCCAAGACCATGCAAAGGTTTTGGGAGGTGGAGGAGCCACCTATGAGTTCCAGGATGGATCCGGAACACGCTGAGTGCGAAGCCTTTTTCGATCGACCACGGAGAGGTTGCCCTCCGGTCGGTTTGTAACTAGGTTACCCTTTGTTGCCTCTCGTCCTAGCCTAGGGCAAAGTAGGGCGCTTGCGGAGAAACGACTGCTGTCCATGGAGCGACGTATGCAGCGTGACCACGTACTTCGCGATAAATATATTGAATTTATGCGCGAGTACGAGGATTTGGGTCACATGTCTCCGGCTCGAGTTGATTGGAGCTCAACTGAGCATTATTTTTTGCCCCACCACGCGGTGGTGAAGGCCTCAACGGGCAAGTTGCGGACTGTCTTTGATGGGTCCGCACCCACTTCGAACGGAGTTTCGTTGAATCTATGTTTGCATTCAGGTCCCAAATTGCATAGGGACATAATTGACATCATCTTGAACTTTAGAAGACATCAAGTGGTTTTTGGCGCGGACATCCGGATGATGTTCCGCCAGACAGTCATACATCCTGAGGACAGGCGATTCCAGTTGATACTCTGGCGTGAGCGCCCTGAGGATCCTGTGACGGTGTATGAACTCAATACAAACACGTATGGTTTGAAATCTAGTCCCTATATCGCCATCAGATCATTGCTTGAATTGGCAGAGCGGGAACGGATCCGCTTTCCCCGTGAGGCTTCCGTGCTGTCACGTGACTTGTATGTCGATGACGTGTGCACCGGAGCCCAAAGTATTGAGGAGGCCCTCCTACTGCGGGATGAATTGATTGAAATATTGAAAACGGGTGGCTACGAGCTACGTAAGTGGTTGTCCAATGAGCCTAGAGTTCTAGAAGGGATCCCGGAGGATCACCAACAGAACCCTCACCTGTTTGAGGACGTAGATGATCCCAACAGGATAGCGGTGCTGGGCATGCAGTACCAGCCGCTAACCGATATTTTTACATTCCAAGTGGACTTGGAAATACCAAAGGTCTGGACTAAGAGAACGGTGTTGTCCGTAATAGCTCGTATGTTTGATCCAAGCGGTTGGATCAGTCCAGTGATATTCTCTGCGAAGTGTCTTCTTCAGAGACTTTGGACTTTGGGCGTCTCGTGGGACGAGCCGCTGTTTGGCTCTCCATTGGATGATTGGCTCGAGTTGTTTTCATCGATTAAGGAAGTCAATCGGATTGCCTTGCCTCGTCGAATATTGCCCCCCGGGAAATATCGAGCCAGCCTGCATGGCTTTTGTGACGCGTCGGAGCGAGGCTACGCCGCGTCAGTCTATATGCGGACAGTTGACGCCGATGGCCGGGTCAATGTCTCGCTTTTGTTAGGGAAGAGCAAGGTCGCCCCCATCAGGACTAGGCTGACTATTCCCAAGCTTGAGTTGAGTGGAGCTCACCTTCTCTCTAAATTGTTGCATCACGTTGCCAGTGAGCTGGCGGCCACGGTCGAGATACGAGACATCTTCGCCTGGTCGGATAGCCAGGTCGCGCTTGCATGGTTGCGCGCGGCCCCACATACCTTGGAGGTTTTTGTTGGAAACAGGGTTTCCCAAATTCAAAATATTGGAATTGATATGACATGGAGACATGTGCCGGGAGAGCTTAACCCAGCGGACTGTGCTTCCCGAGGTTGTACGGCACCAGAATTGGTGTCACACCCGCTCTGGTGGGGTCCAGAGTGGCTGATGGGATCAGAAACATCTTGGCCTGTCTGTCAGACAGATGTTACTTCTTTGAGTTTGACTGGGCTTCGTGTACATGCTGTAGTCGCTGAGACGACGTCGGAGCCGGATTGGCTACTTGCTCGGTATAGCAGTTTGGATAAGCTTCTGGGTGTTACCAGTTGGATTAAGCGTTTCATACATAATTGTAGAAACCCACAGGCAAAGCGGTTGGGGCCGATTGCAGGTGCAGAAGAGCGCCGGAGCGCATTGTTGCATTGGGTCCGTGTCGTGCAGACCGGACGGTTTGAGTCAGAGCTTCGTATTTTGCGCGACGGACGCGCTCAGTTGAAGGGCGCGGTCGCTCGTTTGAACCCGTACATCGACTCGGATGGGCTTCTTCGGGTTGGAGGCAGGCTCCGGAAGGCGGATCTTCCATATGAGACTCGCCATCCTCTGTTGTTGCCCAAGGGCGGACCCTTGGTGCAGCTTTTGGTGTCTGATCGACACATTCGTAACGCCCATGCTGGGTGCAATGCTTTGCTGGCTATTTTGCAACGCGAATTTTGGATTTTGTCTGCCCGAAGAGCAATCCGTAGTGTTCTGTTTCGATGTATTGCATGTTATAGGTTGAAGGCATCCACGATGCAACCACAGATGGGTGATTTGCCCGCTGATCGAATCCGACCTTCGAGACCGTTTGACGGCGTTGGAACCGATTTTGCCGGCCCCTTTTCGATCAAGGCTTCTCCCTTTCGTAATGCCCGTATTGTGAAGGGCTATTTGTGTGTATTTGTTTGTTTGGCCACCAAGGCTGTCCATTTGGAAGTGGTATCGGCTCTGACTACGGAGGCCTTCGTCGCCGCGTTGGATCGCTTTGTTTCGCGTCGAGGTCTACCTTCCCTTATTAGGTCTGATAATGGCACAAACTATAAGGGAACTGTAAATTATCTTAAGGATGTTTCTGTGTTTATTGATAAAAATTGTACTAGTTTAAGTCAAATTGCTGCCCAAAGGGGAATAACCTGGAAGTTTAGTCCCCCTAGTTGCCCCCATTGGGGAGGGATTTTTGAAGCGGCTGTGAAATCCGCAAAGACCCACCTCCGCCGCATTATCGGAGAAACGGCTCTAACTTTTGAAGAGTTGGCCACGGTTTTTTGTAAAGTTGAGGCGGTCCTCAACTCTCGTCCTCTCTGTCCGCTATCTCCAGATCCAAATGACTTGGAAGCTCTCACCCCTGGTCATTTTTTGGTGGGAGGGCCGTTGAATGCCCTGCCCGAATACCCGTGGAAGGATGAACGCGTATATCGGTTGTCGCGTTTTCAAATGTTGCAGCAAATGAGCCAGACTTTTGGCGTCGCTGGTCGCTTGAATATTTGCATTTGCTGCAGCAAAGAGTGAAGTGGACAGACAGGACTGAGCCTCCCAGGGAGGGTGATTTAGTATTGTTAAAAGAGGCAAATTTGCCCTCATTGCTTTGGCGACGAGCTCGCATATTACGTTTGATTCTTGGCGGAGATGGCACTCCGCGTGTGGCTGAGGTGTTGGTCGACGGTTCGATTTTAAGGAGAGCTGTGACCTCTCTCGCCCGCCTTCCCGTAGAGTAAGCTAGCGGTCTGCTTCTCAGACCGGGACGGGGGGATGTTTGTAATAAAATCTATGTTGTTTTGTCCGTTCGCCGCCGTAATATTCTAGCGCGTGCGGTAGTTTCATATTAGTAGCATCGCGCCGACGCGACGGCGACGGCTAGTCGCGAGCGACCATTTTGAATCAGTATTGTTTGGACATCGCGCGGGGAGGCCGCGCCGCATGAAATTGCTCGCGTGAATGGCATGGCGGACGGTCGCCTTTTGTCCTGTGCGATATCGGTTTGATTTTTAATACGCGAGAGGTCCCGCGTCCTTTGATTGTTAATTAGTTTGAGTTATATTTGTGAATTTCCTGTTTGTTAAATAACTATTGAACGTTTGTGTTTGTGAAACCTTTTACTTTGACTGTTTCTTGTGAGATGCGAAACGTGGCTGCCTGGGGACGCCGACATCTGTTGCCGAGCCAACTTCGGGAAGAAATCTATTTATTTGTTCTGGGGAATTGAGATCTCGGGGTAGGTTTGGTGTTTAGGGACCGCATTCCCCCTTTCCGAAGACACTCAAGATTGGATCCGAAGAGCAGAAGATTAAGTTTGGTAAGTGACCCTTGGGTTTGTGGGTGGTTGTAGCTATTAGGTTAGGTTTAATATACAGGGTTCTGTAGTTCCCGTTGTAAACTACAGTGGTAGCAGACTGCGTATAGGTTAGGTTAGGTTAGTCGGACAGACGTAGTGTCGGGTCGAGGTTTTTTACCGGTATTTTTTACCCGGTAAATTTTTCGGTACCGAACCCTCCCGCCCTTTCGTCTGCCCGGATTCTCTGCGCACACTTTCTGGTAGCAGAGCGTAGTTGTTCTGCACATGCTCAGAAAAAGATATGGCTATATAATCAAAGGTGATTTAACGTTTTTGATGGATCGCACGTCTTTTGTTTAGGCACAATATGACGTGCGCCACCCGACATCAAATATCGTAATCTATGCTCGTGCCAAATGTCAAAACTATCCAATAAAGGCTACTTGTCAATCATTACTTCTAGCCTGCTACGTCAAGAAACAACTAATAAGTGAAGTAAACCAAGTCTAAACATTTATTAATAGGTATCAAATTAACACAGAGTCTAAACTCAGAACCTCTGTACAATTTGTGAGAAACAATACAATACACTGCTGACGATATTTTTTATACTTGCTTCGGCCCGGGGCTGTGTTACTGTGGGAATTTCGGAAAATACTCTCTTAGTACTCCCCTACACCACATGAGTAGCTGAAAGGGTATGTATTATTAATCTGTGCCAACACACTACCTCACCTAAGGAATATACATGCCAAATTTCAGCTTCCTACGCTACGCCTAGTAGTAGTCTGTCACTCAAGCATTTTATATAAATTGATGATTTATTTTCTGTCTACATAATCATGTGACATTTCATTCAAGTGTATGATAATGAAATAGGCTTTGTAGAGTTTTATATTTATTTTATAAATAAATAAAAAAAACATACAATATAGGAGATTTGCTCTACCAATTCTATCTGTTGAGAAATATGATAGGTAAAACGTGATTTTGACGCTTCCTACGCATGATGCACTCTTAAACAAGAACTAAGTGCTAAGTAAGAACTATGCAATGCGCAAAATATTCTGGAGTAAACGCCAATTTAAACAGTGTACAATTGTACATACAAGAGCAATCATTGCAGTACAACAACTGACTATGAATAATTGCAAGCAACTGTTGTTTAGACCATGCAAGTATTTACTTGCTTCAATTTAATTGTATGCAACAGGCAAGAAATTTGCACCGTCTAAATGGGCCTTAAGGCATCTTAATTCTGTACAACTTCTGCCACGTCATAAATTTCAATTTTAGATTCCCTTAATTTTCAGTTGTATGGTATTTACTTATGAGCTTACATAACTGAGCTTCGAATTAAGATATAAAGCACATCATGACAAGCTGGCACAGATGACGAAATTAAGTAGGTACTTACTGAGTTGGCCGAAATTTATTATAAGGATTGTTTAAATGATTTATTGAAAGTGGAGAGTTTAAATTATAAAGCTCATAAAAACATGAAGGGAATCCTAAAGATAAAATTAAAAATTCTAGTTTTTTTATTTCAAAACTGATTAAAAATAAATAGACCAACCAGCCTGCACGAGAGCAATTATGATGAAAATAAAAATTATAACTAGTTTTCTTTTTACACGACTGACCAAAAAAGGAGTGTGATGTTTTCCAGGTTCATGTTATGTATGTTTGTATGTATGTAAGTTTCTTCATTCCTCCATAAGTCCTGACCTGAATGGCTTGACAAATTTTGACGTGAGAGGTATTTTTAGATTCCTTGCATTTCTCCGAGTCACATAGGCTATGTAAGTTGTCAGTCGTGTTTTTTTTTTAAATCAGCTTGTTTGCATTAAAACTGTAATTTGTAGGAGGAATATGCCTATATCACTCGGAGGAATCTCCGAGTGACATAGGCATTGTGCGTTGTCAGTCGTGTTCTTTAGTTTTTAATAATTAGCTTGTTTTAAAACTGATTTAAAATAAATAGAACAATAACCTGCCAGACACCAGACCGCACGTCAGACAACCCTCAGTTGCCGCCGACCTTTTTTTTTCTCAGAAATCTGGACTGGGTTAACTACTTTCAAAACATGCTTTGACCCAAATGTACGTGTCTACCTACAACATAAATCAAAGGTTAAAACTTCCCCAGCTATTTTTATCAGAGAGAGTTTTTACTTTTTATTTTGTGGTGTGACCTTTCATTGGAGGTTGTGTAAGTGTCGAGTCAATTAAGCACTAATAACTTAAACTACTTTTATAAAACCTGAACTTAAAATGGCACACGCAGGTTTCCAAACTACTTAGATGTTGTGCCCAAATTGTAATATAAAGTAGGTATGCATAGACAAATCAATCTTAATTAACCAGAAAGTTGTTGTTTTTATTTAAATAGCCTTAAAAATAGCTATTTTAAATCGTCATATACTAAGTTACTTGACGTCAGAAAATTACTTAAAGCTAAGGTTACCACCGCCTCCAAAGCGCAAGTGGAGAAGAAGCGGCGCAACAAACTCCACTGCTGCATTTTCTTTTGTTTTTTTACAATACCCAAAAAATTAATACTTATAGGAATTTAAATTATTGAAGCTTGTGATCAGTTCGTACGTGAAATGAAGAAGCCAAATGGTAAAACCAAGTAATTACAAGCATAGCTGATAGCTCCTAAGAAGAAGAGAGTTTGAGTCTTATTACATCTATCTGGCGCATAGAGCTAGCAAAATTTTTTTTTAATTTTAAAGATAAAGATAAAGATAAAGATAAAGATAAAGATAAAGATAAAGATAAAGATAAAGATAAAGATAAAGATAAAGATAAAGATAAAGATAAAGATAAAGATAAAGATAAAGATAAAGATAAAGATAAAGATAAAGATAAAGATAAAGATAAAGATAAAGATAAAGATAAAGATAAAGATAAAGATAAAGATAAAGATAAAGATAAAGATAAAGATAAAGATAAAGATAAAGATAAAGATAAAGATAAAGATAAAGATAAAGATAAAGATAAAGATAAAGATAAAGATAAAGATAAAGATAAAGATAAAGATAAAGATAAAGATAAAGATAAAGATAAAGATAAAGATAAAGATAAAGATAAAGATAAAGATAAAGATAAAGATAAAGATAAAGATAAAGATAAAGATAAAGATAAAGATAAAGATAAAGATAAAGATAAAGATAAAGATAAAGATAAAGATAAAGATAAAGATAAAGATAAAGATAAAGATAAAGATAAAGATAAAGATAAAGATAAAGATAAAGATAAAGATAAAGATAAAGATAAAGATAAAGATAAAGATAAAGATAAAGATAAAGATAAAGATAAAGATAAAGATAAAGATAAAGATAAAGATAAAGATAAAGATAAAGATAAAGATAAAGATAAAGATAAAGATAAAGATAAAGATAAAGATAAAGATAAAGATAAAGATAAAGATAAAGATAAAGATAAAGATAAAGATAAAGATAAAGATAAAGATAAAGATAAAGATAAAGATAAAGATAAAGATAAAGATAAAGATAAAGATAAAGATAAAGATATATTTATTTTCCAAAAAAACATTGTTGATACATAAAATGCATGATGTTACAGAGCAGCAATGTTCAACCGTTGAAACGGTGTGCAAATTAAGTCAGATGGCTTGCCGCAAATAAATTCAAAATATACTTAAAAAATATGATAATACACTCAAAAAATATAATTAAAATAAGTCAATCATAGGAATAATAAACAATTAAATACATATGTCAGGGATGTCAAAAATTATATCATCTAGGAAATCTCTAATACTGTAATAGCATTTGTCAACTAGCAACATTTTCATATGTTTTTTAAACAATTTTAAATTCAGCTCTTTTATTTGGTGAGGAATTTTATTATAATTTTTTGGAGCCATAGATAGTATGCTATTGCTAAGTAAAGCTGTATTCGACTAAGGAAGACAAATTTTGTCATTACCTGGCCGACGATTTCGCACAGCAAGATCTGATAATTTTTTAAATTATTTCGGGTTACATTTGACAAATAATGCTGTTTCAAATATATACACGTATAACCAGGGAAGTGTGAGAATTTTATGTTTTTTAAATAGTGGATTACAACTATCCGTTGATTGTAAACCAAACATCGCACGAATGCAGCGCTTTTGCATTAAAAAAAAAAAAATCCTATATCTATGATCTGGCTATTTATCTGCCGGGGAATATTTTTCTACTTTCTACCGGTTAGTAAACAAATAAATAGAAAAATAAATGTATACCATAGAGAAGGCCTTCTTGTCCAATGCTTCCCGCCATTACATAATATTACTTTGTAAGATTTACTATTTTGTGCCTGCATTTGTAAAACACATTTTACTTCAGAATTTTGGTGTTTTATCATCCACAGCCTTCCGTGACCCACTGCTGGGTATATATCTCCTTCTGTCTACGCCAATCTTCTTAACTTTTTGGTGTTTATTGAGTAAGTATGCGGACTAATCTGCATCAGTTTAGACGTATAAACCTCCAAACCGGATGGCGGTCCACCTGTCGCTTGCGTCACTACCCCACTTGTGGACTATCAGATGTCTGTACGTCTGTTGCACAATGTTGCGATATCGCCTGTACAGGAACGGTCTCAGTCGTGTTATGAGACGCACCCTTCCTTGTAACTTTATCGTGTATCCGTAATGTTAGCTTATAGAAACTTTAATTAAAAAATCAAAAACCTATCTAAACACCTATATATAATATATCAATTATCCTAATCCTATCCTATCCTAACTACTATTATAAATGCGAAAGTGAGTTTGTTTGTTTATTTATTTGTTTGTTCGTTACCTCTTTACGTTTTATCTACTGATCCAATCTTCCTGAAATTTTGCATACACATAGTTAGAAGTCCTGAGAAGGACATAGGGTACCTTTCATCGCGGGAAAAATAAATGTTCCCGTGGGAAATTAACGCGGGCGAAGCCGCGGGCAAAAGCTAGTTGTTAATAATTAAACCTTTAAGTATCTATTTGGAAAATGGTTTGCCGCGCGTTGAAGTCTTTAGTTTCGGAGAAACTAAACTAAGCCGAAACCTTTATTCTTAAATAAATAAATACGACAATTTAAAATATGACTAGGATTATTTGTTATGAGATAACTATAGACCACAGACCACCTACCCCACCTACCCTAGGTGGTCTGAGCTTATAGACAGACATATTTTGGATTTTTGTGCATCTCAGATGCAGTTACAATTTCTAATTTTCTATTTGAAAGTACTTTAGAACTGAACAGACACCTCATCGATTACATAAATAGCACACAATTTTGTTTTTAATTTTACCTCCTATATAGGTATATTAGTAGACTAGATTTAGTAGGTATTTAGTTTTACTTATTTTCTTCTCACGTTTTTTAATTTGTAAATCTACTTGGTGTCATAGAATTTCGTTCAGAAGTCACAACTTTCAATCAATGTTAGATCGCCATAATTCAGGTCGTACAAAGACGCAGCACCAACGATTTTGATTTATGTAATCGGTACGTTATTCAAATTAGAGCATTATTTCACCATAATGACTCAGTTGATGAGTGCATAACGGTAATGGTGTTACGGGTGTGACATAGCTTTATTTAGTGTGTAATTGATAATGAATAGTTAGATCGCGATAAACTATCCACACCACAGGTGATGACAAAATACATTCAATTTCATATACTCTACTTGATTCTGACTCTTTTAGGTCCAACCAAATTGATAGTTTGAAGTTTAGTTGCACCCTTAGACTTAAAGTCCATTGGAATAAAAAATCCAAATGCGATTGTGGAGAGACTTTTAGTCTAAGAGGCAAACATTATTTTTTCGCTGGACAGCCAGGTTGACGATATCATACAATCAACTAGATATATATCAGGTTTCCTCATGATGAAAATTCCCGTTTTGTCAGACCAAATGTCTTGGTCTACGAACTCACGAGGCATGTGTAAGAAGCACACCTGGGACATTTCGGCCCACAGGTGGGCTCAACGACCAATTCAAAGTTAACAAAAAATATACTCATAAAAAAGTAAACTTTTCGATAGATATGCCTATTATACCTAACCAATGAATACAAATAGGCTTAAATTTTTATATTTGTATGACGCATGCTACACTTTTTAAGGTTGCAGTTATGACTGTGAAGGTAACTGAAATCCGGTTCATAGAATGGACATGTAAATTGTCGTGGACTTTATTTATAGCAGTTGCACAAAGGGTTGCAATTTTGGTGTTTTTGCAAGGTCATGTGTAAATGTAAGTTGCAGTATTACAAAATCTCTATACTCATTCCACTCAGGAGAAATCATCATCTTAAGTCAGCCACAAGAATTCATGGGCATAAGTTTGTCTAAATATATTTACTAGAGATGCGCCGAATATTCGTTTGGTATTCGGTGTATTCGGCATCTTTTTTCACTATTCGAATTCGGCCGAATTATTTGGTTTTGTTGCCGAATATATTCGATTCAAGTTTCTTTTTTCAATTAAAAAACGAAAATTCTGTTTGTAGGCTACATGACATTTGGAAACTAGTTTCGGTTAAAGGAATATTATTCTTTATTCGAAACTAGTTTCGAAACTCTGGTTTCAAAAGTGGCCGAAGGGGGACATGGAGTAGAATTAAAGGACAACTTCATATGCAAGGATGATTATAAGGGTTTCGAAGTAAACAAGGAACCAATATAGTTTCGTCATGTCTGTCCGTCCGTCTGTCTGTCCTAGGCTTTGCTCAGAGACTATTGCTACCAGAAAACAATAATTTGGTGTAGATATACATATTAATTACGCGGAACGAACTGTATTATAAAATCACCAAAAAAAATTTTTTTAGGATGCCTCACCTACACCTAAAGTGGCGATGATTTTTTTCTCTATAAATAATATTCGGTATTCGGTTATTCGGCAAAATCACTATTCGGCGCATCTCTAGTCTTTACCATAAAATTCTTCTAGATCATTAGTATTTTACTTAAATCAAAGTACGTCAAAATTTTTGTTAGTAGCACAATCATATGAATGATTTATTTGCGGCTTTTTTATGTTGCATTTTGCCATCGTAAGTATTTAGGTAGGACTACGAACCAACTGTGCCCTGATTGCCTTCTTCTTAATGACATAATAAAATCGAAAGTTATTACAAAACATCATGTAAAACAACCTTTACCTATAAATTACAGAGCTCGTAGGTACTAATTACGGATATTACTCACCAAGAACTCGATTACATTTCGAAGAATTTCGGAGAACACAGAAGTCCAAAATGCGGAATGTTACTGTGAGTAATGTAGCCTTAATTTCGGGACACTTTCAAAATGTATTGAAAGTGACGTCACGTTTTATCTACTACCAAACAGATAAGTGTACTACAGTGTCCGAAATTGCCTTTTGTACATCTTCTATAGGTAGATGAAATAAAAATGTGACTGTTCTATGTCTGCACATAGGAGATTTTAAGGAAAAATTGAAAGAGTTACCTTAGCTAATAGAACAATTTTTTTTTGTCATCAGAAATAATATAACTCCCAAACGATATTCTTGTCAAGATGAATCTGTCCGTTTTAGTTATCTACATTCAAAATTCAAAATTTCTTTATTTCTCTCCACAATCTAACATTTACAGAAATAAGAAGTCTAAAGTTAAGAATAACAGTATAAGATTGTAAGAGACTGGTGTCTGAACTAAGCAGAGCCTGTATCTCAGTACACCAGCCTCTCCCCTCTAAATGTAAGTGAACAGACTTATTAAACATATATTTGAACACATGAAAGTATGGAGAACGTAATATTGCCAGTAATATGCTAAAATTATGATACTAGATTACTTATTATCTAAAGTTTATTTACAAATAGTACCTTACTTTATTGTCGTACCACGTATGTAGAAAAAAATAAAAAGATTGAAATGTGTTGTGTATAGTGTGTATGTGTATTGATGATGTATGTGTGTCAAACTAAACCAAAGGTAGAATCAGATCCTCAGTATCAGAGTAGCTGAGACTTTGAAGGAAATCGGTAACTTTCCTTTTGCAAATAAATTTCGAGAGTAAGTAAAGGCCTAAATTGCGATTGAGTTTGTTATAGAGGAAAGGTCCGAGGGAGCAGTGAAATCGACGTGAAAGCTGTGTTGAAAATCGGAGCATTAATAAGGGGAGGACGACGCCTGGGCTGGGAGGAGGTAAGAGTAGGTTTATTTTCATTGTGTTGCTTGGAGAATAGTATAAAGAATGAAGAGTTGGCGAACTGTTAGCATTTTACATTCTTCATAGAGGGTGGAGGTGGGAAATAGTATGGGTTTAAATAAACAAATCCTTCAGGAGTGCTCTCTGAGCACGTTCAAGTCTGAGAAGGTGTGTTTTAGCCGCACCACCCCATGTAGTGATACCATACAGTATGATAGATTGGCAGAGGGCAACATATACCATTTTAACCACATCAGGTTTGGCAACAAGGCGTAGTTTTTTAAAAATGAAAATTAATTTGCGGACTCTGCCGCTTGTGATTTGAATATGTGATTGGAAGGAGAGAGTGTTATCTAAGGTTATGCCAAGATATTTTATGGAGCTATTACAATTTAATGGAGGACAGGAACAGGAAACAGGATTTACAAGAGAATGAGAATGGGAATGTGCAGTTATAGTGTATAAGCTCAGATCTTTGGGAGGGGTATAAATGGAGAAGGTGAGGTAACATGTTTTCTTGACATTAAGAGTTAAAAGGTTAGTACGTAGCCAGTGGGATACCGTGTCCGAGTCCGTTCTGTGCAAAATTAAAGGCCTGTTTCCAGGATTTGGCGGAGAAAAGCAAGGCTGTGTCGTCTGCGTATGAGATTATTGTTACAGTTGGGGATCAAGAGAGAGCAGAGGTCATTCATATACACTAAAAATAAGGTGGGTCCAAGGATACTACCTTGAGGGACTCCGTACTCAACTGGAACAAAAGAGCTCATATGACCATCAATAACCACACACTGGCAGCGATCACTCAAGTAGCTCCTAAACAAGGAAAGTTGAGTTCCACGGATACCCATAGCTTCCAATCGTTGCAAAAGTATTTGGACCTTACATCCCACAAATATTGGATGTGAGATTGTGATAATGTAACCGATTTTAATAAAATTTGGTACACGGGTAGAAATATACCGGGAAGAGCACAAAGGCGACTTCTTATCCAGAAATTCCAATGGAAGCAAATCCCTGGAGTAAGTTAATCGTAGTAAACAAAAAAATCCATCTGAGATATTGACTTGTTAGAGAACTTTCAAATAACAAACGACTTCAATCTGAATAGAAATAACAGTCAAGAGTGAGCTGTCGACCTTACTCCTTTTGCGTGGGCTGTCTGTTTGTCCTGATATATTTTAAGAGTAATTTAGCCTTCGTGTTCTTTCAATTACACGTAATTCATTGCACCGGTTCGCCTACGAGCAATTAAAATGGCCATGATAGAAATTAATATAAGGATTTAGTTCATATGTGGTGACGTAAGTAAGTAGTCAAAGTAGAATGTAATTATAGATTAGAACAATCGAAAGAAAATGTAATACAAATTAATTCTTAACCGGGTAAATATCGTAGAGACGTATCCGCTCTACCAACTCTGCCCCAGAGGTTTGATAGAACTTCAATCAATGCGAAATAATAGAATAAAGATTTGTCGCTCTGCGGATCGAGTTTATTTTTTAATCTCACTTTTGTCAAGACTGAGATTAAAATAAACTAAATTATCTTAGATTTAGAAGGTCTACGCACGCTCCAACGATCTGTGATATGATTAATTTACATAAAGATACGTTACTAAAAATAAAGATATCACCAAAACCCTTCTTTGAAAAAAGTCGATAATGTTATTATGGTTTAAACTTACCTAAGTATGTGAGATGAGTGAGCCTCAATGCCCGATAAAGTAGGCGGGCATTGACGGAAAGGAGCAAGTCCAAATTAGTTATTATCATACTAATATTATAAAGAGAAAGTATTTGCAAGTTTTTGAGTTTGTTTGTAGGGGGTAATTCGGAACTACTGCATCCATTTCAAAAATTATTTTACCAATAGAAAGCTACATTATTATGAGTGACATAAATCTCCCGTGCGAAGCCGGGGCGGGGCGCTAGTCTAATATAGGTAATTAAAGTTACTAATATTTTGTTAATGTGGGCCATAGTTCTCTGAAATAGACGCAATATGATAATGGTGATGAATCCAAATGTATGGGATATAGGCAATATGGAACTACTACTACTTAGGTACTTCTAAATAAGTTCATAATATTTATTGCGTCCTCTGTACAACTTAAACGCCTCGCCACTTGTATTAATCACTTCTCAAGTTACATTAGAGACACATGTGTAATTTAATTACCTACACGTTCTAGTATGACTATGATTACTATGTGTGCTTATGTGTGAAATCAAATTTATGAACTAAATTAAGTTCATGAATTTGATTTCGCACGCTTAAGCTTAGTTATGCTTATAAAGCTTAGTTATGTTTTTTTTTTATCTTACTAGTTACCTAAATAAAAAACGTTGTAAATAGGTAGCAAAGTTTGTATTTCTAGATGTTTGTGAATCAGACATGTTACATATGTGAACACCCTTATTATCGCTGATTAGTGATAAGTACTTCTTCGGACTACATCGTATGATTCAGACCACCCGCAGCGCCGTTTCGCAACCCATCTCGATGCACCTGGCCGCGCACCGGAGTTCGACACATTTGACGTCACTTAGTTTTATAAAATTATTGTAATTTTTATTCGAAATTATATTAATGTTCTATTTCTATAAATAAAGTTTTATATTTTTTGCACCCTCCGTCTGTAGCCGTCGTAATTGGCGCAGTCGGTAGGATCATTGCGAATAGATCATAGACATAGAGTCGGTGAAAAGTGCGGTGATCCAGAACCTACGAAGTGGTTGCAGTCAGAGGAGTATCCAGCTATCGATACGGCAGAAGGATATAAAATGCACAAGTGAGTACACTAGATCTTACTATAGTTGCTCTCCTTTTTTCCTATAAGTCTTCCTATTCATCCAAGATTTTCCGACCCTGGAAATCTCGTTTATCTAGGATTAGTAATAGATCATTAGCGCTAGACGCAAATAGAAACTTAGATACGATTGAAGAAGAAGTGTTAGAAATAAACGAGATGGCTCAACCTCAGCCTCAGGCTCAACTTCAGCCTCAACCCCTCGTAGAGCATATTTATAAGGCCCTTAGATTAGTGCCCGATTTCGATGGGAATTCTAACGTGTTAACTCGTTTTATTCATCTATGTGACCAGCTAGTGGCACAGTATATGTCAGATCAACCCGGACGAGAGTTAATTAACTTATCGCTTATTAATGGTATATTAAATAAAATTACTAGCGCCGCAGCCCTGTACCTATAAATTCCAATGGTATTCCCGAGACCTGGGAAGCTATACGTAGAACACTTATTAATACATTTGCAGATCAGCGCGATGAGACCTCACTTTATAACGATTTATCTTTATTAACACAAGGCTCAGGTACCCCACAGGAATTTTACGAACAATGTCAAAATCTATTTAGTACTATTATGACGTATATCAGTTTGCATGAAACTATACCGAGTACTATCGAAGCTAAACGCAATTTATATAAGAAGTTAACCCTTCAGTCATACTTACGCGGTCTCCGTGACCCACTAGGTGCTCGTATACGGTGCATGCGACCTGATACTATTGAAAAGGCGTTAGAATTTGTGCATGATGAACAAAACACCCTGTATATGCAGCAGCGCAACGAGTACTTACCTCACAGGAAGTTGCAGTCTACGTCTTCACCTAATCAACCTAAATTTTCTTACAGCAACCCCCTCGCGCTACCTACCCCTAATAATTTTATGCCGCCCAAATCATTTAATATGCCCGGTTATTCGAAACCATTTAATTTTGGTATGCCCGCTATGCCTGGCCCATCTAGGCCACTTCCTTCGCCTGTTAGGCCTATGCCATTGTGGAGACCATACACCTCCTTCCAGGGTGGTCCTTCTCGAACTCAACAGATGTTCGCAGCGCCCCCGCCTAATTATAGGCCTCAAAGCAACGTATTCCGTATTAATAAATTCCAGCCTAATAATAACGCGAATAATAGTAATAAAAATGCCCCGCAACCTATGAGTGGTGTCAGCCACTATGTGACTAAGCCCCTTCCGCGTACACCCCATGATTGGACTAAATCAGGTAATCCACCACCCTCGAACTATTTTAAGACTAGAGAACTTAACTTTAACGAATACTATGATGAATATGACTATTATAATGACTATTACGGTGACTACTACCAACAAGACTACAGTGAGTATCCTGACTTCACTTATGATCCCTCATATGAACAGCAATCATATTACTCAGATTACGTACCTGCTACTGTAGAGGAAACTCATGAGGAAACCCCTCGTTCTGATAAGGAGGATTTTCAGATAACTTCGAAATCAGAAAAACTAAAATAGAAATTAACTTACAGACTCAGAGGCAACTGCCCTATATACAGATTTTAGATCCACCTATTAGACTACTTATTGATACCGGAGCTAACCAATCTTTTGTTAGTCCTCAAGTTATAGAAACTTTCTATTCAGATATACCCTGTAACTATGACCCTATTGAAGTTACAAATATACACGCAAAAACTAGGAGTGACTATTCTATCACAGGTACCATGTTTTGGCGAATTTAATGAGAACGAAGACATTACTTTATTCATCTATAAATTTCACAATTATTTTGACGGACTGATAGGTACTGATCTATTAGAAAAACTTGAGTCTAGCATTGATTTAAAAAATAAAGTCTTAGTTACTCGTAACTCTTCTATTCCTTTACTCATGTATGATTCCCGTAATTGTAATCTATATGAAGATATTATACCAGCAAATTCATCTAAGCTAGTTCGAATCCCAGTTAACTTTCATGACGGTGAAGCTTTCCATATCCGAGCAAGTTATATCTAACTGTAGGATTAAAGATTGTGTAACAACTATAAAAAATAATCGTGGTATAGTAGAAGTAACCAACCCAACTAGACATGACGTAGTCTTCTCTATGGATAGACCAGTTAGTGCTGAACTATTTAATGCTGAATTTACAGATAGCAAAAATATCTATGATAGTGATCGTGTTAAGGAAGTACTTTCTCGCCTACGCACTAACCATTTGAATCCAGAAGAGCGAGCTAATTTAGAGTCACTTTTGCGCACAGTACGCTGATGTCTTTTATATCGATGGTGAACCACTTACCTTCACTAATAGAATAAAACATAGTATAAAAACGACAGACGAACTACCAGTCTATACAAAGTCCTATCGCTATCCTTTTATACATAGACAAGAAGTTCAAGATCAAATTTCTAAAATGTTATCTCAAGGTATCATTCAACCTTCACAGTCTGCATGGAGCTCCCCCATCTGGGTAGTTCCCAAAAAAGCTGATGCGTCTGGAAAGACTAAATGGCGCATAGTTGTAGATTTCCGAAAACTGAACGAAAAAACCATAGACGACAAATACCCTATTCCAAATATAGCTGACGTCCTAGACAAGTTAGGTAACTGCCACTATTTTACTACGCTAGACCTAGCGAGCGGATTCTATCAAGTCGAGATGAATCCTAGCGATATTCAGAAGACAGCTTTCAATGTAGAACATGGGCACTTTGAATTTTTACGTATGCCCATGGGACTTAAAAATTCCCCATCTACATTTCAACGTGTGATGGATAATGTTCTTCGAGATCTACAGAACACGGTTTGTCTAGTCTACCTAGATGACATAATAGTTTTTAGTGTTTCGCTACAGGAACACATAGTTAATTTGGAAAAAGTTTTCAAAAGATTACGCGAATCAAATTTCAAAATTCAAATGGATAAGTCAGAGTTCCTAAAACTAGAAACAGCGTATCTAGGACACATTATCAGCAAAGATGGTATAAAACCAAACCCGGATAAGATTAAAGCTATTCAAAAATTCCCTTTACCCAAAAACTGCTACAGAAATAAAAAGATTCTTAGGTTTGCTAGGATACTATAGAAAATTCATACCCGACTTCGCTCGAATAACGAAACCTATGACGCAATGCCTGAAAAAAAGGATCTAAGATAACTTATAATGACACTAATTACATTAATAGTTTTGAGACTTGTAAGACTCTACTGACAAATGACCCTATTCTACAATACCCAGACTTTGAGAAAGACTTTGTACTTACGACTGACGCGTCGAACTATGCTATAGGCGCCGTCCTATCTCAAGGACCCATCGGTAGTGACAAACCGATAGCCTATGCATCTAGGACTCTTAACTCTAGCGAAATTAACTACAGTACAATAGAAAAGGAGCTCTTAGCTATTGTTTGGGCCACCAAATACTTTCGCCCCTATCTATTTGGTAGGAAGTTCAAAATAGTAACGGATCATAAACCCCTACAGTGGGTTATGAACCTTAAAGAACCCAATTCTAGATTGACTCGTTGGCGTCTTAAGCTAAGGTGAGTATAACTTCACTACAGTATATAAGCAAGGAAAGCATAATACTAACGCAGATGCTCTATCTCGCATAGAAATTAACAATAATGAAGATACTAGTTCTATTGCAGTTAATCCATCTGAACATCCACCTTCTGTGCATGGTTCAACCACAGTATCAGCTCACACTAGTGCTGAGAATCCTATCCTAGAGATTCCTATCTCAGATGAGCCCCTGAATAAATTTAACCGCCAAATTAGTCTTGTAATAGTAGGAGATATTAAGAAAAAGCCTACAGTAACTAAACCCTTCGAAACTCATACTAGAACTACTATTCAAATATCAGAGTCTAACCTTGAAAGTGACGTCATCAATGCCATCAAGGAATATGTAAATCCTAAGGTTAAAACCGGTCTTCTCATTCATCCACCTCTTGCTATATACCAAATTATTCCTATTATACAGGATACATTTAAAAGCTCAGCTATGAACCTTGTGCTGACTAAGAGTAGAACTAGAAAATGTCAAAGAATATTTAAGTGCAGCAGGAAATTATACGGAGATATCACGAGGGCAAGACAAATCACCGTGGTATCAATGAAACATATCTAGCCCTATCATCGAGATATTACTGGCCTAAAATGCGTGAACATATCACTAAATATATCAATGAGTGCCATATCTGTGGACAAGCTAAATATGATAGGAACCCCATTAGACAAAAATTCTGTATAGTCCCTCCGCCATCAGAAACCTTTTGAAATATTACACCTAGACCTTTTCACAGCTGAAAATGAGAAATATCTAACATTAGTCGATGCCTTCTCGAAATATGCTCAAGCATATTATCTAAGAGATGGAACAGCATTAAGTGTAATTCAAGCTCTCCTTAAATTTTCTACGCACCATGGCATTCCCCTTACAATAGTCACAGACCAAGGCCCTGAATTCACAAAACCAGCTATTTTCTGAGTTCACAAGACTCCATAAAATCCAGCACCACAAAATTTTAGCTCACACTCCTAACGATGACGGCATAGTAGAACGTTTCCATTCTACTATCCTAGAACACCTTAGAATATTAAAGCTTGAGAAACGGAGTGAACCTGTAGTTAACCTCATGCCATATGCAGTATTGGCTTACAACAGCTCCATTCACAGTTTCACAAAATGTAGACCCCTAGACCTAATTACAGGACACTTTGACCCACGTGACCCGTTAGATGTAGACATTACAGAACATCTTTTACAGCAATATTCACTAGACCATAAGAAAAGAATAACCCAAGTATATGACCTTATAAATCAGAATTCTTTACATGACAGGACTGTACTTACCGAGAACAGGAACAAAGACCGCGAACCTGAAAAAGAATATACTCCTGACCAGCAAGTTTTTGTACAGAAACCCTATGGCGAGTAGACAAAAAACTAGCTCCTAGATTTACTCAAGACACTGTTCTTGCTGACTTACCTATCCACATTTACACGAAGAAGAAACGTGGTCCTATTGCTAAATCCCGACTGAAACGTAGTCCTAAAAATCCGACTTTGTTACAGGATACTTCTACTAACACTGTTACTACTCCAGCTGACGAGAGGACAAGAAGTAACGATTGACTCCTAGAAAGTGGACCGGGATTATTACCATTTAAACTAGGACCTACAAAAATCATAGCTCATTACCACTCCTTCCTAAATTACGTGGATCTTGATAATGTTCGTATTCAGATAAAACTAGTTCAGTCTCAACTCTCTCAAATTAAACTTAAATTAAATAACGAATCTATAAATATCTATGATGCTCATTTAGATCATCTACAGTCTAAAACTATTTTTATCTCAGATCAATTAGAGACTTTCGAGCCACATCGTTTTAAGAGAGGACTCATTGATGGACTAGGATCAATTATAAAAAGTATATCTGGAAACTTAGATCAATCCGATGCTATTAAATATGATAGAGCTATTCAGGTACTTCAGGATAATGAATATAAAATTGAAACTGAATTAAATAAACATATGACATTAAATAAAGAATGGATTTCTTACAATTCAAATATTTTAGATAGCATAGTAAGGAATCAGGCTAGAATAGATAAAGGTTCTGAGTAGAAGATAATTATATGCCCATTTTGCACAAAACTTGGTAATACTAGGAGATAATATTGAGGATTTATCTCAAGAAATATTTAAACTAGAGAATACTCTAGCTTTTATTCGTGCATCGAGCACTCCACATTCAGTGGTTAGTTTAAATAATCTTAAGGCTATAATCGATAAAGTTAAGACTATATATAATAATAAAGAAATCCCTGACGTAGATATCAGAGATTTCTATGATATAATTAGACTAGGTTACTTTTATACAGATAAACGAGTAGTTATAGTTATTAAAATGCCGATTACCTATCCTCAATCCTATATCCTATATAAACTATCAATAGTCCCAAATAGAGATAGAAATATTCTAATTCCTACCTTACCCTTTATAGCAATTTCTGGTAATGATTTTATGTACATGGAGACAGAATGTCCGAAGGTTAATACGTCATATTTCTGCCAAGCAAAGCCCAACTATAAACTCCTAGATAAACCTGACTGTATACAGCATCTCATCCTGAAACAAGAACTCTATGAATCCTGTAAACTTACCTCAGTTATTATGTAGAAAGAAGCTCTCGAACAACTCGATGATAAGCATTATACTATGTGCTTCCCAACACCTACCAAAGTTGAAACTACCTGTAACCAAGAACAATTCAAGACTCTTCTAGGATGCTATCTAGCAGTCATTCCATATAACTGTCAACTGACGTCACCAGCCTTCACTATTGCTAATATGAACGAGCACATCAAAGGACACGTTGTGAAGATTATGGAAATGCCTCCGTATGTAGAGTCGAGGCCGCAGGATCATCCATCTATCGTCTTGGACTCTATAAACCTAGAAAATCTACATGCTATTAATAAGAAGATATCTATCCAGACTCCAGTACATCTGTATAAAGCTACTGATCAAACGCTGTACCATACTACGATCCCAATATACGTAGTATTATCTATCTTCATGGTCATAGCCATCGTCGTAGCAACCTATCGTCTACGAAAGCACTATGGACGGAACATCGCTATTATAACTACTCCAGAAGCTATCCAGAATGCAAGAGCAGCCAACCCGAGCCAAATAAGAGTGGATCATAGGAACGTCGCAGCAACTTTCTCCAACAATGTTCGCGAATAGTTGCTGATCTATGGGGGGAGGTGTTACATATGTGAACACCCTTATTATCGCTGATTAGTGATAAGTACTTCTTCGGACTACATCGTATGATTCAGACCACCCGCAGCGCCGTTTCGCAACCCATCTCGATGCACCTGGCCGCGCACCGGAGTTCGACACATTTGTTTCCAACTTTGAGCAATTGTCACGTCACTTAGTTTTATGAAATTATTGTAATTTTTATTCAGAATTATATTAATGTTCTATTTCTATAAATAAAGTTTTATATTTTTTTGCACCTCCGTCTGTAGCCGTCGTAATTGACACACCTAAATCTTTGAACAGATTTTAATGATAACAATAAACAAACAACACTCAATGGTCCACAGGACACCCACCGTAGATACCTACTTGTGTAAATACGACGGACACAGAAAAGGTAAATCTTTACATAGATTGTCTGGGAAAATAAGTACCTACCTACCTAGTAATGTTTTCCCGCGCTGTAATCGAATCCAAACAACTAGAAACAAATTATGAAAGAAGTAATGTGGGACAAAAACATTTTATACGTGGGACAAAAGAACTTTTGTCCCGGCAACAGAATGCTCCAGAAAGCTACCGACAGAAATAAATTATTATTTAATCGTATGGCGTTTACCACATTCACTCACTATAATGTAACAATCAAGAAAGAAAAAGTTTAAAAATGGAGAGCCATTGCGAAGGCTCGCCATTTTTACACTTTTTTGCTTTTTTAGAGCAGCGGCCAAGTCCGAGAAGACCGATCCATAATGACGACCACTCTGTCAAGAGTGAACGACTAAGAAGAAGAGAAGGATAAAACCGTTGGGCGAATATAATTGTGTTGTGTATCTAAATCAATATGGAGCCAAATGATTCAATCAAAGGATTCAATATTCCCACGATGTCAATACATAGTAAGACGGATATGGGCCGTAGGCGTCAGACCTTGAGGATTTGTAGTAGAAATTATCTTCGTCATCCAGTTTGAAGCTGCAGATACACAGAAATCGGATTAAAATGAAAATAGTTTTATTTAAATAGGCCTAAAAAAAAATAATCGTCATAGGTATACTTAGTTGACGTCAGAAAATTACTTAAAGCTAAGGTTACTCGGTCTCCAAAGCGCAAGTGGAGAAGAGGTGGCGCAACCAACAAACTCCACTGCTGCATTTTTATGCATTGGCCCAACATTACGGCTAATCGACGACATTTTCATATGACTGTTCGTGGACACCTGGATCCATTAGTTTGTGTTTACTGACTTTTTGTAAGTAAGCTACAGATTCCTACCTATTACGATTTTTATACAATTTCGCAATTTGGCTCTGAAAAAGGTCAGAACGTGCAGAATAAAAAGAAATCCAAAATGCCTCTTCCGCAGTGCTGCGGCTCATGCGATACAGCCGTAATTTTAATTCAATAAAATCAGATGAAGATTAGTCTGAACAGGATTCTGCGAAGTGCATCGATTTGCGTCGTTAGTTCCGCTTGATTTAAAATAAGGTACCTAGTATTATTGATTTTAAATAGGTTGCTCCTACCTACCTACCTTCAATTTTGTGCAAGTCATATGGCCGTATCTCCGTTCCTAGATGTTCTCAAGATCCTAGATGATGTCCTTGCATTCGTTTTTATCTGTGGCTAGCTGCCCCTTAGCAAATGATATTAGTACATTATGATAAAGTCTGCTATGTTGGTCATTACATTACGTTACGAGGCATAGTACCTATATAAAGTCGAATACACAGCAGCACATGACATTCGAAATCAGGTAACCTCATTGCCTTAGTTTGTCCCAAAAATAGCTTATTGATATTTTCAAAAGGGCATAATGGGATAAATCTAACCAAACCATGTTTTATCATTATTGCGATTATTAGATCTACCTACTACTTAGGACCTAAGTTAGCTGTAGAGTTTACAGCTGAAGATTTTGATCCGATATAAAAGCATAATAAATTTCGCCATCTACATTCCTACCCTAATTCAATAATTGAATTTGAAAAGACAATGGGAGTGCGACAATGCATACTACCTGCGTTTATCTCAGAATCACATATTGGCAATCATAAACTAAAATGATATACAGATATTATCTTTCCTACAATATTAGTTCTAGCAGTAACATTTTAAACAAACATAACCATAACCAAATACCTTAGGCATAAGAATCAAGCTATTCCCAACTTCCTGAACTCAACTGGTTGAGCACAGGATATTTTTTTTTCTAAGTAATTTTCTTTTACATAAAACCGTTGACCTCATCTCTGCCCTCAGGCAAGATCGTGGTCAAGAGCAAACACATCTTTATTAAAAAAGCGGTTTTCACATTACTTTTACTCTTTTTTACTAATTTTTTTTTGCTATAAAATTCTACGGCAGCTTTATGATGACAGCTACGGACTACGCATAAGTACAAGTAAAAGTAAGTACATTAGAACTTCCTGTTCTCTACATATTTTGTGTGCGATCAGCGCGTGGGCGGGTCACGACGGCACAAGGCCGCGTTATCTGGATAAAAATTCAGCTGGACGCCTTCCATTTGTCAAATTCGACGTGTGACTCTTGAGTGCGACATGCTAATAAGGGTTATGTTATGTTATTGTAGTAGCGAATAAGTAACGCAAGGTCGACGTTAGTATGAAAATTGTCTGCTTTTGCTAATCCTCTTTGACGGTACGGTGGAAGATAATCTCTAGAACTTTTTTCATTTAATAGGTACATACTTACATTCTATATAGCACAGTGATGTTAAAACTTAGTAGTTACTAACTATCTAGTCTAAAAAGTCTTAAGTAAAATCATCGGCGTCGAGGGTTGGAGGGAGAAAGCATGGAACTATGGCATGCAAAGTAATAAGTACCTATTTACCGTAAGTACTCATTACTTCCATGGCAGAAAGTTCAAAAAGAGATCTGGAAAAAGTTACCCGCGGCTGTACCGCCTAGGATGATGATGAGTCTATACTATTTTAACTTACTAATATAAAGCTAAAGTGTTTGATAGTTTGAACGTGCTTATCTCTGGAACCACCGGCCCGATTCGAAATAGTAGATTGCTTTACTAGGGTAGGATGACATCGATATCATATGACGTGTTTAGACTAAAATCCGAGTATGAATTGATGTCATTCACCCGTAGTAAGCACTCTACTTTTCATTTCAAATATAAGGAAAGTAAACAAAAAACACTTAAAATAGTCTATTGACAATAAAACCGAGATTTTGATTGGAGCTTATGAAATAAATATCCGTACCTAGTCTTTTTTAAATTTTGAACATGGAACATGGAATCACTAGGCGGCCTGGAGCAGGAGCGAGCCATCGCTGCCGCTTCTACGTTCTAGGATTTTTTTAAATTCTCAATGGCTGACAGTCACAATGTCCATGTATTTTCTTCTTTTTTTAATTGACCGAGCGAGCGAAGCGAGCGAAGGTCTCTAAATCGAGTTGGGGGCGAAACACATTGTTTGTATGTATGTATGTATGTTTGTACCGCGATAACTGCCGAACCGATGGTCCGATTTTGATGAAATTTGGTAGGCATGTAGGAAATATCAATAGAATTTTCAAGTTCGTTGGGCATCAAAATCGGTTCAGTAGTTTTTGAAATATTAATAAAAACGTCCGCGATTATCTAGCAATCGAAACCATAGCGTGTTCTAACTTTGGATAACGCCATCTAGATTTTATTTAGGGAACTGAATTATGTTAAAAAAATCGAAATCAGAGTATATCAATAAAAACGCGAGTAATAATCGCGAGGTCTAAGTTCGCGGCGAACTACTAGTTGACCGAGCGAGCGAAGCGAGCGAAGGTCTCTAAATCGAGTTGGGGGCGAAACACATTGTTTGTATGTATGTATGTATGTATGTATGTATGTATGTTTGTACCGCGATAACTGCCGAACCGATGGTCTGATTTTGATGAAATTTGGTAGGCATGTAGGAAATATCAATAGAATTTTCAAGTTCGTTGGGCATCAAAATCGGTTCAGTAGTTTTTGAAATATTAATAAAAATGTCCGCGATTATGTAGCAAACGAAACCATAGCGTGTTCTAACTTTGGATAGCGCCATCTACATTTTACTTAGGGAACTGAAAATAAAAACGCGAGTAAAAATCGCGAGGTCTAAGTTCGCGGCGAACTACTAGTAATTAAGTATTAAGTTGTGGTTGTCCATGGGCAGCGGTGATTACTTACCATCAGGTGACCCGCTTGCTCGTTTGCCGCCCTATGTTACAAAAAATATATAAATATACTCATTGACCGAGCGAGCGAAGCGAGCGAAGGTCTCTAAATCGAGTTGGGGGCGAAACACATTGTTTGTATGTATGTATGTTTGTACCGCGATAACTGCCGAACCGATGGTCCAATTTTGATGAAATTTGGTAGGCATGTAGGAAATATCAATAGAATTTTCAAGTTCGTTGGGCATCAAAATCGGTTCAGTAGTTTTTGAAATATTAATAAAAATGTCCGCGATTATGTAGCAAACGAAACCATAGCGTGTTCTAACTTTGGATAACGCCATCTAGATTTTATTTAGGGAACTGAATTAAGTTAGAAAAGTCGAAATCAGAGTATATCAATAAAAACGCGAGTAATAATCGCGAGGTCTAAGTTCGCGGCGAACTACTAGTATTTTTAATTTACATAATTAAGAAAAATATGGATAAAAACGAAGAAAATACAGCGGTAAGTCTAAATAAATACAGCAATTTTTTCTTTTATATAATAAAGAATGATTTTTTCAATGCTACCATATTGGCTAATACATGTAGTATCCAAAGAAAGAAAAAAAAGAAATGTTTTTCATTGAAGTTCCTTTTAGAGTTTTTTCAATCTCGGTATTTTTTTCTGTGTAGAGCCTAGAACTTAGCCAATAGACATAGAAAAAAAATCTAATTCCATAGATTTTTTTTTCTAAATTTATGACAGTAGCTGATTCCTAAAGGAATTTATCATGTTCTATTTTTAAAAATCCATTCCCTCCCTAGCACAAATGAATTTGTATGAAACATTCTCTCCCGCGTGAAGGAAGAAGCATGTTCAACCCGATACTTGGATCAAATATACACTTCTTTCCGAGTATGAGAAATGAAAAATTATTTCTGTATCTAAGGGTGGGTAATTTTTCGAAATATAATTGAGATTTTCCTTTTAAGCTGTCGTTAGAAGGTTGCTTAGGTACTAGGTAGGTATGTACATATTGCTAAACTATAATGCATGTCAGTCACAGCGGTCACAGCTTAAAAATTGAAACTTATTATCATGGTCATAAATCATACCAAGCCTTTATCGGTACTAGATTAGACTAGTAGGTACCTCCTAAACTGTAATAGGTTTTAGCTACACCCACTTAAAATCTAATCCAGATAGTACGACAATAACAAATGGTTTAGGTAGGTCTATTTACAACTTTTGTGGCCTGACTGACATTGAGATTAGTTGATTTGTTAAGCTTTTTTTTTAACCGGTGCCTAATTTTGAACTTGCTTCTGCTATCTGCTAAGACGAAATAGACAGTTCAAATTTTTTTTAAACGAAGAAAATTATTTTCACCCGTTGATTCTATACACCGGTAACGTTGATTAATAAAAAAAGCCTTTATCATTTTCTTAAAACGTATTAGGAAATTACTTTCGTGGTAAATAAATGTTTTACTTTAGAATGTTTAGGTTTGAACTAATATTTGATTTATTTTCAACAAAAAAGTACTGTGAAAATTGTTTACATAATAGGACAATTAAGAAAAAACGGAGTTTACGAATAAGTACTTTCACGTGCCAGCTTTCTGTGCACAAAGCCTGCGCCAACCCGCGAGGGTCGCGCCGCGGCCTTGTGCGCGCACGCATAAGATAACGCAGATTTAATCTGACGCGTTGATCTAGATACCGTTGCGCAATGCCCGACTTTTGCACGACGATTGATCGACGCCTGCCTGGCAGCTTTGGCGGTAGCTTCATACGCTTACTAAAATGCTGTTTGTGTATTTCAAAAAACAATTTTTTTTATTAGCCTATACTGTCCCACTGCTGGGCAAAAAACAACAGTGAAAAAAATCCTAATAAAAATCCTCAAAGCAATCTCCTCGAAATTCTACTTAGGTATATAAAATCATGCGCAGAATAGACTATCCATTAGCCAGACACGCTTGGTGATGTAATAAAAAAAGTTTTATAATTAAATAATTTATTTCATTGACACATAATACGACATTCTATAAATGCGTTCTATCACTATAAATAAACCTAAAGATTTAACATGTATCAGCCTTTACTACATAACAATATGATCTTTATATTTCATTATGTTTATTACAAAGGAACAAACGCACTACCATGGGATATTTTTTCTTTACTCATATACAGGGTAAATTAAAAAACATTGGCAAAATCACTCTCTCTCTCTCTTTGGTCGTATTATATGGAATAAAACACACACAACGACTCTCTTGGCAATGTTAATGGAGTAGTTTGCCATTGCCTTCCCATTTCACACACTAGCTAATCATCAACCAGAGTGCAGGTTTCCTCACGATGTTTTCCTTCACCGGAGTTTCCTCACGATGTTTTCCTTCACCGGAATCACTAGGTAAAATCACTAGTAAGTGATAAAAATGAGCAACTTTTTGTATGGGACAGACGATGATATCTCAAAAAAATTAGCTGTTTCATACATTTTGGGTGAGTAGGTATTGTAAAATAATATACTTTAGATGTTGGTCATCCGAATTTGTAAAATAAAATAAATATGAAACAGCTGACTTTTTTGAGATATCAGAGTCGGTCCTATACAAAAAGTAGCTTTTATTCATGATTACTTTCACCAGTAGAAATTTTACCAATTATTTTGAATTCACACTATATGATCTCTATAATACTGATTTTATTAGGTTATTTTACACCAAAATATTTTCCCATGACATAATTTTCAACTGGACATATTAGTTAAAAAAACTTAGTATATATAGTAGGTACGGACAAAAGTGATGTGATTTCAATAAATAAAACTTAACTTAAAACAATATTAAGTAAAAACTAGACGATAATAATTAAGCTTCACTATAATGAGTATCCAATATACATTTAGCACCAACATTGTTTAAAAATTTATTAATCCATATTAAATTTTATATTCACAACATTACAATAAAAAATAATATTAAGTCTTTTACAAGACTTATTATCCAAATCAATTACATCATTCTTTTCACTTACCAAACTTCAAAATATTATCCCGATTTTTGTCACCGAGACCCTATAATACTGTCCGAACGATTTACTTATTTCAAGAAAAATCCATATTACTTCCATTTTCTAAGAGTTACACTTCGCGTACCTTAGGTTCAGCTGTGCATCCTGACTCATGTATGGTTACTCATAGACCTGCATGCAGGAAAACATCGTGAGAAAACCTGCACATTGGCTGACTGTTTAGTTTAGTGTGTATACAGCTACTGCCACTAGATGGCGGTAGTCGTAAAAGTCATGAAAGATGCCTTTAGGCGACTTGAATAAAATCTGATACCAGTGTTAGTAATAACACACTCGATAATAAGAATAGTGATGCAGAAAACATAGTCTGGCTAATAAAAGCATGACATCACCATGTAGTATACTCAATACTACTACATTGACGTACCTTTTAGATCTTCATAATGTTGTCATATGAAAACTTTTAAGAAAACTACAAGTCACGTTTGCATTAGCCAGCTCTAGTCCGCACTAGACGAGACTTTATCTCACGCCAGTTGTCAAAAATTTGTACGCATCACTGTCATTTTCTATTAGTTTTTTTCACACAAATCAGTGCTGAAAGTGTATTGGCATACACGACCTATTCTTCTACACTAATAGAATAAATCTGATAAGTTTGTTTGACCGTGCTAATCTCTGAAATTACTGGTCCCATTTGAAAAAAAATCTTTCTATGTTAGCTACATTCTTGAGGAAGGATATATACAATTCAGAATCCCGACATTTCCACGGAAGCCAAGCCGTAGAAGACGACTAGTATTACAATATGTTGATTGCTTGGACAAACTTCATCCATTGTGTACGTACACATACAACTTCAACCATCCTGGTTCTGCAGTTGCTTCAGCTGCTTCAAGACGGTGTCGAGCAACTTCCTCCTGTCTCTTTCGTTCTTCTTCAAGACGGAGAAGACGGAAGACTTCTGCTCAGCTTCCTTGAGTTTCTCCAGTAAGGTCGCGGCATCACGTGGAGTGACCAACGCGTATTTACCGCCGTCGATGCCGATGTCGTGAAGGTATGAGGACCAGTCCCAACTGGTTATCAGATCTAGGAGTTGTCTGTAAGTAAAAAGAATTGAGTTAATAGATAGAACAATAGGTGAAGGGAAGAAGAGGTCCAGGAAGACCGAGAAAGACTTATGTAAGGCAACTTGAAGAAAAGGCAGGCGTCGTGTCGTATCAAGACCTTAAACATAAAGCCGAGAACTCAGAAGTGTGGCGTGAACTCCACCGACAAAAGCGCGGCTCTTAAATAAGAAGAAGAAAGTACAAATAAATGGTATTTATTGGCGCGGCTTGGCAGTAAAATCGACTTGGCGTGACGGATAATGGCATGACGCGTCGTGCCACGTTACTCATTTGTTTTACATCTGCCGGGCGCCCCATGACGGCTACCTTTTTTATAGTTTATTCCTGTGGTAGTTAGGGAGTATGAGAATAACTACCCAAAATGTATAGCATAACTTCACGATACAAAATCGAAGATTTAAACTCATATTTGTACATACTTATTTTTACAAGTTTTGTAACACAATTCTTACTAGCGCCATCTAGTAACGGTGTTGATAAATGATAACTCACATCAGTGCCATCTAATCGCAAGGGCTGAATTCGAGGCGAGCTACTAGTGTATTATAACGTCCAGGTCCAGTTGGTAGAGAGCTGGAGATGTCTCAACAGCTGGCTGCAGCAGTAATGTATCACCTGAGGCGTCGTGCCACGTTACTCATTTGTTTTACATCTGCCGGGCGCCCCATGACGGCTACCTTTTTTATAGTTTATTCCTGTGGTAGTTAGGGAGTATGAGAATAACTACCCAAAATGTATAGCATAACTTCTGGATACTGCAGATTCAAGCTCAATGTATATACTTATTTTTAGCAAAGTTTTGTAACACAATTCATACTAGCGCCATCTAGTACCAGTGTTGATAAATGATAACTCACATCAGTGCCATCGCCGGCAGAATTCAAGACGAGCTACTAGTGTATTATAACGTCCAGGTCCAGTTGGTAGAGAGCTGGAGATGTCTCAACTGCTGGCTGCAGCAGTAATGTATCACCTGAGGCTAGCAAAGTGTTCCAGCAGCTCGCCCTCCTTCATGCCGGGCACTGGCTCGCCGGCAGCGAACTGCTCGCACTGTATCACGTCCAGGTCCAGTTGGTAGAGAGCTGGAGATGTCTCAACTGCTGGCTGCAGCAGTAATGTATCACCTGAGGCTAGCAAAGTGTTCCAGCAGCTCGCCCTCCTTCATGCCGGGCACTGGCTCGCCGGCAGCGAACTGCTCGCACTGTATCACGTCCAGGTCCAGTTGGTAGAGAGCTGGAGATGTCTCAACTGCTGGCTGCAGCAGTAATGTATCACCTGAGGCTAGCAAAGTGTTCCAGCAGCTCGCCCTCCTTCATGCCGGGCACTGGCTCGCCGGCAGCGAACTGCTCGCACTGTATCACGTCCAGGTCCAGTTGGTAGAGAGCTGGAGATGTCTCAACTGCTGGCTGCAGCA
Source organism: Ephestia elutella (assembly GCA_018467065.1). NCBI lineage: Eukaryota > Metazoa > Arthropoda > Insecta > Lepidoptera > Pyralidae > Ephestia > Ephestia elutella. The sequence continues at coordinate 4,859,813 of CM031580.1, read as the reverse complement.
GTAATGTATCACCTGAGGCTAGCAAAGTGTTCCAGCAGCTCGCCCTCCTTCATGCCGGGCACTGGCTCGCCGGCAGCGAACTGCTCGCACTGTATCACGTCCAGGTCCAGTTGGTAGAGAGCTGGAGATGTCTCAACTGCTGGCTGCAGCAGTAATGTATCACCTGAGGCTAGCAAAGTGTTCCAGCAGCTCGCCCTCCTTCATGCCGGGCACTGGCTCGCCGGCAGCGAACTGCTCGCACTGTATCACGTCCAGGTCCAGTTGGTAGAGAGCTGGAGATGTCTCAACTGCTGGCTGCAGCAGTAATGTATCACCTGAGGCTAGCAAAGTGTTCCAGCAGCTCGCCCTCCTTCATGCCGGGCACTGGCTCGCCGGCAGCGAACTGCTCGCACTGTATCACGTCCAGGTCCAGTTGGTAGAGAGCTGGAGATGTCTCAACTGCTGGCTGCAGCAGTAATGTATCACCTGAGGCTAGCAAAGTGTTCCAGCAGCTCGCCCTCCTTCATGCCGGGCACTGGCTCGCCGGCAGCGAACTGCTCGCACTGTATCACGTCCAGGTCCAGTTGGTAGAGAGCTGGAGATGTCTCAACTGCTGGCTGCAGCAGTAATGTATCACCTGAGGCTAGCAAAGTGTTCCAGCAGCTCGCCCTCCTTCATGCCGGGCACTGGCTCGCCGGCAGCGAACTGCTCGCACTGTATCACGTCCAGGTCCAGTTGGTAGAGAGCTGGAGATGTCTCAACTGCTGGCTGCAGCAGTAATGTATCACCTGAGGCTAGCAAAGTGTTCCAGCAGCTCGCCCTCCTTCATGCCGGGCACTGGCTCGCCGGCAGCGAACTGCTCGCACTGTATCACGTCCAGGTCCAGTTGGTAGAGAGCTGGAGATGTCTCAACTGCTGGCTGCAGCAGTAATGTATCACCTGAGGCTAGCAAAGTGTTCCAGCAGCTCGCCCTCCTTCATGCCGGGCACTGGCTCGCCGGCAGCGAACTGCTCGCACTGTATCACGTCCAGGTCCAGTTGGTAGAGAGCTGGAGATGTCTCAACTGCTGGCTGCAGCAGTAATGTATCACCTGAGGCTAGCAAAGTGTTCCAGCAGCTCGCCCTCCTTCATGCCGGGCACTGGCTCGCCGGCAGCGAACTGCTCGCACTGTATCACGTCCAGGTCCAGTTGGTAGAGAGCTGGAGATGTCTCAACAGCTGGCTGCAGCAGTAATGTATCACCTGAGGCTAGCAAAGTGTTCCAGCAGCTCGCCCTCCTTCATGCCGGGCACTGGCTCGCCGGCAGCGAACTGCTCGCACTGTATCACGTCCAGGTCCAGTTGGTAGAGAGCTGGAGATGTCTCAACTGCTGGCTGCAGCAGTAATGTATCACCTGAGCCTAGCAAAGTGTTCCAGCAGCTCGCCCTCCTTCATGCCGGGCACTGGCTCGCCGGCAGCGAACTGCTCGCACTGTATCACGTCCAGGTCCAGTTGGTAGAGAGCTGGAGATGTCTCAACTGCTGGCTGCAGCAGTAATGTATCACCTGAGGCTAGCAAAGTGTTCCAGCAGCTCGCCCTCCTTCATGCCGGGCACTGGCTCGCCGGCAGCGAACTGCTCGCACTGTATCACGTCCAGGTCCAGTTGGTAGAGAGCTGGAGATGTCTCAACTGCTGGCTGCAGCAGTAATGTATCACCTGAGGCTAGCAAAGTGTTCCAGCAGCTCGCCCTCCTTCATGCCGGGCACTGGCTCGCCGGCAGCGAACTGCTCGCACTGTATCACGTCCAGGTCCAGTTGGTAGAGAGCTGGAGATGTCTCAACTGCTGGCTGCAGCAGTAATGTATCACCTGAGGCTAGCAAAGTGTTCCAGCAGCTCGCCCTCCTTCATGCCGGGCACTGGCTCGCCGGCAGCGAACTGCTCGCACTGTATCACGTCCAGGTCCAGTTGGTAGAGAGCTGGAGATGTCTCAACTGCTGGCTGCAGCAGTAATGTATCACCTGAGGCTAGCAAAGTGTTCCAGCAGCTCGCCCTCCTTCATGCCGGGCACTGGCTCGCCGGCAGCGAACTGCTCGCACTGTATCACGTCCAGGTCCAGTTGGTAGAGAGCTGGAGATGTCTCAACTGCTGGCTGCAGCAGTAATGTATCACCTGAGGCTAGCAAAGTGTTCCAGCAGCTCGCCCTCCTTCATGCCGGGCACTGGCTCGCCGGCAGCGAACTGCTCGCACTGTATCACGTCCAGGTCCAGTTGGTACAAGGCCCCAGATGATATCTGACGCACGGCAGGGTCGAGTAGCAAGTTGCGGAGGCGAGTCGCTATGCGGTTAGTTGCTGCTCGGACTGCTGCAACTCTGCAGGAGGTTAATTGAAAGTTTAAACTTTGTCGTAATGATCGTCGAGATTATGCCCACTAAATGGCTCAACCGTATTTTAATTAACTTCGCAAATGTCTATACAGAAAACAAAGTCGGGTTAGTTACACCATTAGTAACTCAAGAACGGATGGGCCGATTTACATGAAATTTGGTATACGGGTAGAGTAAAACCTGGAATAACATATAGAGTCATTTATATCCTGATCTATAGCCCTCTCCCATTGCAGAGCCCGTCAGGATCCTACTTGTCACTATTTTAGAAAACAAAGACCTGTGTCATACCTTAGGGACGCAATAAACGATTTGATTGATTGATTGACCCGGGACGCGGTTAGCGTCGATTATAGATGATTAAATAAAATCGAAATTACGAAACCCGCTAAACGAACACCTTATTAACAAATAGGGGACCGGACAAGGTATGAGAATTGTTAAAAATGTGTAATTTTATGATAGAATACATATAAAAATGTGTTTACATTTTGCGACTTTTCAGCACGAGTTTATTCTCCTGAGCTAATTTATTAGAGTTCAAACTTTTTGGGAAAGTCCATTTTTACGCGTGACGTCATATGAATGCACGTTTAGTTAGGAGCGTTTTGGTATCGATCAAACATCGCTTGAAAATGTGAATTGTTTTTTGCTATATCTTGGGAAATACTTTGGTTATTGATGTGATTCTTTTACGGATGATTCTCTTATTGTGAGATATTTCAAAGAAGCATAAAAAAAAAAAGTTGTCCAGTCCCCTATTCTAACATTGGCCTAATTTCCAAACGTAACAACAAGTAGCGTCATGCGTCAAGGGGGCTAATATAGGCGACTTTTTCGAATCACAAAATGGTCCATTTCCCATTTCCTAAATACATAAAAATGAACCTTATAAAACCACATATTAGGTTCATTTTTAAATATTTAGAAAATGGGAAATGGATTATTCTGATTCGTCAAAGTGGCCTCTTTAGAGGTCATCTTGGTAATGCAATAATACTTATGCCATAATGCATGATATGTAATTCAACACACGTATTTTGTTATTTCGACTCTCGTCAGTGTCAAAATGGTTCAAAAACAAATATCAGGTTGCAAGATTATAAAACCTGTTTCGCATCAGATATTATACTTTGTTGCGTAATTGGAACAATGATTCTCATTGGATCAGAATACTTATTTATTTAGTTTATTTATTTTTTGTTTATCAGTAGACCAGCAGCGTAATATAATAACTTTACAAATTATAGGTTTATAACTAAGGCCAAAAAGTTTATACGATATATAAAAAAATGTTGATTTCAGTTGAAAAAAAAAGATTTTAAAACAATTTTAAAACAGCAAATCAATAACTTGCTGACACAGGTTAAAAACAAAATTCCTTTTATTTACAATTATATTTGGCAGTGTTACAGTATCAATTCGAAATTAATGTTTAGAGAAAATCTCTTATTTTCCTGTGTAGGCTGCCAACAAGGCGACCCTCTAGGGCCTGCTATTTTTAGCTTAGCTATCCACCCAATTTTAGAAAAACTAAATTCAAAATTTAACGCTTGGTATTTAGATGATGGTACCCTAGGAGGCCAAGCAGACACCGTTTTTCAAGATTTCCAAACGTTGAAAGAAGACTTTAAAAATATTGGCCTAGATTTTAATTACCAAAAATGTGAATTATTTTTTTCAGACACCTTAACTTTTACTCAACGCGAAGAAATCTTATCTAAATTCAATACTTTTGCTCCTAATATTAAAATTTTAGACCGTTCATCTCTTCGCCTTCTAGGGTCACCTATTTTTGCAGATTCTTTTTCCAATTTTATACAGGAAAAAATTAAAAATTTTGACTTTGCTTTGGAACGCCTGTCCAAAATTCACACTCACTTCGCTTTTTCTATACTACGTTTCTGTCTATTTGTTCCCAATTTTACATATAACCTTAGATGCAGCCATTTTTGGAAGTACCCTTTTTTGCTTCAAAATTTAGACGTTTCTATCAAAAATTCCCTTTCGACCATCTTGAACATAAGTTTTGATGATCGCTCTTTTGCCCAAGCCTCCTTGCCCATTAAGTTCGGAGGTTTGGGTATTCGCAAAATTTCTAGTGTCGCCTTGCCAGCATTCTTGTCCTCTGTACATAGTATTGAAAATCTGTCTAAAAATTTTGAAAAACCCATCATATGACATCAGCTATGTTTCAGAGGCCAAAAATGAATGGCTGGGCCAATGTCCAAATTCACAAATTCCTAGTTTTCCGGCATCGCAGAAGCTCTGGGATGGGCCGCTTTGCAGACTAGCACAGATTAATTTGTTAGAATCATCTGGCAATTCTGCGGAGCGCGCTCGCCTCCTAGCCGTCGCGGAGTGGGAATCCGGACTTTGGTTACAGGCGCTGCCTTCTTTGAACCTGGGCTCGTTCCTCGATGACGAGACCTTCCGTCTGGCGGCATCACTTCGTTTAGGTGCCATATGCACAGTCCCACATCGTTGCCCTTGTGGTGATGGCGTCGATGGACTAGGTCATCACGGCCTTTCATGCCGTAGAAGCGCTGGCCGATTAGGGCGCCATGCTGCCCTAAATAATATAATTCACCGGGCTCTTGCCTCCGTCCATATGCCTGCTGTTTTAGAACTAAGCGGGCTGGCTAGAGACGATGGCAAGAGACCGGATGGAATGACCCTTGTGCCCTGGAGGTTGGGACGGCCCCTAGTATGGGATGCCACATGTGTAGATACCTTGGCGCTGTCCCACCTCCCGGCTACGGGGTCCAAGGCCGGCGCTGCAGCGGCTGCTGCCGAAAGCCTCAAACGGCGCAAATATGCAGGAATCGGTGATTTCTACATTTTTGAGCCGTTTGGGGTCGAGACATTAGGACCGTGGGGACCTTCAGCCCACAAACTTTATACCGCCATCTCCCAAAAATTAATTGAGGTTTCTCGTGACCAGAGGGCTGGTATTTATCTCGCACAGAGATTAAGCATTGCCATTCAACGTGGCAATGCTGCCAGCCTTCTGGGCACTTTACCAACGACCAACGGGCAACGACCTGTCGGGGCTGGCATTTTTGTAAATATATTTAATTTTAGTTTTAGTTTTATTATTATTTATTCTTTTAATTAATTTGTAAATATGTTTTTTAAATATTTAAATGAGAAAGTCGTATAAATTAGCGCAGTTTGAATAAGCAAAAATTTTAATCAATAGGTTTTAGGAAAACATCAAAATAATTCTCTGTGCATCTTGAAAAATCTATTTTGAGTCGAAACTTTGATAAGTGAAATAGATGCAGGATACGGACGGAATACGGAGTTTTGTGAATAGTTTGTGTTAGAAGGAGGAAAACTTCCTAAAAATAGACTTTATGTATGACCCATTTGTTGGCAAGTCTAATAAAGATATCTGACTTGGGACAGCGCATTCCTTTTTACACGACTGACCAAAAAAGGAGTGTTATGTTTTTTTTATTATTATTACTTTCTTTCCAGCATTGGTAGCTTGATTTCAAAACTCTTAAATGGAAAGCCTAAAAGCCAGGAAAACGATAAAATATCGGTTATTTCGTAGTTATAAGGACTCGCGATGTCTACTGTTCTCGCAGAACCACTAGTATACTGTACATACGTAAGAGTATATCAATAAAAACGCGAGTAATAATCGCGAGGTCTAAGTTCGCGGCGAACTACTAGTATGGCAGTTACAGTTGCCATATATTGGTCGAAAACAAAATTATTATAGCCATTTCGGCTTGATAAGAAAACTGAATAAATCAATCAAAAAACTGTAACTGGTCATAGGAGATATTTATGAAAAAAAAAAGATTACAGGTCTTTATAGGGCTAATGAACTGACCAAAAAAGGAGTGTTATGTTTTCAGGGTTCATGTATGTACGTATGTAAGTTTCTTTATTCCACCATAAGTCCTGAACGGCTTAACAGATTTTGATGTGAGAGGTATTTTTAGATTCCTTGCATTCCTCCGAGTGACATAGGCTATATGACGTCATCATAAAAACAAAATGGCGGATTATATATGCGATAAATAGCAGACCAAAAATATTAAATTTGATCAATCTTATCGAGTGGGGTATCAAATTGAAGGGCTTTAAAAGGCGATTTTGAAAATGTATATAACTTATATGTTTGTATGTACTTTTTGAGTAAAACATGTCAGTCATGTTTTTTATTTTTAATAATTATATTATTTCTTTTGATTGATGCAGTTTTCCCGCGCTTAAGATAATATGTGTCAAATCCGTAAACATACCATAGACGTAGAAAAAAAAATCATTCTTTAATAGACATACAAACTTGATTGTCAAATGAAGCCCAAAAGCGTTCATAATAGTGTGCTCCAAATTCAAATATTTTTACAGATTGTTCACAAATTCTAGGGAACCAAAACACACCAAAAATGTCAAACTTGACAAAAATTAGCCTCACAGATGATAATACCTGCCCTTCATCAACATAGGTAAAAACCATATCTGACAATCCGCTTTCTCAACTGTGTGTGTGTCTCTAAGGATTTTTTTTTCTAATTCTATGAAACATACCGTGCTCTCTGAGGTAGCTGCTCCAGTGACGTCAGCACTCCAGTGAGGTAGCTCAGCATATCTGTCACGAATGCTGACGCTTGCCCCGTCGGCTCCACTAAAACAAATACATAGAATTTAGTAAGTAAGACGTCTGTTTAGAAAAATCCTATCCTAATTATAAATGCGTGAATAATGAGTTTATTTGTCTAGATCGGTTATTGACTTCTTCGATACATAATCGCCTAGTAAGGAAGTCCTAGATGTTAAGTAATATAGATCTAAAAATGTGTGTTAAAACCAATTTCGTTTATTATTTTCTGGAACTAATAAAACGTTTACAGTCAAAAAACCGATACAAAAATAGTAGATTTTACAACAAGTGCACAAAACGAATCATTTTTATCCGAGACTTTTAGCAGCAGGCTGATAGTAATGTCGAGGATAAAAATCGTTTTGTGGACGAGTTATAAACTCTGCTTTTCACTTCGATTGCGAGGAAATAAATCAAATTGAAGAAATTAATAAACGCACGAAAAAACGAGCTGTTTCCCGCCGCTTTATTTTTTTAATCTTACGACATTGATGGGCTTGGGCTGCAGACCTATACAGCCTACTATTAAATTAATTTTGTAATAATATTTTTCTTAAATTAATTAAATAACCTACCGTACTTGAATTTAAATTTTAATATCTTTTATGTCTTAAAAAACACATAAGGCAAATAAATTAAAAGTAAATATTATAAAATAACAAATTCTATCTATGAACTTTTTATCGTGTTTGGCTGTATGGCTCATTTTCTTTGCCTTAATATAGATACATTTATGAGTAGATACGTTAATGCCCTTGTGCACAAAATTCGATTTTGTGCAGCCTATATCCTGCACAAATAAGCACTTTCAGAGCATGAGAAGTGAAAATAATATTTTCGAAAAAAAAAAGGTTATCTGGAAAACCAAAACTTTGAAATAAAGTCTAACTCAACGATTTATTTCAACTATTGAAGCTGTTACCTAAAAGCCAGTCATAGTTCTCGAGGTCGAGGAACTCGTCCACCTTCTTCTCGAGGTTGCCGCAGATCTGCTGCTCGGCGTCGTCGCGCGCCGCCTGGAACATGCTGCCCGCCGTCTGCGCAACAACACATCATTATTATTACAATATACCTTTTGGTGTTCAAAGCTCACCACCCTCCCCTCCCCTCCACCTGACACTTCACCCCCCCTTTACTATGCCATTTTAATTCTATCGGTTTTTGTTATTTTTGTTAAGTTGTCAGCTTGTAATTCAAAACCAATTCAAACCATTCTAAACTACCTTCACTACATGTAATTGTATATACATTTTTCAATGTTACAACCCAAGTTTAGATTCTAATCGGACTGTACTATGAAATGTCGCCTTTACCGGCTTTTTCACTTTTTCTCGAAAACTAAGTACTTACTACTAATTCTAAACTTATGGTACGTATTTAAATTAATTGCATATTATCAATGTCAATATGTAAGGTAAGTAGATAATAATTATGTCAATTTACTATTTACAAAATTCCTGAACACTGTAGAAGCTTTTATCCATTAGTAAAGTATTTCTTTTAACGATTTCATTTCTAGTTTCTTTATACCTTCCGGTAGTTTGTTATTGAATTTTGTACAACTAGAGTAGCAGTTGTTGTGTGCGTAACACATCATCATTATCCGCCATTTCAGATGTTTCCTTGTAACAGCTATTATTATTTGTGGAAATAAATACATTTTTATTTTATTTATTATCATTTTAAGGCCGATACAGACCGAATGCGTGACTTATGCGTAATGCGTATTTTCGGTGGACATTGCTTGCGCACTTATAGTGCGTGTGATTATTAACACTGATGTAGATTTTATTCAAGTCGCCTATAGACATGTGGTCTATGAAAACTACCATACATGAGTCAGATCCAAATCATTTCCAAAACATTTAAAAATCATATCGGTTGGAAGTATTTAGAAAATGGGAAATGAAATATATTCTAATTTAGCCTGATCGTAATGCAGTTCCCCAAGGCACATTGGTAGTGTCACGCGGTGGTGCTATGGGTAAGAAACGAATTTGCGTTTGACACAAACCTTAGTAGTGACAATCTCGGAGCCGGTGATATTACTGATGAACTCGTACAAGTACAACGTCGCGTCTTCCAAGTACTGGGTGTCCACGATTATCTGTGAACAACACATTCGTTTGATGCAACATTTTCATTGTTTTATTAAAATTTACGGGTAATTTTAGTACGATTCTGTATTGATTACTTAAAACGAAATTATTGATTACTTTATTTGCATTTTTATAAATTTTTTAAAATTAATTTGATAGAGATTTATCATTTTTGTACAGCAGCAGTGCCGCCGAGTGCCGCTGGGTACCTGCACGAGCTGCATGAGCGGCAGCGGGCGGCAGAACAGAGCGGACAGGCAGCCAGTGAACGAGCGGCTGAGCGGCAGTGCCGCCGAGTGCCGCTGGGTACCTGCACGAGCTGCATGAGCGGCAGCGGGCGGCAGAACAGAGCGGACAGGCAGCCAGTGAACGAGCGGCTGAGCGGCAGTGCCGCCGAGTGCCGCTGGGTACCTGCACGAGCTGCATGAGCGGCAGCGGGCGGCAGAACAGAGCGGACAGGCAGCCAGTGAACGAGCGGCTGAGCGGCAGTGCCGCCGAGTGCCGCTGGGTACCTGCACGAGCTGCATGAGCGGCAGCGGGCGGCAGAACAGAGCGGACAGGCAGCCAGTGAACGAGCGGCTGAGCGGCAGTGCCGCCGAGTGCCGCTGGGTACCTGCACGAGCTGCATGAGCGGCAGCGGGCGGCAGAACAGAGCGGACAGGCAGCCAGTGAACGAGCGGCTGAGCGGCAGTGCCGCCGAGTGCCGCTGGGTACCTGCACGAGCTGCATGAGCGGCAGCGGGCGGCAGAACAGAGCGGACAGGCAGCCAGTGAACGAGCGGCTGAGCGGCAGTGCCGCCGAGTGCCGCTGGGTACCTGCACGAGCTGCATGAGCGGCAGCGGGCGGCAGAACAGAGCGGACAGGCAGCCAGTGAACGAGCGGCTGAGCGGCAGTGCCGCCGAGTGCCGCTGGGTACCTGCACGAGCTGCATGAGCGGCAGCGGGCGGCAGAACAGAGCGGACAGGCAGCCAGTGAACGAGCGGCTGAGCGGCAGTGCCGCCGAGTGCCGCTGGGTACCTGCACGAGCTGCATGAGCGGCAGCGGGCGGCAGAACAGAGCGGACAGGCAGCCAGTGAACGAGCGGCTGAGCGGCAGTGCCGCCGAGTGCCGCTGGGTACCTGCACGAGCTGCATGAGCGGCAGCGGGCGGCAGAACAGAGCGGACAGGCAGCCAGTGAACGAGCGGCTGAGCAGCAGTGACGCCGAGTGTCTCGCCGCCGCCGCACGTCTGCTGCCGCCTAAGCCGAGTCCGACAGAATATTTGAGCCACGCGTAGATGAATTCTTTCACTTGCACGTAGACGTCGGGGACTATGGATGAGAATGGGAATCTGAAAACAATAAATAAACAATCAAATAAAAAAACGCTGATATATTGATAGGTTAACTAATAGCACAGAATTAATATAAGTACTACGTACAGAAAGGAAACTCCCTGCCCCTCCCGCAATTTGGCACCCCCTCCCCGCACTTCTCCCCCGTTCTTGGGCGGATTGGGACGATATGACTATGAAAACGTACACATTGACGTGTTACTGACGTGTTCACGGATATACAGTTTCATTAGTAGTAGTAGGTATATATGACGCCCGTTTCTATGAAGCGCCCTCCCTGTGGTTATAGAGAGCGTTTCAGAATTACTAATATTAAAAAAACACTCACGGATACACTACTAATCTAATAGGATGGCGATTAGCTGCCCACGCAAGTGCGCGCGGGCCAGGGTCCCCGCGGGGGGCGGGGTGCGAGGGGGGAGGCGGTGACTCTACTTCCCCCGCTGTACCGCCCCACTGACACCTAAAATTCGCTACTGCAACGCGACTTGTAACTAAGTTCAGAACCGCAATTTTATATGATTCGGATAATACTCATTTATTTTATTTGATGAGCCAAATGATGATGATTTACTTTTATACAACACACACAAACAAAGCTATAAGTCTGTACCTAAAAAAACAAAAAATAAAAATCTTCCTACTTCATTCTTCGTCGAATGCCAATATTTTAATGTCTGTTACTTCTTGCTGTTACTACTGCTAACTCACTTATTCTGTGCTATTCAACAAGACAGTTTCCACCAACCATAACGAAGATATCTCAAGACTCTGTCTTTTGACATAACTTTTACAACACTTACTTCCTTGGGAAAGGCTGTGTCTCCAGCTCTTCGCCATCATATGGGAAGATGTCCATTACACCATCGTATTGCTCTTGATTTGCAACCTGGAAGATGTATTTTTGTTGTATTACAAGCTTTTATTTAGCTGTAGACACAGTCTGTAACAAAATTTTACAAATATGTCTTGAAGTAAGTTAAACTTCAACTCTCTTTTCAATACCTTAAGAGTTGAAATTTTACACGAAGACTACAGTCACGATGACTATGCATTTTTTGTCACGTATTTAAGTACCAAGATCTTCCTGGCAGCTAAAAATGGAATTTAAAAAACTTATTTAGATTAGTGTTGCCATTAGTGGAAGAAATTGTGCTGCCATGCACCTATTAACCGTATATGCAACACATACAATCTTCTTAACCGCGATATGGATGACCTAGATATATTCTGCGATAAATTGAATGTTTTTAAAGTTAAATTGCGGAAGCTTATCGATAAATGGCAGTTAGTTTACGATTGTATTGATTTGTCTAGCTATTTTGATAATAGTAGTTGTTGCGTGTATTATACGCAACCGTGTTAAATTTCACATATACTGCACTTACGTCTGTTGATTCGCACATTCATTACACATAATTGTTTATTTAGCTATTATTTTAACGCTTTTAGTCGTAATTATTCGTCTTCCAGAGCAAACACATCTGTTTGTTTACGTAAAGTCAACTTGTCACTTTGGACGTTTGACAGTGACGTTCGAGATGACGTTTGGAAATGGTTCCTATACATAGGTGGTGTGTTGCGATGGACGCGTTGGTAGAATGTTTTTTATTTACTTATATTTGTAAATAATATAGGTAATTGGTCAAAATTTATAGAATAATAATTTAAACAAGGATTTTATTAGATTAACTATATCTTTTTTCTTCGAGATGAATGCCGCACTTCAATAATTTTGTCTCTGGTCGAGCTCTATGTTTGTCTCGGATTTCGTGTCGACACTAGGCTGACGTGGAGATTACCTCGTTCAAGATGATTGATCTGGGTTCCAAGGCGCTCCAGGGCTACACGCCTCGCATTTTTGAGCCCCCATGAGCGGAAGATAAGATGGAGCGGTCATGTGAGTTCATCTCTCTTGTGTTCTGCTAGCCTTGGTATGAATACACGATGTTAATCGCATTCTATATTGTTACAGGACGTGCCGCTCCTAACTCCTACTTCTAAGTGCTAAGTTTAGGTTTTAAGTTGTTAGTTTACGCTTTATTTTTCAATATTCCACGTTCCACGTGTTATACTTTATTAGTTTACTCGTTTAAACTATTTTTCCTCGTGCTTTGGCACGTAATTTAATGTCGTAACAAGGTTACTTCGAAATGAGTTTCTACTTATAACTTTCTTTCTTTTCGTTGTACATACTGGTTACAATGACCCTGATCCTAAGGGTAATCTCCTTCTTTGGATAAATAACCCCTATTTATCCCAGTAAAACAATAACACTTCATGTAAGCAAAGAGGATTGCTGACCACCCTTCGATGTGAGACCACATGGCACTTCAACAATCCAGGACTCCCAGCTGTTCCTACATTACTGGGAGTGACGAGGTGATACAATTTACTAGAAGAAAGGAGAGGACCTAAATGGGATTTACCAAGTAATATCCATTTTATAACTAGAACTTTAATAGATACCACCAAGTTGCAGTTCGAAACATAACTATTTATTAGAATACCCACACATACAATTATATCCAACTGTCAAAACCGATTCTTAATGATTGGTACACAACATACCTTTCTATCAAAATCAATAGGCTAGTTACAAATTACAAATGAAAATTAACTTAAGTAGACATTACTCAAAAATAATCAAATCACTTATAAACTGATCAAGATTCATTAGGAATTCCGATAATCTCCGGCCACATATCTGGTGGCGGTATGACAATGGACTCGTCCAAGCTGCTGAAGCCCGAGAGGCTCGGCGACACCGCGGCCGGCCCTGGTGTTACCGGTGGAGCGCTCTGTGCGTGACCGCGGGCCAACATCTGGTCTGCGTGGCGGCGGTGTAGCTCACCGTCTTCCGTTCTCACCATATATGAGCTCGGACCTTCCACATGTTCAATTGTGGCTCTCCGCCATTTTTCTCCTGATCCGTACATCCGCACTAGTACTGGCTGTTCAATCACAAATGTGCGTACTGATGAGCTCTGCGCTGCTGAGTCTAATTGCTCATGCGCGTGTGGTGGTACGCAGTCTGGATGCAATGCTGATACAGCTGTTCTAAATCTCCGGCCATTGAGTAACTCGGCTGGAGTCTTCATAGTACTGCTATTAGGCATTGTACGAAGCTCATATAAGACTCGGTGTAGCTTCACATTCCAAGGTGTATTATTGGCAGAAAGTTTCTTTAATTTATTTTTAAATGTTTGAATGGCCCGTTCAATTTGTCCATTGGTGGCTGGATGATAAGGTGGTGAATATAAATGTTTAATGCCATTCAGCCTCAAAAAGTTATTGAACTCACTGGAGTTAAAAGTTTTGCCATTATCCGAAACCAAAACATCAGGGAGGCCCTGTGTAGCAAAAATTCTTCTTAGCACCTCAATAATATGACTAGTGGCCATTGAATGAACAATTTCAGCATCAAACCATCTGCTGTAACTATCAATTAAAACCAAAAAAGTTTTTCCTTGGAAGGGGCCTGCAAAGTCAATGTGTAAGCGACTCCATGGTTTTTCCGGAACAATCCACGTCTGCGGTTCTCTTGGAGGGTTATTTCTAACTGCTTGACACCTCTCACACGCTGCTACTGTACTCTCAATCTGTTGGTCAATGCCAATCCACCACACATAGCCACGAGCATATGCTTTTGTTTGGACTATGCCCGCATGCGGGGCATGTAACAATTTTAATACCTTCGACTGAAGTGATGAAGGTACAATAACTCTATTACTCCATAATAAACATTCTTTATTGTGGGAAAGAGCTTCTCTTCTGGTCCAAAATGGTAGCAATGATGGATCTGAGTTAACACGTGGCCAGCCATGCAGCACATGAAACAAAACTCTACGTAAAAGCGGATCTTTTTTAGTCTCTGAAGCTATTTTACTGCAGTCTAAGTTCCAACCTTCAGGCTGTTCTTCCATCAACAACACTTCCCTAAGAGGTTCCTCCTGTATGTCAGATGTCGTGGGCTCAGTCCATCTACTCAATGCATCTGCATTCCCAATCAATTTTCCAGCTCTGTATTTGATGTCATATTCATAACAACCCAATCTGAGTGACCAACGTAGCATCCTCGGTGAAATTTGATCCGGGATCGGTTTGAGAGGGTTAAAAAGACCAATCAAGGGCTTGTGGTCAGTAATTATACAAAACTTGCGACCAGATAAAAACTCGTGGAACTTAGTTAATCCAAACATTATGCCCAATGCCTCCTTGTCGATTTGACCATATCTCCTCTCATGTGGCTGTAACGTCCTTGAAGCCATCATCACCGGTCTTTCTGATCCATCCTCCATAACATGGGCTAACACAGCACCCAAGCCATAACTCGATGAATCTGTTATCAACAAAAGTTCTTTTGCAGATCATAGCCAACTAACGTCAAATCAGATGATAATAAATCCTTGGCTACCTCAAATGCTTTCTGCTCCTGCTCGCCCCAGACCCATGGTCTTTTACTTTCAAGTAGGCGATGAAGTGGTTCTAGCAAATGGGCCTTGTTCACTAAAAACTTCTCGTAGAAATTATATAAACCCAGGAAAGCACGTAGAGATTCTCTATCTGTTGGTGCTGCCTTTTCTTTGATTTCTTTGACCTTCATCGGTGATGGGTGTAGCTCCTTCTTCATCAATCATATGTCCCAAGAACTGGATATTATTAGAAGCAAACACACACTTCTTCAGGTTCAATCTAAAACCCAGATCATTTAGTTTCTTTAGTACCATATGCAGACGATGATTGTGTTCTTGCCTATTCTTCCCAGAAATCGCTACATCATCCAATAGACAAGCCACTCCCCTCCATGCCAGCCAGTGCTGTTGACATCACTCTCTGAAAAATTCCTGGTGCGGCATTGATTCCGAAGGCCAGTCTATTTACTTTCATCAGTCCCAGTGGTGTATTGAGTGTCAGCAGCATTGCCGTGTCTTCATCAACTCTCATCTGCATGTACGCATTCTTCAAGTCCAATTTACTAAAGATTTTTTCCTCCACTTAACTTCACAAAAGCCTCGGCAGCAGCTGGCAGGGGATATGTGTCACGATCAATAGCCAAGTTAACCGTTGACCGATAATCTCCCACAGATACGGAGTGATCCGTCATCCTTCTTCACAATCCTGAGAGGTGTGGCCCACTTAGAAAAATGTAACAGGTGTTAGAATACCAGTGTCCACCATCTTTCTCAATTCATCATCCACCTGTTTCTTTAGAGGAAATGGAACTGGCCGAGCTTTCAGGAAACGAGGAGTAACATCATTTCGTGGAGTCAAAGATACTTCTGGTCCTTTATATTCGCCTAAGGTCTCTTTAAATAAATCAGGGAATTCGCTCACAAAGTTTTTGGCTTCATCATCAGTCCAACATAATCCTGATATTTCTAATCCAAGCACATCAAACCAGTCTCTGCCAAGTAAGCTTGGTCCTTTGCCAGACACAATCACTAATTTGCACTGAGCTTCTTTATTGCCTAGCAACACACGAACTTGAATAGTGCCCAACACCTTTAGGGGGTCACTGGTCCACGTAATTAGTCTCAAGTTAGTCGACTTCAATGGTGGTGGTGATGTCCATAGTCTATGGTAGGTCGACTCAGAGATAATAGATCTTGATGCACCGGAGTCCACTTCCATGATGAGGTCTACTCCATTTATGTTCACCTTCACTTTAATTGGTTGCCGGTGATCTTCAGAACAGCTATGCACACCAGTCATATATCCTGTGCTAGTATCACCTGGGGATGGTTTGTCATCACCTGCGGAACTGCTAGTAACAAACATATCGCTTTCCTCCAATTGATGCACTTGCCCAGATTTCTTAGTACATGCCGATGCAATATGTCCATACCTCCTGCAGCGATAACACCTAGCTCTCATAAATGGACACCACTCTCCAGGTTTATGCTGGCTAGCACAATGTCGACATCCCGATTTTGACAATAAAATTTTGTCAATATCCATAGGCTCTGTGGACGGAGTTAGTTTCGAATCATCCGTGTTAGTCTGGGCATTCGGATAGAAATCCTTGAACGTCGTCTGGTAGTTGAGACACATTTGAAAGGCTGTCTCGTAGGTGAGATCTTTCGTCTTCAACAAATCGCGGCGCAGACGATCGTCGCGCACTCCCAACACAAGTCTATCACGCAACTGGCGCTTCAAATCAACGAAATTGCACTTAGCAGCTAGCGAACTAATCGCCCCAACGTATTCTTGGATACTCTCATTTGACAACTGCTTACGATTATGAAACTTCCCAGCTTGTAAAATTTCATTCACTTTTGGTTCATAAAATGTATCCAAAACCGATAAAATGTCTTTAAATAAAACACCAGTAGGTCTGTTTGGCACTAACAACGACACAATTAGCGAAAAAGTCTCTTTTCCACATTGAGAAAGAAAAATAGCGCGTGCTTTTTCGTGATCATTGCCGACGCCCGACACCGCGAGCGCACACAGCAACTGTTCTTTATATTCACTCCACTTATCAGTTTTTGGGTTAAACTCGCCGGGAAACACGATATTCACAATATTAGCAGCCATTTTACACGCAAAACGAATAATTTAATCTCACGTCGCCATTAATAGATACCACCAAGTTGCAGTTCGAAACATAACTATTTATTAGAATACCCACACATACAATTATATCCAACTGTCAAAACCGATTCTTAATGATTGGTACACAACAAACTTAAACTTTAGAATTTATTTTAAGGCAGAGACTTTGCCTAACATGATTTGTTCCTAGTTTTATCACATAGAGAGGACGCTCTCAACCTTTGTTAAAAGGTAGGTCTTATAACCAATATTAAGAATAAGGACATTTTTCTATGTCATGTGTTTTCATAGGTTATGATAATTAGACTTTAGTCTTAATTAGTTTGTTTTAAGAAACATGTAAGAAAAGAAAGGATTTGTTAAAACATTCCTATAGAAAGAATTAGTAATAAGGAATAAGAATATTTAACTACTAAAAAGTGAGTTTACCAAATATGTATATTTTCCTGTAATATATTTAACTTGATATATAAACAATTAACTTGTTTAATTGATTCCAACTAATAGTTGGTGGCGCCCTTGGTTAGAATTGAAACACAACATACAATCTGGTCCCTTTCTTCAAATGTAACATTCCACAGAGCGACAAGAACCCACCGACCCACTCCGGAGTCTCCTACATAACGCACCACTGAGCTGGCTGTGCGTTTGTCCACCGGTGGCAGGCCGTGTTTTACACGCCTGTCCTATAGTGGGTAATATAGTCAATGTCGTGTAAACCTGTTATTGGTGTTTACATAAGAACTTAGAAGTGATTATTGTTTCGTGTATGTAGCATGTAAATACTGTTGGTGTACCTTAATAAATAAAATCATAAAAAAGCCAATACTCCGTAAGGGATAAAGACGTGATTCTATGTATGTATGTATAAAAAAGCCTAGAGTAAATAGTATAATCTTACCTCAATGGGCAAAAAGGACGCATTGTCCAGGATATCCCTAAACACAGTGACCCACTGCCCCATCAGCACTTCGGTGTAATGCTCCGCCATTTCGTGCAACAGAGTCGGCAACGGGTCCGTAGGTAGGCCGTAACATCTGATTAAACACGATTAATCAATACATTAACATATAATAAAACTGTAACTGGTCTATTATGTCTGTTCATCCTACTTTCTACTATTATTATAAATGCGAAAGTTTGGATGTGAGTTTGTGAATTTGCGAGGATGTTTGTTCTCAATCACGCAAAATCTACTGGACGGATTTCGGTGAAATTTGGCATACGGATAGAAAAATACCGGGAATAACACATAGGGTACTTTTTATCCAGAAATTCCCACGGGAGCGTAGCCCCAAGACCCAGCTAGTAAAAGATATTTAAGAAACAAACTGAGGGTTTTTATAGGCCAAATAGAAGGCAAAAACATTTATTTTTTATTTTTGTGTTTTTCTATCTGTATGTTTGTACGCGCATCACGCAGATACTACCAGACCAAATTTGATTCGGTTTTCAGTTGTATTGTTGAAGGTCTAACTTAAAATCTGGCGTAGGTTTGACCATGATACGCCGCTTAGAAACTGAGATATTAACAACAGTAAATTGCGCGTTAAAGGTAATTTGAAAAAAAAAATTGGAGGGACACTCAAAACAAACAATTTGTCTGAAAATTGATTGTAGTTAAAGAACGAGGAATAGCATTTTGTATCTAAAAGATAGATTAAATATCGTTTAAAAAATATATTTGAAAAACTCACTTGAGCGTACTGACAAACAACACAATCTGGTGTTTGATGCTCAGCATCAATGTGGCATCAGTTATGAGCGACGTGTTCCTTCTCATAGTGGAGATTAGCTTCGAAACTGCCATCCCCCAGGTCTCCAGCAGCCAGTCCTAAAAAATACATTTGATGATGCATTTGAATTTACAAGAATTTGAAGCAAATGTTATAAAAATAATGACTAAACAGTACAAGTTTTCTGATGATGATCATAAGAAACATTGTAGTTTCGAAAGTTAATTGTAGTTCGATTAATTATCGTTTAAAAAATATTTTTTTAGAAAAAAAACCATTTTGTTTTTTTTTTAATTTTAAGAAAAAAACATTTTGTTTTCTTTTAATCCGTTTTTTCTTTTTTTTTTACAAATAAAACATTTTGTTTTTTTCGTACTATTAAATAATATTATGTTTTATTTAACTAAATAATTTAACTGTATGGAATCATGCAGGTTACCAACTCGCTCCAGCACTAGCGAGCTAGGTTCTGCAGACACCATCAGTTACCTTGGACACGAGCCCAGCGCCCAAGCTGAGCAGATGCTCCTCGAGGATGAAGAAGCCGAGCACGGCCGTGAGTAGCCGAGGTCCAGCACTAGCGAGCTAGGTTCTGCAGACACCATCAGTTACCTTGGACACGAGCCCAGCGCCCAAGCTGAGCAGATGCTCCTCGAGGATGAAGAAGCCGAGCACGGCCGTGAGTAGCCGAGGTCCAGCACTAGCGAGCTAGGTTCTGCAGACACCATCAGTTACCTTGGACACGAGCCCAGCGCCCAAGCTGAGCAGATGCTCCTCGAGGATGAAGAAGCCGAGCACGGCCGTGAGTAGCCGAGGTCCAGCACTAGCGAGCTAGGTTCTGCAGACACCATCAGTTACCTTGGACACGAGCCCAGCGCCCAAGCTGAGCAGATGCTCCTCGAGGATGAAGAAGCCGAGCACGGCCGTGAGTAGCCGAGGTCCAGCACTAGCGAGCTAGGTTCTGCAGACACCATCAGTTACCTTGGACACGAGTCCAGCGCCCAAGCTGAGCAGATGCTCCTCGAGGATGAAGAAGCCGAGCACGGCCGTGAGTAGCCGAGGTCCAGCACTAGCGAGCTAGGTTCTGCAGACACCATCAGTTACCTTGGACACGAGCCCAGCGCCCAAGCTGAGCAGATGCTCCTCGAGGATGAAGAAGCCGAGCACGGCCGTGAGTAGCCGAGGTCCAGCACTAGCGAGCTAGGTTCTGCAGACACCATCAGTTACCTTGGACACGAGCCCAGCGCCCAAGCTGAGCAGATGCTCCTCGAGGATGAAGAAGCCGAGCACGGCCGTGAGTAGCCGAGGTCCAGCACTAGCGAGCTAGGTTCTGCAGACACCATCAGTTACCTTGGACACGAGCCCAGCGCCCAAGCTGAGCAGATGCTCCTCGAGGATGAAGAAGCCGAGCACGGCCGTGAGTAGCCGAGGTCCAGCACTAGCGAGCTAGGTTCTGCAGACACCATCAGTTACCTTGGACACGAGCCCAGCGCCCAAGCTGAGCAGATGCTCCTCGAGGATGAAGAAGCCGAGCACGGCCGTGAGTAGCCGAGGTCCAGCACTAGCGAGCTAGGTTCTGCAGACACCATCAGTTACCTTGGACACGAGCCCAGCGCCCAAGCTGAGCAGATGCTCCTCGAGGATGAAGAAGCCGAGCACGGCCGTGAGTAGCCGAGGTCCAGCACTAGCGAGCTAGGTTCTGCAGACACCATCAGTTACCTTGGACACGAGCCCAGCGCCCAAGCTGAGCAGATGCTCCTCGAGGATGAAGAAGCCGAGCACGGCCGTGAGTAGCCGAGGTCCAGCACTAGCGAGCTAGGTTCTGCAGACACCATCAGTTACCTTGGACACGAGCCCAGCGCCCAAGCTGAGCAGATGCTCCTCGAGGATGAAGAAGCCGAGCACGGCCGTGAGTAGCCGAGGTCCAGCACTAGCGAGCTAGGTTCTGCAGACACCATCAGTTACCTTGGACACGAGTCCAGCGCCCAAGCTGAGCAGATGCTCCTCGAGGATGAAGAAGCCGAGCACGGCCGTGAGTAGCCGAGGTCCAGCACTAGCGAGCTAGGTTCTGCAGACACCATGAGTTACCTTGGACACGAGTCCAGCGCCCAAGCTGAGCAGATGCTCCTCGAGGATGAAGAAGCCGAGCACGGCCGTGAGTAGCCGAGGTCCAGCACTAGCGAGCTAGGTTCTGCAGACACCATCAGTTACCTTGGACACGAGTCCAGCGCCCAAGCTGAGCAGATGCTCCTCGAGGATGAAGAAGCCGAGCACGGCCGTGAGTAGCCGAGGTCCAGCACTAGCGAGCTAGGTTCTGCAGACACCATCAGTTACCTTGGACACGAGTCCAGCGCCCAAGCTGAGCAGATGCTCCTCGAGGATGAAGAAGCCGAGCACGGCCGTGAGTAGCCGAGGTCCAGCACTAGCGAGCTAGGTTCTGCAGACACCATCAGTTACCTTGGACACGAGTCCAGCGCCCAAGCTGAGCAGATGCTCCTCGAGGATGAAGAAGCCGAGCACGGCCGTGAGTAGCCGAGGTCCAGCACTAGCGAGCTAGGTTCTGCAGACACCATCAGTTACCTTGGACACGAGTCCAGCGCCCAAGCTGAGCAGATGCTCCTCGAGGATGAAGAAGCCGAGCACGGCCGTGAGTAGCCGAGGTCCAGCACTAGCGAGCTAGGTTCTGCAGACACCATCAGTTACCTTGGACACGAGTCCAGCGCCCAAGCTGAGCAGATGCTCCTCGAGGATGAAGAAGCCGAGCACGGCCGTGAGTAGCCGAGGTCCAGCACTAGCGAGCTAGGTTCTGCAGACACCATCAGTTACCTTGGACACGAGTCCAGCGCCCAAGCTGAGCAGATGCTCCTCGAGGATGAAGAAGCCGAGCACGGCCGTGAGTAGCCGAGGTCCAGCACTAGCGAGCTAGGTTCTGCAGACACCATCAGTTACCTTGGACACGAGTCCAGCGCCCAAGCTGAGCAGATGCTCCTCGAGGATGAAGAAGCCGAGCACGGCCGTGAGTAGCCGAGGTCCAGCACTAGCGAGCTAGGTTCTGCAGACACCATCAGTTACCTTGGACACGAGTCCAGCGCCCAAGCTGAGCAGATGCTCCTCGAGGATGAAGAAGCCGAGCACGGCCGTGAGTAGCCGAGGTCCAGCACTAGCGAGCTAGGTTCTGCAGACACCATCAGTTACCTTGGACACGAGCCCAGCGCCCAAGCTGAGCAGATGCTCCTCGAGGATGAAGAAGCCGAGCACGGCCGTGAGTAGCCGAGGTCCAGCACTAGCGAGCTAGGTTCTGCAGACACCATCAGTTACCTTGGACACGAGCCCAGCGCCCAAGCTGAGCAGATGCTCCTCGAGGATGAAGAAGCCGAGCACGGCCGTGAGTAGCCGAGGTCCAGCACTAGCGAGCTAGGTTCTGCAGACACCATCAGTTACCTTGGACACGAGCCCAGCGCCCAAGCTGAGCAGATGCTCCTCGAGGATGAAGAAGCCGAGCACGGCCGTGAGTAGCCGAGGTCCAGCACTAGCGAGCTAGGTTCTGCAGACACCATCAGTTACCTTGGACACGAGCCCAGCGCCCAAGCTGAGCAGATGCTCCTCGAGGATGAAGAAGCCGAGCACGGCCGTGAGTAGCCGAGGTCCAGCACTAGCGAGCTAGGTTCTGCAGACACCATCAGTTACCTTGGACACGAGTCCAGCGCCCAAGCTGAGCAGATGCTCCTCGAGGATGAAGAAGCCGAGCACGGCCGTGAGTAGCCGAGGTCCAGCACTAGCGAGCGAGGTTCTGCAGACACCATCAGTTACCTTGGACACGAGCCCAGCGCCCAAGCTGAGCAGATGCTCCTCGAGGATGAAGAAGCCGAGCACGGCCGTGAGTAGCCGAGGTCCAGCACTAGCGAGCTAGGTTCTGCAGACACCATCAGTTACCTTGGACACGAGCCCAGCCCCCAAGCTGAGCAGATGCTCCTCGAGGATGAAGAAGCCGAGCACGGCCGTGAGTAGCCGAGGTCCAGCACTAGCGAGCTAGGTTCTGCAGACACCATCAGTTACCTTGGACACGAGCCCAGCGCCCAAGCTGAGCAGATGCTCCTCGAGGATGAAGAAGCCGAGCACGGCCGTGAGTAGCCGAGGTCCAGCACTAGCGAGCTAGGTTCTGCAGACACCATCAGTTACCTTGGACACGAGTCCAGCGCCCAAGCTGAGCAGATGCTCCTCGAGGATGAAGAAGCCGAGCACGGCCGTGAGTAGCCGAGGTCCAGCACTAGCGAGCTAGGTTCTGCAGACACCATCAGTTACCTTGGACACGAGTCCAGCGCCCAAGCTGAGCAGATGCTCCTCGAGGATGAAGAAGCCGAGCACGGCCGTGAGTAGCCGAGGTCCAGCACTAGCGAGCTAGGTTCTGCAGACACCATCAGTTACCTTGGACACGAGTCCAGCGCCCAAGCTGAGCAGATGCTCCTCGAGGATGAAGAAGCCGAGCACGGCCGTGAGTAGCCGAGGTCCAGCACTAGCGAGCTAGGTTCTGCAGACACCATCAGTTACCTTGGACACGAGTCCAGCGCCCAAGCTGAGCAGATGCTCCTCGAGGATGAAGAAGCCGAGCACGGCCGTGAGTAGCCGAGGTCCAGCACTACCGAGCTAGGTTCTGCAGACACCATCAGTTACCTTGGACACGAGTCCAGCGCCCAAGCTGAGCAGATGCTCCTCGAGGATGAAGAAGCCGAGCACGGCCGTGAGTAGCCGAGGTCCAGCACTAGCGAGCTAGGTTCTGCAGACACCATCAGTTACCTTGGACACGAGTCCAGCGCCCAAGCTGAGCAGATGCTCCTCGAGGATGAAGAAGCCGAGCACGGCCGTGAGTAGCCGAGGTCCAGCACTAGCGAGCTAGGTTCTGCAGACACCATCAGTTACCTTGGACACGAGTCCAGCGCCCAAGCTGAGCAGATGCTCCTCGAGGATGAAGAAGCCGAGCACGGCCGTGAGTAGCCGAGGTCCAGCACTACCGAGCTAGGTTCTGCAGACACCATCAGTTACCTTGGACACGAGTCCAGCGCCCAAGCTGAGCAGATGCTCCTCGAGGATGAAGAAGCCGAGCACGGCCGTGAGTAGCCGAGGTCCAGCACTAGCGAGCTAGGTTCTGCAGACACCATCAGTTACCTTGGACACGAGTCCAGCGCCCAAGCTGAGCAGATGCTCCTCGAGGATGAAGAAGCCGAGCACGGCCGTGAGTAGCCGAGGTCCAGCACTAGCGAGCTAGGTTCTGCAGACACCATCAGTTACCTTGGACACGAGTCCAGCGCCCAAGCTGAGCAGATGCTCCTCGAGGATGAAGAAGCCGAGCACGGCCGTGAGTAGCCGAGGTCCAGCACTAGCGAGCTAGGGTTCTGCAGACACCATCAGTTACCTTGGACACGAGCCCAGCGCCCAAGCTGAGCAGATGCTCCTCGAGGATGAAGAAGCCGAGCACGGCCGTGAGTAGCCGAGGTCCAGCACTAGCGAGCTAGGTTCTGCAGACACCATCAGTTACCTTGGACACGAGTCCAGCGCCCAAGCTGAGCAGATGCTTCTCGAGGATGAAGAAGCCGAGCACGGCCGTGAGTAGCCGAGGTCCAGCACTAGCGAGCTAGGTTTTGCAGACACCATCACTTACCTTGGACACGAGTCCAGCGCCCAAGCTGAGCAGATGCTTCTCGAGGATGAAGAAGCCGAGCACGGCCGTGAGTAGCCGAGGTCCAGCACTAGCGAGCTAGGTTCTGCAGACACCATCACTTACCTTGGACACGAGTCCAGCGCCCAAGCTGAGCAGATGCTTCTCGAGGATGAAGAAGCCGAGCACGGCCGTGAGTAGCCGAGGTCCAGCACTAGCGAGCTAGGTTCTGCAGACACCATCAGTTACCTTGGACACGAGCCCAGCGCCCAAGCTGAGCAGATGCTCCTCGAGGATGAAGAAGCCGAGCACGGCCGTGAGTAGCCGAGGTCCAGCACTAGCGAGCTAGGTTCTGCAGACACCATCAGTTACCTTGGACACGAGTCCAGCGCCCAAGCTGAGCAGATGCTCCTCGAGGATGAAGAAGCCGAGCACGGCCGTGAGTAGCCGAGGTCCAGCACTAGCGAGCTAGGTTCTGCAGACACCATCAGTTACCTTGGACACGAGTCCAGCGCCCAAGCTGAGCAGATGCTCCTCGAGGATGAAGAAGCCGAGCACGGCCGTGAGTAGCCGAGGTCCAGCACTAGCGAGCTAGGTTCTGCAGACACCATCAGTTACCTTGGACACGAGCCCAGCGCCCAAGCTGAGCAGATGCTCCTCGAGGATGAAGAAGCCGAGCACGGCCGTGAGTAGCCGAGGTCCAGCACTAGCGAGCTAGGTTCTGCAGACACCATCACTTACCTTGGACACGAGTCCAGCGCCCAAGCTGAGCAGATGCTTCTCGAGGATGAAGAAGCCGAGCACGGCCGTGAGTAGCCGAGGTCCAGCACTAGCGAGCTAGGTTCTGCAGACACCATCACTTACCTTGGACACGAGTCCAGCGCCCAAGCTGAGCAGATGCTTCCTCGAGGATGAAGAAGCCGAGCACGGCCGTGAGTAGCCGAGGTCCAGCACTAGCGAGCTAGGGTTCTGCAGACACCATCAGTTACCTTGGACACGAGTCCAGCGCCCAAGCTGAGCAGATGCTCCTCGAGGATGAAGAAGCCGAGCACGGCCGTGAGTAGCCGAGGTCCAGCACTAGCGAGCTAGGTTCTGCAGACACCATCAGTTACCTTGGACACGAGCCCAGCGCCCAAGCTGAGCAGATGCTCCTCGAGGATGAAGAAGCCGAGCACGGCCGTGAGTAGCCGAGGTCCAGCACTAGCGAGCTAGGTTCTGCAGACACCATCAGTTACCTTGGACACGAGTCCAGCGCCCAAGCTGAGCAGATGCTCCTCGAGGATGAAGAAGCCGAGCACGGCCGTGAGTAGCCGAGGTCCAGCACTAGCGAGCTAGGTTCTGCAGACACCATCAGTTACCTTGGACACGAGCCCAGCGCCCAAGCTGAGCAGATGCTCCTCGAGGATGAAGAAGCCGAGCACGGCCGTGAGTAGCCGAGGTCCAGCACTAGCGAGCTAGGTTCTGCAGACACCATCAGTTACCTTGGACACGAGTCCAGCGCCCAAGCTGAGCAGATGCTCCTCGAGGATGAAGAAGCCGAGCACGGCCGTGAGGTAGCCGCGCACGTTCTGTATGGAGTCGTGCAGGTTGCCAGCTGGCTCCAGTACTAGGCGAGCTTGTTGGATGCGCTGGGTTCTGAAAACATATTTATTTTTTAAGAAGTCTTGCTTGTTTGTCGTCCTATGATATAAAAAAAATATATTATTTTATTTTAAAAGTCCATGGTTACATTGTTAGACATGGGTCTCTCCCTCGGACGGTCCTTTTAGCACACTTCACATCACACGAACATTATAAAAAGGGGATTGTTTGTAAGTTTCAAGTTTGTTTGTTTAATCTTCGGAACAACTAAACCAATTTCAAAAATTCTTTCACCAATAGAAAGCTACATTACCCAGAGCGCCAGTATATAAATATAGCCCACCTGTAATGTTGAATGAACTCAGACTTGACCCCCAATACGCTGTGTATGTGCAGACAGCGGTGCAGCGGACTGAAGTCCACCAGCTCGTGGGGACACTGCGGCCCGGCGGGCTCGGCGGCTGCGATGCCTAGCACGGCCATATCTGACAAATTATGTAAACTCTGTTTTTAGGGTTCCATACCTCAAAAGGTAAAAACGGAACCCTTATAAGATCACTTTGTTATCCGTCTGTCAAACTTTTTTTTTTTTTGAGGAATGCTTAAAGGTACCAAGTGGCAGTAATAACATAACGTAGTAATTCTGATGCTCCTATTCTGGATCACTGGTAAAATTAATTATGAACTCAAAAAGTATTTACCTTTTTTATTCTTTACAATATTGGCAAGACTTCTGCCAGACATTTCTTGAGTCTGTTTTAGAGCCATAGCACCAACCTTAAAAAAATAAATAAAAAACAAACTTCAGTGAGGCTGAGTGTGAAATAAAGCAAGACTGAGGCCACTGTTAGAACATTAATAACACAGTAGAAAAATCTCTAGAATTTGCCTTTATCTCAATATAAATAGAAGTTATTTCTATTGCGAACTCCTGTTGTCCTTATCATTTTGTAAAATAGTAGAGAGTAGGACAAAGAAAATTTATTAAAATAGGTAATTACCATGTAATTACAATTATATTCCATAAGTAAGAAAATTTTATGACATCCTATTGTCCTCATTACAATGGGGATACCCTGGGGACAAGTTTATGACGTTGTCTCGTATGGGGTCGAAGTTATGAGGACAATGGGAATACATGTTTTTTTTATTATAATACTAGCCGCGTCCCGGGGCTTCGCTCCCGTGAGAATTTCGGGATAAAAAAGGACCCTATGTGCCATTCCAGGTATTTTTCTTTCCGTATACAAAATTTCATCGAAATCTGCCCAGGGTCAATCAATCTATCAAATCATTTATTTGCAGTAAATAGAGTGTTACGACAGCATATTTGCGTGATTGAGAAACAAACATCCTCACCAACTCTACTTCGCATTTATAATAATAGTAGGATAATACTGTTAAATATACAATGACCATACCTGAGGACTAAGCTTCCGTATGTTCTCCAAGAAATCCCTCAAGAGGTCGCTGGAGGCGTCCTTGATGGCCTGCCTCAGCCGCGGGATATCTGCTGAGATCTGAGCGCACCACTTGTAAGGCCCCACACGCGGCAGCAACACATGCTCCAGCTGTTCTAGGGTCTTCAGCGCTGGGTAGTACCTGGGCACATTTCATACACTCCATACAATGCTCGCAAATTTACTACTACATAGGCAAATGACATTTGTACACGCGGAAATGTATGCGTGAAATATAGTAAGGCTGCTTGTGTGCCATGGTTATCAATCAAAAAAAAGTGCGCGTATTACGCACCAGCCCTCGTTCAAGTGCCAGAGGGGTGCGGATTTGAAATGAGTGCGGGGCGCTGTACGTTAGTACAACACTAGCGTGGGCCCGGGGTTTCGTTCCCGTTGGAATTTCGGGAAATCCTCTCTTAGTGCTCCCCTACACTCTTTAAGGAACCTGTATGCCAAATTTCAGCTTCCTACGCCCAGTAGTTTTGACTTTGCGTTGTCTCTCAGTACCAGACAAGGTATGAGAATTGTTAAAAATATGCAATTTTATGACAGAAATACACACAGTAGAACTTATTTTGTAACTTTTCAGCATGGTTTTATTCTCTTGAGTTATTTGAGATCAAACTTTAGTAAGGAGCGTTTTGGTTACGGCTTTTGAATTATGTTTTGTTATATCTTATTCTGCTACCACAGGACAGACATGTTGCCTAGCATGGAGTTAACTGTTAAATCTTAAGTGTAATGCTGGTACATGTATATAGTGTACAGTTTTGCCTTGAGTCAATGAATAGCTCATATAAAACTAAGCAATGAATGGTGACTAGCCATGAATATGATATAAGAATAATTAAGTGCCATCATAAGATGTAAATGTGAAGTAAATAAATTATTCTATCATTCAAATCATTCAATTCTTTAATCATACATGTAGCAAATTTCATTGAAATCCATCCAGTAGATTTTGGGTGAAAAAGTAACAATAGATGTTCCATTCTCACAAACTTTCATATTTAGTAGTAGGATTTCATCAAACCTCTTTGCTTCCACTTGTGCCTTCAATTTTGAATAAGTTGTAAGAAGGGGTAGACACAATTCCATCTTTTCAATGGTAGCTGCTATGTTTAGTTCCACTCGGCGTGCCCTGATTAGTTCTTTAGCTATTGAGCAGAGATCTGAAAAGTTGCAATGAATGGAGTTGTACCCATACACTTAATTTCATAAGTATTCTTTCATTATAATAGCACTGTGTCTTTTTCAACCTTAATATTGGCAAAATCATCGTTTGGCTGATGGTGCCATAAAATTAAAAAGTGAAGTGATTAAGTGGCAAACATCTTTAGAAGAATAGAATTTGATAAAAGGATATTTTAAAATTTGATTCTTATCAGTAACAGTAATAATCATTAAAATTACACACCTTCAGTGCTCTCATTAATATTGGAGTCAACAATTGATATTTCCGAGTGAAGTTTTTCAGCATGAGAGCGAACTTGTAATAACTCCCTAATAGAGTCAATAAAGCCCTGTAAAAAACAGTGATTGACAATTGGTTTTTCATACTTTTTTGGATTTAAAAGCACCCAAGATGCAATTAATACTAAAGTACTCTTATTTTATGATTTTTCATAGATTACCTAGTAAAATAAAGCAATTAAGTAGCAATCATTTGTGAAAGATTAAATTTTTCTAAAATATTAGGAAACTTCAATTTCTATTAATTTCTTTGAGAAAAGGTTATGCAAGACCCATTTATTATTTACTATGTGGGGACGCCAGCGCGAGCACCAGACGGGTGATCAGTCCACTTATGCTGGGACCATTTCACCCAATTCCCCGAGACCCGTATAGGGTTTTGAGTTACCTGGTAACTCACGTTGGTGGCGACCCATTGAATCTACCTGTTACTTTGCAGAATTTTAACATCTGCCCTATTGTAATGTTGCTCAGATCATCCTCAGATAGGACGTCTGAGCCCAATATTTCTCTCCTTGCAAGACCCATACTGTGCCTACTTTACAATGTTAATCTTCTTCTTCCTTGCCACTCTCTCTCAGCCGAAAGTCGTCCACTGCTGGACAAAGGCCTCCCCCAAAGATAGGATATTCTTCCTTGCCTATTCCCAATATTTTCCCATGTATGAATGATTCAACTCCTAAAATATGTTGAATTTAAATTGTTTGAGAAAAGGATATATATGCAAGACCCATATCATGCCCATTGTAGAATGTATATCTCCTTCTTCATTGCTTGTTCCCTTTACTTGGGGTCGGCCCAATATTTTCAAATGTATATTTGCTGCTCACACTAAAACATTGTATTGCAAGTATTCAATTAGCTTTCAGATATTACTGTATATTGCTAAACACAACTTACCTGATAGTGGAAATTGCACAACTTCTCAATTTCCTTGTCATGTTGTTTTATTCTCTCATCCAACTGTTGGACGAAGGCCTCGTGACCTTCACCTTCATAAACTGATCTGAAGGCTGGACCCCAATAATCATCAATACCTTCTATCTCCTATAAACATAAAAAGACGGTTACGCTATTAATAGGTAGCATAATATTGGGACTAACAAATAACATTATGAAATACTGACATAATAATCCACAAAACGTAAAAATAAAGGGCAAAATAAAGAGGGCGTAAACAGCTTACTTGAATCGTGGCATTCGTCATTTTCGTGAAGTAGTAGAACCAAAATAGCTGGATTCAATTAATACACTTTGTTTCGAAGTTTAGGGCTTTAGGTTATAATTTTAATTTCGCTTCAAAATTAAAAATAAAATATGTACCTATGTATAAAAGTTATGTATGTACTTGTTTGGTTGGTCTCACTGGTCTTGAAATAAGCTAAGACGCTAATGTCATTGTCATTAAGGTTTTTTTTTTTATTGATTCCCTCGTTTTAATGACGAGGCAAAGAGTACTAGCCCATGCAGCCAAAATGTCTTTTTTCTTTTGGCAAGTGCGCTGCGCACACACTATGACACACAAGTAGTGATGTGTATGTCCCTTTCCGTTCGAGAAATTTTGGAAACGGTCAGGAAACGCTCTCGGAAATATTCCCTAATACGGAAATAATTACGGAAAAGTACCTGAAATATTTAAAAATGAGGAATTTTCTTCTTGCAGCTGTCTTTAAAATAAAAAGATTGACAATCACTAAAATTTTCAAGAAAATCGGATGATGGGAAATGCATATTTTCCATATTCCGGGGAAATTTTCCCAAGAAATTTCTTGAGAATTTCATTCCCGAGAAAATTTTCAAGACATTTCAGAGAAATTTCCAAGTTTCTCAAGAATATAATTCCCAGGAAATTTTCCAAGAAACTTGAGAATTTCTTTCCTGAGAATTCTTCACAGAAAAATATTTTAGTACCATACTAGCTATTGCCCGAGGTTCCATTCGCGGCAAAAAGTTTTAAGTTTTTCATAAAAACTTTGAAACACTGTGAAATAGTGACAGACAGACTTTTGCAAAAATTGGGAGAAAACGTTCCCGTTTCTAGAAAGTTTCAGAAATCCATGAAAGAAATTTTCGGAAACCGACAAATTCTCGGCGGCACATCGCTAGACACACACAAGTGATTACATGCCATGGAAGTAATAAGTACTCACTAAGTACTTATTACTTCCATGTTACATGCTCTTTGCTGCGACATTTCGCAGCATCGGCAGTCGCGCCGCGCGGGTCCAGCGCCCAGTGTCGCCCCGCAGCGGCCGCAGCGCTGCGGACCGCGGCACGGCGGCGGCAGCGCAGGAGTGATTAGTTTTAATTCCCAGTGTTGCCAGCTTAGTGAATACACATAGCGCCCACCACACAGACTTAAATGTCCAATAGTTTGTTTATGTATTGTAAGCCGTGTCTGCTGCGCCAAAAATATGCAAAACATATTTTGTTCAAAACACAATTTGAATGAACTGAACAAATGAGAATTGTGTTTAGTGTGTATTAATGAGCGATTTTTCTGGCAGCTAAATTAAGAAAAAAAATCAGTATAAAAAAGTCTCAACAGATGGCGTTTTATTGAAAGCCGAGTCGTAATAATGGCTGTACCTATATTGTACGCTTTTGTATTGTCAGCCAGAGGCAGAAAAAAAATCACATAACAAACAGTTTGTCAGTTGCACAAATCACAATATTGATACTTTTTAGATGATTTTTTATTAGGATTTTTTTTTTTTTTAATACCAATACCGTGCATTTTTGCTTTTTGAATGGTCTCGCCTTTTACTAAGCTAACTTTTACGAAGTTTTGTGAGAAACATTCGTCTGCGGGGCGGTAAAATGGGCGAGCGGCTGTAAAATAATAACTTATTTATTTTACCACAGAACATTTTCTGTTGTTTATTATTTTTTTCTACTATTATCGACTTCGAAGCTCTATACTGGCAACGTTAAAATCATTGCCTATCGTGACAAAAGTCATGTGTTATGTCATAGTTATGTCAAACGAAACGTCAAATTTGCCAAAACTGCCATAACGCGGCGGGGCAGCAGTCGTAATTTTAGTTAATTCTTTTAGATCGAAAATTGATCACGTCGGACAACTGAATTATTGGCTCAAAATCATAACGCTCCATGTGGCGATAATAAGTAAATTTTTCAAATCACTTCTTCATTAATTGTATTATAATTATTAGTCCCGCAACCATGGCTCACTGTATGAGAGTTTTGCATGGCCAGGTGAGTTATTCAATATTTTACCACGTTTACGCTAATTTATTCATCAAAAGATGTGTAGCAAGAAGTTAATTCATAAGTTATATTCAGTATTGAGTTTGTTTACACTGTTATCAATTTGCGAATGTGTATTTACAATGTATGATAAAATTGAATGGATAAGGTCACGCGAAATCGTTTACGTGAGGTCGAGGGGTTAGGCGTAGTAATCATGAATATCTTCGCTATCTCATCTTATTCACTACATGATAACAGGAGGTGTGTCGTGTCGCGGTATTTTCCAGTGTTTTCCTTGACGTAAGATTTCCATTCCAGGGTGGCAGGACTAAAGGGCTACTGTTGGAGATTCAACAAAGATGCTTCAGCGTGTCTCCCCTCACCGCCGCAGCGGCTCAGGTACAGAAAGTCCCGAAAACTGTGATTTTTCCGGCTTTTTCAGTGAAAATCTGACATTGTTATGTAATCACTATACTGTTTCAAAGTGACGTGCTGTTGAATTGATAGTGTTATTAAGTGCAATATGGTGCTTTTTAGGTGGCGATGTCGAGGTTCGACAAAGCTCCATTGCCATACGAGAAGTTATCACAGAATTTGGAAGTGGTCAAGAAGAGGTTAGGCCGTGAAATGACCTTGTCAGAGAAGGTTCTCTACTCACATTTAGAAGACCCTAAGGAACAGGTGAGTAAATTGTCCAATTTTTTTTATTTTTTATTTTAAAATTACTTCACCAGTTTAGGAATTTTAAAAAACTGTTGGTTGACAAAATTTTCAAGTTTTTATAATTTTCAAGTTTTAAAAACTAAACTGATTAAAATTATATTATACCTAACTAGATAGATCTAGTTACAATTAAACATTTAAATCATATTTTTATTTTATCAACCATTTTCGAGTTTGATATGGTCCACTTATCACATTCTAAATATTGAGGACTGTAAACTGACAGACACATTTAAATTACCACATTTGTGTTAAACAATACTACATATAAACATATAATAACAAAAAATGTTATTTAAATTGGAAGGAAAATTATGGTGAACTTAGGAACTATAATTGCCGTGTTACAATTTTTCCTTAATTAATCACAATCATAAAAAGTAATCTAAGGTCATCATAGTTGTTAAACATTCTGATTATGTTATATATCTATTCTTTACATAACTGTTACAAAGCAAATGTGATAATTATGTTCAATACATATTTAAAAACCTATTCAGTACAAAGATTTGTTATATCAAAAAAACAAAAACTAAAAATTTACTTAATTTAGTGTGTATACATTTACATACATATACTATTTACATTATATTTTTGTGATTGTTTGATTTGAATACAAATAATTTCTAGTTTGTCAAATAGAAAATATAGAATTTAAATGTAGTTATGTATAGGTGTGTTTATTTATTACAATAAGTACATGTTTGAATAGTGGGCTTATTGATGAAATAGAGATTCAGGTATAGCAGGTTGCTAGCCTATCGCTGTTGAGTGGAGGAATCCCCAATGTAAAGCCCTTTCCCTCGATTGACATTTACAATCTGTGCGGGAAGAGACCATCATGGAAGGAAAAAAAAAGCAGCATAATTTTTATGATGTCAGGAAATCGAGCGTGGCACCAGCTACCTTCGCCTGCGCCCTGATCGCGTGGCCATGCAAGACGCCACTGCACAGATGGCCATGTTGCAGTTCATCTCATCAGGACTGCCCCGAGTAGCTGTACCCTCCACCATCCATTGTGACCACTTGATTGAAGCTCAAATTGGGGGCGACCAGGATTTGGCTAGAGCTAAGGTGATTATTGAATCCTGACTAATATTATAAACGCAAAAGCGAGTTTTGTTTGTTACCTCTTCATATTTAATCTACTGAGCCAAATGTCCTGAAATTTCGCATACATATAGTTAGAAGGACTGACCTTTCATCCTGGGAAAAAGCACTGTTCCCATGAGAAATCGCTCGGACGAAGCCGCGGGCAAAAGCTAGTTTTCTATATTTATTTCATAGTAATATTTACATCCTGTAACATATAGCTAACCCTGCTTGTGTGAATTTGCTTAGCAAGTATCAAAACAAAACATACAACATTAGCTATGAGGTTGATAAAATTGGATGCTGACTGACTTATTGCTATAACAACGCAGAGACGAAACCGCTCAATATAGAAATTTGAAATTTTGCAGAGTAAATGAGCACTAAGAAAGAAATTTTGGAAATTCAAGCGAGCGAAGTATAGGGAAAATGCTAGTTACTGATAAGTCTTGGCCGAATTTGTTGACATTGTAAAGTAAACACTAAAAACATACTAAGTAGGTACTAGTAGTAGTAATTATGAACAATTCATATTTGGCCATTCAGAAAACTCACCAAAAGATACTT
Organism: Ephestia elutella; assembly: GCA_018467065.1. Lineage (NCBI taxonomy): Eukaryota > Metazoa > Arthropoda > Insecta > Lepidoptera > Pyralidae > Ephestia > Ephestia elutella. The sequence continues at coordinate 4,825,360 of CM031580.1, read as the reverse complement.
GTTTATTATCATGTCCTCATGCACGAATGTTTTGTTTGCAGACAAAATTTGAGGGTTTGTTGACCATGCAATGGATTCTATCTTTTGTGAGCTTTGAATTAGAATGGGTTTTTCCCGACATACCTAGTTTGAACAATGAGATTATGTTTACGAATTTTATCAGTAATTTGTTTACATTATTTAAGACTATGGCAACAAATCCATCAAATCCTTAAAATGACTTTTTTATCAAATTTTTATGCATTAATTCCTTAAAAATGGTTTACTTTCTTTCTTAGTTATATGTAGGTACGAGTATGTATAATATGAAATGCAATTATTGGTTTGAAGACTACTGTTATCAGACTTTTTTTTGTACGAGATGGGTTTGCTTTTGCTCTTTACCACTATCTTGTCTGAGGACAGAGATGAGGTCTACGGTGTAGCAAGCTTGCCCAAAAGCAGCCTATTCTACGAGTGTAAATTCTGGATGTGCGCAACCTTATCAGGTTTATGCACATTTATAAGACAATGCATTGATATGCATCTTTTGACATTAAATCACTCTGGTTTTGAAGAGAGTCAGTCTCCATTTGAAATAGAACAACAGAAGTTATACCAACTATTGTAATCTCTTCCTAGGACATCAACAAAGAAGTATACAACTTCTTAGAGACCGCTGGAGCTAAATACGGCGTGGGTTTCTGGAAGCCTGGCTCCGGCATCATCCATCAGATCATCCTGGAGAACTACGCGTTCCCTGGTCTCCTGATGATCGGCACTGACTCCCACACACCCAACGGTGGGGGACTCGGTGGTCTTTGCATTGGTAAGTCCATTTTTAGGGTGCCGTACCTCAAAAATTAAAAACGGAACCCTTATAAGATCACTTTGTTGTCCGTCTGTCTGTCAAACTTTTTTCTCAGGAACGCTTAAAGGTATCGAGTTAAAATTAATATTGAATACTCGGATCAACGGTCTCCAAAAAAATGAGAAATTTTATTTATTTTATTTAATACAATATAAGAGTACAGCAATTTTGTTTAAATAAGTGGGTGTGTCTATCAAAGCTAACTTACATTATTTTATTCGAAAGTCAACGTATTTTATTGAAACTTGGGCTTCAAAGAAAGCACTGTGTCATGTCATTGAAAAGTGATAGTTCAACTCGTCTAGTCTATAGTATGTCGTATGTTTTCAAGTCCAGCAAATTAACACTCACTTAGCGAGTGTAAATATTTTGCTTGTATAATATTGTTAAACTAGCTTTTGCCCGCGGCTTCGCCCGCGTAAATTTCACACGGAAATATGTTCTCAGTACTTCTAACTATGTGTATGCGAAATTTCAGGAAGATTGGTTTAATAGATAAAGCGTGAAGAGGTAACAAACAACGAACTCATTTTCGCATTTATAATATTAGTTAGGATTTTATTTATGTTACATATCGTGTCGTGATTGACAAACAACAAAAATATATGTCCTTTTTTGTGTAATACATTACTGCCGGGAAGTTAGGATTTGCTGGACGAGTAGGTTGTAGGGGACATTGACAGATAAATTAAAAAGTTTTCAGCAGCGGCCAGGAATGAATTTTCATACAAATTTCCCGGGCAGGAAGTAATGCACGAGTCAGGAATTACAAACTTCCTCTCATCTTTTCACTACAATAATGTCTATATTTCCAAGCATTTTTGAGAAAAATTATATTATTGTTTTCTTTATTTGTGAAATGTAAAATAAACAATTTCTTTCAAATTATTATTTTTTAAATGGCTAATTGTTTTATTAATTTGGTAAGGTGTCGGTGGTGCGGACGCCGTGGACGTGATGGCAGACATTCCATGGGAGCTGAAGTGTCCGAAGGTGATTGGTGTTAAGCTGACCGGTGAGTTTAGTGACTAGACCAGACGTAGTTTTTTTTTATATAAAAGATGGGTTTGCTCTTGACCACAATCTGGCCCGAGGACAGAGATGAGGTCTACGGTGTAGCGAGCTTACCCAGAAGCAGCCTATTCACTCTGGTTTTGAATGGAGTCAGGTTGTATGTGCTCGGGAACACAGACACAGGCAGTATTAGAAATGTAGTGACTTTATAATTACCAGCTTTTGGCCTCGGCTTCGCCCCAAGTATTTAGGTTCTTATTTCACCCCTTTAGGGGTGGAATTTCCAAAACTATTTTCTAGTGCTGGCTTACGCTATAAAGAATCTCTCTGTAAACTTTCAAGCTTAAGTTTTTATGTTCAGTGATTTAGAATAGAATAGAATATGTTTATTTCGTCTCTGTGTTGATATACCAATCAGTCAGTCATTGAAAGAGTAACAAAACAACATACGTTTCTAAAAACTTTCTGGTTTGTAAAAATTGATTTTTTAGTATGATTTTTTATTTACCTACGAGTAATTTCAATCTTCACTTTTTTAATACTTAATTTTTGGATATTGTTTTCAATTTTGACAGTATGATGCATGTCATATCGGAAATCTATCCTTATCAACTATAATATCGTCACTTACTTATTTTAAGATCAAAACGTGATACCCATGTTGTAATCGTTAAAATTTAGCTCGCAACTCAAGTATTGGTTGTGGTTAGTTATCGAATAATCACTGACAATATGCATAATGTAGGCGATCTAAACAAGTAGGTACCTATGTTTATCAGTATGAATTTTCCTTGAGAGAAGTTACCAAACAAGTTATATACATATACTATGCGCAGCGCATCAATTGTAATAGTTAGGCCTCAAGAACGCACTAAACTCAAACACTTGAACTCTCTGCTCAACCCTAAGGTTTGACTGTCAGACAATGCTTTTAGCATTAAGTCCACCTTTTGTACTGTACTTTTGTATGTGTGTACAATAAAGTTTAAATAAAATAAAATAAAAATAAAAGTATTCGTATCAATGTCATTTGATTCGACTTTATATCACGTGTAAAAAAATGTTATCATAAAACTTATTATTTCCGTGTATTGTCAAATACGTTCGTATCAGTTTTCTAACAAGAAAGTAGGTACCAAAGAAGCCGATAAGTGCATTCATTTTCGTATACAACAAAGTCATAGTAAAACAGTCTTTGACACAATACGATTAGGCTCAATTTGACATATATGCGATGAGTAAATAACTATCTTTGCCACCTACTCATATAAAATGCCCAAGATAAAAATAAACGTATGTGGCGCGAAGCCAAGATGCGGTAGAATCGATCGTATGATTCGGTAACGATTTTTTTATATCGAACTTTCTTTTTTAATCCACGAATAAAAAGGAGGTTGTTTGTAATTATTCATTCATTGTTGTCAATTTTAATAATACTTCTAGTATTATTAAAATTGACACAAGTTCAAAGTGTATTTACTCTAGTATTTTAACATTGAAAGATAGTTTGTCTTCGTTTCGTTGATTTTTTGGACTGGACACTTTTAAGAAGTTAAAAAAATCAATCAATACATAAAATAAAACTGTAACTAGCCTGAGTCTGTATATAGGAGATATTTTAGAAAAAAAAAAAACTATGAAGGGTCTTTATAGGGCCTATAGAAGCCAAAACCAATTTTTTTTTAGAATTTTTGTCTTTCTGTCTATATATTTATACGCGCACCACGCAATAACTACTGGACGAAATTTGATGCGGTTTTCACAGATGTATGTATTGTCACAGGGCGGGCGCTTCATAGAAACGGCGCGTCAAATATGCCTACTACTACTACAAATGAAACTGTATATCCATGAACACGTCAGTAACACGTCAATGTGTGCGTTTTCATAGTCGAACGTCACTAGTGATGTACCGTTCCCGGGAACGAAGGAATATTCCCGGAAACGAAGGAAACGTTCCCGGGAACGTTCCCCAAAAATGGAAATATTGGGGAATATTGCAATTAAAATGTATAATTGCGATTTTTATCACTTCTAATATAATAAAATAATCTAAATACATATCCTCAGATAATAATGACAACATTTTTTTCAAAAATCTTCAATATTCCCTACTTTTCGGGAACGTTTCCGGGAATATTTCCAAATTTCCGGGGAATATTCCCGACTTATGGGGAACATTCCCTTGTTTCTGGGAACGTTCCCTCAAAAACTGGAATTGACTTAATAGGATTACTAGCTTTTACCCGCGACTTCGCCCGCGTAAGTTTAGCTTAGAATCAGAAATAAATAAATTAGATAAATAGTAGATTGTCAAGTTGGTCGCACACTGCGAATATTAACCTGCAACGTAACATTAAAAGATTCGATTGTGCGTATTAACATTACAATATGCCTGTCACAGAACATTCTCCGATTTGATTTTGATTTTGCCATTTTTTGAGGTTTTGATTTCAAAAGGTCCACATTCGCAAAATATCATTTTCGCAAATGGTCACTTTTGAAAAAGATCACTCTCGCAAAAGGTAAAGCTTATGTTTATTTCGTAAAAAGTCACTTTCGCATAATGTAACTTTTGTAAACGTGTGATCCGTTGTGATAGTTATCTTATGTGGAAGTTACCTTAATGAAATTTTTAGTAAAAATGTTTAGTTAAAATGAAATTTTAGATTTCTATCTAAAAATCTAAAATTTCATTTTTACTTTCACTTTCAAATTGACAAAGTTTCATACTAACTTCCATCCCTTGCTTATTGCTATTAGGTGTGTTAGCGATTCTGAGAATGTGATGTATTCTGTGAAAGAGACATCCTGCGAAAGAGACATTTTAGGACTCGAGAGACATTTTGCGTCGGGGCCTATTTTATAAATACAATAAATAAGTGCATATTTATTTTTTGTTAACACAGGTAAGTTTTGTATAAAGTCACTTTTGCAAAAAGATATCTTCGCAAAAGGTCATTTTTACAAAATGTCACTTTTGCATCGTAACTTCCGCAAACAGTCACTTTTTCTAAATGTTACTTTTGCAAATGGTCAATTTCGTATAAAGTAACTTTTGCGAAAGGTCACATTCGCACAAAACGTCACTTTCACAAAAGGTCACTTTCGCAAAATGTTATTGATGCAAGTGTCACTTTCATATAAGGTAACTTGCGTAAAAGTTTACATTCGCAAATGGTCACTTTCGGGCATTCTGCGAAGAAGACGTTACGAGAAAGAGACATTTTACGACTAGGGGACATTTTGCGAAAGAGACATTTTGAGCCTGAGCCTATTGTCTTAATACAATGATGAGGTAACTTTTTTTTTATAATAGATGAGTTTGCTCTTGACCACAATCTTGCCCGAATGATTGCATATTTTTTTTTATTAACTTTTTTTTTGTAGCTAGCTATAACAAGTCCATGCTGGGCAAAAGCCTCCCCACTCTCTTTCCATGTGTCCCAATGTCTTTTCTATCCACTTTCCGTCGAATGCTTTAAGTTCATCTGACCATCTTTTCTTAGGCCTTCCTCGTTTTCTGTGCCCATCAGCTGGGACCCAGGTTTTATTAACAGATAACTTTTTTATTTTTTTTCAAAGTCAAAGTCAAATATTTTTATTTATATTGGCTTAAAAATAGCACTTATAAATCGTCACTTTCTTATTTTTTAGTTAGTTGACGTCATAAAATTACTTAAAGCTAAGTTTACCACCGCCTCCAAAGCGCAAGTGGAGAAGAGGCGGCGCCTATTGTATTAAAGATGGGTTTGCTCTTGACCACAATCTTACCCGCGGACAGAGATGAGGTCTACCTTGTAGCGAGCCCACCCAGAAGTAGCTTATTTACTCTGGTTTTAAAGAGAGAGTCAGGCTGTATGTGCTCGGGAAAACGCAGGTAGAGAGTTCCATTTCTTCAATGCGCGCACGAAAAGCGCTTGGTGCTTGCGGGGGGAATATTAACCAAGAAAGGATGATAGCCCGCCGTGAATCTGGACATAGGGTTAGGCGGTATGAGCTCATGCAGCTCATGAGCATACTCCCCAAAGTACAATCGATTGAAAACCGACAACTCCATACAAAACCGACAGACAGACAGGCAACTTTTAGACGATGAGATTTGGTTCTGCGTTTCACCGAATCCGAAGTGACCAATTAGTACTTTGCCGAGCCGTCCCAAAGTTCACTTTTGCAAAATGACATCTTCGCAAAAAGTTACTTCCGCATGGTAACTTTCACAAACTGTCACATTTATAGATGGTTACATTTGTAAAATGTCACTTTCGCAAAAGGTCACTTTCATATAAGGAAACTTACGCAAAATGTCACTTTCGAAAACGATTACTGTGGATGCGAATGTGACATTTTGCAAAAGAGACATTTTGCGAAAGTGGATCTTTTACGCAGGTGACTTCATGCGAAGGTGTCTTTTTGCGAAAGTGTCATTTTGCGAAAGTGTCATTTTGCGAAGGTGTCCTTTTGCAAAAGTGACATTTTGTGAATGTAGACTTTTTGCACAAGTAATTCTTTGCGAAAGTGACATTCTGAAAATGGCATAATCAAAATCGAATCGGTGAATGTTCGTCAGTGTGTGGCAATCGAATCTTGAAATGTTAGAAAGCAGCCAGGGAGCTACTTTAAATGGCAAAACAATGGTTAGTAATGGTAAAATGTTGGATACTATTTATCTAAGCAAAACTCACGCGAAGTCGCGGGCAAACGCTAGTAATCCTATAAAGTCAATTCCAGCTTTGCAAGGAACGTTCCCAGAAACACGGGAATGTTCCCCAAAAATTGGAAACATTCCCGGGAATATTCCCCGTTTCCGTTTCCGGGAATATTCCCGGGAACGGAAATTTGGGAACGGCACATCACTAAACGTCACTGGGGTGCCATATTGCGGGAGGGGCAGGGAGTTTCCTTTCTGTACGTAGTACTAATATTAATTCTGTGGTATTGTTAAAGTTCTAATCTGGCGTAGGTTACATCTTGATACGTCACTTAGAACCATATTAACAATAGTAAATTACGCGCGAAATTCGCGGGCACAAGCTAGTACGTGCCATAAATATCTACCTAATGAAATGGCCCTGCCGACTTTACAAGAATAAGGACGATGTTACTTTATCAGATACGTTCTAACAATATCATGAACATAGATGTGTAGTCCACTTAACCTTTACACGTCTACATTGTTCTCTGTTCTACAGACATTTATCAATTATTTGATAGATTCGTATCCGTATTTTTCAACTAAATGATAAGAACGTAGTATCAGATATGGCGGTTCGTCAAGTGCAAAAATAAATATGTAATCTCTGTTATCAAGAAGAAATTGCCACCGTCATTCATGTGCGCAACAAAATTAGATAAAAGATACCACATGGATATTCCATATTGACTGATAGATTTATGATAACGATTGAAGAAGGTATGTCGATGTGAATGATGATAATGAAATTTATTCAAGAAGTCCGTCAGGCGTCAGCCAACCAATTAAATAGTCTGTCTCAGACATTGGACGCAAGCCGCTTTCAACCGGTTTATTTAAAACTAGCCGCGCCCCGGGGTTTCGCTTCCGTGGGAATTTCGGGATAAAAAGTGGTTATGGGCTATTCCCGGTATTTTCCTACCCGTTTACCAAATTTCATAGAAATCCGTTCAGTAGATTTTGCGCGATTGAGTAACAAACATTCTCACAAACCTACATCTAAACTTTCGCATTTATGATATTAGTAAGATAGTAGGATTCTATTGGAGGGACGTATATCCAGCAATAGACTTGTCATGGCTGAGATGACGAGTCCAGGGAGTCCACTGTTGAACTTGATTTCCATCATGACGTGTCAGAGCGGTCTAGTTATGGCGTTTCCCACCAACCTTTACAAGTTCATCCGAGTATAGTTGGAGGATGTCAAAGTCAAATTATTATATTAAACCTTGGCCTTCAAAAAAGGCACTTTTTAACGTCGAAATCTGATTATATTATCATAAAGATAAAGATATATTTATTTGCCAAAAAACATTGTTGATACATAAAATGCATGATGTTACAGAGCAGCAATGTTCAACCGTTGAAACGGTGTGCAAATTAAGTCAGATGGCTTGCCGCAAATTAATTCAAAATATACTTAAAAAATATGACATACATACATACCATATTATAAATCTCAAAGCTACAAACTAGTAGCATTTTGAATGGAGTTGGATGTTTGTTGTTTATGCTTCTTTATATCTGGCGTCATTCCAGCCATATTCTGTCGCAATATTTTTGTGTAACATAGGTAGTTTTTTTCGGAATAGTTGTTTGTTGCTGATCACTGAAATCAATGTCTCCCCTCTCTCTCGAATGTCTTTTATACTTTCTACTGGTTTAAGTTTTTGTATGGACCAACTCAATCCGACCGAAAAAAATCAACTGTTCCATACATTTTGGGCGAGTATTGGTTTGAAAAATAGTATGGAACAGTTGTTTTTTTTTTGTAAAAGTTGCTCATATTCATGAGTACTTTCACCAGCAGGAAGGATGCCAATGTTTTTGAATTCAAAAAAAAAATATACAGGATATTTTTTTGGAATGTTTATCTTTGCAGAAACACAGTATGGGGGCGGATTCGTATCCGATTACAAACCGGAATATAGGACCAATTATGATTTAATAGACAATTTTCTAATAGGTACACATATAAAAGGACACAACACATATGTGCTTTGAACCCAATTAAAACGATCACGCTTCGGTCCGAGTGTCGTTGTAGACATAACAATATGACACGCGCTACAGCTAATGCGCAGCGTGCATTCCTTGCATGAAATTCAATGCTCCCAACATTTGTCTAGTCTAGATACTCTATTAAATAGTCCTTCTATGATATACAATGAATGAATAATTACATGAAACCATGTCTTTTGCTTTGAAATAGAACTATAGGCGGATCCAGTCTTCGCGTCAGGGGGGTCACATGGTCAAGTGAGTCTATACTCAAAATCACCCCGGGATCAGTGCCGGGCTTATTTTGACTTTAGAAAAAAATATATAACGTGTCGTGACCCCTATGACCCCCCATTAAATTCGCCCCTGAATAGAACTCGGTTTCTACGCTCAAAACTAGAAATGTAATATTTCTGTCAGGCATATTTCAATCCGAAAAAAAATCTAAATAGTATTTGCCGCCACGAATTTGCGCGGAAAATACTATTGTTATTTATCTCAGGTTCTAAGCGGTGTATAATGACAAAACTTACGCCAGTTTTTTAGTTAGACGTTAGATAGATAGATAGATCAACACTTTATTGCACCATTTACAAAAAGAGACAAAATTAAATACAAAAATGAGCGCAAAGGCGGGCTTATCGTAAATGCAATTTTTTCCAGCCAACCTTTTTTGGGTGGAAGGAAATATACCTGACAAAAATTTAGGGTGCAGTAAACACTAAAGATAAAGGATAAAAAAAATAAATTAAAAATAAACTAAACATTGATAAATAAATATACACATTCATGACACAATCAGGACAATATGCGCGGAAATAAATGAAATTAAAGACTCAGATAGTGAGACTTTACCTGCTCTCTGAAGGATGACAAAGTTTGGGCCTTGCGGACATCAGCTGGCAATGCATTCCACAAACGAGCAGCCTGGACAGTAAAGGAGTGGGAGAAAAATTTGGATACGTGATCAGGGACAACTAGGTATAAGGAATAGGCACATACGTATCTCACGATACGTTCAGCAATACAACGGTGATAACCGCCCCAAATTTGATGGAGTAGTTTTATCATGATGCACGTACTAACAAACAAACAGAACAATGATTTTTAAATATCTCCTATGTACATATAGACATACCAATTGCAATTTTATATATGTAATGATGTTTATCTATTTTAGACCTTGTGTCCGATAACGTGTTTGCAAAAATCTCGTTAACGAGTAGAATGTTTTCAAAGGCGTCATAGCGTAACAAACAACACTTGGCACAAGTAATACTGCATCGTTTTGCAATCAGGAAAAGATATTTACCACGCCTTTATTTTTTTTATCACTCCCGACGTCAATGCTCCGATAGTGATGCGGACGAAAATACGTCACGGAAAAGATTTCTGCGTAAAAAGTATTGGGCGCGCGCTCGTGGCTAGTGATGTGCCGTTCCCGGGAACGAAGGAATATTCCCGGAAACGAAGGGAACGTTCCCGGGAACGTTGCCCAAAAATGGAAATATTGGGGAATATTGCAATTACAATTTATAATTGTGGTTTTTATCACTTCTAATATAATAAAATAATCTAAATACATATCCTCAGATAATAATTACAACCTTTTTTTTTTAAAATCTTCAATATTCCCTACTTTTCGGGAACGTTCCCTTATGGGAAACATTCCCTTGTTTCTGGGAACGTTCCCTCAAAAGCTGGAATTGACTTCATAGGATTACTAGCTTTTACCCGCGACTTCGCCCGCGTGAGTTTCGCTTAGATAAATAGAAGATTGTTAAGTTAGTCCCACACTGTGAATATTAACCTGTAACGTAACATTTGAAGATTCGATTGTGCGTATTAACATTACAATATGCCTGTCACAGAACATTCTCCGATTCGATTTTGATTTTGCCATTTTTTGAGGTTTTGATTTCAATAGGTCCACATTCGCAAAATGTCATTTTCGCACAAGGTTACTTGCGCAAAAGGTCCACTTTCACGAAATGTCACTTTCGCAAAAGGTCACATTCATCATCCATCCTACGAAAGAGACATTTTAGGACTAGAGAACATTTTGCGTCTGGGCCTATTTTATAAATACAATAAATAAGTGCATATTTATTTTTTGTTATCAGGTAAGTTTTGCATAAAGTCACTTTTGCAAAAAGAAAAAGGTCATTTTCACAAAATGTCACTTTCGCATGGTAACTTTCGCAAACGTTCACTTTTGCAAAATGTTACTTTTGAAAATGGTCAATTTCATATAAAGTAACTTTTGCGAAAGGTCACATCCGCACAAAACGTCACTTTCACAAAAGGTCACTTTCGCAAAATGTTATTAATGCAAGTGTCACTTTGATATAAGGTAACTTGCGCAAAAGTTTACATTCGCAAAAGGTCACTTATGGCATTCTACGAAGAAGACGTTACGAGAAAGAGACATTTTACGATTAGGGGACATTTTGCGAAAGAGAAATTTTGCGCCTGAGCCAATTTTTTTAATACAATGATGAGGTAACTTTTTTTTTATAAAAGATGAGTTTGCTCTTGACCACAATCTTGCCCGAATGATTGCATTTTTTTTTTAACTTTTTTTTTTGTAGCTATAACAAGTCCATGCTAGGCAAAAGCCTCCCCACTCTCTTTCCATGTGTCCCTATCTCTGGCCTTTTCTATCCACTTTCTGTCGAATGCTTTAAGTTCATCTGACCATCTTGTCTTAGGCCTTCCTCGTTTTCTGTGCCCATCAGCTGGGACCCAGGTTTTATTAACATATAACTTTTTTTTCAAAACAACTCAAACTTACTTTGGGGCTAACTCAATCTGTGTGATTTGTCCGTATATATTTATTAATTTTATTTTATTGAATTAAAGATGGGTTTGCTCTTGACCACAATCTTACCCGCGGACAGAGATCAGGTCTAAAGTGTAGCGAGCTCACCCAGAAGTAGCTTATTCACTCTGGTTTTAAAAGAGAGTCAGGCTGTATGTGCTCGGGAAAACGCAGGTAGAGAGTTCCATTTATTTACTGCGCGCTCGAAAAGCGCTTGGTGCTTGCGGGGGAAATATTAACCAAGAAAGGATGATAGCCTGCCGTGCATTTGGACATAGGGTTAGACGGTATGAGCTCATGCAGCTCATGAGCACACTTCCCAAAGTACAATCGGTCGAAAACCGACAACTCCATACAAAACAGGCAGACAGACAGGCATCATTTAGACGATGAGATTTGGCTCTGCGTTTCACCGAATCCGAAGCGACCAATTGGTATTTTGCCGAGCCGTCCCAAAGTTCACTTTTGCAAAATGACATCTTCGCAAAAGGTTACTTCCGCATGGTAACTTTCACAAACTGTCACATTTATCTATCTCTCTCTTTAGTCGTATTTCCTCATGACTGAGGTTCGTGGTCATTATATGGAATGAAACACACACAACAACTCTCTTGGCAATGTTAATGGAGTGGTTTGCCATTGCCTTCTCCATATCACACACTAGCTGATAAGGATGTTTACCTTCACCGGAAGCAAGTGGTGGTCGATGAAAACTAACATAGGTACATGAGTCAGATTGGTATACAAACTCATGTAGCACGGTGTTATGTCGCGGGCTGGGGATACAACTGAAACGCTCGGAGGTCCAGAGATAACTGCTTTTTAATTGGCTCAAACATCTAGTGCGGACGCAGCCACACGCACACAGGCATATATATGCTAATATACACAACATTCCCTACCCCTATTTTCTACTTATATATTCCTTAAATTAATAAACTAGTATTCCTTATAATCTACTCTTTTGCGCGGCCTCCTCGAGCGCGTAGATGTCACCTCGGGTTCAACGTGAGCTGGCGCATCATCAGAAATAGCCTCATGAAACTCGTTATCATCAACTTCTGTGGTTGGATCATTTCTGTGGGTGGCGAGGGAGCTCGCTTCACTGGCCTCCGTTTCGGAATTAGAGGACCTTTCGATTCCGGCGGCATCCGCCTGAGCTACCGAGTCCGAAGCAGACTTCTCATTTAATACTTCTTCCCTCTCCGGTTCCAACAACACGTCGCTACCAGACGCTATTTCTGGTGAGAAATCACCAAAGGATTGATTCCTTGTATTATCTAAGAAATCTGCAGCGGAAGGCATATCTTTTCTCAAATATAAATGGTTTTTGTGTTTTTTCAATATTTCTCCCGATTGGCAATCCTTAACTTGATATATCACTTTACCGCATCTCTTAAATATGACTCCAGTACACCAAGCAAATTTATTGTTCGATAAATATTTCCGATATGTTACCTTATCGCCAGGTTTGAAACATTGTGTATTTATCCCTTTGTACCATTTACACTGCGAATACTGATTATTTTTCACACGATTAGCGAGATCAACAGACGAGAGCGCCGGAGATGTCGGTTTCAATAAGTCCAATCGAGACCTGAGTTGCCTACCATATACTAACTGTGCCGGTGATTCATTGGTTGTGTTATGAATCGAGTTCCTGTAATCAAAAAGATATTTGTGTAACCTTAACTTGTACTCTCTTTCCGTTTTACTGGACATCAAACAAGACTTAATACCCTTTTTAGCCACTTTGACATAACTTTCCGCCTGACCGTTGCTTGCCGGATGGTAAGCTGGCGAAGTCATATGTGATATACCATTAAGTGTACAAAATTTATTAAATTCTATTGAAGTAAAAGCTGTGCCGTTGTCACTCACTATCGTATGAGGAAGGCCATAACGCGACATGAACTCATACAATTTGTCTATTACTGCAGCCGATGTGGCAGTAGTTTTCATATCATATACTTCTAACCATTTCGAATATGCGTCCACTAGAACTAAATAAGTGTGTCCCTTAATAGGCCCCAAAAAATCTATATGAATCCTTAAAAACGGTTGTGAAGGCAACGGCCAGGGCGCGAGTGGAGCGCGTGCCGGTGCCGCACGTAACTGCCTGCAAATTTCGCATTGACTGATCAGCTGTTCAAGGGCTTGATCTAAGCCGGGAAACCACAGTCTCGCGCGAGCCTCGGCCTTTGTCTTAACAATACCTAAATGCGAACTATGTAATTCTGCTAAAATTTTAAAACGTAACTTCTGTGGAATTATCACTTTGTGTCCCCTCATGAGACATCCATTTTCCACAGATAATTGTAATCTACAATAAAAGTATGGCTTTATGTCTTTATCAATTATTTTCTTTGGCCAACCCTTTGAAACAAACTCGACAATCTTACTTAATATTATATCTTTACTTGTCTCATCGCGCAGTTCATTAACCGTTACCGGCAGGCTTCCTCTATAACAAAATTCACGTAAGCCGCGCGATCGCCGTCTGAGTGGAGATCGGGCGCAATCAGCTGTGCGTCGGACTGCTCGCGCTCCGGCTCCGGTACACTTGCACGCGATAAAAAATCTGCACTGTTGTCAGCGCTACGGATGTATTCAACGGTGTAATTATATCCGCTCAAAAACATAGCGTATCTTTGTAAGCGATTTGCCGAGACTTCTGGGACTCCACGATATGGCCCAAAAATAGATAAAAGCGGTTTGTGATCTGTTTTTAAAATGAATGGAACCGATCTTCCATATAAATATTGATGAAAGCGGCGAACCCCAAATATTATAGCCGTAGCCTCTTTTTGTATTTGTGAATATTGTTTTTCCGCTGCGTTGAGAGTTCTCGAAGCGAACGATACCGGCCGCTCGATTCCGTCTGTGTCTACTTGTGAAAGAATCGCCCCCAACCCATATGGAGACGCATCTACAGTCAAAATAATTTTCGCATGGCAATTAAAATGGGTTAATACATTTTCGGACGCTAAATGTTTTTTTATAGTAATAAATGCCTTGTTATGCAAACTTGTCCAGTTCCACTTAACGCCTTTTTTTAACATATCGTAAAGTGGACTTAATATTGTAGATGCACGTGGAACAAAACCTCTATAATAATTGACCAACCCAAGAAATGATTGTAACTGATTAATATTTTTGGGAGTTGGTGCGTCTACAATGGCTTTCACTTTATCAGGACATTTCCTGACCCCTGTCTTATCAATTATGTATCCTAAATAACTAACTTCCCTTTGAAAAAATACACATTTCTCTTTCTGGAGTGTTAACCCAGCATTTTCCAGCCGCTGCAAGACTGCATTCAGCCTTTGCAGGTGTTCGACCCTATCCTTTCCTGTCACCAGTACATCGTCCAGTAGACATAGGACGCCGTCCATGCCAGACAGAACACATTCCATTGCGCGCTGAAAAACGGCAGGAGCGCTTGACAACCCGAACACCATGCGCGTATATTTGAACAGCCCGCGGTGTGTGTTGATGCATGTGAGCCTCTGCGATGCCTCATCAAGTTCAAATTGCGTATACGCCATGGAAAGGTCTAATTTAGAAAACTCCTGGCCTCCATACAGTTTAGTGAACAACTCTTTAACAGTAGGCAAGGGATACTGTTCAACTATTAACTGCTTATTTACACCTACTGAGTAATCAACACATAGTCTAAGAGCACCATTCCGTTTTAAAACAGGGACTATTGGTGAAGCATATTCTGAATTTTCAATCGGCACTAAAACTCCTAACTTCAATAGACGCTCTATTTCCTCATCAATTTTGGCCCTCAAGGCAAATGCTATAGGCCTAGCCTTAAAAAAACTGGTTTTGAATCTTTCTTAAGCCGTAGTTGAACTTTGTATCTATTAAATAATCCTAGTGAGTCACTAAACAATTTAGGATATTTTATTTGCAATTGTTTGGCAATGTTTTCCGTCGTATCGCAAAATTTTACAGGTAATAACTGTAAATTAAATAAGGACAGGAAATCTCTGCCAAGCAACGGCGGACCGTGACCCCGTACTATGTAAACCGTTAACATATGAGTACTTGTTAAATAAGAGACGGGGAGACTGACTGTACCTATGCATTTTATGCTGTCCCCTGTATATGTGATTAACTTTTTACCCGTAAGTGACAACGGCATGAAACTAAAATGGTTACTGTAAATTTCTTGTGGCATTACTGTTACTGCCGATCCACTATCTACTTCAAAAGTTAAACAAATATCTTTAATTGACACATTCACTTTCATAGGCTCCCCCTTTGTGGTACAAATATTAAATAACTTACCATCGTCTCCGTCACTCTCGTATGTGTCACTTGTCACATAATTAACCTTTTTGCACATCCTACTTAAATGCCCCGAGGCTTTGCACTTACGACACTGATATTTTGCATAACGACATTCCGCGGTTTTATGATTTTTATATCCGCACACTAAACACCGTTCCTGCGAACCGCCGCCGCTGCTGCTACCGCCACTGCTAGCTCCGTTGTTCCCGCCGCTGGGTCCGACAGCTCTGCTGTTGCCACCGGACCGCTCGATCTTCAGAACCTGTTGCTCCTGCGGGGGGCGTACGGCTGCAGACCCGAGACGTGCACAGCGAATACTTTCAGCTAATTGTACCGCTTTCGCCAATGTTAGATCCTTGAGGTTTTGAGCGAACAATTTGTCTCGCTCCGGCCCCGCCAACATTCCCATGACAAAACGGTCTCGAAGCGCCTCTTCTACATTAAGAAAATCGCAGTGAATGGTTAGGCCACGCAGCCTCGCCGACCATTGCGCGAACGATTCGCCTTCTGCTTGTGTCGCAGCATAAAAAGTATATCTCTCCCCAAACCCACATATTTTGGGTGTAAAATGACTATCCAATAACTTCAATACATCTTCATATGGAATTTCATGTAGTTGCTTGGGTAATGCTAGATCCGCTGACAACTTGTAGGTATGATCGTCGAATGCGCTCAGCAAAATCGCCCTCCTTTTTTGTCCGGTAGGATCCGATGTAGCATCAATGCTATTTGCAATAAACCACTGGCTTATTCTCTGCTTATACGTCACCCAAGTTTGGGTTTCGTGATTGAACACTGATAAGATTCCAATTCCAACATTAGCAGACGCTGCCGCCATCTTTTGTTTAGCACGCGCGCGCGTCGATTCGTCGCCACTGTTATGTCGCGGGCTGGGGATACAACTGAAACGCTCGGAGGTCCAGAGATAACTGCTTTTTAATTGGCTCAAACATCTAGTGCGGACGCAGCCACACGCACACAGGCATATATATGCTAATATACACAACACACGGGCAGGATTCGAACCTGTGAACTTTGCAGCCACAGGCGGGTGCCATAACCACTCGGCCACCACCGCTTCAAATTTATAGATTTAGAAAGTGACATTTGTAAAATGTCACTTTCGCAAAAGGTCACTATCGTATAAGGAAACTTACGCAAAATGTCACTTTCGAAAACGATCACTGTGGATGCGAATGTGACATTTTGTGAAAGTGGACCTTTTGCGCAGGTGACTTCATGCGAAGGTGTCTTTTTGCGAAAGTGTCATTATGCGAAGGTGTTCTTTTGCAAAAGTGACATTCTGAAAATGGCATAATCAAAATCGAATCGGTGAATGTTCGTCAGTGTCAGGGCATATTGTAATGTAATGCGCACAATCGAATCTTAAAATGTTAATAAGCAGTGTGGGAGCAACTTTAAATGGCAAAACAATGGTAAGTAATGGTAAAATGTTGGATACTATTTATCTCAGCAAAACTCACGCGGGAGAAGTCGCGGGCAAACGCTAGTAATCCTATAAAGTCAATTCCAGCTTTGTAAGGAACGTTCCCAGAAACACGGGAATGTTCCCCAAAAATTGGAAACATTCCCCGTTCCCGTTTCCGGGAATATTTCCGGGAACGGAAATTTGGGAACGGCACATCACTACTCGTGGCCCCACGTATAATGAATGGACGCATTTCATTGCATCCCACCCCTACCAGATATTTATTTTAAAATAATGTTGTGAAAGCTATTGTCATTATAATTTTGTAATTGCGCAGCACTTACTTAGGGGCAATAATAAAATATTTTATTGGTTGTCACCTTTTTAGGGTTCCGTACCTCAAAAGGCAAAAACGAAACCCAAAAGATCACTTTGTTGTCCATCTGTCTGTCAAACTTTTTTTTTCTCAGGAACGCTTAAAGGTATCAAGATGAAATTAATATCGAATACTCGGATCCACAGTCACTTTCAGTAAAAAATAATCAAAATTATACGTCAACGCGATTAGGAGATATTCGCAAATATTGCGAATCATCGCATATTATGCAATTTCAGACGGCAATCAAAACCTATGTAATATTCAATGTAATATTCTTTATAGGGTACCTCCCGTTGACCTAAAATTATGAAATTTTGCAAATAGCAAGGTCTAACAGTACGTAAATAAAATTGTAACATAACTGTAACAATGACAACGTTATATAACATTTTGTAACTGCTGTGTAACACCCTGAATATCGGTTGGGTTTCCATTTCATAGATAATAGCCGTTATCAATGTCTTCTAGAATCTCGTATGTTTGTTATGTCTTAACATTTAATGATTATAAAAATATAATTGGCTTCACTGATACATATTTGCACGTAGGTGACCTTGTTTTGGGCAATTAGCAAGTACATTCTAATTATGTTCTTATGTCATTATACTTATCGCTCAAAATTGAATTGATATTACAAGCTGCGCCCTTGGGGCGTGCCCATCCTGAGATAATTTCGGGATAAAATATACCCTATGTGCAATTCCAATTTTTATGCTACCCATGTACAAAATTATATCAAAAACAATCCATTAGATTTTGTTAAATTGGGTAACAAACATACACACACACTTTAAAAAATTTCACATTTATACTTCACATTAATTAATAGCGCTCTGGTGCTTCGCTCCCGTTTGAATTTCGGGATAAAATGCACCCTATGTGCTATTCTCAGTATTTTTCTACTCGTGCCCCAAATTTCATCGAAATCCGTCCAGTAGATTTTGCGTGATTGATAACAAACATACTCACAAACTCACATCAACTTTCGCATTTAGATATAAGCATGAAGTGATTCTAAAGAATGTTTATACATAAAAATAAATAAAAATGCTTTATTTGTTCGAAAAGTACGGTTGTTACTTAATTTATAGAAGGCCGGGGAACTCTTTTAAGCAAAAAGCCTGTGCCAGAGTTCTCCGCTCTTTCGTGATGTCTTATATTGGTTAAGTACCATTTTACCCACCAAACGGTTGGAGTGATACATGAGAAAAGGTTGGAGTGATACATAGAGTCACGTCTTTAACATTGTCCAAGCTTGACGAATATCCCCCATCGCTCTTTCAGGCCAGATGAAAGGCTGGACGAGCCCTAAGGACGTGATCCTCAAGGTGGCAGGCATCCTCACAGTGAAGGGCGGCACCGGCGCCATCGTGGAGTACCACGGGCCCGGCGTCGACTCCATCTCCTGCACCGGGATGGCCACCATCTGCAACATGGGGGCTGAGATCGGCGCTACCACCAGTGTGAGTACTCTACGTAAGGCTGGAGCCACAATGTGCCTCAGGGCGGCAGGCATCTTCACAGTGAAGGCACCGGCGCCATCGTGGAGTACCACGGGCCCGGCGTCGACTCCATCTCCTGCACCGGAATGGCCACCATCTGCAACATGGGGGCTGAGATCGGCGCTACCACCAGTGTGAGTACTCTACGTAAGGCTGGAGCCACAATGTGCCTCAGGGCGGCAGGCATCTTCACAGTGAAGGCACCGGCGCCATCGTGGAGTACCACGGGCCCGGCGTCGACTCCATCTCCTGCACCGGGATGGCCACCATCTGCAACATGGGGGCTGAGATCGGCGCTACCACCAGTGTGAGTACTCTACGTAAGGCTGGAGCCACAATGTGCCTCAGGGCGGCAGGCATCTTCACAGTGAAGGCACCGGCGCCATCGTGGAGTACCACGGGCCCGGCGTCGACTCCATCTCCTGCACCGGAATGGCCACCATCTGCAACATGGGGGCTGAGATCGGCGCTACCACCAGTGTGAGTACTCTACGTAAGGCTGGAGCCACAATGTGCCTCAGGGCGGCAGGCATCTTCACAGTGAAGGCACCGGCGCCATCGTGGAGTACCACGGGCCCGGCGTCGACTCCATCTCCTGCACCGGAATGGCCACCATCTGCAACATGGGGGCTGAGATCGGCGCTACCACCAGTGTGAGTACTCTACGTAAGGCTGGAGCCACAATGTGCCTCAGGGCGGCAGGCATCTTCACAGTGAAGGCACCGGCGCCATCGTGGAGTACCACGGGCCCGGCGTCGACTCCATCTCCTGCACCGGGATGGCCACCATCTGCAACATGGGGGCTGAGATCGGCGCTACCACCAGCGTGAGTACTCTACGTAATGGGCGCCACACATTGTTATTAGTTCTAAAAAATAAACGAAACTGTTAGTATTGCTTGCAATAATTTATTAAGAGAACTTAAAATTCCGAAGGATTGGCAGCAATTATCTTAGAATGAGTGACATGATATACCTGAATCTACTGCAATTATCTAGTGTAAATCTTGAAAGAGGCTAAAAGCCAATGTGTTCATACAATTATTTAGGCAAACTCTTTCCTTTTCATGATTGCAACACGGTTGAAGAACGGGCGCCTACACACTCGCATCATCAGTTGCACGTCAGTTCAGTTAAAAAATATGTAATCACAATATATTATCAGTTTTAACTGATAGTACAAAAACTTGACAGTTTTCATGGCACATACGCTCTGTTTTCACTGACAGTTAAATTACTGCTTCAGTGAAAACGTGTCCAGTTGAAACTGATCGTGTGTGGCGCCCATAAGGCTGGAGCCACAAGTGTGCCTCAGGACGGCAAACATCCTCACAATGAAGGAGAAAAACCCAGCAGATGTAAAACAAATGCGCATTGTGTGGCACGATGATCATGCCCTTGTCTGTCACGGCATTCGAGTATTTTTACTGCCAAACCGCGCCAGTTGTGTTACATAAAAAACTAAAACCTAGACAAGTTAACTGAAGAGATATATCGACATTTTTCAAATACTTGCGACAAGCCATGGCATTATATAATTTTTTTTCACTTCCCATATCAGCATTTCATAGCCGCGCCTTGTTGGTATTTAACTGCATATACCGGGCTGTCAAGAAATCAGAAATCCGCCTAGCCATTCGAACGATATGAGTTAACATTACCCTTTTCTTGCAGTCGGTTAAAAACAGAGCTGTAAATTTACTACCGACCTACGCGATAGATTAATTTACTAATTAATCTATTATATTTAGTAAATTGGCAAATTTTCCAATTAACTTATAACCTCGTATGAACCGATGGCAAAAAAATGCCCTTGGACTCCCACTAGTGGAACTTCCCGACCGAATAAATGGTATATTACTTGAATTACAGTAAAATACGATAATATTAATGAAAAAAAATGAATGAATGAATGAGTGAATGTTGTTTAATTTTACGTGAACGCCAACTTCTTTGAGAACCAACTCATGATGATGAGCTTTTATTGGAAGTGAAAAATGTTTTAGTATACTACAATACGAGTACCAAATTAAAGGGCTTATCATAAGGATTATTATCCTTATCAGTTATACGCAGGCGGGTTATTTAATTTATTTCTTAATTTATGACTTGTTTACTTTGTCTCTAGTATTTGTGTATAATTTTTTTTATGTATAT